>CM067349.1:53623639-53869277 GCA_034190875.2 Urechis unicinctus | reverse complement strand
TTTATTTTGGGTTTAATTTATGGAAGGGGGGGGGGGGCTTTTAATTTTTTGGGGGGGGCCGTTTTAAAAAGGGGCCCCGGCCCCCGGGGTTTTTTAAAACCCGGGGGGGGGTCCCAAAATCTGTCCTTTATAAAAACCTTTTTCGGGGCCCCCTTGCCGGCGGAAAATTTCTTTTTTTAAAATATCTTTTTTTTCAGAAAATTTTTTTTCCTTTTAAAAAAACCCCCTTTTTAGGAAAATTACCCCACTTTAAAAAATTGTTGGAAAAATAAAATCTTTTTGGGGAAGGGGGAGATAATTTTTTCACCCCTAGAAAACTATGAAAAAAAGGCCAAGTTGTCAAAAATCCTTTCTTGTACAGAAATGTTATAAAGCACCCCTGCCGTCAAATCATTGGCTGTTTTGACACAAGGTAAAAAAAGCATCGTTGGTGGGATGGGATATGACGCCATCGCTTTGAAAACCCTTAAGAAACTAGACATTCGACTTGCAATCCACAGATCAGTCTGACTAAATAAAAAACCCCTTGGGCGGGGGGTTAAACCCGTCATTTTTGTATTTAGGGGATTCTATCATCCTCAGGTCCCGTTTCGGGAAAGCCGGGGGGGGGTTTTGTTCCCAATGTCGTACCAGCTCGAGGGGGGGGTTTCAGTGACGTCACGAAAAATGGCCACAGTCCGCTCAATGTGGATAAAATGTTCCCCTAGTTTTGGGGGGGCAAATCATTCTCCTGGGAAATTCTGCAATGCCTATAAGTACGGCACGTAACACCGGGCAACAGGGCCATGGGACAATAATATCGCGTTTTTCATTTGTGCCTAACTTTTCAGCATGTTTTTTTTCGCAGAGAAAAAGAGTGAGAAGTTCCCAGCTAGACTTGGGAGATGGTTTACATTGAAAAAATGATAATTTGGGTAGGGAACGTTTCGCCTTGGGGGGGGACTATGTAACTGGTTTAAGCAATTGCTATAGAAATATGGTGATGGGAAAACCGTTTCCACGTTAGACATTGATGACATTTTGAGAGTTTGCATGTGGTGTGTATTCTTTGTAAACCCGGGGGGCTCTTAAGTTTCTCCTTAAATTTGACAACTAACAGCGCTGTTCTCCTGGTGGTAGTTACTCGGGAAAACCCGGGAAACCCAAATGTGGACCTCATTGAGGGTATCGTCGAAATTGGACTATTAAAGTAAATATAAACAGGACGCGTTGGTAAAACGCAAATTTTTTGTTTAGGGTTGGTTTTAAACCGACAATTTTATGTATACCAAAAACCTGTGTTTCATAAAATAATGGAAAGGATTAAGGGCCCAACATTTTTGTTTGATGAAATATAGCTTTGCAGTTTCGAAATTTTTAAAAAAAGGGTTTATTTTTAAACGAAAATTAAAACGGGCCCAAGGGTTTGTGTTTTTGAAAATTTATATTAAAAAAACTTTTTATTCCCGGTCTTTTTGTTATTTCATGATGAATCCTTTTAGTAAAGAAAATTTGGGTTCCCCTTTGAAGAGTATCATTTAAGTGAAAAATTTATTGGAGTGCCATTGAATAAGATATTGCCCCCCTGACTCTAAAGCTCCTCTTTAAGAAAAGAAAAAAGTTTCTTCTGAAAACACACGCCTGGAGTTAGCGTCTTTTTTTCGGCAACCTCAATGATTTGCGTGCTGCACCGAACTTCACGATACGACACTTATAAGCTCACTTATTTGTCAGATATATTCCACTGAACGGTAGTAAACGATTTGCCCGCTGACTTTGGTCTATAGTGACATGAGCGAGGGCTGCTCACTTTTATAGTACCATGAGCGAGGGCTACTCACTTATAGTACCATGAGCGAGGGCCTGCTCACTTTATTGTACCATGAGCGAGGCTGCTCACTTAATAGTCCCATGAGCGAGGGCTGCTAACTTTACAGTACCATGAGCGAGGGCTGCTCACTTTATGTACCATGAGCGAAGGCTACTCACTTTATAGTACCATGAGCGAGGGCTACTCACTTTATAATACCATCAGTGAGGGCTGATCACTTTATAGTCCCATGAGCGAGGGCTACCCACTTAATAGTACCATGAGCGAGGGCTGCTCACTTATAGTGACAGAGCGAGGGCTGCTCACTCTATAGTGACATGAGCGAGGGCTGCTCACTTTATAGTACCATGAGCGAGGGCTGCTCACTCTATAGTGACATGAGCGAGGGCTGCTCACTCTATAGTGACATGAGCGAGGGCTGCTCACTCTATAGTGACATGAGCGAGGGCTGCTCACTTTATAGTACCATGAGCGAGGGCTGCTCACTTTATAGTACCATGAGCGAGGGCTGCTCACTTTATAGTACCATGAGCGAGGGCTGCTCACTTTATAGTACCATGAGCGAGGGCTGCTCACTCTATAGTGACATGAGCGAGGGCTGCTCACTTTATAGTACCATGAGCGAGGGCTGCTCACTTTATAGTACCATGAGCGAGGGCTGCTCACTTTATAGTACCATGAGCGAGGGCTGCTCACTCTATAGTGACATGAGCGAGGGCTGCTCACTTTATAGTACCATGAGCGAGGGCTGCTCACTTTATAGTACCATGAGCGAGGGCTGCTCACTCTATAGTGACATGAGCGAGGGCTGCTCACTTTATAGTACCATGAGCGAGGGCTGCTCACTCTATAGTGACATGAGCGAGGGCTGCTCACTCTATAGTGACATGAGCGAGGGCTGCTCACTTTATAGTACCATGAGCGAGGGCTGCTCACTTTATAGTACCATGAGCGAGGGCTGCTCACTCTATAGTGACATGAGCGAGGGCTGCTCACTTTATAGTACCATGAGCGAGGGCTGCTCACTCTATAGTGACATGAGCGAGGGCTGCTCACTCTATAGTGACATGAGCGAGGGCTGCTCACTCTATAGTGACATGAGCGAGGGCTGCTCACTTTATAGTACCATGAGCGAGGGCTGCTCACTTTATAGTACCATGAGCGAGGGCTGCTCACTCTATAGTGACATGAGCGAGGGCTGCTCACTCTATAGTGACATGAGCGAGGGCTGCTCACTTTATAGTACCATGAGCGAGGGCTGCTCACTCTATAGTGACATGAGCGAGGGCTGCTCACTCTATAGTGACATGAGCGAGGGCTGCTCACTCTATAGTGACATGAGCGAGGGCTGCTCACTTTATAGTACCATGAGCGAGGGCTGCTCACTCTATAGTGACATGAGCGAGGGCTGCTCACTCTATAGTGACATGAGCGAGGGCTGCTCACTTTATAGTACCATGAGCGAGGGCTGCTCACTTTATAGTACCATGAGCGAGGGCTGCTCACTTTATAGTACCATGAGCGAGGGCTGCTCACTTTATAGTACCATGAGCGAGGGCTGCTCACTTTATAGTACCATGAGCGAGGGCTGCTCACTTTATAGTACCATGAGCGAGGGCTGCTCACTTTATAGTACCATGAGCGAGGGCTGCTCACTCTATAGTGACATGAGCGAGGGCTGCTCACTTTATAGTACCATGAGCGAGGGCTGCTCACTCTATAGTGACATGAGCGAGGGCTGCTCACTTTATAGTACCATGAGCGAGGGCTGCTCACTCTATAGTGACATGAGCGAGGGCTGCTCACTCTATAGTGACATGAGCGAGGGCTGCTCACTTTATAGTACCATGAGCGAGGGCTGCTCACTCTATAGTGACATGAGCGAGGGCTGCTCACTCTATAGTGACATGAGCGAGGGCTGCTCACTTTATAGTACCATGAGCGAGGGCTGCTCACTTTATAGTACCATGAGCGAGGGCTGCTCACTCTATAGTGACATGAGCGAGGGCTGCTCACTCTATAGTGACATGAGCGAGGGCTGCTCACTCTATAGTGACATGAGCGAGGGCTGCTCACTTTATAGTACCATGAGCGAGGGCTGCTCACTCTATAGTGACATGAGCGAGGGCTGCTCACTTTATAGTACCATGAGCGAGGGCTGCTCACTTTATAGTACCATGAGCGAGGGCTGCTCACTTTATAGTACCATGAGCGAGGGCTGCTCACTTTATAGTACCATGAGCGAGGGCTGCTCACTCTATAGTGACATGAGCGAGGGCTGCTCACTTTATAGTACCATGAGCGAGGGCTGCTCACTTTATAGTACCATGAGCGAGGGCTGCTCACTTTATAGTACCATGAGCGAGGGCTGCTCACTTTATAGTACCATGAGCGAGGGCTGCTCACTCTATAGTGACATGAGCGAGGGCTGCTCACTCTATAGTGACATGAGCGAGGGCTGCTCACTTTATAGTACCATGAGCGAGGGCTGCTCACTTTATAGTACCATGAGCGAGGGCTGCTCACTTTATAGTACCATGAGCGAGGGCTGCTCACTTTATAGTACCATGAGCGAGGGCTGCTCACTCTATAGTGACATGAGCGAGGGCTGCTCACTTTATAGTACCATGAGCGAGGGCTGCTCACTCTATAGTGACATGAGCGAGGGCTGCTCACTTTATAGTACCATGAGCGAGGGCTGCTCACTTTATAGTACCATGAGCGAGGGCTGCTCACTTTATAGTACCATGAGCGAGGGCTGCTCACTCTATAGTGACATGAGCGAGGGCTGCTCACTCTATAGTGACATGAGCGAGGGCTGCTCACTTTATAGTACCATGAGCGAGGGCTGCTCACTCTATAGTGACATGAGCGAGGGCTGCTCACTCTATAGTGACATGAGCGAGGGCTGCTCACTCTATAGTGACATGAGCGAGGGCTGCTCACTTTATAGTACCATGAGCGAGGGCTGCTCACTTTATAGTACCATGAGCGAGGGCTGCTCACTCTATAGTGACATGAGCGAGGGCTGCTCACTTTATAGTACCATGAGCGAGGGCTGCTCACTCTATAGTGACATGAGCGAGGGCTGCTCACTCTATAGTGACATGAGCGAGGGCTGCTCACTTTATAGTACCATGAGCGAGGGCTGCTCACTTTATAGTACCATGAGCGAGGGCTGCTCACTTTATAGTACCATGAGCGAGGGCTGCTCACTTTATAGTACCATGAGCGAGGGCTGCTCACTCTATAGTGACATGAGCGAGGGCTGCTCACTCTATAGTGACATGAGCGAGGGCTGCTCACTTTATAGTACCATGAGCGAGGGCTGCTCACTCTATAGTGACATGAGCGAGGGCTGCTCACTTTATAGTACCATGAGCGAGGGCTGCTCACTTTATAGTACCATGAGCGAGGGCTGCTCACTCTATAGTGACATGAGCGAGGGCTGCTCACTTTATAGTACCATGAGCGAGGGCTGCTCACTCTATAGTGACATGAGCGAGGGCTGCTCACTTTATAGTACCATGAGCGAGGGCTGCTCACTTTATAGTACCATGAGCGAGGGCTGCTCACTTTATAGTACCATGAGCGAGGGCTGCTCACTCTATAGTGACATGAGCGAGGGCTGCTCACTCTATAGTGACATGAGCGAGGGCTGCTCACTCTATAGTGACATGAGCGAGGGCTGCTCACTCTATAGTGACATGAGCGAGGGCTGCTCACTTTATAGTACCATGAGCGAGGGCTGCTCACTTTATAGTACCATGAGCGAGGGCTGCTCACTCTATAGTGACATGAGCGAGGGCTGCTCACTTTATAGTACCATGAGCGAGGGCTGCTCACTTTATAGTACCATGAGCGAGGGCTGCTCACTCTATAGTGACATGAGCGAGGGCTGCTCACTCTATAGTGACATGAGCGAGGGCTGCTCACTCTATAGTGACATGAGCGAGGGCTGCTCACTCTATAGTGACATGAGCGAGGGCTGCTCACTCTATAGTGACATGAGCGAGGGCTGCTCACTCTATAGTGACATGAGCGAGGGCTGCTCACTTTATAGTACCATGAGCGAGGGCTGCTCACTTTATAGTACCATGAGCGAGGGCTGCTCACTTTATAGTACCATGAGCGAGGGCTGCTCACTCTATAGTGACATGAGCGAGGGCTGCTCACTCTATAGTGACATGAGCGAGGGCTGCTCACTTTATAGTACCATGAGCGAGGGCTGCTCACTCTATAGTGACATGAGCGAGGGCTGCTCACTCTATAGTGACATGAGCGAGGGCTGCTCACTCTATAGTGACATGAGCGAGGGCTGCTCACTTTATAGTACCATGAGCGAGGGCTGCTCACTTTATAGTACCATGAGCGAGGGCTGCTCACTCTATAGTGACATGAGCGAGGGCTGCTCACTCTATAGTGACATGAGCGAGGGCTGCTCACTCTATAGTGACATGAGCGAGGGCTGCTCACTTTATAGTACCATGAGCGAGGGCTGCTCACTCTATAGTGACATGAGCGAGGGCTGCTCACTTTATAGTACCATGAGCGAGGGCTGCTCACTCTATAGTGACATGAGCGAGGGCTGCTCACTCTATAGTGACATGAGCGAGGGCTGCTCACTCTATAGTGACATGAGCGAGGGCTGCTCACTCTATAGTGACATGAGCGAGGGCTGCTCACTCTATAGTGACATGAGCGAGGGCTGCTCACTCTATAGTGACATGAGCGAGGGCTGCTCACTCTATAGTGACATGAGCGAGGGCTGCTCACTCTATAGTGACATGAGCGAGGGCTGCTCACTCTATAGTGACATGAGCGAGGGCTGCTCACTCTATAGTGACATGAGCGAGGGCTGCTCACTCTATAGTGACATGAGCGAGGGCTGCTCACTCTATAGTGACATGAGCGAGGGCTGCTCACTTTATAGTACCATGAGCGAGGGCTGCTCACTCTATAGTGACATGAGCGAGGGCTGCTCACTCTATAGTGACATGAGCGAGGGCTGCTCACTCTATAGTGACATGAGCGAGGGCTGCTCACTTTATAGTACCATGAGCGAGGGCTGCTCACTTTATAGTACCATGAGCGAGGGCTGCTCACTCTATAGTGACATGAGCGAGGGCTGCTCACTTTATAGTACCATGAGCGAGGGCTGCTCACTCTATAGTGACATGAGCGAGGGCTGCTCACTTTATAGTACCATGAGCGAGGGCTGCTCACTCTATAGTGACATGAGCGAGGGCTGCTCACTTTATAGTACCATGAGCGAGGGCTGCTCACTTTATAGTACCATGAGCGAGGGCTGCTCACTTTATAGTACCATGAGCGAGGGCTGCTCACTTTATAGTACCATGAGCGAGGGCTGCTCACTTTATAGTACCATGAGCGAGGGCTGCTCACTTTATAGTACCATGAGCGAGGGCTGCTCACTTTATAGTACCATGAGCGAGGGCTGCTCACTCTATAGTGACATGAGCGAGGGCTGCTCACTCTATAGTGACATGAGCGAGGGCTGCTCACTCTATAGTGACATGAGCGAGGGCTGCTCACTCTATAGTGACATGAGCGAGGGCTGCTCACTTTATAGTACCATGAGCGAGGGCTGCTCACTCTATAGTGACATGAGCGAGGGCTGCTCACTTTATAGTACCATGAGCGAGGGCTGCTCACTTTATAGTACCATGAGCGAGGGCTGCTCACTCTATAGTGACATGAGCGAGGGCTGCTCACTCTATAGTGACATGAGCGAGGGCTGCTCACTCTATAGTGACATGAGCGAGGGCTGCTCACTCTATAGTGACATGAGCGAGGGCTGCTCACTCTATAGTGACATGAGCGAGGGCTGCTCACTCTATAGTGACATGAGCGAGGGCTGCTCACTCTATAGTGACATGAGCGAGGGCTGCTCACTCTATAGTGACATGAGCGAGGGCTGCTCACTCTATAGTGACATGAGCGAGGGCTGCTCACTTTATAGTACCATGAGCGAGGGCTGCTCACTCTATAGTGACATGAGCGAGGGCTGCTCACTCTATAGATAGTACCATGAGCGAGGGCTACTCACTTTATAGTACCATGAGGGAGGGATGCTCACTTTATTGTACCATGAGCGAGGGCTGCTCACTTAATAGTACCATGAGCGAGGGCTGCTCACTTTATAGTACCATGAGCGAGGGCTGCTCACTTTATAGTACCATGAGCGAGGGCTACTCACTTTATAGTACCATGAGCGAGGGCTGCTCACTTTATAGTACCATGAGCGAGGGCTGCTCACTTTATAGTACCATGAGCGAGGGCTACTGGGCTGCTCACTTTATAGTACCATGAGCGAGGGCTGCTCACTTTATAGTACCATGAGCGAGGGCTGCTCACTTTATAGTACCATGAGCGAGGGCTGCTCACTTTATAGTACCATGAGCGAGGGCTGCTCACTTTATAGTACCATGAGCGAGGGCTGCTCACTTTATAGTACCATGAGCGAGGGCTGCTCACTTTATAGTACCATGAGCGAGGGCTGCTCACTTTATAGTACCATGAGCGAGGGCTGCTCACTTTATAGTACCATGAGCGAGGGCTGCTCACTCTATAGTGACATGAGCGAGGGCTGCTCACTCTATAGTACCCATGAGCGAGGGCTGCTCACTTATAGTGACATGAGCGAGGGCTGCTCACTCTATAGTGACATGAGCTGGGGCTGCTCACTCTATAGTGACATGAAGTCGAGGGCTGCTCACTTTATAGTGACATGAGCGAGGGGGCTGCTCACTCTATAGTGACATGAGCGAGCGATTAACCTTATCTGAAAGCAAATCTGGATCACTCACTCTATAGTGACACATCTATACAAAATGAGTGAGGGCTGATCAAACTCCATAGGCTCACGTTTTGACGTACCATGTCTCAGGCTCAAACCTATATAGCAGACCCACTCGTAGCCTCACTCCTGGTGGATATAAATCGAGGTTCCTGTAGTATCTCTTGAAAAATGATTAGATAACCTTTCTGAAGCAAATTTGGATTCTTAACTCACTCAAACGTGTAGGTCAAGTCAAGGGGTAATATAAAAGTATTACCGATGTGTGAAGCGTTATGATACAAAACACTCCACTTCAGCGCTGGGTTGGAATCTGGAAAACAACAAATATCAAGAGCCTGTGAAAAAAAAACCTATCACAGCGCAGATATAACTCGTTAGTGTCACTCGATGGTGGATATAAATCGAAATGTTATCCTTGAAATAATGTGTAGAAAAATGATGCAATTACCACTTGTGAATTTTGTTGTAGGTTGGTCTAACTATAAATATTACCGTTCTGCTCCGGCGCACATTAAACATGCGTTTAACTTGGTAAGAGCCTGTGAAAATCATTCCGCAATCACATTCTTATAAATCGATGCTGTTCTTTAAGAAATATCATGACCAATCATTTCCGGAAATCAATCGCGAATGCAATTACCGCCATTTGGAAAATATTCGTATCAAGATTTCCCGCTGCCTCTTCCGCATTGCCTCCCTGCTAAGCTTGCGAAGCACGCGCAACACTTTGAAATGTGTTCTTTGATGTTCTTATCGAGCTCCAAATCATTTAGCAATAGTCGTCGATGGGCACCGCCATTCTGGACAATATATGTACGTGATCTTGAACTGCCAAGAACAATGTTGCTGTGCTGTTAACTTTCGAAGCACGTTCAAATTTATCCGAAATACATCGTTACCTGTATCGATATCTACTCAGAATACAGAGACAAAGAACTAGGGGTAATTGCTCTTCATTGAAGTAATCATACTATGTTCAGCCATATTGGAGAAGCAATAGCGTCGTATGCGTGTCAGAGAGAAAAAAACACCGCATTCAATTTTATTGATAACAATACAACTATGCCGAGCCATTGGATCATTAATTGATCACTTTCTGTACTGTAGCCCCATTTATATATTAGATGATGCTTGACAGTAGCGTAACCGTTAGAAGGTATCAATCTTACCGCTGCTTAATCTAGCACTGCTCATGTTCCCATTCATATTATTATGCATTAGAAGGCATCGCAACCATATACCATGAGAGATTAAAACCTCGGATGAAGGTTTTTGCCACTGAAGTAATAATGACCTTAATGGGTTAGCTTCCCAATAGCTTAATGACATGAGAGCGACTGTACATGCCACAGAAGAGCTGGACTCTTTCGCAACCAATAATGGAATTCACTGTGTGGCAAGGGTTAAGAGATAGACTTAGATACTTACTTCATGATGTAAGGGACTGTGCGCATTTATATGTACAGGTATGATCAATAATGGCACTGTAGAGTACCATTATTGAACATATGTAATATATAAAATGGCATGGAGCGATTTGCCAAGAATGTAGTTTATGTTGTATGATGTAGTGCTACATATGATATGTATACAATGAATGTATGTAATTACACAGATAATTAGGTTACCTGCAATAGATGTATGTATACATATGTATGTACATGTATTTGAATATAGCCTATGTATGTTGTAGAGTTGTATGTAGACACGCTGTACTCACTCTACATATATGTGTATTTATGTATGTATGTATGTATGTATGTATGTATACAGCGTGTGTATGTTGTATGTATGTATGTATTATCATGTATGTATATTATGAATATGTATGTATGTATGTATGTTGTATGTATGTATGTATGTATGTATGTATGTATGTATTTATGTATGTAGTATGTATGTATGTATGTATGTATGTATGTATGTATGTATGTATGTATGTATGTATGTATGTATGTATGTATGTATGTATGTATGTATGTATGTATGTATGTATGTATGTATGTATGTATGTATGTAGTTCTGTATGTATGTATGTATTATGTATGTATGTCTGTATGTATGTATGTATGTATGTATGTATGTATGTATGTATGTATGTATGTATGTATGTATGTATGTATGTATGTATGTATGTATGTTGTGTATGTATGTCTGTATGTATGTATGTATGTATGTATGTATGTATGTATGTATGATGTATGTATGTATGTTTTATGTATGTATTGTATGTATGTATGTATATGTATGTATGTATGTATGTATGTATGTATGTATGTATGCGATGTATGTATGTATGTATGTATGTGTATGTCTGTATGTATGTATGTATGTATGTATGTAGGTAAGCAATAGTGTGTGGATGTATGTATGTGTATGTGTATGTATGTATGTATTTATGTATGTATTGTATGTATGTATGTATGTTGCATGTATGTATGTATGATTATACCGTATGTATGTATATCGAACTGTTTGTATGTATGTATGTATGTATGTATGTATGTATGTAGCTTATTATGAAATGTATGTATGTATGTAATGTGCTATGTATGTATGTATGTATTCAGTGCCATATGTGTATGTATGTATGTATGTATGTATGTATGTATGTATATATATGTATATATGTATGTATGTATGTATGTATGTATGTATGTATGTATGTCTGTATGTATCGTATGTATGTATGTATGTATGTATGTATGTATGTATGTAGTATGTATGTATGTATGTATTTATGTATGTATGTATGTATGTATGTCTGATATGTATGTAGTGTGCTTATGTATGTATGTATGTATGTGATTCTATGTATGTTATGTATGTATGAGTATGTACGTTATGAAGGACAGTATGAATTAACGACCGGGTATGGTTTAGGAATGCATGTATGTATGTAGGATTATGTGACTTCATCCATCTGGATACCGTGTGTATGTTATGGTTGTTCCCATCGCAACCAATATGGGGTTATGTATGTAGGTAGATGCATCAACGTTGTTTGCCACTTAGTACTTGACTTATTGAATGTAGCCACGTAAATTTGTGTATAAGACGATGAGACAGATGGCATGCCACCGACGCGCTGGAACTATCTCAACCATGGAATACATATAAAATGGCACATGGAGGTGATAAGAGTAATACTTTATGTTGTACAGCTGTGCGCATTTATATGTACAGGTATGATCAATAATTATTCAGATAACATTATTTATATGGCGATGTAGGTTTGCGTACACGTAAGAATGTATTTTTATATGTCTGTATGTATGTTTGCATATATGTATATATGTATGTATGTATACACGTATGTTATTGGGTTGTAAGCATATATGTATATGCATCAATATGTATGAAAGCGAATGAAAACATGTATGTAGTATGCAATATGTATGTATGGGTCCAGTTTCAATCAATTGTAATTGCTTGTGTCATGTATGATGAGTCTTACATGCATGTAATGTAATATCGTATACACATATTGATGTGGAGGTCTGTATGTGGCCGTCAAGCGGCCAAAATATGTATCGTATGTACCCGCTTTGTATCAAGTGCGTCATAATATGTGTGTATGTGTTCATCCATCAATGCAGTGTATGTGTCAAGTAGTGCGACCGAAGTATGTATGTAGGATCCATTCTGTATTATTGTCCGTACATGCTGTTTGATGTATGTGTCCATAAAAAAACTCTGTTATGTCTGTCTGTATGTATTCCAGAAAGTATAACATAGTATGTAGTTTTTTCTATGACGCCATGCAGCATGTATTGTGTTGTATGTCATGTATGTCTTGAATAATGATGCATGTATGTATGTAGCTCGCATCTCATAGATTGACAGATTCCATCCAGTGCCTGTCGATGTCTCTGTCCGTAAGACTTTTCCACGTACGTTAGCTACGTATATCCTAGATTTTGCTACATGATGCCCCGATCTTTGCATGGGACACCATTCGTCGTCGGCGTTGTTGAACGCGCATATGGCTCAATATTTGAAGATTCTTTCGACCAACTGACGCGAATGTCGGTGGATGGACGAGCCCGCTTGTAGCGTACCAGGCCTAGATTTCTACGTGAATGGTGTCGTTTCATAAGGCGACAGGAATACATGTCGTGTGTGTTGACGGCTACTGTAAGCATGTGAGCTAGGATAGATCTAACGATCGACACAACACACACAAATAACCCACTCAACCATATATACATATACCACAGCCCGCACACAAACACACACAACAACCGTATATTTGCTTAACCGCATGGCAAACGCACGTACATCGTTTCATGTAACACGACAGGAAAGACACATACACATACACACAAATACACGGCTACACACATATACACACACACACATAACAGGTATACATGTATGTATAGATCACGACACACATATACACACATACACACACCCAGTTTCACACAATACACCATATATACACACATACACACACATGCACACACAACATCCACACACATACATGCATACACTTACACACTCATGCTCACACACACACACAAGTGACACAAATACACACACATTCAAATACATACTAACGCACATACACAATTCATACACATATAGTTAACACACAAACACATACACACACATATATACACCACATATACATATATATGTGTATACACATATGTTAATAAATACACATATTCATACAATACGTAACAAATATCAAAATGTTTTTATATATATACATATACAAACTATACATATACACATATATATACCATACAGCTATATATGTATGTAAAGATATGTTAAAATCTATATATATATATATTTATGTATTTATACAATATATATATAAATATATATATATATATATATATATATATATATATATACATATATATATATGATATATATATGTATGTATATGTATATGTTTATATGTATGTATGTTGTATGTATGTTATGTATGTATGTATGTATGTATGTATGTATATGTATGTATATATGTATGTATAAATGTATGTATGTATGTATGTATGTATGTATGTATGTATGTATGTATGTATGTATGTATGTATGTATGTATGTATGTATGTATGTATGTATGTATGTATGTATGTATGTATGTATGTATGTATGTATGTATGTATGTATGTATGTATGTAGTATGTATGTATGTATGTATGTATGTATGTATGTATGTATGTATGTGTATGTATGTATGTATGTATGTATGTATGTATGTATGTATGTATGTATGTATGTATGTATGCAAACTGTATTGGGTGTTTATTTTACAGTCTATCCTTAATCCGGTTGGCTACACGACCCTCCCTGTGCGTATTGGCTACAAACGGGGCGACTCGCGGACGTACAATGGTCACATGGCTTGCGTTGCCTTATACAACCAATTCATGTCTTGCTGGGATCATCTAGATGGAGCTCGCGCCACCATTGACTCTCTGTGCTTTGGTAATTACTAGTCTTTTTCTACCAATATGCAAATTGCTTTAGTGTACGATGGCAATGGCTATTATTTGGCCGATTATAGGGCGCAGATAACGGTCCCATCTGTCCTATTGAAACCTTTTCGCTGTAGCGTAGCAGTCATATCTTGGAGGCAAAATTCATCACTCATAGGATAAATATCAAACTTACATGTTGATGTAGAGATTCATTGGGGATGTATCATATAATGATTCACCACCTAGAAACAATTTTATTGACAAAATGCAAGTTGTCAAAAATCCTTATCTTGTACAGAAATGTTATAAAGCACCCCCTGCCGTTACAATCAATCTGGCTGTTTTGACACTAAGGTGAAAAAGCATCGTGTGGTGGGATGGGATTATGACGACATCGCTTTGCAACCCTTTATAGAAGACTCAGACACTCAGACTGTGCAATCCACAGATCATGTCTGACTCAAGTGACCTGGCCTGGTCATACCGTCTATTATTTTGTATTTAGAGGATTCCATATCATTCCTGCAGGTTACCGTTGTCAGGAAAGCAGCGGGGTGGTGTTCCGCAATGTCGTACCAGCTCGAGGCGGGGGATCAGTGACGTCACAGACACTGGCCACGAGTCCGCTCAACTGTGCGATACAATGTCTCCAGTCTTGCTGCAAATCATTCTCCTGGGACGATTCTGTCAATGCCTGTATCACGTACGGCACTGTAGAGCCATCCGGCAACATGCCATGGGACAATAATATCGCGTTTCTGTCATTTGTCGCCTAACTTATTCAGCATGTTTTTTTTTTCGCAGAGTAAAAGAGCTGAGAAAGTTCCCAGCTAGACATATGGAGATGGTTACAGTTGTACAATAACTGATAATGGTTTGTAGGGGAACGTTTCGCCTTAGGTTGACTATGTTAACGTGGTGTTAAGCTAATTGCTATAGCAATATGGTGTGATGGGAATACCGATCCACGTTATGACATTGATGACATTTTGACGAGCTTGTCATAGTGGTGTGTATTCTTTGTAAAACCCGGGGCTCTTAGAGTTTCTCCTTAATGACAACTTAACACGCGCTGTTCTCCTTGTGTTAGTGTACTCTGAGAACCGTATACCAAATGTGGACCTCATTTATGGCTATCTGTCGTAATTTGTACTATTTAACATTGTCAATATGAACAGGACGCGTTGGTCAACGTAAATTTTGTGTTTATGGTTGGTTATTAACCGACATTATTTATATATGTAATACACAGAAAACCTGTCTGTTTCAGTAAAATAATGGTAAAGTATTTAATGGCAGACATTTTCTTTTGTTGTGCATGAAATATAGCATTGCAGTTTCGCAAATTTAAAACTGTTACTTATTAAACTGAAATTTAATTAATCAGGCCCAATGGAATTGTGTGTTTTGCAAACTTGATATTATACAAACATTGTTATTGCGGTCGTTATGTTATTTCAGTGATTGAATCCTTGTTTAGGTAGAAGAAAACTTGGTTCCCATGAAGAGTTATCATCTTAAAGTGAGAATAATATTGGAGTGCCATTGAAATAAGATATTTGACCCCCTGACTCTAAAGCTCCATCTTTTAAGAAAAGAAAAAAAGTTTCTTCTGAAACACACGCCTGGAGTTAGCGTCTTTTTTTCGGCAACCTCAAGTGAGTGCGTTGCTGCACCGCACTTCACGATACGACACTTATAAGCTCAATTATTTGTCAGATATATTCCACTGAACTGTAGTAAACGATTTGCCCGCTGACTTTGGTCTATAGTGACATGAGCGAGGGCTGCTCACTTTATAGTACCATGAGCGAGGGCTACTCACTTTATAGTACCATGAGCGAGGGCTGCTCACTTTATTGTACCATGAGCGAGGGCTGCTCACTTAATAGTACCATGAGCGAGGGCTGCTCACTTTACAGTACCATGAGCGAGGGCTGCTCACTTTATAGTACCATGAGCGAAGGCTACTCACTTTATAGTACCATGAGCGAGGGCTACTCACTTTATAATACCATCAGTGAGGGCTGATCACTTTATAGTACCATGAGCGAGGGCTACCCACTTAATAGTACCATGAGCGAGGGCTGCTCACTCTATAGTGACATGAGCGAGGGCTGCTCACTCTATAGTGACACGAGCGAGGGGGGGTGCTCACTTTATAGTACCGTGAGCTAGGGCTGCTCACTTTATATTATCATGAGCAAGGGCTGCTCACTTTATAGTGACATGAGCGAGGGCTGCTCACTTTATAGTACCATGAGTGAGGGCTGCTCACTCTATAGTGACATGAGCGAGGCCAGCTCACTCTATAGTGACATGAGTGGAGGCTGCTCACTCTATAGTGACCCATCATAGCCTCAGAAGAAGTCAGAGTATCAGGTTCCTGTAGTATGCTATTGTTAAATAGATTTGCGATAACCTTTCTGAAAGCAAATCTGGATTCTTACTCACTCTAAACGTTGGGTCAAGTCAAGGGAGCCTAAAAGTCTTACAACATGTGTGAAGCGTTATGATACAAACACTCCAAATGGTTACAATATGATATTAGAATCGTTTTGACGTCGCTGTCTCATTTTTCAAACCTATCACAGCAGATATAACTCGTTAGTGTCACTCCTGGTGGATATAAATCGAAAATGTTATCCTTGAAATAATGTGTAGTTTTTGATATAAGACCCACCTGTGAAACATCAATTGTAGGTCTGGTCTAACGGTAATATAAATATATACCGTTCTGCTCCGGCGCACATTAAAACATGCGTTTAACTTCAGCGCTGGGTTGGGCATCTGGAAAACAACAAATATCAAGAGCCTGTGAAAAAAAAATAAGTCACAGCGCACCCAAATCTTACCCCCTGATCGATGCTGTTCTTTAAGAAAATCATTCCTTAAATCATTTCCGAAAAATCGCGATGCAATTACCGCCATTTTGGAAAATATTGAGTCGCGTGATTTCCCGCTGCCTCTTCCGCATTGCCTCCCTGCTAAGCTTGCGAAGCACGTTGCAACACTTTGAATACAATCTGCTGTATCTTATCGAGCTCAGACTCAGGAAGCAATAGTCGTCGATGGGCACGTCATTCTGAGCAAGCGCGATGTACGTGGTCTTGAACTTGAAAACAATGTTGCTGTGTTTCGGACTTTCTACCGCTTCCAAATTTATCGAACTACAACTAATTACCTTGGATGTCTACTCGGAATACAGCTTTTACAAAGAACTAGGGGTAATTGCTCGTGTTGAAGTAATCATTCAGTTCAGCCATATCCGAGAAGGCATCGTCCGTCGGTATTTCCACCAAGAGAGAGAAAAAACACGCATAGAGACTCTTCATTGTACAATATACTATATTATTCTATTGGATCGACCAATAGCAAGTACACACCCAGCAGCGTGAACGTAGCTAAACCGCAGAGCCAATCAATTTTGCCGCTGGATAATAATGTCACTGTGTGCTTCCCAAGACATGCATTAGATGATTCTTGTACATTATACATAAGAGTTGGCCCTCGGATGAAGGACAGGCATGAATTAACGACCGGGGTAGGGTTAAGGGGTGCCGCTAGCTTAATGACTTCATCCTCTGGAGACCGTATTTAATTACTGGTTACTCCCATCGCAACCAATATACATATATATATTAACAGATGCATCAACGTTTTTGCCACTTAGTACTTGACTTAATGAATGTAGCCTCTACATTTGGTATAAGACGATGAGAGCGACTGGCATGCCACAGACACGCTGGAACTAGCTCAACCTGGAATACATATAAAATGGCACACAAAGCGATAGAAGAAATACTTTATGTTGTACAGCTGTGCGCATTGATATGTACAGGTATGATCAATAATTATTCAGATAACATTATTTATATGGCGATGTAGGTTTGCGTACACGTAAGAATGTATTTTTATATGTCTGTATGTATGTTTGCATATATGTATATATGTATGTATGTATACACGTATGTTATTATGTACGTACGTACATATGTGTATATGAATGCATTTATGTATGTATGTATGTATGTATGTATGTATGTATGTATGTATGTATGTATGTATGTATGTATGTATGTATGTATGTATGTATGTATGTATGTATGTATGTATGTATGTATGTATGTATGTATGTATGTATGTATGTATGTATGTATGTATGTATGTATGTGTGTATGTATGTATGTATGTATGTATGTATGTCTGTCTGTATGTATGTATGTATGTATGTATGTATGTATGTGTCTGTCTGTATGTATGTATGTATGTATGTATGTATCTGTATGTATGTCTGTCTGTATGTCTGTATGTCTGTCTGTCTGTCTGTATGTGTCTGTATGTCTGTCTGTATGTATGTATGTATGTATGTATGTATGTATGTATGTATGTATGTATGTATGTATGTATGTATGTTTGTGTTTGTATGTATGTATGTATGTATGTATGTATGTATGCATCTATGCATCTATGTATTTATGTATATATATTTTTGTATATCTATTAATTTGCTTATGTGCATGTATGCATGTATGTATTTATGTATATATATGTTTATGTATATATATATTAGTTTGCCTATGTGCATGCATGAATGTATGTATTGATGTATATCCGTATGTATGTATCCATGCATACATGTATGTATGAATGGTTGCATTTATGTATGTATGTATATATTATATATGTATGCATTTATGTTAACATGTGTATATGTATGTATATATGTATGTATGTATTTATATAAATGTGAGTATGTATTTATGCATGTATATATATATTTGTATATCTGTGCGTATTGGCTACAAATGGGGCGACTCACGTACGTACAATGGTCACATGGCTTGCGTTGCCTTATACAACCAATTCATGTCTTGCCGGGATCATCTAGATGGAGCTCGCGCCACCGTTGACTCTCTGTGCTTTGGTAATTACTAGTCTTTTTCTACCAATATGCGATTGCTTTAGTGTACGATGGCAATGGCTATTATTTGGGGCGATTATAGGGCGCTGATAACGGTCCCATCTGTCTCATTGAAACCTTTTCGCTGTAGCGTAGCAGTCATATCTTGGAGGCAAAATTCATCACTCATAGGATAAATATCAAACTTACATGTCGATGTAGAGATTCATTGGGGATGCATCATATAATGATTCACCACCTAGAAACAATTTTAGGGACAAAATGCAAGTTGTCAAAAATCCTTATCTTGTACAGAAATGTTATAAAGCACCCCCTGCCGTTGGGGTCAATCTGGCTGTTTTCCACACTAAGGTGCAAAAGCAGCCAGATTGCGGGCGCATCGTGTGGTGGGATGGGATTTTGACGACATCGCTTTGCAACCCTTTATAGAAGACTCAGACACTCAGACTGTGCAATCCACAGATCATGTCTGACTCAAGTGACCTGGCCTTCAGAGTCTTATATTTTGTATTTAGAGGATTCCATATCCTTCCTGCAGGTTACCGTTGTCAGGAAAGCAGCGGGGTGGTGTTCCGCAATGTCGTACCAGCTCGAGGCGGGGGATCAGTGACGTCACAGACACTGGCCACGAGTCCGCTCAACTGTGCGATACAATGTCTCCAGTCTTTGCTGCAAATCATTCTCCTGGGACGAGTCTGTCAATGCCTGTATCACGTACGGCACTGTAGAGCCATCCGGCAACATGCCATGGGACAATAATATCGCGTTTCTGTCATTTGTCGCCTAACTTATTCAGCATGTTTTTTTTCGCAAAGTAAAAGAGCTGAGAAAGTTGCCAGCTAGACATATGGAGATGGTTACAGTTGTACAATAACTGATAATGGTTTGTAGGGGAACGTTTCGCCTTAGGTTGACTATGTGAACGTGGTGTTAAGCTAATTGCTATAGAAATATGGTGTGATGGGAATACCGATCCACGTTATGACATTGATGACATTTTCTTGAGCTTGTCATAGTTGTGTATATTCTTTGGAAAACCCGGGGCTCTTAGAGTTTCTCCTTAATGACAACTGAACACGCGCTGTTCTCCTTGTGTTAGTGTACTCTGAGAGCCGTATACCAAATGTGGACCTCATTTATGGCTATCTGTCGTAATTTGTACTATTTAACATTGTCAATTTGAACAGGACGCGTTGGTCAACGTAAAGTTTGTGTTTATGGTTGGTTATTAACCGATATTATTTATATATGTAATACACACCGAAAACCTGTCTGTTTCAGTAAAATAATGATAAAGGATTTAATGGCAGACATTTCTTTTGTTGTGCATGAAATATAGCATTGCAGTTTTCGCAAATTTAAAACTGTTACTTATTAAACTGAAATTTAATTAATCAGGCCCAAAGGAATTGTGTGTTTTGCAAACTTGATATTATACAAACATTGTTATTTTTGGTCGTTATCTTATTTCAATTATTGAATCAATATTTAGGTAGAAGAAAACTTGGTTCCCATGAAGAGTTATCATCTTAAAGTGAGAATAATATTGGAGTGCCATTGAAATAAGATATTTGACCCCCTGACTCTAAAGCTCCATCTTTCAAGAAAAGAAAAAAGTTTCTTCTAAAACACACGCCTGGAGTTAGCGTCTTTTTTTCGGCAACCTCAAGTGAGTGCGTTGCTGCACCGCACCGCACTTCACGATACGACACTTATAAGGGCAATTATTTGTCAGATATATTCCACCGAACTGTAGTAAAACGATTTGCCCGCTGACTTTGGTCTATAGTGACATGAGCGAGGGCTGCTCACTTTATAGTACCATGAGCGAGAGCTACTTACTTTATATTACCATGAGCGAGGGCTGCTCACTTTATAGTACAATGAACAAGGGCTGCTCACTCTATAGTACCATGAGTGAGGGCTGCTCACTCTATAGTGACATGAGCGAGGCCTGCTCACTCTATCGTGACATGAGTGAAGGCTGCTCACTCTATAGTGACCCATCATAGCCTCAGAAGAAGTCAGAGTATCAGGTTCTTGTTAGTATGCTATTGTTAAATAGATTCGCGATAACCTTTCTGAAAGCAAATCTGGATTCTTACTCACTCTAAACGTTGGGTCAAGTCAAGGGAGCCTAAAAGTCTTACAACATGTGTGAAGCGTGATGATACAAACACTCCAAATGGTTACAATATGATATTAGAATCGTTTTGACGTCGCTGTCTCATTTATCAAACCTATCACAGCAGATATAACTCGTTAGTGTCACTCCTGGTGGATATAAATCGAAAATGTTATCCTTGAAATAATGTGTAGTTTTTGATATTCGACCCTCCTGTGAAACATCAATTGTAGGTCTGGTCTAACGGTAATATAAATATATACCGTTCTGCTCCGGCGCACATTAAAACATGCATTTGACTTCAGCGCTGGGTTGGGCATCTAGAAAACAACAAAATATCAAGAGCCTGTGAAAAAAAAAAAAAAGTCACAGCGCACCCAAAGCTTACCCCTGATCGATGCTGTTCTTTAAGAAAATCATCCATAAATCATTTCCGAAAAATCGCGATGCGATGACCGCCATTTTGGGAAATATTGAGTGGCGTGATTTCCCGTCCCCTCTTCCGCATTGCCTCCCTGCTAAGCTTGCGAAGCACGTTGCCGCACTTTGAATACAATCTGCTGTATCTTATCGAGCTCAGACTCAGGAAGCAATAGTCGTCGATGGGCACGTCATTCTGAACAAGTGCGATGTACGTGGTCTTGAACTTGAAAACAATGTTGCTGTGTTTTCGGACTTTCTACCGCTTCCAAATTTATCGAACTACAACTAATTACCTTGGATGAAATCCCTCGCCACAAAGGGATAAAATTGTCCGTGAAAATCATTGCCTGTCTTCTAAAAATCCATCACTTGGGTATTTTTGGTGTTTGGTAGTTGTCTTAATCGTTCTCAAAAGTTATGACATTGCGTCGTTTTCAAACATAGTAAGAACGTCCTACTCGAAGTAACAGCTTTTACTACAAAGATCTATGTGGTATTATATAGCACCGATTGCACAGCGAGCGCAGATAACACTATCACATGCTGTGCTGTCCAACTATGATTTTGTGTAACATTTCTTAACGACAACAGCCCTTGATCTGCAGGATAACAACAAAAATAACAGGAAAACCGACTGTCTCTGTGATCTAGTGCTCAAAACCTACGAGGGCCATATTTTGCATTATGACAACACACATACCTATCGTCATAACGTGTCACTCTCAGTCATCAGGTTTAAGGAGAAACCCTGGAGTGCCAAATTAACATTATGACAACACACATACCTATCGTCAGAAAGTGTCACTCTCAGTCATCAGGTTTATGAAGAAACCCCCCACCCCCCCACACACCCCACACGCAGCTGATCTTACCTCAAAATCCTCTCCAGATCCATGAGCGACCCACGTGTCACCTTTCATCCCCTCTGCTCATGTATACATCACGCACTATAGTCATACATCTCCTGCAAGAAGCTAAATACGTTTTATTTACCAGTAGTTCCTGAACGATCAGCAGACATCCCTTCAGGACGTCGGAAAACTGCGGCTTGTTATTAGGCAGCTCGTAGATTTACCACGTTCCGGCTATTCGAAAGGAACTGGCAGAATGTCAGCGGCGCCTGGAAGCGGAGCTGCCTCTAGCAGAAGTTAGGGGTATGGCAACGAGGGTTTCTATATGAGTCCCACTGGTTTACTAGCTAATTGGGCAATCAAATGTCCACTACAAGTATGGGTGACAAAAGAGATCACAACCAGGTATGCAGCTATGTTAACGCTATATGTGGGCCTGCCCATAGCAACAAGATACGTGTTAGTGAAACCTGCCCGAGGCTACTTTATTGAACGAGTCGGTTCTTTGTATTACATGGACTATGATGGGTGACCCAGACACGTTGTATGATGCCATGACAAAATACAGGGTCATCCCCATCTAACAGTGTTTGCCTTGGCACAAAGCTCCATAGAGTTATGGCGAAGCGAACCCACACCCACACGTCGTTTTTACAATTAGTGTCCTCTCCTCACAACTACAACTGGACAACTGCTTGAGAACTGCCTGCGCGATCGCTTTAAAACTAAATGGAATATTAGAATATATAAGCGTAATGTCAATAAAATAACTTCAGCCACATGGATATTGGAAAGACGTCTTAGCCTTAAAAACATCCACCCAAGGCTGCCAATGTGTCTGCAGCTGGGCTCATACTTGGTTGATAAAGTAGGCCATTTTGCTGATAAACCTTGTACTCTTCGCTGCGCTCGACCGTCTATGTAGCCAACACCTGTGATATCGTTGTTTGTAGAGTGGATGGAGTAATTGCTCCTGTTCAGTAGTTGCTCGTGTTTAAGTAATCATTCAGTTCAGCCATATCCGAGAAGGCATCGTCCGTCGGTATTTCCACCAAGAGAGAGAAAAAACACGCATAGAGACTCTTCATTGTACAATATACTATATTATTCTATTGGATCGACCAATAGCACGTACACACACCCCGCAGCGTGAACGTAGCTAAACCTAGCCAAGCAATCAATTTTGCCGCTGGATAACAATGTCCACTGTGTTGCTTCCAAGACATGCATTAGATGATTCTTGTACATTATACATAAGAGTTGGCCCTCGGATGAAGGACAGGCATGAATTAACGACCGGGGTAGGGTTAAGGGTGCCGCTAGCTTAATGACTTCATCCTCTGGAGACCGTATTTCATTACTGGTTACTCCCATCGCAACCAATATACATATATATATAATATTAAAAGATGCATCAACGTTTTTGCCACTTAGTACTTGACTTAATGAATGTAGCCTCTACTTTGGTATAAGACGATGAGAGCGACTGGCATGCCACAGACACGCCGGAACTAGCTCAACCTGGAATACATGTAAAATGGCCCACAAAGCGAGAGAAGAAATACTTTATGTTGTACAGCTGTGCGCATTGATATGTACAGGTATGATCAATAATTATTCAGATAATATTATTTATATGGCGATGTAGGTTTGCGTACACGTAAGATATGTGTATTTTTATCTGTCAGTATGTCATGTTTTGCATATATGTATATATATATGGTATGCATGTATAATATGTATGTTATTATGTCGTCCGTACCTATGTTCCTCTGATCTGCATTTATGGATAATATGTATGTATGTATGTCTTTCTAGTATGTCTTCCTGTCTGCCTGTATGTAATTCTGTCTGTGTTCTGTATGTCTGCATTTCTGTACTGTCTGTCTGTCTGCATGTTGTCCTGTATTTCTGTCTGTCTGTCTTGCTCCTGTCCTTTAATGTATGTATGTCTGTCCTGTCTGTCCTGTCTGTCTGTATGTCTGTCTGTCTGTCTGGATGTCTGTCTGTATGTATGTATGTATGCAACCTTTCTTATGCATGTATGCAATGTATGTAATGTATGTAATGTATGTATGTGATGTCCCTGTGCGTATTGGCTACAAATGGGGCGACTCACGTACGTACAATGGTCACATGGCTTGCGTTGCCTTATACAACCAATTCATGTCTTGCCGGGATCATCTAGATGGAGCTCGCGCCACCGTTGACTCTCTGTGCTTTGGTAATTACTAGTCTTTTTCTACCAATATGCGATTGCTTTAGTGTACGATGGCAATGGCTATTATTTGGCCGATTATAGGGCGCTGATAACGGTCCCATCTGTCTCATTGAAACCTTTTCGCTGTAGCGTAGCAGTCATATCTTGGAGGCAAAATTCATCACTCATAGGATAAATATCAAACTTACATGTCGATGTAGAGATTCATTGGGGATGCATCATATAATGATTCACCACCTAGAAACAATTTTATTGACAAAATGCAAGTTGTCAAAAATCTTTATCTTGTACAGAAATGTTATAAAGCACCCCCTGCCGTTGCAATCAATCTGGCTGTTTTCACACTAAGGTGCAAAAGCAGCCAGATTGCGGGCGCATCGTGTGGTGGGATGGGATTTTGACGACATCGGTTTGCAACCCTTTATAGAAGACTCAGACACTCAGACTGTGCAATCCACAGATCATGTCTGACTCAAGTGACCTGGCCTTGTCATACCGTCTATTATTTTGTATTTAGAGGATTCCATATCATTCCTGCAGGTTACCGTTGTCAGGAAAGCAGCGGGGTGGTGTTCCGCAATGTCGTACCAGCTCGAGGCGGCGGGGGATCAGTGACGTCACAGACACTGGCCACGAGTCCGCTCAACTGTGCGATACAATGTCTCCAGTCTTGCTGCAAATCATTCTCCTGGGACGAGTCTGTCAATGCCTGTATCACGTACGGCACTGTAGAGCCATCCGGCAACATGCCATGGGACAATAATATCGCGTTTCTGTCATTTGTCGCTTAACTTATTCAGCATGTTTTTTTTCGCAAAGTAAAAGAGCTGAGAAAGTTGCCAGCAAGACATATGGAGATGGTTACAGTTGTACAATAACTGATAATGGTTTGTATGGGAACGTTTCGCCTTAGATTGACTATGTTAACGTGGTGTTAAGCTAATTGCTATAGAAATATGGTTTGATGGGAATACCGATCCACGTTATGACATTGATGACATTTTCTTGAGCTTGTCATAGTTGTGTATATTCTTTGTAAAACCCAGGGCTCTTAGAGTTTCTCCTTAATGACAACTGAACACGCGCTGTTCTCCTTGTGTTAGTGTACTCTGAGAGCCGTATACCAAATGTGGACCTCATTTATGGCTATCTATCGTAATTTGTACTATTTAACATTGTCAATTTGAACAGGACGCGTTGGTCAACGTAAAGTTTGTGTTTATGGTTGGTTATTAACCGATATTATTTATATATGTAATACACCGAAAACCTGTCTGTTTCAGTAAAATAATGATAAAGGATTTAATGGCAGACATTTTCTTTTGTTGTGCATGAAATATAGCATTGCAGTTTCGCAAATTTAAAACTGTTACTTATTAAACTGAAATTTAATTAATCAGGCCCAAAGGAATTGTGTGTTTTGCAAACTTGATATTATACAAACATTGTTATTTTGGTCGTTATCTTATTTCAATTATTGAATCAATATTTAGGTAGAAGAAAACTTGGTTCCCATGAAGAGTTATCATCTTTAAGTGAGAATAATATTGGAGTGCCATTGAAATAAGATATTTGACCCCCTGACTCTAAAGCTCCATCTTTCAAGAAAAGAAAAAAAGTTTCTTCTAAAACACACGCCTGGAGTTAGCGTCTTTTTTTCGGCAACCTCAAGTGAGTGCGTTGCCGCACCGCACCGCACTTCACGATACGACACTTATAAGGGCAATTATTTGTCAGATATATTCCACCGAACTGTAGTAAATGATTTGCCCGCTGACTTTGGTCTATAGTGACATGAGCGAGGGCTGCTCACTTTATAGTACCATGAGCGAGGGCTACTTACTTTATATTACCATGAGCGAGGGCTGCTCACTTTATAGTACAATGAACAAGGGCTGCTCACTCTATAGTACCATGAGTTAGGGCTGCTCACTCTATAGTGACATGAGCGAGGCCTGCTCACTCTATCGTGACATGAGTGAAGGCTGCTCACTCTATAGTGACCCATCATAGCCTCAGAAGAAGTCAGAGTATCAGGTTCTTGTTAGTATGCTATTGTTAAATAGATTCGCGATAACCTTTCTAAAAGCAAATCTGGATTCTTACTCACTCTAAACGTTGGGTCAAGTCAAGGGAGCCTAAAAGTCTTACAACATGTGTGAAGCGTGATGATACAAACACTCCAAATGGTTACAATATGATATTAGAATCGTTTTGACGTCGCTGTCTCATTTTTCAAACCTATCACAGCAGATATAACTCGTTAGTGTCACTCCTGGAGGATATAAATCGAAAATGTTATCCTTGAAATAATGTGTAGTTTTTGATATTCAAGCCTCCGGTGAAACATCAATTGTAGGTCTGGTCTAACGGTAATATAAATATATACCGTTCTGCTCCGGCGCACATTAAAACATGCATTTGACTTCAGCGCTGGGTTGGGCATCTAGAAAACAACAAATATCAAGAGCCTGTGAAAAAAATAAGTCACAGCGCACCCAAAGCTTACCCCTGATCGATGCTGTTCTTTAAGAAAATCATTCCATAAATCATTTCCGAAAAATCGCGATGCGGTGACCGCCATTTTGGGAAATATTGAGTGGCGTGATTTCCCGTCCCCTCATCCGCATTGCCTCCCTGCTAAGCTTGCGAAGCACGTTGCCGCACTTTGAATACAATCTGCTGTATCTTATCGAGCTCAGACTCAGGAAGCAATAGTCGTCGATGGGCACGTCATTCTGAACAAGTGCGATGTACGTGGTCTTGAACTTGAAAACAATGTTGCTGTGTTTCGGACTTTCTACCGCTTCCAAATTTATCGAACTACAACTAATTACCTTGGATGAAATCCCTCGCCACAAAGGGATAAAATTGTCCGTGAAAATCATTGCATTCTAAAAATCCATCACTTGGGTATGTTTGGTGTTTGGTAGTTGTCTTAATCGTTCTCAAAAGTTATGACATTGCGTCGTTTTCAAACATAGTAAGACGTCTACTCGGAATACAGCTTTTACAAAGATCTATGTGGTATTATATAGCACCGATGCACAGCGAGCGCAGATAACACTATCACATGCTGTGCTGTCCAACTATGATTTGTGTAACATTTCTTAACGACAACAGCCCTTGATCTGCAGGATAACAACAAAAATAACAGGAAAAACCGACTGTCTCTGTGATCTAGTGCTCAAAACCTACGAGGGCCATATTTGCATTATGACAACACACATACCTATCGTCATAACGTGTCACTCTCAGTCATCAGGTTTAAGGAGAAACCCTGGAGTGCCAAATTAACATTATGACAACACACATACCTATCGTCAGAAAGTGTCACTCTCAGTCATCAGGTTTATGAAGAAACCCCCCACCCCCCCACACCCCACACGCAGCTGATCTTACCTCAAAATCCTCTCCAGATCCATGAGCGACCCACGTGTCACCTTTCATCCCCTCTGCTCATGTATACATCACGCACTATAGTCATACATCTCCTGCAAGAAGCTAAATACGTTTTATTTACCAGTAGTTCCTGAACGATCAGCAGACATCCCTTCAGGACGTCGGAAACTGCGGCTTGTTATTAGCAGCTCGTAGATTTACACGTTCCGGCTATTCGAAAGGAACTGGCAGAATGTCAGCGGCGCCTGGAAGCGGAGCTGCCTCTAGCAGAAGTTAGGGGTATGGCAACGAGGGTTTCTATATGAGTCCCACTGGTTTACTAGCTAATTGGGCAATCAAATGTCCACTACAAGTATGGGTGACAAAAGAGATCACAACCAGGTATGCAGCTATGTTAACGCTATATGTGGGCCTGTCCATAGCAACAAGATACGTGTTAGTGAAACCTGCCCGAGGCTACGTTATTGAACGAGTCGGTTCTTTGTATTACATGGACTATGATGGGTGACCCAGACACGTTGTATGATGCCATGACAAAATACAGGGTCATCCCCATCTAACAGTGTTTGCCTTGGCACAAAGCTCCATAGAGTTATGGCGAAGCGAACCCACACCCCACACGTCGTTTTACAATTAGTGTCCTCTCCTCACAACTACAACTGGACAACTGCTTGAGAACTGCCTGCGCGATCGCTTTAAACTAAATGGAATATTAGAATATATAAGCGTAATGTCAATAAAATAACTTCAGCCACATGGATAATGGAAAGACGTCTTAGCCTTTAAACATCCACCCAAGGCTGCCAATGTGTCTGCAGCTGGGCTCATACTTGGTTGATAAAGTAGGCCATTTTGCTGATAAACCGGTACTCCGCTGCGCTCGACCGTCTATGTAGCCAACACCTGTGATATCGTTGTTGTAGAGTGGATGGAGTAATTGCTCCTGTTCAGTAGTTGCTCGTGTTTAAGTAATCATTCAGTTCAGCCATATCCGAGAAGGCATCGTCCGTCGGTATTTCCACCAAGAGAGAGAACAAACACGCATAGAGACTCTTCATTGTACAATATACTATATTATTCTATTGGATCGACCAATAGCACGTACACACCCAGCAGCGTGAACGTAGCTAAACCGCAAAGCCAATCAATTTTGCCGCTGGATAACAATGTCACTGTGTGCTTCCCAAGACATGCATTAGATGATTCTTGTACATTATACATAAGAGTTGGCCCTCGGATGAAGGACAGGCATGAATTAACGACCGGGGTAGGGTTAAGGGGTGCCGCTAGCTTAATGACTTCATCCTCTGGAGACCGTATTTCATTACTGGTTACTCCCATCGCAACCAATATACATATATATATATTAAAAGATGCATCAACGTTTTTGCCACTTAGTACTTGACTTAATGAATGTAGCCTCTACATTTGGTATAAGACGATGAGAGCGACTGGCATGCCACAGACACGCCGGAACTAGCTCAACCTGGAATACATGTAAAATGGCCCACAAAGCGAGAGAAGAAATACTTTATGTTGTACAGCTGTGCGCATTGATATGTACAGGTATGATCAATAATTATTCAGATAATATTATTTATATGGCGATGTAGGTTTGCGTACACGTAAGAATGTATTTTTATATGTCAGTATGTATGTTTGCATATATGTATATATATATGTATGCATGTATATATGTATGTTATTATGTACGTACGTACATATGTTCATATGTATGCATTTATGTATGTATGTATGTATGTATGTATGTATATATGTATGTATGTATGTATGTATGTATGTATGTATGTATGTATGCATGTATGTATGTATGTATGTATGCATGTATGCATGTATGTATGTATGTATGTATGTATGTATGTATGTATGTATGTATGTATGTATGTATGTATGTATGTATGTATGTATGTATGTATGTATGTATGTATGTATGTATGTATGTATGTATGTCTGTCTGTATGTATGTATGTATGTATGTATGTATGTCTGTCTGTCTGTATGTATGTATGTATGTATGTATGTATGTATGTATGTATGTATGTATGTATGTATGTATGTATGTATGTATGTATGTATGTATGTATGTATGTATGTATGTATGTATCCGGTTGGCTATTACCATTACACGACCCTCCCTGTGCGTATTGGCTACAAATGTGGCGACTCGCGGACGTACAATGGTCACATGGCTTGCGTTGCCTCATACAACCAATTCGTGTCTGGTATCATCTAGATGGAGCTCGCGCCACCATTGACTCTCTATGCTTTGGTAATTACTAGTCTTTTTCTACCAATATGCGATTGCTTTAGTGTACGATGGCAATGGCTATTATTTGGCCGATTATAGGGCGCTGATAACGGTCCCATCTGTCTAGCTGTCTTGCTGTAGCGTAGCAGTCATATCTGGGAGGCAAAATGCATCACTCATAGGATAAATATCAAACTTACATGGTGATATAGAGATTCATTAGGGACAAAATGCAAGGTGTCAAAAATCCTTATCTTGTACAGAAATGTTATAAAGGACCCCCTGCCGTTGCAATCAATCTGGCTGTTTTCACACTAAGGTGCAAAAGCAGCCAGATTGCGGGCGCATCGTGTGGTGGGATGGGATTTTGACGACATCGGTTTGCAACCCTTTATAGAAGACTCAGACACTCAGACTGTGCAATCCACAGATCATGTCTGACTCAAGTGACCTGGCCTTGTCATACCGTCTATTATTTTGTATTTAGAGGATTCCATATCATTCCTGCAGGTTACCGTTGTCAGGAAAGCAGCGGGGTGGTGTTCCGCAATGTCGTACCAGCTCGAGGCGGGGGATCAGTGACGTCACAGACACTGGCCACGAGTCCGCTCAACTGTGCGATACAATGTCTCCAGTCTTGCTGCAAATCATTCTCCTGGGACGAGTCTGTCAATGCCTGTATCACGTACGGCACTGTAGAGCCATCCGGCAACATGCCATGGGACAATAATATCGCGTTTCTGTCATTTGTCGCTTAACTTATTCAGCATGTTTTTTTTCGCAAAGTAAAAGAGCTGAGAAAGTTGCCAGCAAGACATATGGAGATGGTTACAGTTGTACAATAACTGATAATGGTTTGTAGGGGAACGTTTCGCCTTAGGTTGACTATGTTAACGTGGTGTTAAGCTAATTGCTATAGAAATATGGTTTGATGGGAATACCGATCCACGTTATGACATTGATGACATTTTCTTGAGCTTGTCATAGTTGTGTATATTCTTTGTAAAACCCAGGGCTCTTAGAGTTTCTCCTTAATGACAACTGAACACGCGCTGTTCTCCTTGTGTTAGTGTACTCTGAGAGCCGTATACCAAATGTGGACCTCATTTATGGCTATCTATCGTAATTTGTACTATTTAACATTGTCAATTTGAACAGGACGCGTTGGTCAACGTAAAGTTTGTGTTTATGGTTGGTTATTAACCGATATTATTTATATATGTAATACACCGAAAACCTGTCTGTTTCAGTAAAATAATGATAAAGGATTTAATGGCAGACATTTTCTTTTGTTGTGCATGAAATATAGCATTGCAGTTTCGCAAATTTAAAACTGTTACTTATTAAACTGAAATTTAATTAATCAGGCCCAAAGGAATTGTGTGTTTTGCAAACTTGATATTATACAAACATTGTTATTTTGGTCGTTATCTTATTTCAATTATTGAATCAATATTTAGGTAGAAGAAAACTTGGTTCCCATGAAGAGTTATCATCTTTAAGTGAGAATAATATTGGAGTGCCATTGAAATAAGATATTTGACCCCCTGACTCTAAAGCTCCATCTTTCAAGAAAAGAAAAAAAGTTTCTTCTAAAACACACGCCTGGAGTTAGCGTCTTTTTTTCGGCAACCTCAAGTGAGTGCGTTGCCGCACCGCACCGCACTTCACGATACGACACTTATAAGGGCAATTATTTGTCAGATATATTCCACCGAACTGTAGTAAACGATTTGCCCGCTGACTTTGGTCTATAGTGACATGAGCGAGGGCTGCTCACTTTATAGTACCATGAGCGAGGGCTACTTACTTTATATTACCATGAGCGAGGGCTGCTCACTTTATAGTACAATGAACAAGGGCTGCTCACTCTATAGTACCATGAGTTAGGGCTGCTCACTCTATAGTGACATGAGCGAGGCCTGCTCACTCTATCGTGACATGAGTGAAGGCTGCTCACTCTATAGTGACCCATCATAGCCTCAGAAGAAGTCAGAGTATCAGGTTCTTGTTAGTATGCTATTGTTAAATAGATTCGCGATAACCTTTCTAAAAGCAAATCTGGATTCTTACTCACTCTAAACGTTGGGTCAAGTCAAGGGAGCCTAAAAGTCTTACAACATGTGTGAAGCGTGATGATACAAACACTCCAAATGGTTACAATATGATATTAGAATCGTTTTGACGTCGCTGTCTCATTTTTCAAACCTATCACAGCAGATATAACTCGTTAGTGTCACTCCTGGAGGATATAAATCGAAAATGTTATCCTTGAAATAATGTGTAGTTTTTGATATTCAAGCCTCCGGTGAAACATCAATTGTAGGTCTGGTCTAACGGTAATATAAATATATACCGTTCTGCTCCGGCGCACATTAAAAACATGCATTTGACTTCAGCGCTGGGTTGGGCATCTAGAAAACAACAAATATCAAGAGCCTGTGAAAAAAATAAGTCACAGCGCACCCAAAGCTTACCCCTGATCGATGCTGTTCTTTAAGAAAATCATTCCATAAATCATTTCCGAAAAATCGCGATGCGGTGACCGCCATTTTGGGAAATATTGAGTGGCGTGATTTCCCGTCCCCTCATCCGCATTGCCTCCCTGCTAAGCTTGCGAAGCACGTTGCCGCACTTTGAATACAATCTGCTGTATCTTATCGAGCTCAGACTCAGGAAGCAATAGTCGTCGATGGGCACGTCATTCTGAACAAGTGCGATGTACGTGGTCTTGAACTTGAAAACAATGTTGCTGTGTTTCGGACTTTCTACCGCTTCCAAATTTATCGAACTACAACTAATTACCTTGGATGAAATCCCTCGCCACAAAGGGATAAAATTGTCCGTGAAAATCATTGCATTCTATAAATCCATCACTTGGGTATGTTTGGTGTTTGGTAGTTGTCTTAATCGTTCTCAAAAGTTATGACATTGCGTCGTTTTCAAACATAGTAAGACGTCTACTCGGAATACAGCTTTTACAAAGATCTATGTGGTATTATATAGCACCGATGCACAGCGAGCGCAGATAACACTATCACATGCTGTGCTGTCCAACTATGATTTGTGTAACATTTCTTAACGACAACAGCCCTTGATCTGCAGGATAACAACAAAAATAACAGGAAAACCGACTGTCTCTGTGATCTAGTGCTCAAAACCTACGAGGGCCATATTTGCATTATGACAACACACATACCTATCGTCATAACGTGTCACTCTCAGTCATCAGGTTTAAGGAGAAACCCTGGAGTGCCAAATTAACATTATGACAACACACATACCTATCGTCAGAAAGTGTCACTCTCAGTCATCAGGTTTATGAAGAAACCCCCCCCCCCCCCCCCACACCCCACACGCAGCTGATCTTACCTCAAAATCCTCTCCAGATCCATGAGCGACCCACGTGTCACCTTTCATCCCCTCTGCTCATGTATACATCACGCACTATAGTCATACATCTCCTGCAAGAAGCTAAATACGTTTTATTTACCAGTAGTTCCTGAACGATCAGCAGACATCCCTTCAGGACGTCGGAAACTGCGGCTTGTTATTAGCAGCTCGTAGATTTACACGTTCCGGCTATTCGAAAGGAACTGGCAGAATGTCAGCGGCGCCTGGAAGCGGAGCTGCCTCTAGCAGAAGTTAGGGGTATGGCAACGAGGGTTTCTATATGAGTCCCACTGGTTTACTAGCTAATTGGGCAATCAAATGTCCGCTACAAGTATGGGTGACAAAAGAGATCACAACCAGGTATGCAGCTATGTTAACGCTATATGTGGGCCTGCCCATAGCAACAAGATACGTGTTAGTGAAACCTGCCCGAGGCTACGTTATTGAACGAGTCGGTTCTTTGTATTACATGGACTATGATGGGTGACCCAGACACGTTGTATGATGCCATGACAAAATACAGGGTCATCCCCATCTAACAGTGTTTGCCTTGGCACAAAGCTCCATAGAGTTATGGCGAAGCGAACCCACACCCACACGTCGTTTTACAATTAGTGTCCTCTCCTCACAACTACAACTGGACAACTGCTTGAGAACTGCCTGCGCGATCGCTTTAAACTAAATGGAATATTAGAATATATAAGCGTAATGTCAATAAAATAACTTCAGCCACATGGATATTGGAAAGACGTCTTAGCCTTTAAACATCCACCCAAGGCTGCCAATGTGTCTGCAGCTGGGCTCATACTTGGTTGATAAAGTAGGCCATTTTGCTGATAAACCTGTACTCCGCTGCGCTCGACCGTCTATGTAGCCAACACCTGTGATATCGTTGTTGTAGAGTGGATGGAGTAATTGCTCCTGTTCAGTAGTTGCTCGTGTTTAAGTAATCATTCAGTTCAGCCATATCCGAGAAGGCATCGTCCGTCGGTATTTCCACCAAGAGAGAGAACAAACACGCATAGAGACTCTTCATTGTACAATATACTATATTATTCTATTGGATCGACCAATAGCAAGTACACACCCAGCAGCGTGAACGTAGCTAAACCGCAAAGCCAATCAATTTTGCCGCTGGATAATAATGTCACTGTGTGCTTCCAAAGACATGCATTAGATGATTCTTGTACATTATACATAAGAGTTGGCCCTCGGATGAAGGACAGGCATGAATTAACGGCCGGGGTAGGGTTAAGGGGTGCCGCTAGCTTAATGACTTCATCCGCTGGAGACCGTATTTAATTACTGGTTACTCCCATCGCAACAAAAATACATATATATATTAACAGATGCATCAACGTTTTTGCCACTTAGTACTTGACTTAATGAATGCAGCCTCTACATTTGGTATAAGACGATGAGAGCGACTGGCATGCCACAGACACGCCGGAACTAGCTCAACCTGGAATACATATAAAATGGCACACAAAGCGATAGAAGAAATACTTTATGTTGTACAGCTGTGCGCATTGATATGTACAGGTATGATCAATAATTATTCAGATAACATTATTTATATGGCGATGTAGGTTTGCGTACACGTAAGCATGTATTTTTATATGTCTGTATGTATGTTTGCATATATGTATATATGTATGTATGTATACACGTATGTTATTATGTACGTACGTACATATGTGTATATGAATGCATTTATGTATGTATGTATGTATGTATGTATGTATGTATGTATGTATGTATGTATGTATGTATGTATGTATGTATGTATGTATGTATGTATGTATGTATGTATGTATGTATGTATGTATGTATGTATGTATGTATGTATGTATGTATGTATGTATGTATGTATGTATTTATGTATGTATTTATGTATGTGTGATGTATGTGTTTATGCATGCATGTATGTATGCATGTTTATGTGTTCGTATGCATGTAAATATGTGTGTATGTATGAGTGTTCCCATGTATGTAAGTATGAATGTAGGTATGTAGGTAGGTTTCTATTTTTGTTTGTTTTTGTATGTTTCAGTTGATTCAGTCAACCCAGTGGGGTTGTGGCCTTTGACAGATATGTATGTTGAACCCGGACGTGACCTATCGGAACATGGCAACCACGGTAAATTGAGTGGTGTAAGCACGGGAGACAAGTTTCCAGGCACCCGCGTGCAAGCTTCTCTTTTTCATGGAGAGGTTACTTCTTTTATGGAGGTGATAAGAGTTACATGAGTATATCGCTTATCGTCTTGTTCGTGTTTATAAATATAGGTAAAGTACAATCATTCATAAATACCACCAAAATATAATCATATGTATGAAATGTTACCAATATTGGGCTGATAAAGCAAAATAATGGTATGCATCAATATTGAAAGCGAATGAAAACAGAGTTGCAATATCGCGTCAGGGTCCCAGTTTCAATCAATTCAATTGCTTGTGTCAATAATATGAGTCTTACAAGCATGAACAAATATCGTATACACATATTGATGGTGGAAGTCTGCATTGGCCGTCAAGCGGCCAAAATATGAATCGTTCAAGCGACCCGCTTTGTATCAAGTGCGCCATAATATTTGTAATATGTATTCATCCATCGATCAAGGCAACTGTCAAGAAGTGCGACCGAAGCGATATGAAGGATCCATTTTCATTATTGTCCGTACATGCTGTTTTCCACACGTGTATAAAAAACTCGCTTAATCTCTTATAACAGCATCCACTAAGTGACGCATGTATTCCAGAAAGTGTATGTATGTATAACACATAAAGCAGTCAAAATTCCAGCATGCCGAAAGTTTTGAATAATGACACCATTATGCATAACAGCTCGGTATACCATATTTGACAGATTCCATCCAGCACCTCGATGTCTGTGGAAGACTTCACGTACGTTAGCTACGTGAAGCCTAGATTTCTACATGATGCCCCGATCTTTGGATGGGACACCAATTCGTCCTCGGCCTTTGGAACGCGCATGTGGCTCAAAAGTGATAGGCTTTTCTTTCGACCAACTGACGCGAATACCGTCAAATCGATGGAACGAGCCCGCTTGTTCAAAATCGTACCAGGCCTGTGGCAACGCGTGTATGTGTCGTTTCATAAGGCGACAGGAAAGACATGTCTGTGTGTTGACGGCTTCTGTATGCAGGTGAGATCTAATGATGTATCATGCATGTACACATGTAATGTACACACTGTACATGTATATGTATACATGTATGTACTCATGCATGTATGTACACACACACACATACACACAAATACACATGTGTATGCATGTACACACACATGTATGTATGTATTATGTGTGTATACATGTATGTATGTACATGTATGTACATGTATGTATGTATGTACACATATGTATGTATGTATGTATGTATGTATGTATATATGTATGTATGTATGTATGTATGTATGTATGTATGTATGTATGTATGTATGTATGTATGTATGTATGTATGTATGTATGTATGTATGTATGTATGTATGTATGTATGTATGTATGTATGTATGTATGTATGTATGTATGTATGTATGTATGTATGTATGTATGTATGTATGTATGTATTTATGTATGTATTTATGTATGTGTGAGTATGTGTTTATGCATGCATGTATGTATGCATGTTTATGTGTTTGTATGCATGTAAATATGTGTGTATGTATGAGTGTTCCCATGTATGTAAGTATGAATGTAGGTATGTAGGTAGGTTTCTATTTTTGTTTGTTTTGTATGTTTCAGTTGATTCAGTCAACCCAGTGGGGTTGTGGCCTTTGACAGATATGTATGTTGAACCCGGACGTGACCTATCGGAACATGGCAACCACGGTAAATTGAGCGGTGTAAGCACGGGAGACAGTTTCCAGGCACCCGCGTGCAAGCTTCTCTTTTCCATGGAGAGGCTACTTCTTTTATGGAGGTGATAAGAGTAACATGAGTATATCGCTTATCGTCTTGTTCGTGTTTATAAAAATAGGTAAAGTACAATCATTCATAAATACCACCAAAATATAATCATATGTATGAAATTTTACCAATATTGGGCTGATAAAGCAAAATAATGGTATGCATCAATATTGAAAGCGAATGAAAACAAAGTTGCAATATCGCGTCAGGGTCCCAGTTTCAATCAATTCAATTGCTTGTGTCAATAATATGAGTCTTACAAGCATGAACAAATATCGTATACACATATTGATGGTGGAGGTCTGCATTGGCCGTCAAGCGGCCAAAATATGAATCGTTCAAGCGACCTGCTTTGTATCAAGTGCGTCATAATATTTGTGATATGTGTTCATCCATCGATCAAGGCACCTGTCAAGAAATGCGACCGAAGTGATATGCAGGATCCATTCTCATTATTGTCCGTACATGCTGTTTTCCACACGTGTATAAAAAAACTCGCTTAATCTCTTATAACAGCATCCACTAAGTGACGCAGCATTCCAGAAAGTCTAACACATAAAGCAGTCAAAATTCCAGCATGCCGAAAGTTTTGAATAATGACACCATTATGCATAACAGCTCGGTATACCATATTTGACAGATTCCATCCAGTGCCTCGATGTCTGTGGAAGACTTCACGTACGTTAGCTACGTGAAGCCTAGATTTCTACATGATGCCCCGATCTTTGGATGGGACACCAATTCGTCGTCGGCGTTTGGAACGCGCATATGGCTCAAAAGTGATAGGCTTTTCTTTCGACCAACTGACGCGAATACCGGCAAATCGATGGAACGAGCCCGCTTGTTCAAAATCGTACCAGGCCTGTGGCAACGCGTGTGTGTGTCGTTTCATAAGGCGACAGGAAAGACATGTCTGTGTGTTGACGGCTACTGTAAGCAGGTGAGCTAGGAAGATCTAACGATATCACACACACACACAAAAACACACACTCAACCATATATACACATACACACTCATGCACACACAAACACACACACACATACACACAAATACACATACACGCACATACACACACATACACATATACTTACACACACATACATCCTTTGCACACACATACATGCACGTACATACACACACATACACACACATACATACAAAAGCACAAATACATGCACACACATACAAACATATACTAACACATACAAACAAACACAAATACAACACACACACACACACCACATACACACACACACATACACACATATATACACAAAACCATATATATGTGTAAAGATATGTTAATTTATACATATATTGATATAAATACGTATATATATATAAATATATTTTTAATATATACATATATAACTATACATATAGATATATATAGTTATACACATATATATATATATATATATATTTATATATATATGTATATGCATGTATATATAAATATATATATGTAATTTATTTTATATATATATATATATATATAACTATATGTATAGATGTATGTATATATATAGTATATGTATGTATGTATGTATGTATGTATGTATGTATGTATGTATGTATGTATGTTGTGTATGTATGTATGTATATGTATGTATGTATGTATGTATGTATATGTATGTATGTATGTATGTATGTATGTATGTATGTATGTATGTATGTATGTATGTATGTATGTATGTATGTATGTATGTCTGTGTATGTATGTATGTATGTATGTATGTATGTATGTATGTATGTATGTATGTATGTATGTATGTGTATGTATGTATGTATGTATGTATGTATGTATGTATGTATGTATGTATGTATGTATGTATGTATGTATGTATGTTGTATTTGTACTGTATTGGGTGTTATTTTTACAGTCTATCCTTAATCCGGTTGGCTACACGACCCTCCCTGTGCGTATTGGCTACAAATGGGGCGACTCGCGGACGTACAATGGTCACATGGCTTGCGTTGCCTTATACAACCAATTCATGTCTTGCCGGGATCACCTGGATGGAGCTCGCGCCACCGTTGACTCTCTGTGCTTTGGTAATTACTAGTCTTTTTCTACCAATATGCGATTGCTTTAGTGTACGATGGCAATGGCTATTATTTGGCCGATTATAGGGCGCTGATAACGGTCCCATCTGTCTCATTGAAACCTTTTCGCTGTAGCGTAGCAGTCATATCTTGGAGGCAAAATTCATCACTCATAGGATAAATATCAAACTTACATGGTGATATAGAGATTCATTGGGGATGTATCATATAATGATTCACCACCTAGAAACAATTTTAGGGACAAAATGCAAGGTGTCAAAAATCCTTATCTTGTACAGAAATGTTATAAAGCACCCCCTGCCGTTGGGGTCAATGTGGCTGTTTTCACACTAAGGTGCAAAAGCAGCCAGATTGCGGGCGCATCGTGTGGTGAGATGGGATTATGACGACATCGCTTTGCAGCCCTTTATAAAAGACTCAGACACTCAGACTGTGCAATTCACAGATCATGTCTGACTTAATTGCCCTGGCCTGGTCATACCGTCTATTATTTTGTATTTAGAGGATTCCATATCATTCCTGCAGGTTACCGTTGTCAGGAAAGCAGCGGGGTGGTGTTCCGCAATGTCGTACCAGCTCGAGGCGGGGGATCGGTGACGTCACAGACACTGGCCACCAGTCCGCTCAACTGTGCGATACAATGTCTCCAGTCTTGCTGCAAATCATTCTCCTGGGACGATTCTGTCAATGCCTGTATCACGTACAGCACTGTAGAGCCATCCGGCAACATGCCATGGGACAATAATATCGCGTTTCTGTCATTTGTCGCCTAACTTATTCAGCATGGTTTTTTTTTCGCAAAGTAAAAGAGCTGAGAAAGTTCCCAGCTGGACATATGGAGATGGTTACAGTTGTACAATAACTGATAATGGTTTGTAGGGGAACGTTTCGCCTTAGGTTGACTATGTTAACGTGGTGTTAAGCTAATTGCTATAGAAATATGGTGTGATGGGAATACCGATCCACGTTATGACATTGATGACATTTTGTTGAGTTTGTCATAGTTGTGTATATTCTTTGTAAAACCCGGGGCTCTTAGAGTTTCTCCTTAATGACAACTGAACACGCGCTGTTCTCCTTGTGTTAGTGTACTCTGAGAGCCGTATACCAAATGTGGACCTCATTTATGGCTATCTGTCGTAATTTGTACTATCTAACATTGTCAATATGAACAGGACGCGTTGGTCAACGTAAAGTTTGTGTTTATGGTTGGTTATTAACCGACATTATTTATATATGTAATACACCGAAAACCTGTCTGTTTCAGTAAAATAATGGTAAAGAATTTAATGGCAGACATTTTCTTTAGTTGTGCATGAAATGTAGCATTGCAGTTTCGCAAATTTTAAACTGTTACTCATTAAACTGAAATTTAATTAATCAGGCCAAAAGGAATTGTGTGTTTTGCAAACTTGATATTATACAAACATTGTTATTGCGGTCGTTATCTTATTTCAATTATTGAATCAATGTTTAGGTAGAAGAAAACTTGGTTCCCATGAAGAGTTATCATCTTAAAGTGAGAATAATATTGGAGTGCCATTGAAATAAGATATTTGACCCCCTGACTCTAAAGCTCCATCTTTAATCCCAATGTCAAGAAAAGAAAAAAAGTAAAGTTTCTTCTAAAACACACGCCTGGAGTTAGTGTCTTTTTTTCGGCAACCTCAAGTGAGTGCGTTGCTGCACCGCACTTCACGATACGACACTTATAAGGGCAATTATTTGTCAGATATATTCCACTGAACTGTAGTAAACGATTTGCCCGCTGACTTCGGTCAGGTGAGTTTGCAGTTTTGCAAAGGCGAGTGACATGGATCATTGATTAGCAGATATGAGAAAACATCTCTATGCGAGTAACTAAATTGTTCTCCGTTATGACGCATGACATGGTTTGACATTCCCTTCGACCACCCTATTAAGTATCAGGGCACGAATATGCACCAGTTCGTCCATCCTGCATAACCACCGCAGCGCCTAGTCTAACCCAAGAGCCGGGCAAATGAAAAATTACATACATTACAATACATTTACCGACATTACAGATTTACGGACATTATCTTAGTAGTTACAGACACCGTCTTCATGTATGACACTGTAGAACCTGCTGGCGATATGCCATGCAACAGGAATTACAAGTTCTTTCTTTTCTTGTCGCTTAAGTTTTTCTTCGTGGTTTCATACACAAGTAAAACAAAATGAGATATCGCCGAGGTAGCAACACGGAGAGAGTTGCTGTTTCACTATAACTAATACTGGTGTACAGAGGAATGTTTCTCCTTGGATTGATGTGGTACGTTATTTGCACTTTGCTTCACATTTATGAAGTAATAGAGCAATCGATTCGCGGTTATGACATGGGTGACATTTTGTTGAACGTATTAAAGTTATGGACAATTACTAGATTTTTATGTTTGTATTCATATCAACTGCTTTTTATGTAATCTAGGATTCTATAAATGCAATATTATTACGACCACTATATCAAAGTTTCCATGGTATCAGAATTGACAAATACAAAATCACATATGGGTATGGCGTGCTCAGTTGATTCAATAAACGCTCACTTGTAAGTAACAGTTTCAAATTGCAGCAACTTCAACGTACGATGCATCTGCTTTATTTCACAACAATCACTAGAAAGAATTCAACTTCCTAAGAATCCTTTTATGCATGTCTAGAGAAGCATACAATGACATGTCATTGTGATCCTGCGGCCAAGTTATTTTTAATTTATTGGCTTTGCGGTTTAGCTACATTCACGCTGCTGGGTGTGTACTTGCTATTGGTCGAGATCGAATAGAATAATAGAGTATATTGTACAATAAAGAGTCTCTAAGCAGGTTTTTGCTATCTCTTGGTGGAAACACTGACAGACGATGTCATCTCGGATATGGCTGAACCGAAGGATTACTTTAACGCGAGCAACTAATGAACTAATGAAGTACCTCAACACGAGCAAATACTCCATTCACTCCACAACACGATATCAACAAGGGGTTGGCTACATAGCTAGCCGAACGCAGTGAAGTACACATCTAAAAGTACGTTGGTCTGTGACTGAAGATGTACTCGATCATCAAGGCAGACGGAGAAGAAATTCGAAAGGCAAGGAGCGGTGAAGTATTGCGTGGTTAAGAATCGCTTTCGGCACGAGCAGAACATACAGGCTCTCTTCTAGAAAAAGAGATTCAGGCACAGGGTGGCCATGGTGCAATGTGTATTGCGTGGGATATACTGCATTCAGAGGGATAAGACGTCTCTCTCTCCATTCGACTCCAACAGATGGACATCAGAAAATGGAGTGGACACTGGAATGCTGTTCCGTGGGACCTATGTGGGGGTAACTAACAACTGGGGGACACTTTGAGCACTATTTTCACTAACAAAGCCACACGTGGACCCACCTGGCCATATGTTCTCTTTTGCTGTGCCTTTAGAGCGTATCTCCTGTGTAAACTGGTTTTCATACACTCTTTAAGCAAGGTTCGGGTCAACTACTCAACTCTAGCATGGCGGCGACCAGTCCCATTCGCTCCAGGATCATCCCGTCGTACAGAAATACCATGCTCTCTAAGCAGCAGGTACAAAGAGCCAACAATCGCCCACCACAGGTCCACATGGAGAGGTTTAGACTATCGTAGGGGTGGCTTGGGCAAGTATAAATACATGCGAACAGTCTAGCCATCACACAGCTAAAGTTTTTGAGTTCAGAGGTTTCTTCTCTTATTGACGTCTGGCAGCATTGATCACTGTCAAGAAGAGCTTTCAATTGTAGGGGTGAACGATCATTGGGTAGAAGCAAGAGATCAACCTAGTGGACGTGACGTTTGGCAATGGTGTTGGTCGTGGTTCTAGGAGGTATATCAGCAAAATAGCCAGCTTTATCAACCAAGCATGAGCCTAGCTTCAGACACATTGGCAGCCTTGGGTGGATGTTTAAAGGCTAAGACGTCTTTCCAATATCCATGCGGCTGAAGTTATTTTATCGATATTACGCTTATATATTCTAATATTCCATTTAGTTTAAAGCGATCGCGCAGGTAGTTTTCTACCAGCTGTCTAGTTGTAGTTGTGAGGTTTGCTGACCCGGAGAGGACACTTATTGTTAAACGACGCCTGAGTGTCCATGTAATACAAAGAACCGACTCGTTCAATAAAGTAGCCTCGAGCAGATTTCACTAACACGTATCTTGTTGCTATGGGCAGGCCCACATATAGCGTTAACATAGCTGCATACCTGGTTGTGATCTCTTGTGTCACCCATACTTGTAGTGGACATTTGATTGCCCCCATTAGCTAGTATACCGGTGTGACTCAAATAGAAACCCTCGTTACCATACCCGTAACTTCTGCTAGAGGCAGCTCCGCTTCCGGGCACTGGAGTTCGGTTGGGGGGTAAGCAGACGCATATGACTGGTTCTGTCAATATATTGTGAAAACTTGGTTATTTACGTCCCAGTACAACGGCGCAATATTGCATTTGAAGGCAATTATCACACCCATCAATCAATTGCAGGCCATTCGCGCTGTTATAATGGCATTCGTAGAGACTTCCCCACCATCAAAGCATTATGTAACTAACGTGGTTTTCGCAGAGTAGGTAATTGAGGTAATAAATCGAAAGCAGACTGATGTTTGATAATGTTGATGATTAGAGTTTTCTCTGGATGAGAGCGGTTAGATGCATTGTTGTTATCAAAATAAAAGACACGCAGTGTTGCGAGTTACTGTATATCGGAACGGGATGATAAACGTCATCGCTTTACCGCTATGCATCAGTGCAGCTCAGTGAACATCTCCGTGCTCGCCAATCGCAAAAAGCCTCAATAGTTTGCGTTGAAATCTTCATATCAGAGATTGATGTAACCCACTTCGCAACCGCGCGCAGAACTGTGAACATAGAAAGTGATTATTACACAAGGAATATCACAGATGTGAACAGTACAGAGATAATGTAACTAGCACAAATGCAGGTCAACAACAAGGGTTAAAACGCTGCAGGTTAACTCAAGACAGGAATCCCTCCGAACAATTATATCCATCACAGCGTCTTCAACATAGGGCACCTTGAATATCTAACTGTCCTCAGGTCTCGACTAATGTTCAGCTGACTGCGATAGGATGCTTAACAGTGCCTGAATTCAAGGAGTCAATTCTAAAGCACTTGTCATCTCTGTGACAGATGAAAAGCACCTTCCTTCCGGCGAAATCAACAACGAAGTACATGCTATCTAATAACATATGCAGATAAATATATATATATATATATAGATAGAGAGAGAGAGAGAGACGTATATATATATATGATATATATATATACATATATATATATATAATATATAATATATATATATATATATACCTATAGAGAGATATAAAGATAATACACAGAGAGATATATATATATAGATAATATATATATATATATATATATATAGATGAATATATAAAATAATATATATACATATATAAATATATATATATATATAAATATATATATATATATATATTTATATATATGAATCTATATATATATATATATATTCATATATATATATGTTTATATGTATATATAAATTATATATATATATTTATATATATACATACATATATATATATTTATTTATATATATATATAATATATAAACGATTGGGGTCTATCGTCATGCGAGGCACGGCATCGCTATCGACATTGCGCTTCGTGTATACATGTTTCAGACAACTTAAATGTCCGATGTTATGTCAGTTAGAAGGTCGCTGTTCCAATCCACTTTCTAGATGAACGTTTCCAGCCAGTAAAGCTTTACAACCAGGATTCCTCTGCCAGAACTTAAAGCATCACGTTTTCACGATACAACCAAAAACACTACTTGAAGGGAAGTTTTTGCGATGGTTAGGTATTTAAATTCAAGCTAAGTAGCCTTTGCTATCAGTTTTATTTACTCTGATAAATAATCGCCGAAACTAGCACAGGCCAAGAGTCTCAAATACGTGAATGAATGAGGTACAACTATGTTTTTTCATTACTTGGAAGGAACTGCCATGTCTTAAACAACCCATATTAAAAATCAAAATAAGTATAAGTGTTATATAGATCAAATCAAATTCTTTTAAAGAAACATTTCAAGGTCATTTCAATAAGATAAAGAGTATGCAGAGCCATTGCGTATAGGTGATGGTGTCATCACTCACTAGGTGGCGTTTCCTATAATCATACCAGTTTCACATAATCTACTAATATTGCTGCTGCTGCTGTTGCTGCTGCTGCTGTTGCTGTTGCTGCTGCAATAGATGAGTGATTTGCTATGTGGATCTAATATACTATGGTTTCTCTTGGCAAACGGACTTACAAATAACGCAGTATTTAGTAGGTTATACAATTTATAAATGAACATGTGTTTAAACGTAAACTTAGATTGGAAGTTGTTTTACCGGCCAAGCAAAGACGTTAGACGCTTATTCACTTTCCATATGAGAAGATTGGAAGCCATTCAACCTGGCACAGTATATTGAAAACTGTTTCACTTGCCATGTAAGAATATTGCGAGCGTACTCATATGCCATGCAATGATTTGTTAGCTGTTTCACTCTCTATATAAGCATATTACATTTTCCCAAAAATTGGAACATGGTTCTCTTGCCATTTCGGAGAATTGGAACGCGGTTCACTAGTCCTGACAGATTATTGTGACTAGGTTGGCTTTCCATGTAAGAAGAAGGAAACGTGGTTTACTTTCCATGTATGAAGGTAGAAAGTTTGTTTACTCGCTATGTAAGATTATTGGGAGCCCTTTTTGAATTGTGTCAATGAGTTCGATTAACATTTTGTATTCTTCATTATTGCTTCGCAGTACATTTCTAGCCATAAAGGGTTCCCAACGAACACATTCATATTTTATTGGTCATAATCACTGGTTGGATGAATAGTGTACCACCCGTGGAGTGGTCGGACTCATATTTCGATATATTGCCATATTTCTTAGCCTCTGCATAACAAGAGTCATTAGCAGTATGACTTAGGAATGATGTCGTCGAGATAGTCTAGGTACGGATGGAAGTGGGGACGGTTCTTACCGTTAAATACCATGGGATTCGTCGGACATAACCAATTGAGTTAACTGACCATTTGTATATAGCTTGGCTGCCTCATTGGCACTTCATTTACAAGCAAATGGATTTTGTTTTCGGCCTTATAGAACACTCTCTTTAACTGGAGGAGGAAATCTCTGGGGATGGATTCGCAGTCAGCCGTTTCTACAGAAACAATTTGAAATAATAATTTCTGGAGTACCATACTGTGGCAATGTTAAGGAAAGACGGTCCCTAGAGGACGTAAAAGCCAGAGATCGCAGACATTTTAAACTGTACCCATCTGTTGGCAGTCACTCGGACTTGAACGTCAGTTTGAATGTTGATTAGCTAAAACATAAACCCAAATGAATTGTCTTTCTAATGATGACCGCTTTGACACAGACCTTGAAAATGGTCACTGCCAGGACGTTTTTTTATGGCAAGTGTTTTCGACGCGCATTGCTGTAGCGCAGATACCTTCTTTCTATGCTCAGCTATTGATTGCAGGTTTTGATAATTACTGAATACCTCCATCGACAAGATGTGACATCATGGACACTGTCAAGGTGCCAATCAGGGTCAAACAGTTAAAAATAAGTTAACATTTAAAAATATTTCTGCTTAAACAATGATTTTTGGGGAAATAATTTAAGGGATTAGCTCAAATGGAAGCTACTCATTGCCTCATATGCGCGGTTTGCGATCACATAGGCGGCCCCATGAGCTGGCGTGGCTAGTACAGTTATCTGCAAGTGATTCGCACCTAAGAAAATTGCCTCCGCAATGGGTTGTATCTCAACGCACCTGGTACCATCGCGACACTGCAAAGTTTCGCTTTAACTGGACGCGCTTTCTTGATGCTGTCGAGTAGTAGAGGCTGTGGTGACGATTTTGGAAGGAAAATATGGCGAACCAAAGTTGCAGCTGGCGTTGCTGCAGATGGAAGAGGAAAATAGACTGATCGCCATGTCATATAAACTGCAACAGTGGAAAAAGCACCAACATAAAAGGAAGCACCGGTGGTGGGCTCATAGCTTATTACGTATAGTAATACGCATTACGCGTATATGGAATCTCAACTTGAGGCGTGACAGTGCGTGTTTAAACGACGCGCTGCTATATAACTAACTCTTCATATTGCAGTGCTACTTATCCCTGTATATGTGCTAAAGCATATTGAGCTTTACGGAACGCAGGAGCACATACACGTCACCCCCAACAGCGCATCGTAACACTCACGCATGTACACCCCCCCCCCTCAACACACCCCCTACCGTTGTGTAATGCATGAACAGTCCCAAGTATATATGGCACTCCAACGTGGTTAGCCTTAGCTAGATACACACACACACACACACACACACACACACACACACACACACACACACACACACGACTTTTCGAACACTTATGGGCCAACAGATTTGTGGGACAATGCACATCGCCCTCATGCAACTTGTGGGGCAAAGTATAATGAGGTACTTATGAGGTCACTCATAAAATGTGTGTGAGTGTTAAACTTGTGAGATATTTTACAAGTATCGTGATACAGGTTTTATAGTATTTTTAGGATTAATCAGTGGAACTTAAACTGTTTTTTAATATTTAAAATTCACACGACATGCATGTGGCCTTTTCACAAATATATGTTGCCAAGAGCATCAAAGCATCCACGGGAATAACACAAAAAACAATATTTTCAACGCTGAACATGTGTTTGTGTGCGCATACTAATAGAATGATGCTTGTGAGATTATTCATAAGTTGGGTGTGTGAGTGTTAAACATGTGAGATATTTCACAAGCATCCTTATACGGGTTTTAAACTATGTTCAGGATCAATCTTTGGTACGTCAACTGTTTTTGAATTTCTAAAAATTCCACAACATATGTTAGGCCTTTTCACAAATATATTTTGCCATGAGCAACAAAGCATAGAACGAAATAATCCGCAAAACCGATATTTTTAAAGCTCAACATATGTTCCTGTGCGCATACTAATAGAATGACACTTGTGGGATTATTCATAAGTTTTATGTGCGAGTGTGAAACTTGTGAGATGTTTCACAACGATCCTTACACGGGTTTAAAACTATGTTCAGGATATTTTTTTCATGTGTTTGATAAAATTTATCACATAATCCAGTATTTTTTTTAAATAACGAAAGCTGAACAGATATTTGTGTTTGCTCTTCTTCAATGCTTTTTGACAAGTGCATATAATGATGTTTAGAAAATTCAGATAGTCCCAATGTTTTTATAAGTCGACCTGTGTTTGTGTTTTGGGATCAATCTTTGGTACAACCTCAGTCGTTTTTGAATTTCAAAAATTTACTTGACATGTGTTTGTCCTTTTTACATATATATGCTGCAAAGAGCAACGAAGCATTCACGGGAATAACCCAAAGAACCAATATTTTCAACACTCAACACGTTTTCTGGTGCGCATTCAAAAATAATGTAACTTGTGGGAATAGGTAAGTAGAGTGAGTGAGTGTGAAACTTGTGAGATATTTTACAAGTATTCTGATACGGGTTATAATACTATGTTTAGGATCAATCTTCGGTACTTCAACCGTTTTTGAATTTTAAACTTCATACGGCATGTGTGGCCATTTCACAAATATCTGTTGCCAAGAGCAACAAAGCATTCACGGTAAATACCCATAAAACCAATATTTTCAACGCTCTACATGTGCTCGTGTGCGAATACTAATAGAATGACACTTGTGGAAATATTTATAAGTTGGGTCTGTGAATGTGAACCTTGTGAGATATTCCGCAAGTATTCTGATACGGGTTTTTATACTATGTTTAGGACCTATCTTTGGTACTCTATATGTGAGTATCCTGATATGGGTTTTTACATTACGTTTAGTAACAATCTTTGGTACGTCTGCCGTTTTTGAATATCTTAACTTCATGCGACATATGTTTGGCTATTTCACAATATCTGTTGCCAAGAGCAACAAAGCATTCACGGAAATAACATAAATAACCAATTTGTTCAACACTCAACATGTGTTTCGGTTCGCATACTAATAGAATGGTACTTGCGGGATTATTCGTAAGTTCGATGTGTGAGTGTGAAACTAGTAAGATGTTTCATACGTACCGTGAAGCGGGTTCGTTTGATGTTTAACACATAATCCGGTTCTTTTAAATTCTTAAAGCTGAATAGATCTTTCTGATCGCTCTTTATAAAAGCACGAAATAATGAGAATACAGATAATCGCAATGTTTTCAAAACTCCACTTGTATTTGTGTGCCAAAAGATAAAATGATACTCGTCGGGTTAACGTAAGTTGTGTGAGTAAGTGTTAAACCTATGAGCTACTTTATGAGTACATATATGTTGCACATTCATTAGTTCCTGTTGGCAAGTTCCTAAATGGATATCTAAGAAAAGTAGATCATCCTGTGTTCGTGTGTGAGTAGCAAGGGGATTATACTTGTGGGATTGTTGCTGTGCTCTGCGTTAAAGTTTGTAACTTGTGAGATATTTCAAAAGTACTACGTTACGGGTTTCATATAAAGTTTATAATAATTGTTTCATAATTCCACTGTTTTTAAGATATCACAATTTTAAATAACATTTATGTTGCCATTTCACCAATGTCTGTTTAAAAGAGCCACAAAGCATTTGCGGAAATAGCATGTGTATTCAATATTTTCAAACCACAACCTGTGTTTATGTGCGCATACTGAATGATACAAACTGGGCTATTTATACGTTTTGTGCGTCGGTGAAACTTGTGGGATATTTTACGAGTGCCGTTATGCGGGTTTTCAAAAATTATATTTCATACTTATTTTCGTTTCTTTTAAATTCCACAACCTGAACAGATAGTTTTGATGTTTTTCTGCGTCAATGGATGTTGGCAAGTACATAAAAGGATGAGTAAGAAGAGCATATAAAGGCAACGTTTGCTGCACACAACCGGTGTTGGCTTTGGCGTAATTTTAAAATGTTATCTTTAATTAAGATGGATGTGTCAGTGAGTGTGACACCACTATTATTGATATCCAAGATGAGCATTTCATGCTTTATCAGATTTAAATTCCGAAACTTAATAGCAATGATTTTCGCCTCTACGTTATATTTGTCATTCTCAAAGTTTTCTCTGTGTGTGCCTGCTCATGAAATGGCACTTGTGGGATTATTTATAAGTTTTGTGTGAGTGAGAAATGTGCTATACATTTCACGGGAACCGTAACGCGGGTATAATGTTACGTTTTAGTTAATCACGTCATACTTTGTTACTTCTGTTTACTCCATTGTCATGTTGGATAGTGGCGTTCGTGGTTCGGGTCTTTGTCTTCTGCGGATGTAGCTGGTCCAAATATATGTAATGATGACAAAAATTTACTAATAATACGCTTGTAACGACCTTTAAATAAGTATCCTGGAAGGCGAGCCCACCACGTCTGATTCTGGTGCCCTGATGAGGCACACATCGAATCCTCATTTGGTTCTAGACCAGAACAATGGGTAATTTTCATTGCGAGTTTGTCGACCTTAGACCAGGTAACCTAGCATTGTTGTCTGGCTTTTACACTTACAATAGGTGAGATAGAATATGCTGTGATAATATGCTGTGTGAGACTTGCCAACTCTGCATATATCATTCATATATGTGTTTAATCTGTGGCTTGATCGAATTGTAGGGGGTTATTGCACCATGTTTTTGTCCATTAAATTCCGCGTGTATAAACTGTAACTGAGGGTTTGCAAGCGAAATCGCAGAAGAAACTTCTCGCGTGTGCTATGTATTGGGCGAACTCGCATTGGGAGTGACTGTTTGAACATGGTTGAATAGAAACGACACACTTGAATTCACTGCCTTTATTTCTTTCTTTTTGATAGCTGTTATACGGTTATAAATGATTTATTTGATCGTCTTCCAGCTTTGGGTGAGCCAAGCTTTTTGCAACACTGCTCGCACTTCTTTTTCCCTGGTACTTTTAGGTCAGCTTTCTCCCGCCACATCATTGTTTCTACCTGGTTTTTTTCTTTTCGTTCCAGAGGTTTTTTAGAACTGCAAAACATATGTGTAACGACAATTGTTTGATTCAAGAACCAACGATTACAACGATGGAATGACCTGCAAAGTGGGTGGGGTTACTACGTAATGGCAAGATATGTATCAAGATCAGCCTCTCACCAGATGCGGTCATTGTTCTTTTCAATTCGATGTCACTGTCACTCTCCATATCACTGCTGTCAGAACCAATTAACGCTCTCACTTGTACAATGACTGATCGGGGTGTTACTCGAAATCTGCCTCTATTCACAAATCAAACAAATAATGATTAAATGTTGATAAGCATCACACCTTGCGTAAAATAATTAACATATAACTTTGCAGGGGACAGTAAGACATTTGACTACGAGTTCAAAACGATTCACTAGGGAACAATAGCTTGTCATAAAAAAATCTAACCAAACTCTTCAGCTCTGACGCCAACAGATGGCCTCCTTTTGTCCGCGTACTCAATGACGCGTCTGATGGCGGCCGTTAAAACAACTAACTGTTATTTAGCGGGTTTTATGGATAACGGATCACCACGGCGGGGTCCCGGGAGTGAGCCTCGCTGCTTCTCGTAAACGTGCGCCAATCATACTTTAAATGATACTATTGAACTCCAATGCGAAAATGGATTCCTCTTTGATGCATTATTCCCTTTATATGATCCCATTGCCCTATAAAGAGGATATACGGCAGAATGCGATAACAACATTACACTGCTCATGCTTATTATAAAATGATATATAGTAATATTTGAAGGCTATAAAATTTGTAGTTTTGAAGCTACATTCTACTTTAAAGATAAATATTTGTTTGTATGCATAGGCACACTGACGATTTTTCTGAGGCAACAACAGCTGGGACCGATTCAGTATTACTTTACGCGCGCCGATTCCGTATCACATTGCGTGTCTGTACCTTAGCGCATCACGTGATACATCTGCATAAATAGGAAGAGGTGGCTCGCGTCTGTCGTCACTCGGAGCCTTTGTTTGTAATGTCCCCCAGTTCTTAATTTTACACCATCTTTGTTTCCTTTTCGTTGGTACGTAATCGTAGTATTTAATCGCCTCGGTTTAAGAGGGGTTACGACCAACCAACTTTTGTCTTGCCACATTATACAAGATATAGGTCCTCATTTAGCAGTTATTGACTCGGGAAATTTGTTAATACTGGGTCGTTGGTATTGGTCACTATAATTTTTGGTTTTGGTTTACATTAGTGATTATGCGTTTTTGGGTGTTGAAATCGTAAAAGTAAACCTAGGCATCAATAGACTTCATTGATAATTCGGCATACCGCCCACGTCCGACCTTCACTTATTCACAGCAACCCGCCCTTCTCATCATTCGGTTTCAGACAAGAACCACGTCATTGCTATACCAGTTCGGCCCCGACCCTGACCCCGAGCCTGACATCCCTCCAAGGGCCCTAACCCCTTATACCACCCTGTTTCTAAGCATCTACCATTATTGGGCGTAAGTTCTCACTCCTCTCCCCCCAACCCAGCACCTACCATGCGGGCGTTTTTCCTGTAAAAGCGCCTGAGATGTTAAAATGGCCATTTCAAGGAACTGGATATTGAATTATTTATCCGTTGCCATAGTAACGCCTTGATTGTTCGTCAATCCACACCCGCGCTTATTTATAAACACGTTCCTATACGCACGAATAATCGACAGCAACATCGTCATGCACCAGAAATGTGCGCATACTAATAGAATGATACTCGTGGGGTTATTCATAAGTTGGGTGTGTGAGTTTAAACTTGTGAGATATTTCACAAGTATCTTTACATGGGTTTTATATTATGTTAAGGATAATTTTTTTTCTTTATCTACAATCTACGCGATATATGTGTGGCCTTTTCACAAATTTTTGCTGCCAAGAACAACCAAGCATTCAAGGGAATAACACAAAAAAAACAATATTTTCAACGCTCAACATGTGTTCGTGTGCGTATATACTAATAAAATGATACTTGTGAGATTATTCATAAGTTGAGTGTGTGAGTGTTAAACTTGTGAGATATTTAACACGAATCTTTATACGGGTTTTAATCTATGTTTAGGATCAATCTTTGGTACTTAAATCGCTTTTTAATTTCTAAAATTCACACGACATGTGTGTGGCCTTTTCACAAATATATGCTGCCAAGATCAACAAATCATTCGCGGGAATACTAGAACTTGTTGTATACTACTGGTCAAAACCTCCATCCGTCAACGCAATGATCTTAAAACAAATAACTTTATAATGCACCTGTAGTCTCACTAGTGAACTAATGCCTTAGGAATTAACCTGACTTCCAGCTGTTGTGCGGTCAATTTTAATTATTTCTGGAAGTTACTGTTATGTGGGACACGGAGCCCTCTAAATAACCAACTGCGCACGGTGAACTAATGCCGCATGTAATAATACCAGTGTGCGTACAAGAAAGACTTATGGGGCAACACCACGTGCCTGGTGCAATAATACCAGAGTGCGTACAACATGGATTAAAGGGGCGAAACCAGGAACGTAATGGCGATAAGTTTTTAACTATTAAGTTTATATACTTATGATCAACCTATTGGTTTAATAAATTTGGGAGGATGTAGCTGAGATAACGGTATAAATACTTGTGGGGCAATGCACGGCTTATCACATCGGAACGTAAATAAATAATACCATAATTAATGTGGGTCACATATTAGGCAGCCTTAGGTAAATATAAATCAATGGCAATAACAGGGTATTCTTATTCGTTACTCACCTTATAATTGCGCAGAATTCGGACTAAACTAACACCGAGTCGACGATAGCTGTACGGTCTTGTTGATTCATAGTAACGCCAACAATAAGTTACATGACGTACTGAGAAGGCCGCGGTGTTGCCATGGTGAAAAACAATAGCCAATCAGATTGCAGTGCTGCGGGAAAGGTTGAATAGTCGTTAGGCGGCAGCACCTGCTGGTGGAGTGTGATTTCGTACGATTCACACTCCAAATTTACACTCACACTCGTTCACACACATGACTTGTGGGGCAACTGACCAAACTTTGTGAGAACGCCCACAATGACCGCTAGATCCGTTTTAGACAGCTAAAATTGTGGGATGTCCCACAATTTTTCGTAGCCCCACAAGTCAGCAATCGGCGATGTATTTACCCCACAAGTAACCCGCGCTTAGAGCACACACACACACACACACACACACACACACACACACACACACACACACACACACACACACACACACACACACACACACACACACACACACACACACACACACACACACACACACACACACACACACACACACACACACACCATATGTCTCCGTGTATCTGACAAGCCGTTTGGCGAGCCGCCTGAACAGAACCTACTGAATAATTCCTGGTTATTTGAAATACTTTTCTAAATAGGCCAGGCTGCAGTGCCCATGAAAGATGATTGGATTATCTCTACAGAACATTATTGATGAATGTGGCTTACTTTATAATGTCGGTGGTCAGTTGTGGAAGAATCATTGGTCGCCAGAAGCAGGAGAGATACGAACATCTTTATGTATTGTTAATTTATCGACTCCTCTCTGCTGTCAATAAGTCTGCTCAAGTGAGCCAATGTTAACACTGGCCCGGGGTCAGTTTCTGACCAATCAGCTGCTGGGATTAGTTCAATGCCCTGATGCCAGTTTATGTTTGCATGCCTATCCGTCATACATTATTTAACCCAGTTCAGCAAAGAATGCATAACACACGATAATGCCCTTAAAGATGGTTAATCATGAGGCAATCTCAGAGCTTCATCGCATGACGTCACGTGCTCCATATTCACACACATATGTACACTATACAAAGCGGAGCTTCCAACAGGAATATTTATCGTGGTTGATTTACGACGAGGGTTTCCAATCGTCATCACAGGACACTTTTTATCACGGTAGTTGCATAGTTTACCTTTAATGTACAATAAACCACCACGTCAGTTCTTGGCACCAGATACGACGGCCAGGTCGTCACACCGATATTTTTGACTAATTCCACGGTGCGAAGTCATTGACTGGTTATTTCTAATGAATCACTAACGAAACCAGCTAATTATACATTTGATGAATGCATGACATAACATATCAAATAATGCAAATCAAAGACATCCATCCAAGCTTTATTAATCCTCAACACAAATTAAATATCAACTCCAACTCTAAGGATGTAAGCAATCTTTCGGTAACACAGACTCTGGGGCCAACCTTCTCTGATGTATGAGTTGGTTAGTGTTTGTATACACTGTGAGTAAGTCATCTCCTTGTGTGTATAATAATAGTGTGTGGCCCTTATATGTCACGGTAAAATTATATATATATATATATATATATATATATATATATATATATATATATATATATATATATATACATATATCTATCTATATATATATATTCATATAGATATATATATATTATAAACTATATATACATATATATATATATATATATATATATATATATATATATATATATATATATATATATATATATATATATCTGTGGAATTTGCAGTTTCATCATTTTAATCACCTAACTTCAAGTTGGCATGCTTTATTTGTCCATCCAAAGTGATTTATTAAATTGAAAACAATACATAGTAGCTATTATCTCGATGAAAAAGTTTATCAGATATTTGCTTTGATAAATAAACAAGCAACCAAGTGGCCAATATGGGCCAATTGGAAGCCTATCTGGTAATGACGTCATATTGATACCACCATTCCAAGTGATATATTGGCGGCATGTGACTTCAATTAGGTTCCACTGCTTCCTTCACATATTATATGTAAATAATTCACGACATTGAAGCAAATGATGTGTATGTTGCGCCTTGCTCGACCATAAGAAAGTTGCCTCTTGCTCGCCCATAAGACAGTGTGTGTGATAGTGTCTTCGGTAAGCACCGCAACCAAGGAACAGACGGCCCGTAACATAACAGCTTAGGTGCACACGGGCAACAAGGTGGATATACTGACACCATCCAAATCACAATCAGGTCACATAGAACGACCCGGCATATCATGACCTATCCGGGGCCCAGTGAACATAACGATGCATTGATTGTTGTAGTAACATAGTATGTGATAATGAGTGCCGTAAAAAACAGTAAAAACAATAGATACCATCGATGGCTTCCACGTAGGCCAGGCTCATTTGTTGGTCGAATGCGACATCGACAATCTTCACGGAATGTCATTGCAGGCATGCAGATGTTCGAGGTTGATCTCGACCAACCATTTGCGGCACACTTTGTGAAGTTAGCATTGTTTCGTCATTCATTTGAAAGACGCGTAAATAATGAAATATTATTCTGTTAGTTTAGTTATCTATCTAATATTGGTTCATCGTAATATTGCCAATGGAGAAGCCAGGATATTCTCATTTGCGACGAACAGGATCTTTGACATGCAATTAATGTCAAGCCTATATATAGCTATTTTGAAATCATATTAATCTTGATATCTCGTTGATTGCTAGCGTCTTGGCATTCAGAAAAGAGATACATTTTCTTTACCGTCGTGACCAGAGCGACCCTATCCTGATCTTAGTGATAGATGCAACGAAGTCAAGAAAAACCTCACACTAACCTCCGTTACAAGAGCGACCTTACCCTCACCTCCGAGACTAGAGTGACTTTACCCTCACCTCCGAGACTAGAGCTTCCTCATCATTTCCTCTATGGTGTGAGTGACCTCATCCTTACATCCTAGACAAGAACAATCTCACCCTTCCCTTCATGACAACACCAACTTCAGACAATATAGGGGCATTATTTATATTCCAATATTTCATGCGAGATCATAACGCCTTTTGAGAACTGGAAGCAAGACTGCAATACGGATACCCTGGTTACTGACAATAAAGGCGGTTGTCATCATAACGTTAGAGGGGAAAGAAGCAACGTGTCGCAATACACAGCCCGTGGAAAAGCGATGACCAACTCTTGCTCTTTGCTTCTCAAACACATCCATGTGATAACGGCACTAGATGCTCTCGCATGAGAGGTCAGGCGCCAGTGATATGCCATCTTCACCTTGTCATGATTACGAAGTTCCTGACTTCCGTGACAGTTAATGATCGTGATGGCCTATATACGGCCGTAGTGTAATCGACAAAGCAAAAGACCAAGTCATTTATTATTGGTTGTCCTTATCTAATGCGTCTACTAGACCGTCAGTGAAATAATGTAATTATCCAGTTAGAATGCCTGAACAGTACCAGTCGAGGCAATATGGACGAGTTATCAAATGTTGCATGAAAGCTGGCCCTGTATAAAGGGTGCATTGGTGCAAGGAAGGAGTAAGGGTTTTTTAGTAAGCCATGTGTAAATGATACGGTGCTTGAAAACGTCCTCTCTCTACGTTAGCTGTCACTCTATAACTGTCATTCCTTGTAATTGTTGTTACTTACGACCAAGTGACACTAGCATTAGACCCGATCGACCCATCGCATAAGAGTTTCGAAAGTTTACATCATGTTAAATGAGGAGAGCACCGTGTAATGACAAACATGGCGAAGCATTTATCGGCAGACTAGGCCACCATATATTGTCCTAACCCAGCATTATCATGTATGCAAAATGGCAGCGGAACAAGGCATTTATTGATTAATTGTTTATCAATTGAATATAGTATCATAATCAATACAAATCAGCAGTTTTTGACATGGGTAAGTTGTAAGCGGTAAAAATTAGGACAAAGACAGAGCCCATTGCCTCACCTTCTGATACCGTTCACCTGCTTACAAGCTTAGGCAGTTTTAGACAGCTCACCACTGGTTTTCAATGGCGTGGGTTTTAAGTTATTTACTGTTTTGTATGCCACTATATCTATATAGATATCGCAGTCAGCACCTATTGACAGGCTGCCTGTCGCCTAAACGGGCCATTTGCCCTGGCGACCAAATACAACATGGTCTTAGATGTTCGCATTCATTAATTTTTGTAAACAAAACTACTTCAATCGACTGCGCAGCGCAGATGCATAAAGAATGAGAAATACCATGAGCTCAGGTGGCGATTGAAAATGTACGTTTCTTTACAGAGATAGACCCGGACTAGATCTTGAGATCTTCCTACAGATTGTAGGTTGCGCTATGTGTTTTATTGGTAGTAGCTTCATTAATTCAATTACTTTACTCACGCAGTGACTTGATTAATTTAGTTACTGAACTCTCAAAGTAACTTGAATAATTCAGCTACTTTACTCACGCAGTAACTTGATTAATTCAGTTACTGAACTCTCGCAGTAACTTGACTAATTCAGATACTTAACTCACGTAGTAACTTGATTAATTCAGTGACTGAACTCACACAGTAGCTTGATTAATTCAGTTACTTACTCACGCAATAACTTGATTATTTTAGCTACTGAAATCTCACAGTAACTTTAATAAATCAGTTACTTTACTTGATTAATTCAGTGACTGAACTCACCCAGTGACATTTTTCAACCAGTAACTTTACTCACACAGTTACTTGATTCACCTAGTTAAATTACCCACACGGTGTTTTAGTTCACCCAAGTACTTCAATCATTCAGTTATATCATTCAACAACTTACTTTAGTCACACGTGACTAAATGGCACAATCTGATGAATCATAGGCACGTGTGACAATTTAAAGTAAATGCCTCACGTATTGAAAACATTGTGTATCGACTTAAATGGGCGATGCCACTACTTCAAAGCAGGGTTTTCAAAGGCCATGTTTGACAGATTAAGGGCACTTTTGATCGTCTAAAACATATAAAGACATCGTTTGAAGTCTATAAAGCATGGCACGCAATCACAACAAAAAAATAACTCACGTACGCCTCCGCCACCGAATCTAATCGATCGATATGATGAGGATAAGAAGGAGCGTTCGGCCAAGTGCTATCACATTTGTCAGCAAGTTACGTGCTTTTGGCTGAAAATGTAACGACGATTCTCGTGTGCCTCGAGAGAAACAGGTAACTATGCATTTCATCAGTCGTACAATTATTTATTTGATTTAGAAAGTAATTATGCGGAACAATTCATCCTGAGGTTTGTGAGTGAAGCAGGACGCCGTGAGTACCGTGTCATTCAATGATGAAGGTGAAAGCGATCGTAAGGATTGGCCTGCATGAACGTCTAGCGTACGATATTATCTATTAGCAACGTGATATACATAGTTATATGGACAGGGCATTGTGTACAAAGCAAGGTGTATGCTTATTCATGCTGTCAGACACAACGGGCATTATAAGTGGTTCGTTCAGATGAAACTCATACTTCAAACCCTATATTTCACAGATTTAGGTTGACGAAACGTTCCAGCATTAGTTATCGCGAGTGTTCTTCAGTTAATCGCCGTGCCGTCATATATTGATATAATGACCCTAATAACTTTCTAGATGAAGCAAAATCGCTGTTGAATGTTACCTGGCTAATGACAAAATAGTGTGTTTTATGATGTTACAACATCTGTGTACAGGGACAAGCAGCACAAGTGGTCCGCAATCCTCAAAAGATCACGTTTGTTTTGTAAACGATTAATTTTCTCAAGCAGCACGGGTGCAAAAGTGGTCTACGATCATAATAAGATCTAGTTTCCTTTGTTTAAAAATACATTTTCTCGGCTATGGCGGAACCAGACCTGACCACAGACTACGAGAACCTGACGATTTCACCAACTCCTGATTACGTGGCCATCACTTCCCCCCAGAGCCTGCAAGGCGCTCTTTATTACCATTGGCTGTCTAGGATTGCTGGGCAATACGCTGGTATTCGTCGTCATTCTGTGCTCCAAGACGATGTTGAAAACAATAACCAACCAATACATGATGAACCACAGCAGCTTCTACGCTTTCTGGCCATCCGTCTCTTTGCAGAAAGCAGTCGGTATTTTCACCATCGTCCTCCATTTTTTCTCCCCCTGTTAATCTTCGCATTCTGTTATATCAAAATGGCGACGGTGCTGAAAACAAGAATTGCTCCATTCAACACCAAGCCAGTAAGACAGACAACAGAACGCTAGCTCTGTATCTCATCATCTTTCCTTCTGGGATTACACATTTCTTACGCTGCCACCATATAATAATGTCGTCTTAGATACACAAGTGACACAACAACACGAAACATATATTATGTCTAACGTCACCAATAGATTCGTTTTACACATAAGTTCACCCACGGCAGCAAATGTTGATTCATATGAAATGTTGGTGAATGTGAGCTCTGCAATATATGGGGACAGTTGAAAGAAAAGAGCTTGTCAAACACAGAGCATACAAGAAACAGGTTTAAGCCACACAAGTTTAGTTGAGAGATATGAATTTGGTTATGGTTTGTATTACATAGAATTTTTAGATTCAGTAATTAGGTTAAAACATCAGGAATTTCATATTGATATTTAGTGAGCACATCACAACACAAGTCCGTCATCAGGGATTTCATATGTATCCGTTCTGATTAGAACACGTTATAAGTCTTTTTACCAGCGCCCTTGCAGGCTTAATGACTGATGTGGGTGAAATTTTGTGGTCTGAAAATGCTTCAAATCGCGAGTAATTGTTCTAGGTGACCCCTTGCAGTTAACTATTGTCCCATGCTCAGTGTTTTATATTGGTGACAAGAGTGCATGGGTCGTTTGCATTATCGAATCACACAGGTTGATATTTCTGCGTAATCGTAAGAGGCCTTTGCTCCTCCCATTGCAACCTTTAATAACCATATGGGTCAACCAACGCCGTTGAGGCTAGCTATGACCGTTAGAAATCATCATTGTAGTTAATAGAATTGGTATTGCAAACGGACCAATCGTAAAAACCCTGAGGATATAACATTCCACTTTCATCCCACTCCGTGGATAACTTCTTGACAAATTTTGTCCCAGTGGAAACTTGCGTTTTGTGGCATTGGTATTTCGCTAACACGGCAGTGAATTCGGCAATAATCGTCAGCGTCATTGTGATTGTAATGCCTGGACGGCACCCATTAAGCGCCCACATCGGACCACGCATCCATCGCCAGGTGGATGCCTATCACTGGTTATTGTTCCTGTGGTTGACATCACTGGTTCGAGGGATCGAGGAGATCACATTTTAATCAAACACAATTCTTAAACAGCGTTTCAGCAAAGCCTTGAAAGTTCACGGTATAAAAACTCGGCACTCGGAAGCCTAATTTTGAGAACAGATCGTTTAACTTTAAATTGGAGAATTTGATTGAATCTGAAAGTTTTTTTGGTATCTTTTACTTATTTTGACATTAGTTCAGTCACGGAGAGAAAATAATAATATATATTGGCGTATGTTGAATTGTTCAAGCCCGTTACATTTTCAGTCGAGTGAATATACGGAACTACAATCCCGGATGGCTTGAGGCAATTGTTCGTTGTTCCATAAGATTATGTCGATGAGAGAATCACAATCAATGGATCGTTGTCGCAGCGGAAATACGAGATTGAATAACATCTGACCATTCGTCACCACAATGCCTCAGTAGTTGACAGGTTAGGCTGCGTATCTGATGCATAATCATATCCACTACAGCCAACGAGTCTCAATGAAAACATGATTTCCCGCGCGAAACCTCGATCGTCGGCGCGTAACTGACTGTCGGACGCTATGATAACCACACAAGTGTTCAATCATAATGTGCCACTGCTAACAAAGCGCCATCGGGTTGTATGAAAGTCCGGTATGAAAGTCACCTGGAATTATGCTTATTTATGAAGGCTTATGAATTAACTATTAACGTGAACTATCTCACAACTTATCATCGATTTATACTCATGGGTCTGATCGAGTGCTTGATAATAGGGAGTTGGGGCGATAACATCGGAGAAGACTATTTGCGCGGCGAATATCGTCGAATGCTGTAGGGGTGTTATATGGAAGGCGGTGTCCCAAATCTTTAATAAATCAGTTAAAAATGGTGCATTCTGCTGTATTAAAACACCACATTCATACATGTCATTTTACCGTGCCATATAAGGGCCGTACACTATGATACATACAAGGAGATGACTATGTGTGCTTACTGACAGTCTAAACTAACCAACTCATACGAACTTCATTTACAAGTAAATTGCATTTGTGTTCAGCCATACAGAACATTCAATTTAAATGGCGACAGAAATCTCCAGGGATGCATTTATAACCAGCCATTTCTACATATGCAACTTGAAATAATGTTTTCAGGATCACCATGCGGTGGACAAGGAAATTGCCACTTCAGAGAAGGTCTGTCCCCAGAGTCCGTGTTACAGAGAGATTGCTTACAAATTAATACTTCTCTATCTGTTGTCGGTCGCTACGCTTATGGGGAGTAACAATGTGTACACTATTGTCGTTTTGACATCGGTATATATCTTTCTGACATATTTGTCACCAATATATTTATGTCGAGACAGTTAATTGGAGTAATCACGCTTCATATTCTGAAAACATCCTTAGAGTTGGAGTTGATATTTAATTTGTATTTGCATTATTTGCTATGGTATGTCACGTATTCAAGAACCGTATAATTAGCTGGTTTCGTTACTGTTTCATGCGAAATAACGAGTCAGTGACTTCAAGCAATGGAATTAGTCATAAAATATCGATGTAACTACCTGGCCGCCGTATCTGGTGCCAAGAGCTGACGTGGTGGTTTTACGTGAAGCCGTTCATTCAACATCAAGGGTAAAAGATGCAACTACCGTGATAAAGAGTGTTCTGTGATGACGATTGGAAACCCTCGTCGTAAATCAACCACGATAAATATTCCTGTTGGAAGCTCCGCTTTGTATAGTGTACATATGTGTGTGAATATGGAGCACGTGACGTCATGCGATGAAGCTCTGAGATTGCCTCATGATTAACCATCTTTAGGGGAATTTTCGTGTGTTATGCATTCTTTGCTGAACTGGGTTAAATAATGTATGACGGATAGGCATGCAAACATAAACTGGGGCATCTAATCCAAGCAGCTTTGGTCAGAAACTGACCCCGGGCCAAACATTGGCCACTTGACGAGAAGCAGACTTATTGACAACAGAGAGGAGTCAGAAACCTTATCTCTCCTGCCTGGCGACCAATGGAGTGCCACGACATATAAAGTAAGCCACATTCATCATACGTTCTGTATTACTCCAACGCGAGCCTGTTCAGGTTATTTCAAAGGGTAGGGAATAAATGGGGGTCTATTCGGGCGGGTTGTCACATGCGTTAGTGTGTGTACGGTGTGTGTGTGTGTGTGAGTGTGTGTGTGTGTGTGTGTGTGTGTGTGTGTGTGTGTGTGTGTGTGTGTTTCTCCGTACCGTTATGCTTAAATATGTATTATACAGGGATAAAGAGCACTCTGGACGGGTAGTTCTATACCGGGGCGTCGTTTAAAAAACGCACTGTCACGCCTCAGTGTGCAAATCCTTTCCAGTCTGCAATACGGAATAGTGCATGGTCTATTGGAGGTTTGCAGGGGGGGGGGTGGGGTGGTTGGTTTTATATTGGTTAATGTTTCGTAAGAGAGAGTGCTATGCAGCGTTGCAGTGGCGTTGGTAGTTGGTCGGGTGGGTGTCCCAAATCTGCCTGAAAAGTTTTATGCAATTATTGAACGGCTCTACTACTGATGTGAGCAATGACCCAAATAAGCCCCCGTATTGACTGGCTTTGTAACCACAGCCTCTTCTACTCGACAGCATCAACAAAGCGCGTCTTATTATAGCGAAGCTCTGCAGAGTCGCAATGGCACCTGGTACATTGAAATATTACCCATTGCGGAGGCAATTGTCTAAGGTGCGAATCACTTGCAGATAACTTGCTAGTCGCGTCGGCTCATGGTGGCGACTATGTGATCGCAAACGGCGCATGCGAGGACAGCGAGTAACGTCGATGGCTATCTCACTCGCATTAATGTATCTGAGTCGCCGCTCAGTCATACTGGTGGATGGTAGCTTCCAATGGAGTAAATCCCTAAAATAATTTCCCCAAAAATTATTTTAGGAAATAATTTCTGTCAACTGTTTTGCCGTGATCATCACCATGACAGTTGCCGTGACGTCACTGCTTGTCGCTTGTCAACACCTGCAATCATTAGTTGAGCATAGGAAGAAGGTATCTGTTGTATGGCACTGTGCGTCAAAAACAGTGACCATTTTCAAGGTTATCACTAGAAAAACAATTCATTTGGGTTTATGTTGTAGCTAATCAATATTCAAAAGGACGTTCAAGTCCCAACAGATGGGTACGGTTTAAAATGTCAGTAATCTCTGGCTTTCACGCCCTCTAGGGACCGTCTATATTTAGAAGTGCCACGGTATGGTACTCCAGAAATTATGATTTCAAATTGTTTCTGTAGAAACGGCTGACTGCGAATCCATCCCCAGAGATTTCCACCTCCAGTTAAAGAGAGTGTTCTATTAGGCCGCACACAAAATCCATTTGCTTGTTAATGAAGTGCCAATGAGGCAGCCAAGCTATGTACACCTGGTCAGTCAACTCATTTGGTTATGTCCGACGAATCCCATGGTATTTAGTCAGAACCGTCCCCAATAACTGATTGATTAACTTCCATCCGTACCTAGACTACCTTGCCGACAACATGCCTAAATCATGCTGCTAATGACTGTTGCCATGCGTTTTAATATGGAATTGTTCTCGAACTTATTCAGCTGGAGACTTTGTCAACGAGCTGTAACTTCTTATGATATCCCCAGTTCGTCTACGGCCATGGTATTGTGCGGTAGGAAAGGATAACCAGCTTTCATCTAGAGTCAAAGGCCAAGAAATATGATTAATGCATGAGTCCAAACACTCGACGGGCGGTAGACTATTTATCCACCCAGAAGCGCATTATTACAAATAAGATATAAATGTGTTTGCTGTGGACCCTTCATGGTTAGCAATGAGCTGCGAAGCAAAAATGGAAAGAATATAAAATGTTATTCGAGTTTATTGACACAATTCAAGACTTGCTCCTGAAAAAGGCTCCTAATATTCTTACGTAGTGAGTACACTAACTTTCTATCTTCATACATGGAAAGTGAACCACGGTTCCTCCTTCTTATGGTGAAAGTGAACCACCTTCTCCTCTTTTTAAATGGAAAGTGAACCACGTTTCCTTCTTCTTATAGAGAACGTGGATCACCCTCCCTTCTTCTAACAGGAAAAGCGAACTCACGTTTCCTTCTTCTTATAGAGAACGAGGATCACCCTCCCTGCTTCTAACAGGAAAAGTGAACCACGTTTCCTTCTTCTTATAGATGGAAAGTGTACCACGTTCCGTTTCTTCTTACATGGAAAGTCAACCTAGTCACAATATTCTTTCAGTGTTAGTGAAACACGTTCCAATTTTATTACAAGGCAAGTGAACCAACGTCCATTGTTTGGGAAAGTGTCATATCCTGATATAAAGGGTGAAACAGCTTACAAATCATTGCACGGCGTATGAGTAAGCTTGCAATATTCTTACATGGCAAGTGAAACAGCTTTCAATATACTTAAGTGGCAGGTTGAATGTCTTCCAATCATCTCACATGGAAAGTGAAATAGCGTTTAACGATTTTGCTTTGGAGGTAAAACAAATTCTATCTAATTCAACGTTTAAAAACATGTTCATTTACAAATGTATCTAACTATATAAACATGTAACAATGGCATTTAATATTAAAACAACTATCTAATTCATACCCTACTGAATACTCCATCATTTGTAAGTCCGTTTGACAGAGCATAGAGGATCAGATCCACAAAGCATCACTGATCATAGCAGCAGCAGCAGCAGCAGCAGCAGCAGCAGCAGCAGCAGCAGCAGCAGCAGCAGCAGCAGCAGCAGCAGCAGCAGCAGCAGCAGCAGCAGCAGCAGCAGCAGCAGCAGCAACAGCAGACACCCAATCGCTTTGTGGCTGCCATCCATTATAACCAAGGTGAAATGACCCATCATTTTTGACACCCCACTGGTCCATGAATAAATATTGTCATTGATGAAATATACTCCCACCGCCGCATCGCAAGACATCCTCCGGCGAGTAAACTAGAGATTTAGGAATACGTCGCTCAGCGGTAGTTAATAGCTAAGGTGTGTCTCGTGGAGGTCGTGTTACACGTGGTGACATCGGGGTGCCATATTCCCATATCCAAAATAAGTATAAAGAACTAGAAGACCTGTAATGCACATACGAAAAACCCCATCGCTTTGGAATTGGATGTTGGCAAAACGGTAGCAACACCGGTCAGCCCTGTCTTTGTTGCGCAGTTTTATGTTGACGTCGGAGTTTTGAGTTCGCAGCCAGATAGAGACAGTAAGTGCTCGCCAAGTCTGCATATAACGGGAAGTGCCGAAGCATCAAAATTACCCTCACCCGTCATCATCTTGATATTACAGCAGCAGCAGATAAGTTATTTCGCTCTTGCTTTGAAATGGATGAATATAAATAAGTAGTTCACAAACTTAGTTACGAACTGCAGCCGCAAGCTGCTCGATGCCGCCTTCGTGGGTAGTAGCACCTCCGGTATAGTACTTATAAAAATGACCACAGGGCTCCTATCTTACTAATCTTTCAATGACTATAGAATTGTGGGCCTTACTAATGCTAATACCTGACCTGATGGCTCCTATCGCTAATGACATGTGCGCAATTGGTCTCTAATTAATTTATGATGCATTCGCTGACATGTGCGCATCTCTCTCTTACCTTTGTTACGAAGACGGAGATTTGCGTCTAACTGAGATGGCAATTGCTGCTATGTTGGCCGCTCCCTTAAATATGTTACAAAGACCAACATGTGCGCTGCTGTATACTAAGGTTACAATGTATGTCTTACCGATGCTTCAAACATTGACATGTGAGCCGCAGTCTTACTAATGGTACGAGTGTTGCAAATAGCGCCGATATCTTACTGATTGTGCAATAGTGGCAGCAAACCACTGTCTTACTAATGTTACAATGATTTGTATGCGGGGAGCTCTCTTACTTATGTTGCAACGGATAATAAGTTGACAGCAGTCTTTCTCATGTTACGATTACTGACAATATCTCATTCATGTAACGATTACTGACATGTGCGACTTTGTTTTATTTCTTTGTTTTTACCTTTGTTGACATGCACGCCTACTTTTTTCTAATATCACCATTGTTCACACACGGGCCGTGTTTAGTTTAAGTTGCAATTGCTGACATGTTGGCCGCTGTTTTTCTAATGTTACCATTGCTGCCTTTCTTGGTTAAAGTACATCGCGGGTATCCCTCTTGCAAAAGCAACAGCAGATGTCAACTTGCAAAATTCCTTCGACAGCTTATAACAAAAAGCCAATTGTAAACAGGTACTCTATGTTATATCGTGATGGCTCAAGGTCACAAAGGTTCCTATGGGGAAATAACTGCCCGGTTAACCATGCGTTGGGCGTCACGGGAATCTAATATTCTCAGAAATTCTTAATTCTGTTGACCGACAAGATTTGTTCTCGTTTGCCTTTCGCAAACTTACTTCTTCTCTTTATTCTTGCCAGGGCCTTACAAGACAACCATTACTTTAACAAAAATACAAGATTGTCTATTATTTTGATTACAACAATACATTAAGCCTCTCCCATCTAAAGGAAACTCTATTTTGCATTTACAATAGAATCAAACATCAGTAAGCTTTCGATTATGACTTCATTTAAACTCGTTCATACACTGAAAAACCCAGGTAAGTTATATAATGCTGTGATGGTGGGAAATATATTTGTCATTTACGCGCTCTCTGATGTTTTCTTCATTCAGACGACCAACCAGACACAAAATCGACGGTAAAGCATTCTACAACCTAGTCATTAAATCTTTTGGCAGAAGCTGTTTGTTAGAAATCGACCAAACTACCGTTGTAAGCTGCGTGACAGTTGGTCATCATAACATCATTATAGCGCGCGTGACATGCCATTGATTGATTGATTGTTATATGATAACTACCTGTGAATGCTATATTGCGCCGTGGTACTAGGAGGTTAAAATTCCTTTTTCATAATACATTAAAACTTGAAAGAACCATGTAAGCGATGGGTGATTGGGAAGCGTTTTGGGAACACAGCGTACGTACGTATATATAGGTATGTATGTATGTATGTATGTATGTATGTATGTATGTATGTATGTATGTATGTATGTATGTATGTATGTATGTATGTATGTATGTATGTATGTATGTATGTATGTATGTATGTATGTATGTATGTATGTATGTATGTATGTGTATGTATGTATGTATGTATGTATGTATGTATGTATGTATGTATGTATGTATGTATGTATGTATGTATGTAGGTATGTATGTATGTATGTATGTATGTATGTATGTATGTATGTATGTATGTATGTATGTATGTATGTATGGTATGTATGTATATGTATGTATGTATGTGTATGTATGTATGTATGTATGTATGTATGTATGTGTATGTATGTATGTATGTATGTATGTATGTATGTATGTATGTATGTATGTATGTATGTCTGTGTATGTATGTATGTATGTATGTGTATGTATGTATGTATGTATGTATGTATGTATGTATGTATGTATGTATGTATGTATGTATGTATGTATGTATGTATGTGTATGTATGTATGTGTATGTATGTATGTATGTATGTATGTATGTATGTATGTATGTATGTATGTATGTATGTATGTATGTATGTATGTATGTATGTGTATGTATGTATGTATGTATGTATGTATGTAGTGTATGTATGTATGTATGTATGTATGTATGTATGTATATGTATGTATGTATGTGAATGAATGTATGTATATTATGTCTGTATGTATGTATGTATGTATGTATGTATGTATGTATGTGCATGTATGTATAGTATGTATTGGGATGTATGTATGTATGTATGTATGTATCATGCATGCGGATGCATGTATGTATGTATGTATGTATGAATGTATGAAAACGGCATGTATGTATGTATGTATGTGTATGTATGTATGTCCATTTGTATGTATGTGTATCTATGTAGAGTTTTTGAAAATATGTATGTGTATGTATGTATGTATGTATGTATGTATGTTGTATGTATGTAGACTGTTCTATGTGTGTATGTATGTATGATGTATGTATGTATTCCATTTAATTAATGTATGTATGTATGTATGTATCATCAAGTATGTATAGATGTATGAATGTATGTCATGTATGTCATGTATGTAAATAGGCTACATAAACCCTGTTTGTTTTTGTATGTATGTATGTGATGTATGCCACATATGTATGTACTTCCTGATCATAAATCGAATTCATGTATCTTCTTATCTGTATTATGTGTCATAGCAGCAGTTGACATGCATATGTATGTATGATGTTTATCTTGTTTGCTTTTATGTATATGTGTATGGATGCATAGAAGTATTAAAGCATGCATTTTCGTAGTAATGTGTCCATATGTCTTGGGATATATCCGTGGTTGTGTTTTATCTTCCTGTATCATGCAGCGGACGCGGTGAACCCATTGGGTTTGTGGCCTTTGACGGATATGTATGTTGAACCCGGACGTGATCTTACAGAAAACGGCAACCGCGGTAGAATTAGCAATGCTAACGTTGGAGAAAAGTGTCCACGTTTGCACGGAGAAGCTACGTATCTTTTCGATAGGTTTGCCCCGGCGATTTATCAGGATGACATTTATTTAATATTGTAGATGTTATTTTTGTCAATTTTAAGCCTGTGCTCGACGTGTTATTACGATTGCAGTGTATTATAATTAGGGAAGCGATTACCACAAAGTCACTCGAAATGAACCCTCTAAGCGTAGCTGTAAACTCTTTGCTATATTCCATTGCGAAAATCAAAATATTTCAGCCGACATCTGCTCAATCGGGAAGGATGCAATTGAAGCTAGAAACATGCCTCTGCTCTGGCTTCAATCCTAAATATATGGAAGACAAGACACATATTTGTTGTTGGTTCATGCGATTCGGCTATATTTTTACATTACTCGTTTTATGATTATGTGGATATTGGCTTAAACATTCACTTTAATGCAACATGTTCGATATTCTGAAAGGTGAACCGCCCATTAAAAAAACGACAGAGTATTAATGACAACTGATCCCAACGTTATCCACAACCTTTAAACTCTTGAGGTTGCCATTCACACACCCATTCCGACTTCTCACCCGAGCACTACGCCAAGACAAGTTGGGCCCAGTTCAACAGCCGTCTTGCTGGCCTGTTGTCGAAATAATTGTCCAATTACAGAAGTCAGGTATTTCAACTGTGGAAAGCGCTATGTGATTGGAAACATGCACGAAAATAAAATTCATGCATAATATAGGAAGACAAGACTATATGTTGAAGCGCTATGTCTATAGATAATGCATATAAAATAACGATAAATAATGATATCTATATATATATCCACAACCTTTAAACTCTTGAGGTTGCCATATGATAATCTATACGCCAAGACAAGTTGGGCCCATATATATATATATATGTCGATATAATTGTCTATATTATAGAATATATAAACTGTATATAGCGCTATATATAAATAATTATATATCTATGTATATATATATATATATATATGTATATATATATGTACATATATATATATATATATATATATATATATATATATATATATATATATATATATATATATATATATATATATATTTACATATCATTTACAACCGTGGAATTATACAAACTTGGTTAATGACCATGAGAATTTATTGACCATGTGTTTCGAGTCTTTATGAATCGTTCGTACTTCATTTACAAAGTGAATGTGCCTTGTAACAATTTATCACTGTCATTGAAATCTCTGAGGATGCATTCGCAGTCAGCCACTGCTGCACATACACCTTCAGACGTTTTAGTCTGCCACGTCCTGTTGGAGGAAATTGCCTCTCCAGGGAAGTGTTGTCCCCAGAGGCCATGTAACCTAGAGGTTGTTTACGATATATAACCTCCCCTCCGGTTGTCGACCTTGTTAGTCTATTTGAATATTTATTGTGCAGCCGTAAATATTTCGTAGTGAAACATTCCAAAGTACATTACAGAAAATATTTGCCAGGAGAAAGACATATCTAAGGATGTATTAGTAGTCCTCCATTACTTCACATACGCCTTGAAATTGTTTTGTTTGGATTGTTGCAGTGGAAATCGCCTCTTCAGGGACGGCCAGTCCCAAGAGGACACGTAACACAGAGATTGATTACGATTTGAAACTTCCACATCTGTTGTCGACCTTGCAAGTTAGTTTGAATGTTTCATAAACAGCCGTAAACATTTCGAAATAAAACATTAGAAAGTCGTAGAATACGACGTGGTATTATTTTGATGGAGGCTTTTTATAAAGGAAAACTTGCGACCAATTGAAGTTGACCTCAGCATGCTCACCAAGGATATACAATGAAGAGACGAATCGAATGGATCATGTAAATTTAGCGTGGAGTCTCACAAAATGGCGGTCACTGTAACCTTTATTACTCCAATGGGCATACTGCCAAAAGAGGGTTTCTACATATCTGTAGTATATAGCCTAACCAATTGAGGTCCATTACAGCATCTGGCTACGGTGGAAGGGATGATATAATAAGATGACGTGCTACAATCAATCGTGTTATATTCAGAAGACATGATACAATCAGCAGAAATGTTATAATTAGCTGATAATCAGTTCACGTGTAACAATCAGCAGATGCTTTGCAATCAACAGACGTGGTCCAATCCGTAAACAGGTTACTATAAGCAGATGTGAAATAATCAACTCATGTGTTATTAGCAGTGAACGTGTAACTATCGCAGAACGTGGCAATATTCAGCTAGTGTGATATTGTCAGCTGACGACGTTTTATCAGCTGACATCGTATAATCAGTTGGCGTAAACTAATCGGCTGACGTGAGATCATGAAGTGACATTATATTTTGCAATCAGATTGTGCCATATTTTGTATTTACTTGTTATATTCAGCTGAGGATATGTTTTGTATTGACGTGTTATGGTCGGCTGATGTTATAAATTTTTTATTGAAGTGCTATAGTCAGCTGGGGTGTGATTGTCGGCAGACGGGATATATTCAGCTGACGAGTTAAAGTCAGCTGGCCCCGAAGTCTCAGAATCTTGTCGACTATTTCTACTAAGCTAGCCTTGACCTTTCACTCAGAAATAGACTAAACAGCAGTCGTCATCTGGGAAATCACGCATAACATTGGAGAACTGATAACCCAAGACTGGTAATTATATTGGTTTGTGATTTAATTTCACCCAGCTTGTGTGTCGATTTCGACTATACGGTAACTGTGATGGTGGCGAACTTTTTTTTTTATTCAGCGTAAGTTGACGCGTGAAACGATAGCGGTTCAAATTAAATTGTCATAGGGTCTTATGCAACACGGTTCATAACGGAACATTTTGACCTGTTCGCTTGTAAAAAATGATGTGTTTAACGTCAAGCATGGTCTCTATACGCTGGTTGCGTAAAAGAGCGAAATATTGTTGTTTTCAGCAAATTATTTGGTAACCGACTTCATCACCCCCCCCTCTCTCCCTTCGCTATTACTCTCTCACTTTTCACTCCGCTCGCATTCTCTTTCAACTTAATAATAGCGCCAGCAATGAGACTTGCCTCTGTGCACCTGTGGCTATGGCGACACTGTAGACTTGGTGTCCTGCTGCTGCGGAGTACAAGACGCGGCGGTTACACAGCCAGTTAATACTTTTTTTTTATATGGAGCATTCTCTTGCGCATGCTGGTTGTAGCTTCATTATATTGTCAGTTTTAGCTAACAGACCGGGTCATGTATCATAAACTAATTGATTTTATGTCATACGAATTAATGCACTTTCGACCATCCAGGATGCAGCGCACAGAATGATGGTTTGGATATGTGGGCGGAACATTAATAATTGATAAAGCCTCCTTTGCCATGTCATTCGTATATATGTATATAGCCAACAATCTCCTGATCAGGAGGATATGTCTATGGCTACGCATCAATTATTTATATTCATGGTTAACGACGAGATTTCTACCTAGCCCATGACCTGTAATGCGGAGATGCCCCATATGTGGAAAATAAATATATTTTTGCATGAAGCAATGCCAACATCAGTACATGTTCACAAACGCTTGCCACAATAAAAGGACATACATATGCAAATATACATATATATATATATATATATATATATATATATATATATATATATATATATATGTATATACATATGTATATATATTATATACGTGTATACGTTATATATATATACACATATATACATATAAGTGTATGTATATATACATATGTATATACATATGTGTGTATATATGTATATATACGTATTAATGAATATTCATATACATAATATATTTATGTTCTACATTTGTCTTTGTGTGTATATATATGTATATGTGTGTGTATATATAACGTCCTGAAATTCAAAACGTTCTAGATTTCTCTTTATTATCCATAATTGTCAAAGAAACAGTAATTTATATGCAGCATTTCTACCATGAGCCTCACGCACTGACCCATAAACTATCCACGTTGGTGAAAAGATGTTTACCAATTGCCTCTCTAACGAATCAATTGGTACTGTGGACCAATCGCGTGGCAATAGCCACATAGCACAGCCGGCCGTGAACACGTTGAGGTCGGGTCATGTCAAATGATTGAAAACAGATGCTTTACCTTGTCTCTAGTGCACCACGGGGTATTAAAAATCGGCATGGTACACTGAATACACAAACATGGCTGCCATAAGCCGTTTATTTCTGAACAAATGTTATTTACAAACCATATAATTGGTTCAATAGACTCGTCACAACCATTGTTAACTCAACGGTGCGGGTAAAATCGGCCTCCTGACGCGCACGACTATTGGCACTACCTTCCGGTCGAGTGAACATTATTTTTCATTAACCCAAATAATAAATTGACTCATTGCAAAACCAAATCTTCGGACGTGCGTGGGTTTGTACTGCAAGATCGGGCAAGCTGTCTGACATAGGTAGTAAACGAAATGTGTGTGTGTGTGTGTGTGTGTGTGTGTGTGTGTGTGTGTGTGTGTGTGTGTGTGTGTGTGTGTGTGTGTGTGTGTGTGTGTGTGTGTGTGTGTGTGTGTGTGTGTGTGTGTGTGTGTGTGTGTGTGTGTGTGTGTGTGTGTGTGTGTGTGTGTGTGTGTGTGTGTGTGTGTGTGTGTGTGTGTGTGTGTGTGTGTGTGTGTGAATAAAATGACCATATCATTATTCAGTATTCTGACTGTTCTTTGGACGGCACATTTGATGATCCAGCCAACTACTTCGAGCACGTACAGATGCGTGATGCGTATCTATCAGCGCATCAGCAAAGTTTGCCCGTCATTTAACCTAACGTTTTTTTTATCCGTCACCCCACCCCTCTTTTGCTACAGTCCATGTCATTATGCAAGACCCTGATTTTGGTCACCTCGGCAGATAACCCCGTCATCTGAATGGAGATAAATGGATCGATTATGCCCATCACGTACACGGGCCTCCAACACATGATGTGTGAATAAACCATCGTTATCTCTATCTTTATAATCCGCAGTTGGTCCATATATTATTTTCATCCGACGTATTATTGATGTATAGAGTTGCAAACTGAGAAACATTTACCCGCTGCAGATCTCCTGGTCAAGCTTACTCTTCCGTGTTACCGATTTTCAGCTAAATTCAGCGCAATTTATCAAACTTAGAGAACCAAAGGTGGGAAATATCAAAAGCAAATTATAGAATTCGGCTCTACTAGGCATCGCGGGAAGCATAATCGATCGCTCATGTCCGAGTTGTGTCCCATAAGATCATCCAACTTAGAACAATCATTAGGTTATCGTGTATTTTTGTATTGCAAAGCTTTGTTGGTGACGCATTTAATCGCCCACAAATCTATAACAAACCAAGTAGATCATAATGTTGATACGCTATGATTCGAACGGTTCATTACGTTACGTGTGTCGATATGTGGCTACATCTTGAATTCTCAGGTTACAATAATGATACTTCTTGAATGTTCATTGGATTGAGTATATGTATATATATGGGTTCCTGCGATTATGAGGAGATAATCTAGTGACGTTTTAATAATTGAGAATCGATCGGTCTGTCGACTATTGAAATTGAGATAAAACAGAGAGTAATAAAGAAGATTTTGGCATTCTACAAACGTAGCTATTCTTGAATATGTGACACAATATAACGGTGGTTAGTCAGATAATTGATGTTCGATATTTGATTAGTCTACATGCGTAACACATGTTCTTTATTGAGTTGCTAAGAAGACAGCAGTGTAGTATGAGACGTCATCACAGCGGCTGCACTGCTTTGCCTTCATTGGAATCAATTACTGAACACATTTTAAGAACTAGTAACTGCATGAATGACCAAAACGAATGGATAGCTACGTGACGGGGCATGTCATTGACGCCGTTAATTTTCATGTGGCTCGATTAGGAAATGTAGAATGCCATATCATATAGTATCACATCCGAAGTCTTTCAATGATTTAAGAAGTATATTCAATGCGCAGTAACTGTGTATGTGTACTATTGTACGTGTTAGTATAATGGGTAATCTCTGGTCATTCTTGTTGATATCCTAACAGCCATATGCAAGCTTACTGGTAGGTTAGTGCTGATTCAAATAGTGCTTGTTCGTGTCCAGTGAAAGAAGTGGTCTCTGTCTTATTACTGACGATGTGTATTTGAGTACCTAGTGAATTGTCGTATTAGCAGGTGCCTTTGTGGAGCACACCTTAGAAATGTACCCGTTGTAATACAAATTGCCTATGACCATCAATCAGAATATACTCGACGCAATGCGAAGTTGCAAAATGAAGATGCACCTTTAAATGCGCATTTCACTGCGTTACAAGGCAAAGTTGTTTTTATGGGAATTCCCATCAATGTCACACCAAAAGTTGTGAAACATTAGCATTTGTTGAATGTTCTAATGACAGGGCCTAACATATTATAAGCCCAGACACTGCGTTAGCGGATTTGAACCTTCTTTATTCATTGAATATAACTCTGATATTTTGCTTGGATCCAAGTATGAACTAATAACCTATTGAACACTAGATCACTAGTTGCAAACATCAGATTAAAACATCCACTTTCCTATATTTATCGCGGAGAACGTTAAATGACTAAGTAATTTCGCGGTGCCATTAGCACCCGGCGACTCTACTGATGCGATATTGGACGGACGTAATTAAGGTCAATCGTCACAGAGACAACAAGCAAATGTTGGTTGGACTTTGCTTGGGCCCAAATTAGCGTTTAAGTAATTTCGCGTTTAAGTAATGCGCGTATAAGTAATTTCTAATACTACGAGTCGACCAACATACGTGTAATACTTAAGGAGCAAGTGAAGCAGTAGTCTAGGTGTATTACTTTTACAGACTTGTTCATTATTACAGTAAAATGACCCGACGGTAAATGCCATGGCGCACCAATAATGAATTAAATTCATTACAATACTGAAAAAAGTTTCTTATTGCAGTGGAAATCTATATGCCACAGTGCTGACAACAATATTCTTAGGAACCAATTAATATATTTTATGCATTTGCTTTTTACGGTATTACATTTCCTTCAGATATGCGGGAATCACTCGGTATCGCTTAATTTCGCTTTAATGGAAATAAATTTTAATGTTTCTCTGCTATTTGTAATGTAGCCTGATAAATGATGTATCTTGAGAATGGCGGTCCAGCAGTGGGTACTAGAATATTTCATGATATCAAAGAGTACATAGCTTTGCGCTATACACTCTTTGGTGAAATCTTTTTAGCTATCAGCTTTATACAAAGCATTGCCTTGTGATATTGCAGGATCATAATGGCAGCATCAATATCGGCTATCGTTATAAGACATAGATGTTGGTGTCACAAGTCGAGCTATCACATGATAGCGGCTCGTTATTGATACATGATTTTGTGCTTATGAAAGGCTTTTATGTCAACTTGTAGATAGCGTGTCGTCTAAGCGCCATAGTTTTTAGAACCTGGCTGCTTTTTCACTTATCGTCTTTTACCTCGAATTTCATTTAATAGTGCTGGATTGCTATGCAGAAGATTGATTTATTGACTTAATTAAAGGTCTGATAACGGGTTCTCCGAATTATGATACTAGCACTATATAATCTATAGATGATGAAGTCTCAAGCAATAACAGAGATGTTGCTAATGACATCCGAGCATTGTCACCAGCAATTAATTCTTTTGATCACAGCGGTGTTGTTTGGCCATTGTACGTTGCATTTGCTGCCCGAAATGTCTAACTATATGCAACAGTTATAAAAGCGTTGACAATCTATATCAATGCCATACAAAAGGCCAGCACATTTGGTTGTTTACTTACTAGCAAGCGACTAGCCTTAACTATGATGGTCTCTTATCGTGATAGCAAATATCGCAAGAGCACTTTGTGTCTGACCTCAGCTTGACGGATATGTTTTTTAGTGTCGCTACAGGTTAGTAATCGAACAGAATACCAATCACCCGACAGCAAAAATCTGTACGCATGGTGTTGGTTGCTTTTGGTATCTCTTACAATAATGGCCACCATGTCTTCAGACGCATCATACATATTAGAATCAAATGTCTAAATGCACACTCTGATGAGCCTTGACGACGGGATTGCTCGTTTTTGACATTATGCACTGTGGCTGCCAGTGAAAATACAAACATACGAAAACCGCATAATGCAACGAACGTTTACAGGTATGGCACGCCTGTTTGTTTTCAATTTCCTATGCGTAGACACCTCTTATCACTAACTAGCTACTTTTAAGGTAACTGTGCACATAACTCGAATGATGGTCAGGTCTGTAAGACGAGGTGGAATGCCAGCTTGTTGCTTTATTTTGGTCCCTAGACATTACACATTTATTGGTCGTGTCTAAGTAATGCAATTACTTTAACAAGCACTTAAAACAAGGTCATGGTCACGCAAAGTGCAGCTGTGTCTCTGACGACTGACCTTAATTATGTCCATCCATTATCACATCAGTAGATGCTGCCGGTGCGGTGTGGTGCTCGTTGTCTGTCACGAATGCAAGTAAACAACTACCTGATAATACAGGAGGTTTACTCGTGTGGGAGATAATAACCAAACCACCATTCCGAACATATATATAATATAATGGTCCTTGCAAATATAATGAGAAACGTACTGACCTACAGCAGATCATTAAAATGAATTGATTATTCGCATTTTAATGGCCTTTGTCTGTGTTTACATTAACATGCCGGTGTGGTGAGGTTATATCGGATGGCACATCATCCGATATAATGCTGTTACCTTGGGTAGCTTGACAGCGTTTAAGAACACAAAGGACTTATCGGATCAACTTGTGTACTTACCTTAAATGTACAGACAATTACGGCATTACGCACCATTCGCCGATGATCCTCTACAATGCGATGATTGTATAGTGATGAATGCTGATGCCTAAGACGCTCGAGGAACATCCTCAAGGATTAATAAAATACTTGCTAAGCAATCACAAAAGCGCCGCATTGACATGCAAAACAATTCACCAAAAGGAGCTTATTTTCCAATATATTATGCACTACTATCACGGTTATCCGTGGATCTCGCGAGGCTGTGATACGGCACTCCGCTGATCAATCAAGTCACAGCGGAGCACATTCGTTTGTAAATAGGACCAATAGCTCTATTAACTTCAGCTGGTTGATTAACAAAACCAATAATCCTCATATTAAAGGTCTTTATTTTTATAAGGTCAGTGGGTCACTGGTTCCGTGTTATCATAAACTGTCAGATCACAAGGCTATCAACCACCGATTGAAGACGGCGTGTTTGATCATCCTCAAAATAGATATACGAGAACGTGAGATATCTAATTAATGAGCGAGGTGACATTCTCTTACATATCCGACAGATTCCCGTTATCGGGATGTCAGGTTTACTCTAACGATTATTGAAGATCACTTTTGATGCTTTTGCGCCATCGTTTAATGAATGGTTATCATTATAACTCGGCTAGATGATGTATAGGAGCCAATGCAAAATTGGCTTATTATACGTCCTACATAAGCCGAACATATGTCGAATGAACAGTCCATCATTAACCTACATGATGTAGACACCCCTTAACACTGCTTAACTTTGTGATAAGAAGATCGGTATTTGGTCGTCATCGAATATTCTCAATACTATAGGATTATGTGTAAATCCACTACCCATGTTAATTGTCCAATGTGATTTTGGATTGCCACAGCGGAAATCACCGAGCATGATAATTTAGCAAAAGTGTAACGTTATTTCTGTGACCCAGGCCACAAGTAACTTATCGAACATAGAAGGCAACGAAAGGCCCTGATACACCTTTTTTGATTTATCTTTTCTGAAAAATTCAGTGTTTTTCTAGCAACACAGAATCTCATTATAGCAATGGTGTCAAAAGTATAGGAAGGAAATATGCTGACTTATATATCTCTCTAAAAAGTCAGTCGTAGTTTTATGGTATCGTTCTCTATCAGAGTCACACACATGACAGCAGTGGTTTGAAATGCAAATGTATTCTTCTTTTCTGACCAAGCATACATTCTGACCGTTGTTATCAATCCGCACTGCTGGCAGAAATTTGTTAGCTGCTTGCAACCGAAATATTTCAAAATATAATATTCTTAATATATATCGAGATATTGCTTTTATTTCCTGCTTATTATCAATGAAGGAAATAGAAAATAGAACGATGTTCATTGTCACAAAAGAGGGCGGATTGTACATGAAACTGAGCATTTATTAGGAAAGTGCTCGTTAGGCAGGTGGTGGATTCAATGGAGTGTATCGTGGCATGTGAGCGTTAGCGGTTAAAGTGACTTTGCATTAGCGGATGTAACTGGCGCCACCGTTGCCTCACCGCAATAACATTTATTTTCGGGGAAACCGGTTTGCTGTTTTGAGGCGGAAACGAATAATGATGTTTGTCAACCACGTGTTTTATGTATATGAAGTTGCAGTTGGCTGTCGTAGCATGCGTGGCTAATCTGTGGAGTTATAACTGGCAAGGTGAAATTGCGAGATCCTAGTCAGATCGATATATAACTTGAAACACCAAACTGTTGTCGGTACTGTTTGATGTAAATTAATATCACCTTGGTTATGTTGGTCAGGTAAATCATTAATTCATTTGTCGCCATACTATTTCACGTAACATATGAGTTAACACCATTATAAGAGACGCCATTTATGCATTAAACAAGGATACAGCAAATTGCTTGACCATTTATCTCAAGTACCAATTATCTTGGTATTATTTCTATTGTATTATTTCGTCATTATCTTCTTCATCCGTTTAAGAGGCATATTGCACGTTAAGTCAAGATGATTCAGTACAGATTTCTCGTAGCTGTGTTTTTAAGACAGCATTGTTAGACGTTTAGGCTTTCATATCTATTTGCTGATAACCATAACTGGTATTGTGTAAATACTACTCACTCACTTCCTGTAATAACCTACATCACCTCGGTGATGGAGCACAAGCTCCCTGTTCAGTTGGACTGACACTTACAAAAAATAACGATTACAATGTTTTCGATATTCACTGAACTATTTTGTGAATGGCATGAAGGTTGTAATTGGCATCAGAGAGATGTCATCTGTATTTCAAATAATTATGTTTGACCGTCTCTAAGTGTTGAAAGTTATCTAAATATCTGAGATTATGGCTGGCAATCAGTTTGATTTTAGAACTTTTTAAAAGATATGCATGCTTGACCCTGTAACAAATAACCTAATTATTTAATATGTGTGGGCTCTACCTTCCGCACAGCAGACAGACTAAAATGGGTCCAGGAAATGTAACCGGCACTTATCATCTGACAAAAGCTCGACGTATGTTGGCATGATATTGACAATTATGTGCAACGGGGAAACCTTTCCCACTCACATGTCTATCTATTGGTTTTATTGACTCATTCCAAGTAATAATCCAATTGAAAATGCTCAAGCTAGGGATACCGTAATGTAAGAAAAAAATTACAACATTTTATATGGCTTAAAGAGACTGTTCAGCCCCATATTTGGAACGAGGTTGCCTAGCAAGCTGCTTGGCAACCGCACCTTGGAAACCAAAATTGGGTACCATTTTCAGACTTTCAGTCGCTACGCGGCGCTGTGGTCTCAGAAAAAAAGATCCTTACTTCGGCTGTGTCGCCATTTATGTTGTCAGACATTACCCTTCCTCTTGTCAGTCTAATGTGGGACACAATGATGCCCACATCTTGAATGAGTGAAGAAAATATTCATTATGTAACTAAAGATCAAGAATACACATCGATAGCGAGTTTAGAGCGCGTTATGATTTACAGCTACATTCGTGTGGTTCATGGTTTTAGGGAGGCGCCGTTATCGATGGAACAGTAATTGAATAAAACAGATTTCCACAGTAGATCATGAATATTTCCAGTCAAATAATAATGTTAAAAAACTTATCAACACAATTTCCACCATGTAAACTTTGCGGCATAAATTAGAAGATGTTATTACTTACGTCTGCGTTAATCGTAGTAATGTAATAACGAGATGATCCCTGATTGCCTTATATGGGGCTGAACAGTCTCTTTAACATTCTGCCTTACGCAATTAAGATCAAAGATCAAACCATTGATTGTGTGACTATTTGGATTCGATGGTTAGATGAAACGCTTGACAGAAATGCTCCACCTCTAAAAAACCGGGGACTGACCTTTACATGATGATATAGTGAAAGCTGACAGATCAAGGACAAGGAGTTTACCCTCCTGACATTCTCTGTCCTTGTTTTCAAGCATTGAACAGTTTGATTAGTCACCATACCGAGCATCCCAGTGAATTCCATGATCATCAATACCGCAGTTGTTAGGCTGATATTGCTCTCTGCGGTCACATGGTCAACATATAGGACACAACTGACATTGCTCTGATAGAAAGATAAAATAAAGCACGGAGCTAATATGTTATGGAGAAAACGAAACAGCAGTTTTCAAGCACTGTGCTGATTATTGCATTTATGTCATTTTAATAGACGTACCCATGCTTGAATGCTTATCAAAAAGGTAATGACCAGTACAGTTACACAACTTAATGCAAAACGGAAATCTCAGTCTAAAAAAAACGCGTTACATGCTTTTTGGTAAAAAGCAAATTGCTGTTTTTTGGAGCCTAGCGTATAACATAATTGCCTACCTGCAAATTATCTGGAGCCTGGAAGCAGTCCTGTGAGGTTTAATTGCAGCCAACCCATTTCAGGTTGATATGCAAGTGAGAAATAGTCACGCACGGCCAATCGTTCCTACATCAATGTTTGAATGATCAACACTAAGCTATTCAGTTGCAAACGGTTATTCATCTGACGTATTTAAAGCTCCAATAAGATTGGAAACTATATTAAGTTTGATATCATTAACATGCAATCAATGCATTGTTTCATGGGAAACAATACAAGTCAGATGGAAGGTTCAGAAGAAAATAGCAATATCAATAGTTGCAACTTCCACGCTATCAAACTGTTGTTTGATAATAATAACCGTACAAAGCCATGGAACATACTGCATTGCCATCCTTTGAACGTTCTGATATGGTTTGTATTCCATTCCCGGAGATGGCACCAATAATGTTGGGTCCTCTAAGCCCGATTCTACGAAGCTTCTTCAGAAGATCTAAAGACAAACTTGTCTTAAGCCTTAAGTGTTAATTAAACGCATCCCATGAATCTTCAGGAGATCTAAAGACAAATTGTCTCAAGCCTTAAGTTTTAATTAATCGCAATTCATGAATCTTCTTTTACACTGAAAAGTTGCATGCCAAATTAGCTGAGCTTGATTCTACAGTTACGTCTTGTTGGTGAGTAAAGGCATGTTCTTAAGGTTAAAATATCAAACATCAATTGTCTGTGAACAACCGATCTCTCGGTTATCGTGCTTGATGCATGTAAATAGTATTTTCAGATCAACCACGGTGATTTATGTAATATTTCAAATCCACTCATTAGCCCAATTGTTCATTTATGCATATCTGATAATTCTGGATTGATATATTGAAGGTATAGATTTTCAGACTTTCTCCAAAACCAGTGATAATGTCAGTAAGGTATATGGATGGGTAGCTTATTTGTTGCTAATAATTGGTAATTCAATTATACTAGCGCTAATATCATAAGCATCGAAGCAAGCCCACATGCTCATAGTAGTATATCCACTATAACTTTGAGAGCTTTGGCTGTCGATGAAACTGATCTCCTTCATCCGCCAAACATAAATATGGATATACTTACTGTAAGAGCCGTTCGTTAGTATTTTCTTTGCGCGTGGCATGATTTACATGAAATTGCATGCAAGACTACATTTTAAGGAAGAGGTTAAAACCTTCCGCTTACAAAAGCTGAGGATGCAGCGCATGAGTGAAGTCAAACTAAGAGCTTTGTGTGATTGCCCTCACATAAAGAGGGAGTAATCTGACATTGTGTTGTTGCCCTCACATTGCAAAATAATATGCAATATCCGGTGTCATGGCGCCATCCTATGAATATTGCTTGTTTTCAGGGGCCTATGATTTTTCCACGTGGATCTTAGTTTTACGAGTAGTTTGTTTACATTGATGTCAGTTCATAGATAGGTGTTTCAGAATTAGTTCTAGGAATGTTGTTCTCATTTGATGATCACGTTAATTACCAGCATATTTGTATTGTTGCCATTTGGTTTAGCAGGTTATGCAGTGAATAACCAGAATTCGCAAGTTCAATTGAACTAAATCTTACAATTAGCGCTCCTTTTGAACATAGGGATACAGCAGTGCCGAGGTTGTGTTCATACAAGTAAAACTCTCTCGGCTATATAAGATACCTTCCGGTTCGGGTATGCCTAGCATAAATTGATCACTTCGAAGCTAGTTGGAACGTGTGTGTATGCTGGCTGAGCTTCTCATTCATTATACCCACGACCATAAGCTTCATGGTCGCTTGCATGTGTCATTTCTTAGCTGAGCGTGACTTGCCAAATAATGTTCATGAGAATTATTTAATGATATTTGTTGGGGACTTTTATGGTAAATCGATGTTTTATTAGAGAGGGTTTTCGTCAGAGAAGTATTGGCCAAAAACAAAGATTTGAACGTTAAGTGACTCTCAATAATCGTTACCATCCCACTCTGTCTGCTAAGAAACGTACTTTTAACACTCTGGGGATTAAAGGGTTATATCGGTTTACAGATTAATGATCTCGTTATGAGCCTGATATTCCGAATAGTTACATGTGATCCTGTCAGTCAGACAGCGACATCAATTGACATCACCTGCAATTGGCATCACAATTCCCATCTGTATATTTTCATCTAATGGTAATGCTATGTGAGGATGAAAATGCGTAGTTACCAGCATGTCTAAGATGTCGGGCATTGGCAGACATTCTGACGTCAATTATACTCTGCAGTCGATGCACAGTTATTTTGCAATGTGATTTGTTTGTTAATGGCACACGTTTTGTACTTCATGCATGCGTTGAATTTGTTAATATCAGTACATTCGACCATAGAGCCATCTCACAACGTCCGGCAATGTATGCTGATGTTTGTTATGCCATCCGTAGAATCTTAGGTACCTTCGAAGCATAAAATTTGGTCCGTTTACAAACAATATTGTGGCTTTGGATTCATATCCGAAACACCAATATTAATATCTCACAAAAACTCACGCTGAAGCCCTCGCATAAAGAATTTTAACTCTGATCCAGTAAGGTGGTTGATATAATTGGTTCCGTCCATAAAACGATTTCACGACGCTTGTGCAGAGTATCAAAACTACTGTTCATCACAGCAATCTCATTGTCAAGTGTCTATACGCGGCGGTGAACAATAATTGATAAAACTTGTCAACTCAGAAAAGCATGTTCTTTTGATCAGATGGAGCAATATAGCAATATTTACTTGTCTGTGGACCCTTGCCAGACAAATCAGCCTCGATAAAACCTTGCTGTTGACTCAAGAATTTGGCTAAAAATGTAGGTTAGCTATAAATAGCAATCGCCACGAGTTCAAATGACAATGCTTCCTTTTTCTGTGTTTGGTCACTGCTTATTAACATCACCCAGCATGTTACTGCTAAAATATAATTATGACGTGTCAGCAGTGTGGCTAGAGGCACTTCCAAAGGGCCAGGGATAATCCATTTATATTGGAATAAGATCGCAGTTGACATTCCCATTCGTAAGCAACGACCACGCCTAATGATAAAGTAATATATAATGGTCGTTCTTGTTACAGCCCGTTTTCAATTGAAAACAACAGCAAATAATAACTGCCCAGAATATGTGAGCATAAATATAAGATTCCGATGAATGAAAGAGTTTGGCTCTAAATAGCGATTAATAAGATAATATATGAGCCGTACACATCAGCATTTGTATACATTTCAGACAAGCTGTAAGTCAAATTGCGTGCATTTTATTGGCACAGGACCAATATAGTTAATAAGAATGACTGCATCAGTTTTAGAGCCCATGGTCAAGGACGATAAAGTATATTGGTGTGAAGTCATCAGAAGTCGGTGTTTATATGCATGTATAATACGAGGCTAGACTGGTGTATTTTTTCATCATTAAGTAAGTAGTTACCCACATGAGGATATACGCCTGACATGCAATACATAGACGACAATCACATCAGTCCGCATATGAGGCCAATAAGAATGAGACTGGTGTGACCCGTTCATCAGCAGTCGGCTTGTCACCCATGGATGATGTCTTTGATTTGCATTATTTCATGTTATGTATTAATCAACAGTATAATTAGCTGTTTCATGCTAAATAACGAGTCAATGACTTCTCACAATGGAATAGGTAAATATTGGTGTGCCGACCTGGCCGTCGTATCTTGTGCCAAGAGCTGACGTGGTGGTTCTTCCTGAAGCGGTACATCTACTTCATATCACATTAGAGGTAAACTATGCAAACTATCGTGATATAAAAGTGTACTGTGATGACTATTCGAAACCCTCGTCATCGATCAATAACCATCAATATTTCTGTTGGAAGATCCGCTTTGTATAGTGTACATAGGTGTGTGAATGTGGAGCACGTGACGTCATGCGATGATTTACCATCCGTTAGGACATTATTGTTTATTTTTCGTTCTTTACTGAACTTGGTTTAATAACGTTTGACAGGTAGGCGAGCAAATATGAACTGGTTTCACGGGCATTGAACCTAATCCCGGCAGCTGATTTGTCAGACACTGACCCTGGGCCGCTGTAACATTGGTTCACTTGAAGTAGATAAATGAATAATACATATAGACATCCATATCTCTCCTGCTTCTGGCGACCAATGGCTCCTTTACAACTTACCAACGACATTATAAAGTAGGTCACATTCATTAATAATGTTCTGTAGCGATAATCCAATCATCTTGCATGGGCACTGCAGCAGCCCAGCCAGTTCTAGAACATTATTTCAAATAACCAGAAATTATTCAGTAGGGAATAAATGGGCGACTCACCATACAAGGAGACATATGGTGTGTGTGTGTGTGTAGTCTAAGCGAGTGTTATGCAGTGTTGCAGTGGCGTTGGTATTTTGTCGGGTGGGTGTCCAAAATCTGCCATAAAAGTGTTACGCAATTTCTTAACGGCCTCTACTACTGATGTAAGCAATGACCCAAATCAGGCCCCGCTCGGACTGGCTTTGTAACCATCGCCTCTTCTACTTGTGAGCATCAAGAAAGCGCGGCTTATTACAGCAAAGCTCTGCAGAGTCGCGAAGGCACCTGGTGCATTGAGATTTTACCCATTGCGGAGGCAATTTTCTAAGGTGAGAATCACTTGCAGATAACTTGACTAGTCGCGTCGGGTTATGATGCCGCCTATGTGATAGAAAACCGCGCATATGAGGCAATGAGTAACGTCGATGGCTGCCACACTCTCATTTATGTATCTGAATCGCTGCTCAGTCATTCTGGTTGATAGCAACTTTCAAGGGATCGAACACAAAAATCATTGTTTAGGCAGAAATATTTTTAAAACTTCTTTTAACTGTTAGACCATGATCATCACCCTGACAGTTTTAGTGACGTCACTGCTTGTCGATAGAGGCCATCAGAAATTAACAATACCTGCAATCAATACTTGAGCATAGAAAGGAGGTATCTGCTCTATAGCAATATGGGTTAGAAACACCTGTCATCCAAAAACGTCCTGGCAGCGACCATTTTCAAGGTTTGTGTCAAAGCGGTCATCATTTGAAAGAGAATTCATTTGGGTATATGTTGTAGCTAATCAATATTCAAACGGATGTTCTAGGCCGAGTAACCGACAACAGATGGGTGCGGTTTTAAATGTCAGCAATCTCTGGATTTGCCGCCCTCTAGGGACCGCCTTTCTTTAACATTGCCACTGTATGGTACTCCAGAAATTATGATTTCAAATTGTTTCTGAAGAAACGGCTGACTGCGAATCCATCCCCAGAGATGTCCTCCTGCAGTTAAAGAGAGTGTTCTATTAGGTCGCACACAAAATCCATTTGCTTGTAAATGAAGTGCCAATGAGTCAGGCAAGCTATGTACACATGGTCAGGCAACTCAATTGGTTATGTCCGACGAATCCCATGGTATTAAACGGTTAGAACCGTCCCCAATTACTGATTGCTTAACTTCCATCCGTACCTAGACGACAACTTGCCTAAGTCATGATGTAAATGGCTTTTGTTATGGAATTTTGCTCATCAGATCAGATCCACAAAGCCCATCACTGATCTATTGCAGCAGCAGCAGCAGCAGCAGCAGCAGCAGCAGCAGCAGCAGCAGCAGCAGCAGCAGCAGCAGCAGCAGCAGCAGCAGCAGCAGCAGCAGCAGCAGCAGCAGCAGCAGCAGCAGCAGCAGCAGCAGCGACAACAGCAGCAGTATTATGTGTAAACGATGACGGTAACTGGTATGATCATAGGAAACGCCACCTAGTGTGTGATGGCCTTCAAATAACATATTCAAAATTGACTCTTTGCCTATGCTATTTTATTTATCAGAGTAAGTAAAACGGACATCAAAGGCTACACAGCTTGAAGTTTAATACCTAACCATCGCAAAAACTTCCCTTCAAGTAGTGTTTTTGGTTGCATCATGCAGAAATTATGCATTAAGTTCTGGCAGAGGAATCCTGGTTGTAAAGCTTTACTGGCTGGAAACGTTCATCTAGAAAGTGGATTGGAACAGCGACCTTCTAACTGAGATAACATCTGACATTTATGATGTCTGAAACCTGTATACTCGAAGCGCAGTATCCTTAGCGATGCCGTGCCGAGCATGACGAGGCACCCCAATCGGTTTGTGGCTGCAATCCATTATAACCAAGGTGAAATGACCCATCATTTTTGACACCACACTGGTCCATGAATAAATATTGTCATTGATGAAATATACTCCCACCTCTGCATCGCAAGACACCCGCCGGCGAGTAACCTAGATATTCAGGAATACGTCGCTCAACGGTGGTTATCTTGCGGAGCTCGTGTTACACGTGGTGACATCGGGTGACAAATTCCATATCCAAAATAATTATAAATAACTAGATGACCTGCATTGCACATACGAAATCTACCACAGGCTTATTGAGAGTCCCTTTCTTAGTAATATTACAATTATACATAGGTTGTCCTTACTTATGTTACTATAACAGACCTGTGGGCTGCTATATTAATAATCTTACAATGACTGACAATTGACCCACTAATCCATTTTTGATACAATCGCTGACATGTGCGCCACTCTCTTACCTTTGTTACGATTGCTGCTATATTAGTTATGTTACAATAACTGATGTGACAATTACTGTCATGTTGGCCGCTGTCTTACATATGTTACCAAGACCAACATGCGCGCTGCTATATACTAAGGTTACAATGACGGACATTTGGGCAAATGTATTACTTATATTGGTAAGAACCGATGCTACAATTATTGCCGCAGTCTTACTAATGGTACGAGTGCTGAAAATAGCGCCGATATCTTACTGATTGTACAATTAGTGGCAGCGAACCACTGTCTTACTAATGATTTTTATATGGGCCACTCTTACTTATGTTGCAAATGATAATAAGTTGACAGCTGTTTTACCAACGTTACGATTGCTGACAATAGCGCTGCTATTTCACTTGGTTTACGATTACTGACATGTGCGACGTATTTGGTTTTTTTTAACTTTGCTGACATGCACGCCTATGCTTTTCTAATATCACCATTGTTTTCACGTGGGCCGGTTTTGGTTAAAGTTGCAATTGCTGACATGTTGATCGCTGTTTTTCTAATGTTACCATTGCTGCCTCACTTGGTTGATGTACATTGCGGGTATCCCTCATGCAAAAGCAACAGCGGATGTCAACTTGCAAACTTCCTTGAACTGCTTATTACACGAAGCGAATTGTAAACAATCACTCTTTGATATATGTTGATGGCTCAAGGTCACACAGATTCCCCTGGGGAAATTACTGCCCAGTAAACCATGCGTTCGGCGTAACTGGAATAAAATATTCCCGGAAATTCCTTATTCTATTGACCGACAAGATTGGTTCTTATTTGCCTGGAGCAAACTTACTTCAACTCGATTATCATCGCATTCCGACGTAACTAGCAAGATTGTGCACGGTCGTTTATTTTGATAACCACATTACATTAAGCCGCTCTCATCCAGAGGAAACTCTATTTTGCATTTACAACAGAATCAAACATCAGTCAGCTCTCGATTATGACCTCAATTGAACTCGTTCCTGCACTGCAAAACCCATGTAAGTTATATAATGCTGTGATGGTGGGAAGTCTTTCATCATTTTCGCCATTTAGACGACCAACCAGCATCTAAATCGACGGTAAAGCATTCTACAACCTAGTCATTTTTTTATTGGCCGAAGCTGTTTGCTAGTAATTGACCAAACTACTGCTGTAAGCTGCGTGACAGTTGGTCATCATAAAATCATAACAGCGAGCATGGCCTGCCATTGATTGATTGATATGACAAGTACCTGCGAATGCTATATTGCGCCGTTGTACTGGGACGTTAACATACTTTTTTCACGAAACATTAAGACTTGACTGACACATGTAAGCGATAGCTTTTTGGGAACACAGCGTACGTATGTACGTATGTATGTATGTATGTATATATGAATGTATGTATGTATGTATGTATGTATGTATGTATGTATGTATGTATGTATGTATGTATGTATGTATGTATGTATGTATGTATGTATGTATGTATGTATGTATGTATGTATGTATGTATATATGTATGTATGTATGAATATGTACTCATTTCACAGACGCTATCCAGTTCTTCGATGTCAGTGGAAGACTTCACGTACATAGGCTATATCCAGTTCTTCGGTGCAGAGGATCACCTTAGGTACATAGGCCAACCCCGATTTTGCATGGGATATTTGGAACCCACATAACGGCATTCACTTCCGATCGGCCAAATAGAATTCACGTATGAAACCTATCTTCTTGCCTGGTATAGTCCCTGGTATGTGTCATACCAGCAGTTAACAGGGCCGTCTGCCTGTGTATTGATGACAACCGCCAACAGGTTAGCATCATTCCATGATGAGCTGATAATATGCGACCAGGTTATTATTATCACATTACTACAATGAGTGAAATGACATACATATGTGGATGTTGTGATTTCTCATTAACAGAATGTCTTCGATTCCGCTAGCTATGATCACTTTACAAACCTCTCTCTGCGTATTGGCTACAAAAAGGGCGACTCACGGACGTACAATGGTCAGATGGCTTGCGTTGCATTATACAACCAATTCATGTCCTGCCGGGATCACCTAGATGGAGCTTGTGCCACCATTGATTCTCTGTGCTTTAGTTATTACTGGTCTTGTTTACCCTGCTGACATATTATGTCATATGATTAGAAGGGTTTCGAATTGTTGTACCTTAGCGTTTCGGCCATTGATGATGTAATCAATTGGTCAAAGTTTTGTGTACGGGCGTCGTTGTTAACGTTCTGTTTCCCAGCAACATTAAAGATTTTAAAGCTTCGCTTAGATCGTTTACTCAATCCCAAGCCCGAAATAAAATGTGAAGACGCCACCTGCGTGCCGCCACATGTCTCTGTCAAGCCAACACATGTTAAAGCCCTCTCCCTAGCTCTTGACGTTTGTTGACAATCTAATATTACCATCTAAAGTGCGGATATAAAAGATCGAGGATAGTAAACGGCGCGGAGGCAGTGAGAAGCGAATTGTTTTTCGATAGGTTTACCCCGGCGATTTATCAGGTTGACATTTATTTAATATTTTTGTCATTTTTAAGCCTGTGCTCGACGTGTTATTACGATTGCAGTATATTATAATTAGAGAAGCGATTACCACAAAGTCACTCGAAGTGAACCCTCTAAGCGTAGCTCTAAACTCTTTGCTATATTCCATTGCGATGCCATTAACCCTTAAATACCAGTCAAAAAGTTTTCATCGCAGGTTGCAGGTGCCGTGGAAGTAGCTGGTAGTTTATTGATCAGGTCGCGCCAGCTCGAGGTGGTGGATCAGTGACGTCACAGAGAGCCGTCAGGATTCAATGCAATGCCTCCAATTATGTTGCAAATCATTCGGCTTGAGTAAGTCAACTAACGTCTGCATCATGTACAGCACTGTAGAACCAGCAGGCTACATGCCATGGGACAACCAGATCCGTTTTAGTCATATATATATATATTTGAATACATATGTTTATATATATTATATTAAGCAACCTTATGCACATATTCTTCCCTGATATTTCGTAAGTATGGTGGTATATTAATTTCTGATATGCAACTGCGAATTGATAAACCCTCATATTGCTAGCATGATATGCTTTCTGAAACTATTTGCATTCTAATAAGATGTCGTAGCCATATAAACTGTTGTTTTTATCTGTTTCATCGTAAGAATGTGAACCAAATACGTGGGGAAATCATATGGCGCTGAGTAGGCATGTGTGGCACGGATTGCTGTAACGTTGGCCACATCACTAGCACTGATCCTCTCGGCTGACTTATGTTATCAGTTCTTTGTTTGAAAAGACATTTGAACAGTTTTTTTGTATGGGATTTGGGTTGGTACAACAAAGTACCTCTATCGACAAACATAGTCTATCATAATATTTCAGCCGACATCTGCCCATTCAGATAGAATGCAATTGCAGCTAGAAACATGCCTCTGCTCTGGCTTCAATTCAAAATATATGGAAGACAAGACACATATTTGTTGTTGGTTCATGCGATTCGGCTATATTTTTACATAATTCGTTTTATGATTATGTGGATATTGGCTTAAACATTCACTTTAATGCAACATGTTCGATATTCTGAAAGGTGAACCGTCCATTAAAAAAAAGGCAGAGTATTAATGACAAGTGATCCCAACGTTATCCACGACCTTTTAACTCTTGAGGTTGCCATTCACACACCCATTCCGACTTCTCACCCGAGCACTACGCCAAGACAAGTTGGGCCCAGTTCAACAGCAGTCTTGCTGGCCTGTTGTCGAAATAATTGTCCAATTACAGAAGTCTGGTATTTCAACCGTGGAAAGCGCTATGTGATTGGAATGCACGAAAATAAAATTGATGCTATATATATATATATATATATATATATATATATATATTATATATATATATATATATATATATATATATATATATATATATATATATATATATATATATATATATATATATATGTATATATGTATATATGTATGACGTTATTTGTTGCAATCAGATTACGCCATATTTTGCATTTACGTGTTATATTCAGCAGAGAATATGCTTTGTATTGACGTATTATGGTCGGCTGATGTTATATATGTTTCATTGACGTGCTATAGTCAGCTGGGGTGTTATTGTCGGAAGACAGAATGTCAGCTTGCCCCGAAAGTCTCAGAATCTTGCTTGCTTACGGTAATGTTTCAGGAGCAATTGGGATTATCATCGGATTTATTAAGGCCATTAGTGATGGACGCAAATGATAGCTAGCTATTTATAACTTTAACTCCCGGATAAATAGGGAATCCTTTATCTTCACTTGGTGCCCGCTGTTGAAGGTACGTGGATGATGCTAAAGATTCAATAAACGCAGGTGTCTGTCAATACAGCTTGTACCATAACATATATTTCAAGCGAGCTCTTTCATATTTGACTTCTAGGCGCATGAACAACAGTCGACTATTACTACTAAGCTAACCTTGACCTTTCACTCAGAAATAGACTAAACAGCAGTCGTCATCTGGGAAATCACGCCTAACATTGGCGACTGATAACCCAAGACTGGTAATTACGTAGGTTTGTTAATTTAATTTCGCCCAGCTTGTGTGTCGATTTCGTCACTATAACCATCTTAGTGCCAACATGAAGCGATATCACTTTTGTCATCACAGCCACTAGCTCCGACCGAACCGTAATATAAAAATATATCGTTCTGCTCCGATATTTAATGTGCACATTCAAATATGGGTTTGACTACAGCGCTGGGTTTGGCATCTACAAAACAACATATATCAAGAGCCTGTGAAAAAATAAGTCGCAGCGCCGATCGATGCTATTCTTTAAGAAATGCAATCTATACATCATTTCCAAAAATTTGCGATGCGATGACCGCCATTTTAGAAAATATTGTATCGCGTGATTTCCGTGAACATCATTGCATTCCAAAACTCCATCACTTGGTTATGTTTGGTGTTTGGTAGTTGTTTGAATCGATCTCAAAATTTATAACATTGCGTCGTTTTCAAACATATACTCGGACGTCTTGTAAGGCTAGACAGGAGCTGGACAGTTTATATTGCTGCTGAGCTTATTTCTATGCCGACCTGTTGATTGGATGCGGTGACAATCAGTGACACCTGCTGGTTACGCCTGCTGTCACAACTAGTGACTTTACGGTAACTGTGATGGTGACGAACTTGATGTGTTTAACGTCAAACATGAGTTCTATACGCTGGTTACGTAAAAGATTTGTTTTTTTTCTGCAAATGATTTGGTTCTGACCTCGTTACCCCCTTCGTCTTCCTCCCCTACTGCTCTGCCACTTTTCACTCCGCTCGCATTCTCTCCTACCTTAATAATAGCGCCAGCAATGAGACTTGCCTCTGTGCACCTGTGGCCTTGGCGGCACTGTAGACTTGATGTCCTGTAGCTGTGGAGTACAAGACGCGGCGGTTACACAACCAGTCAATACGTTTTTTTTTATATGGAGCATTTCTTTGCGCATGCTGGTTGTAGCTTCATTATATTGTCCGCTTTAGCTAACAGACCGGGTCATGTATCATAAACTAATTGATTAAATGTCATGCGAATTAATGCACTCGACCGTCCAGGCTGCAGCGCACAGAATGATGGTTGGATTATGTGGGCGGAACAATAATTATTGATAAAGCTTCCTTTGCCATGTCATTGGGCGGTTGTATATGAGCCGACGTTCTCCTGAATCAAGAGGAATTATGTCTTGGCTAAGCATCAATTATTTCTTGATTCCTGGTTAACGCCGATATTTCTACCTAAGCCCATGACCTGTATTGTGGAGATGTCCCAACATCAGTTGTACAACACCATTCACAAACTCTGCCACAATAAAAGAACATCGAGAACTGAGACAACAATTGCAAATATATATATATATATATATATATATATATATATATATATATATATATATATATATATATATATATATATATATATATATATATATATATTTGTATATATATATATATAAGGAGTAGGGGCATATATATATATATATACGTCCTATATATATATATATATATATATATATATATATATATACATTTGTAACAGCAATTTATGGCAGCGTTTCTTCCATGAGCCTCATAAACTATCCACGTTGCCTCCCTAACGAATCAATTGGTACTGTGGATGATCGCGTTGCAATAGCCACATAGCACAGCCGCCAATACGTTGAGGTGAGGTCACGTGGAATGATTGAAAACAGATGCTTTACCTGGTCTCTCGTTGATCACCGGGTGTTAAAAATCGGCTTGGTGCACTGAATATGCAAACATGGCACATGCTGTCTGACATAAGTAGCAAACGAAATGCACATGCGTGTGTGCGTGCGTGTGTGTGTGTATGTGTGTGTGTGTGTGTGTGTGCGTGTGTGAATAAAACGACCATATTATCATCCAGTATTTAGACTTTAATTATATTTTAGACGGCACATTTGACGCTCCATCCAACTACATTGAGCACCAGCAAATATACGGCAATGTGTATCTATCAGTGTATCAGCAAAATTTGCCCGTCATTTAACCTAACTTTTCTTGTATCCATCACCCCTTCGCTGTTCACTCCTTTTGCTACAGTCCATGTCATTATGCACGACCCTGATTTTGGTCACCTCGGCAGATAACCCCGTCATCTGAATGGAGTTAAATGGATCGATTATGCCCATCAAGTACACGGTCCTCCAACACATGATGTGTGAATAAACCATCGTTATCTCTATCTTTATAATCCGCAATTGGTCCATACATTATTTTCCTCCGACGTATTATTGATGTATAGAGTTGCAAACTGAATAACATTTACCCCCTGCAGATCTCCTGGTCAACCTCACTCTTCCGTGTTACCGATTTTCAGCTAACTTAAGCGCAATTTATCAAACTTAGAGAACCAAAGGTGGGAAATAACTCTTGCGCTAAAATCATTATCGATATATTAATCACATTTGGCTCTACATGTCATCGCGGGAAGCACAATCAATCGCTCAGGTCCGTGTTATGTCTCATAGGATCATCCAACTTAGAACAATCATTGGGTTAACGTGTAATTGTGTATGTAACGCTTGGTCACTGACGCCCACAATCTATAACAAACCAAGTACATCATAATGTTCACACGCTATGACTCGAACGGGTCATTATGTTACGTGTGTCGATATGTTGATTCATCTTGATTTATAAGGTTGCAATAATTTATGAGGTGATAATCTAGTGACGTTTGAATAATTCAGAATCGATCGATCTGTCGATTATTGAAATAAGATAAAACAGAGAGTAATACAGAAGATTTTGGTATTGTACAATCGTAGCTATTCTTGAATATGTGACACAGTCTACGGGTGGTTTGCCAGATAATTGATGGGCGATATTTGATTTGTCTACATGCGTAACATGTTTTTTAAGTTGCTAAGCAGCCAGCAGTGTCGTTTGGGACGTTATCACAGAGGCTGCACTGCTCTGCCTTCATTGGTATCTGTTACTTAACACATTTTAAGAACTAGAAACTGCATGAATGACCAAAGCGAATGGATAGTACGTACCCGTTGTAATACAAATTGCTACTAAATAGTAACTGCCTATGACCATCAATCAGAATATGTTCAACGCAATGCGAAGTGGCAAAATGAAGATGCACCTTCAAATGCGCATTTCACCGCGTTACAAGGCAAAGTTGTTTTTATAGGAATTCCAATCAAATTCACACCCAGTGAATCATTAGCATTTGTGGAATGTCCTAATGACAAGGTCTACCATATTATAAACTCACACACTGTGTTAGCGGATTTGAACGTTCTTTATTCATTGATGATAACTCTGATATTTCGCTTCGACAATTCGTATTCGCATGAACAAATAACCTAGTGCATACTAACTAGATCACTGGTTGCATACCTCAGATTCAAACATGCACTTTCCTATATTTTTCGCCGAGAACGGTAAATGTCTAAGTAATTATGAGGTGCCATTAGCACCCGGAAACTCTACTGATGCGATAATGGACGGACATAATTCAGGTCAATCGTCAAACAGGCAACAAGCAATTGTGGCTGCCCTTTGCCTGGGCCCGACATTGTGGCTAACGCGCGTTTAAGTAATTTCTAATACTACGACCAACATACGTGTAATACTCAAGGACCAAGTAAAGCAGTAGTCTAGGTGTATTACTTTTACCGACTTGTTATTTATTTCAGTAAAATGTGTTAACTACAAGAAGCCATTATTGGTTCTCATGTCGTTATGGGGAATAGTATATGATAAACCATGTGATCATTGTATCAGGCATGGAGACAAATGAGTGATTTTTTTTTCCGACGGGAGCAAGTTAAATTGTTCCAACAATAGAGTAAATATAAAGCACATCCTATGCAGAAATCTATCCAATCATGCAGTCATAAAAAGCCGTCCGTGATATGACCGACTGGTTTGTTCTGCAATGCATCAACTGTGTCATGAGTACATCATTACATGTCATTCGGACGTGAATGCTTGAATTATATTTTACACTATGACATCTCATTTCTCTTATATTTTGGCTGTCGTTGCTTTTAGGCGAAAGCATGTTGCCTTAACCTAGCCACCTAAGCAAGGTAATAATATCCATTCACATGTAGGTGAGGTACCAATCGGGTAGTGTCGTCTGCTATCCCCAATAGATATTGTAGTTAGAAGTATTACTGATCGAGGTGTTGGTCTTATAACTTTAATTATACGCGTAAGGGGGAAAACGCAACAAGAAATTAAAGATCTAAGAATGATATAATAAAACTCATCCGTACTGATGATACCCAGCTAGTGCCGATTGGTAATAAATCTTCCTACCTACAGGTGATCCCAACCAATGATAATGGGTAATAAATCTTCTTACGTTCTCAATGATTCTCATCCAATGCTGATTTGTAATACATCTGTCTACGTTCTAATGATACACGACCAATACTAATGGGTTATAAACCTTCGTAAGTACTAATGATACCCTACCAATTCTAACGGGTAATATATCTGTGTACATACTAATGATACCCTACCAATTCTAACGGGTAATATATCTGTGTACATACTGATGATACCCAACCAATGCTAACGGGTAATATATCTGTGTACATACTGATGATACCCAACCAATGCTAACGGGTAATATATCTGTGAACATACTGATGATACCCAACCAATGCTAACGGGTAATACATGTTCATACGTACCGATGACGCTCGATCAAGGATAATGGGTTGTTTATCCTCCTACGTACTGATGTTACCCGACCAAAGATAATGGGTAATAAATCTTCCTTGATTCTGATGATACCTAACCAATACTGGAGGGTAATAAAATCTTCCTACGATCTCATGATACAAAGACAATATAATAAATATGCCTACGTTATGATAATATCCGAGATACTGAAGATCAAATGCGGCAAGGGAAAAACAATAGCTAGAAATCGTCTCTATAAACATAGCTTTTACGCCTTAATATCCCACCTATTCTGTAGGCATGCAAATCAAACAGCAGCATGAGCACAGGGAATATGGGATTTCGAAGGGACAAAACAGGTGTATATCAAACAATACAATATTAATATTGTTCTAATGGTTGTCAAAGGTATTCCATTTTTATTTATATAGTTCTAATAAAATGGAATCCAGAATCAACCAGCTCATTAGGATGGACGAGGATAATAGATTAAGGTGTTTGGGACAGGAGCTGTCACGTCCTTCTTCACAACAATGTCTCCAGTGCTTCAAGTAAATAATTCGTGCGTGGGAGATATTAATGATGGCATTTGATCATGTTGACAGCGACAAACATGCAGATGCTTGATCAATCATTTGAATAACGGTAGGTAAATGCATTGGCGCATCAATACTAAATTAAATTTATTACCATACTGAAACAAGATTCGTATTGCAGTGTAAATTCATATGCCACAGCGCTGACAACCATAGGAGCCAATTATATATAATGCATTTTCTTTTACACCATATTTCATGTTTCTTTCTAATGTGCAGGAATCACTCTGTATTGTGTAATGTCGGTTAAACGGAAATAAATGGTAATGTTTCTCCGCTATTTGTAATGTAGCTCGATAAATGATGTGTTTTGAGAGTGGCGGTCCAGCAGTGGGTAATAGAATGTGTCATGATATCAAAGAGTGTTTAGCTTCGCGCTATACAATCTTTGGATCAGCTTTATACACAACATTGCTTGGTGATTTGGCAGGATCATAATGGCAGCATAAATATCGGCTATCGATATAAGACATAGATGTTGGTGTCACAAGTCGAGCTATCACATGATAGCGGCTCGTTATTGATACAAGTTTCATTGTTGCTTATGAAAGTCTTTTATGTCAACTTGTAGATAGTGTGTCGTCTAAGCAGAAGATTTATTCACTGATCTTATCAAGTGTCTGATAACGGGTTCTTTGAGTTGTGATACTAGCACTATATAATCTATGGATGATGAAGTCTCAAGCAATAGCAGAGATGTTGATATTCACATCGAAGCACTGCCACCAACAATTGATTCTTTTGATCTCAGCGGTGTTGTTTGGGCAATGGACGTTGCATTTGCTGTCCGAAATATTAAGCCGTGGAATTGGGAAATTAACCCGCCAGATACTGAAGAATCCTATTCAGCGACAAATGTGGCCTGTTCTTTCGATCAAAACACTCTTGCATCCTGATAATCATGGCAGCATTCAGCAATTTGACAATCAGATGTGAAAGCATATTATTTACCGCATCAACTTGGATGCTTGATTAGAGGCTAAACCGTCAGTTGTGATCGTTCGTCTATATTAGTGAACGTAATCAAATGCTGGAAATCCCAATCAAAATATCAAACTTCAGGTTAAGGCCGTACTTTATTATCGCTATCGAATTCATTGTTCCTACACTGGGACTGTATTTATTAAGTAAAGATTAACGATAAAAAAGTTGTCATTTAACGCCATCTTTGCGTTAATCAATCATTACTAAGGTGCACTACGCATGCATTATCTATCTCAGTCTCATTGTGAAACGGACTTTAGCCAGCACAGCATAAAGTTACGTTCTGATCACCTGAAATATAAGTGAAATGAGGTACTATCCTATAAAGTTTAATTCAAGCAAACGTCCGAATGACATGTAATGATCGATGCACGCTGATGCATTGCAGAACCGACCAGTCGGTCATATTACGACAGGTCTTAATGACTGCATGTAGATACATTTCGTCATAGGCATTGCTTCATATTAACTGGCTGATAATGTGCTGCCAACACAACCATTCAATGTTTATAACATTTAACATTTGAACATTAAAGTCTCCTGTTACCAACAATGATTTCGTCTAGTTGTGATAAAAAAAACCTTACCATTGATAATGGTCAGGTCTGTAAGACGAGGCGGAACGCCAGCTTGTTACTTTATTTTGGTCCGTCGATATTACACGTTTGTTGGTCGTGTCTAAGTATTGTAATTACTTTAAAATGCGCTAAAAGCCATGCAAAGTGCAGCCACATTTGCCTGCTGTCTCTCTGACGACTGACTTTAATTACGTCCATCCATTACAATACCACAATACCACATTTACCAGAAAGCACATTTAGTATAACTTGGTCAGCTCACCACGTGACTTGCGCGAACCACATTCACATGGACTAGAAAGAGCTGTCATAACCTCAGCTTTAACAAAGTTTGTCGGGTGGTTTTGATTCTTAATAAAGTTATAACGCTCAATACAGCCATCATCCACTACCAATCTCTGTCATGACAACAATTTCTCACCACCAGTAGGTAATGACAATAGGCATGCGCGCACCGATGATTTCTTTGTCGAATCATCAATATATAATTCAGTATTTAAACCATTCATTGTAGTTAAAGTATACACCGATGCCTCTGGTTTATTTGTGTACAACTCATTTTGATACTATACATCACCTCATTTTTAATGTTGTACTGCATTTTTACTCTGGCGCATCTGAACAATCATTTTTACCGTTTTTATGTACAACAAAATGATAATGTGGAGCTGGCCAATTAACGCTCCCAATATCTAAGTATGCCCACATATCAGTAGATCGAGTAATCACCTGACAGTCTTATTCCATTAAGTACATCATTTCTTAAATCCATCAGAATTAATTGTCCATAACTGGGATCCAAATAAAATGCAATGTTGTGTCGGTGCGGCTGCCAAAGACAGCTCGAGGCCTTTCCTGCAATGTCGCCTTTCCTTATTGCCTCTCCTTCTTCTTAAGCTTGCGCTGTTGATGTAATTGCAGCTGGCATTCGTCCTCGTATTATGAAGGGAACAACATGACTGTGGATGCCTCTGTTGAGCAATCCTTAACGGGGTTCATAAAAAGTGATTGATTCGATGCAATCTGTTCCATTGAAATCTACGTTGATGTGTGATGTGTGGGTTTCGGTGTTTGCACCGCTGTTGAATACAGCGGTTTGCACAAGAGATGCTCATCGAAACAGTGGTGTATTCTCCGGGAGTGTTGCGAGGCATCTTGCTTATGTTTTGTGCCACAAAGAGAACAGGTAACTTTGCACCACAGCATTTTGAGTCCATTAACGTAACCCTTTTCATAATGTCTTCAAACTCACTTTGCCGTTCGCTTTCTACAGACCTCAGTTCTTGCGTTTTTCCGTCGGCGGTAGATGCTCGGTGCAGTTCTCCAAAAATATCGCTTTAGCCTCAGTAATTACCTCAGTGCAATAAAACCCCTCGATCACATCCCTGTTTGACTTGGTTGTCTGCCATGGTATAGCGCAAGATGCAGTCAAGTGACCTTGCGTGTAATTAGTTTGGCCACAGTCCGAGCGGATTAACAGTCTTTAAGTCCTAAATACATCGTTCAGTTGATCAAGACTTCGCTTCGTTGTATTCACCGTTAAGAACAATTCTTTTAACTGAGAATAAAAAGCAAAATACAATCGACATATATATATATATATATTTATATATAAATATATATATATATATATATATATATATATATATATATATATATATATATATGTATATATATATGTATATATATATATACATTGATATATATATATATTTATACATATATATGTATATATATCTGTATATATATATATATATATATATATATATGTATGTATATATATATACCTTGATATCTATATATATCTCTATAGATATAGAGATCTATCTCTATGTATATATATCTCTATATCTCTCTATCTCTCTATCTCTCTCTCTCTCTCTCTCTCTCTCTCTCTCTCTCTCTATCTCTCTCTCTCTCTCTCTCTCTCTCTCTATCTCTCTCTATCTCTCTATATATCTCTCTCTATCTCTATATATATCTCTATATATATATCTATATATATACGTTATTGGTAGGGTGGTGCGTTATTGCAATCGTGACAGGTCCAACAATCTACTTATCAAATGGCCGATAACAAGGCTATCTAGGCAGCACAATTATACAACGACTTTACGACCAAGAGATTGACCACCTTCACAAAATGAAGCGAGATGAACAAGCTTGCATTCTTTTTTGGTCCCCAACTGATTCAAATAACCGAAATGCTGACATTCCAATTTCTCGAAGATTCTTGGACGTGAACAAAACAATTTAAGGGAATTGATGAAAAGCCGAACCAAAATAAAAAAAGTCGAAATAACCATTTCAAGAAGTGTGTTAAGGTGCTCGGATGATAGGAAACGTACTGACCTACAGTAGATCATTAACATGAATTGATTATTGGTGTGTTAATGGCCTTTGTCTGTGTTTACATTAACACGCCGGTCGGGTGAGGTTATATCGGATTGCACATCATCCGATATCATGCTGTTACCTTGGGTAGCTTGACAGCGTTTAAGAACACAGTGGACTTATCGGATCAACTTGTCTCCTTATCCTAAATGTACAGACAATTACGGCATGACGCACCATTCTCCGACGATCCTCTACAATGCGATGATTGTATAGTGATGAATGCTGATGCCTAAGCCCCTCGAGGAACATCCTCAAGGATTAATAAAATACTTGCTAATCAAACACAAAAGCGCCGCATTGACATGCAATGCAACAAAATCAGCTTATTTTCCCTGGAGGACCTATTGATCAAATATCACGTAATAAAAAACAAAGACTGTTATTTCGCATGAAGCAATTCCAACATCAGTTGTACAACACCATTCACAAACTCTGCAACAATAAAAGAACGTCGAGAACATAGACAACAATTGCAAATATATATATATAAAATATATATATATACATATATATATATATATATATATATATATATATATATATATATATATATATATATATATATATATATATATATATATATATATATATATATATATATATATATATATATATATATATATATATATATATACACATACATGGCACGATCAGCCAAGCTGTCTGACCTAAGTAGCAAACAAAATGCACATGTGTGTGTGTGTGTGTGCGTGTGTGTGTGTGTGTGTGTGTGTGTGTGTGTGTGTGTGTGTGTGTGTGTGTGTGTGTGTGTGTGTGTGAATAAAACGACCATATTATCATTCAGTATTTAGACTTTAATTATATTTTAGACGGCACATTTGACGCTCCATCCAACTACATTGAGCACCAGCAAATATACGGCAATGTGTATCTATCAGTGTATCAGCAAAATTTGCCCGTCATTTAACCTAACGTTTCTTGTATCCATCACCCCTTCGCTGTTCACTCCTTTTGCTACAGTCCATGTCATTATGTACGACCCTGATTTTGGTCACCTCGGTAGATAACCCCGTCATCTGAATGGAGATAAATGGATCGATTATGCCCATCATGTACACGGTCCTCCAACACATGATGTGTGAATAAACCATCGTTATCTCTATCTTTATAATCCGCAGTTGGTCCATATATTATTTTCATCCGACGTATTATTGATGTATAGAGTTGCAAACTGAATAACATTTAACCCCTGCTGATCTCCTGGTCAACCTCACTCTTCCGTGTTACCGATTTTCTGCTAACTTAAGCGCAATTTATCACACTTAGTGAACCAAAGGTGGGAAATAACTCTTGCGCTAAAATCATTTTCGATATATAAATCACATTTGGCTCTATATGTCATCGCGGGAAGCACAATCAATCGCTCAGGTCCGAGTTGTGTCCCATATGATCGTCCAACTTAGAACAATCATTAGGTTATCGTGTAATCTTTCATGTAAAGCTTTGTCACTGACGCACTTAATCGCCCATCATCTTTAACAAACCAAGTAAATCATAATGTTCACACGCTATGACTCGAACGGGTCATTATGTTACGTGTGTCGATATGTTGATTCATCTTGATTTATAAGGTTGCAATAATTTATGAGGTGATAATCTAGTGACGTTTGAATAATTCAGAATCGATCGATCTGTCGATTTTTAAAATAAGATGAAACAGAGAGTAATACAGAAGATTTTAGTATTGTACAATCGTAGCTATTCTTGAATATGTGACACAGTCTACGGGTGGTTTGCCAGATAATTGATGGGCGATATTTGATTAGTCTACATGCGTAACATATGTTTTTTAAGTTGCTAAGCAGCCAGCAGTGTCGTTTGCGACGTTATCACAGCGGCAGCACTGCTCTGCCTTCAATGGTATCTGTTACTTAACACATTTTAAGAACTAGAAACTGCATGAATGACCAAAGCGAATGAATAGTACCAGGCAGATGATTGACGTCGTTAATTCTCATGTGGCTCGATTGGGTAATGTATAATGCCATATCGTATAACGTCACATAGAAAGTCTTTCGATGATTGAATGTGTATGTGGATTTTTGTACGTGTTAGTATAATGGATAATCTCTGGACATTCTTGTTTATATCCTAACAGCCATGTGCGTGTCTACTGGTAGGTTAGTCCCGACGTAAATAGTGTTTGTTCTTGTCCAGAGAAAGAAATAGGTTTGTATTATGACTGACAGTGTGTATCTGAGTACCTATTGAAGTGTCGTATTAGCCGGTGTTTTTGCGGTGCACACCTTAGAGTTGTACCCGTTGTAATACAAATTGCTACTAAATAGTAACTGCCTATGACCATCAATCAGAATATGTTAGACGCAATGCGAAGTGGCAAAATGAAGATGCACCTTCAAATGTGCATTTCACCGCGTTACAAGGCAAAGTTGTTTTTATAGGAATTCCCATCAAATTCACACCCAAAAGTGGTAAATCGTTAGCATTTGTGGAATGTTCTAATGACAAGGTCTACCATATTAGCGGATTTGAACGTTCTTTATTCGTTGATTATAACTTTAATATTTCGCTTCGACAATTCGTATTCGCATGAATAAATAACCTAGTGCATACTAGATCACTAGTTGCAAACCTCAGATTCAAACATCCACTTTCCTATATTTTTCGCCGAGAACGGTAAATGTCTAAGTAATTTCGAGGTGCCGTTAGCCCCCGGAGACTCTACTGATGCGATAATGGACGGACATAATTCAGGTCAATCGTCAAACAGGCAACAAGCAAATGTGCCTGCCCTTTGCCCGGGCCAGACATTGCGATTAACGCGCGTTTAAGTAATTTCTAATACTACGACCAACATACGTGTAATACTCGAGGACCAAGTAAAGCAGTAGTCTAGGTGTATTACTTTTACCGACTTGTTCATTATTTCAGTAAAATGTGTTAATATCACAACTACAAGAAGCCATTATTGGTTCTCATGTCATTATGGGGAATTGTATTTAATAAACCATTTGATCATTGTATCAGGCATGGAGAATTTTTTTCGACGGGAGCAAGTTAAATTGTTCCAACAATAGAGTAAATTTGAGGCCCATCCTATGCAGAAATCTATCCAATCATGCAGGCATAAAAAGCCGTCCGTGATATGACCGACTGGTTTGTTCTGCAATGCATCAGCTGTGTCATGAGTACATCATTACATGTCATTCGGACGTGAATGCTTGAATGATATTTTACACTATGACATCTCATTTCTCTTATATTTTGGCTGTCGTTGCTTATAGGCGAAAGCATGTTGCCTTAACCTAGCCACCTAAGTAAGGTAATAATATCCATTCACATGTAGGAGAGGTACCAATCGGGGAGCGTCGTCTGCTATCCCCAATAGATATTGTAGTTAGAAGTATTACTGATCGAAGTGTTGGTCTTATAACTTTAATTATACGCGTAAGGGGGAAAACGCAACAAGAAATTAAAGATCTAAGAATGATATAATAAAACTCATCCGTACTGATGATACCCAGCTAGTGCCGATTGGTAATAAATCTTCCTACCTACAGGTGATCCCAACCAATGATAATGGGTGATAAATATTCTTACGTTCTCAATGATTCTCATCCAATGCTGATTTGTAATACATCTGTCTACGTTCTAATGATACACGACCAATACTAATGGGTTATAAACCTTCGTAAGTACTAATGATACCCAACCAATTCTAACGGGTAATATATCTGCGTACATACTAATGATACCCAACCAATGCTAACGGGTAATACATGTTCATACGTACCGATGACACTCGACCAAGGATAATGGGTTGTTTATCCTCCTACGTACTGATGTTACCCGACCAAAGATAATGGGTAATAAATCTTCCTTGATTCTGATGATACCTAACCAATACTGGAGGGTAATAAATCTTCCTACGATCTCATGATACAAAGACAATATAATAAATATGCCTACGTTATGATAATATCCGAGATACTGAAGATCAAATGCGGCAAGGGAAAAACAATAGCTAGAAATCGTCTCTATAAACATAGCTTTTACGCCTTAATATCCAACCTATTCTGTAGGCATGCAAATCAAAACAGCAGCATGAGCACAGGGAATATGGGATTTCGAAGGGACAAACAGGTGTATATCAAACAATACAACATTAATATTGTTCTAATGGTTGTCAAAGGTATTCCATTTTATTTATATAGTCCTAATAAAATGGAATCCAGAATCAACCAGCTCTTTAGGATGGACGAGGATAATACATTAAGGTGTTTGGGACAGGAGCTGTCACGTCCTTCTTCACAATAATGTCCCCAGTGCTTCAAGTAAATAATTCGTGCGTGGAAGATATTAATGATGGCATTTGATCATGTTGACAGCGACAAACATGCAGATGCTTGATCAATCATTTGAATAACCATGAGCGACCAGACGGTAAGTAAATGCAATGGCGCATCAATACTAAATTAAATTTATTACCATACTGAAACAAGATTCGTATTGCAGTGTAAATTCATATGCCACAGCGCTGACAACCATATTCTTAAGAGCCAATTAATATATATAATTCCTTTTTTTATACCATATTCCATGTTTCTTTCTAATGTGCGGTAATCACTCTGTATCGTTTAATGTCGGTTAAACGGAAATAAATGGTAATGTTTCTCCGATATTTGTAATGTAGCTCGATAAATGATGTGTTTTGAGAATGGCGGTCCAGCAGTGGGTAATAGAATGTGTCATGATATCAAAGAGTGTTTAGCTTCGCGCTATACACTCTTTGGATCAGCTTTATACACAACATTGCTTGGTGATTTGGCAGGATCATAATGGCAGCATAAATATCGGCTATCGATATAAGACATAGATGTTGGTGTCACAAGTCGAGCTATCACATGATATCGGCTCGTTATTGATACAAGTTTTATTTGTGCTTATGAAAGGCTTTTATGTCAACTTGTAGATAGTGTGTCGTCTAAGCAGAAGACTTATTTACTGACCTAATCAAGTGTCTGATAACGGGTTCTTTGAGTTGTGATACTAGCACTATATAATCTCTGGATGATGAAGTCTCAAGCAATAGCAGAGATGATGATATTCACATCGAAGCACTGCCACCAACAATTGATTCTTTTGATCTCAGCGGTGTTGTTTTGGCAATGGACGTTGCATTTGCTGTCCTAAATATTAAGCCGTGGAATTGGGAAATTAACCCGCCAGATGCTGAAGAATCCTATTCAGCGACAAATGTGGCCTGTTCTTTCGATCAAAACACTCTTGCATCCTGATAATCATGGCAGCATTGAGCAATTTGACAATCAGATGTGAAAGCATATTATTTACCGCATCAACTTGGATGCTTGATTAGAGGCTAAACCGTCAGTTGTGATCGTTCGTTTATATTAGTGACCGTAATCGAATGCTGGAAATCCCAATCAAAATATCAAACTTCAGGTTAAGGCCGTACTTTATTATCGCTATCGAAAGAGCACGATCGAATTCATTGTTCCTACACTGGGACTGTATTTATTAAGTAAAGATTAACGATAAAAAAGTTGTTATTTAACGCCATCTTTGCGTTAATCAATCCTTACTAAGGTGCACCACGCATGCATTATCTATCTCAGTCTCATTGTGAAACGGACTCTAGCCAGCATAGCATAAAGTTACGTTCCGATCACCTGAAATATAAGTGAAATGAGGTACCATCCTATAAAGTTTCTTTCAAGCAAACGTCCGAATGACATGTAATGATGGATGCACGACACAACTAATGCATTGCAGAACCGACCAGTCGGTCATATTACGACAGCTCTTTATGACTGCATGTAGATATACATTTCGTCATAGGCATTGCTTCATATTAACTGGCTGATAATGTGCTGCCAACACAACGATTCAATGTTTATAACATTTAAAATTGAACATTGAAGTCTCCTGTTACCAACAATGATTTCGTCTAGTTGTGATAAAAAAAACCTTACCATTGATAATGGTCAGGTCTGTAAGACGAGGCGGAACGCCAGCTTGTTACTTTATTTTAGTCCGTCTACATTACACGTTTGTTGGTCTTGTCTAAGTATTGTAATTACTTTAACATGCGCTTAAAGCCATGCAAAGTGCAGCCACATTTGCCTGCTGTCTCTCTGACGACTGACTTTAATTACGTCCATCCATTACAATACCACAATACCACATTTACCAGAAAGCACATTTAGTATAACTTGGTCAGCTCACCACGTGACTTGCGCGAACCACATTCACATGGACTAGAAATAGCTGTCATAACCTCAGCTTTAACAAAGTTTGTCGGGTGGTTTTGATTCTTAATAAAGTTATAACGCTCAATACAGCCATCATCCACTACCAATCTCTGTCATGACAACAATTTCTCACCGCCAGTAGGTAATGACAATAGGCGTGCGCGCTCCGATGATTTCTTTGTCGAATCATCAATATATAATTCAGTATTTAAACCATTCATTGTAGTTAAAGTATACACCGATGCCTCTGGTTTATTTGTGTACAACTCATTTTGATACTATACATCACCTCATTTTTAATGTTGCATTGCATTTGTACTCTGGCGCATCTGAACGATCATTTTTATCGTTTTTATGTACCACAAAATGATAATGTGGAGCTGGCCAATTAACGCTCCCAATATCTAAGTATGCCTACATATCAGTAGATCGAGTAATCACCTGAGAGCCTTATTCCATTAAGTACATCATTCTTTAAATCCATCAGAATTAATTGTCCATAACTCGGAACCAAATAAACTGCAATGTTGTGTCGGTGCGGCTGCCAAAGACAGCTCGAGGCCTTTCCTGCAATGTCGCCTTTCCTTATTGCCTCTCCTTCTTCTTACGCTTGCGCTGTTGATGTGATTGCAGCTGTCATTCGTCCTCGTATTATGAAGGGAACAACATGACTGTGGATGCCTCTGTTGAGCAATCCTTAACGGGTTTCATAAAAAGTGATTGATTCAATGCAATCTGTTCCATTGAAATCTACGTTGTCTGATGTGTGGGTTTCGGTGTTTGCACCGCTGTTGAATACAGCGGTTTGCACAAGAGATGCTCATCGAAACAGTGGTGTATTCTCCGGGAGTGTTGCGAGACATCTTGCTTATGTTTTGTGCCACAAAGAGAACAGGTAACTTTGCACCACAGCATTTTGAGTCCATTAACGTAACCCTTTTCATAATGTCTTCAAACTCACTTTGCCGTTCGCTTTCTACAGACCTCAGTTCTTGCGTTTTTCCGTCGGCGGTAGATGCTCGGTGCAGTTCTCCAAAAATATCGCTTTAGCCTCAGTAATTACCTCAGTGCAATAAAACCCCTCGATCACATCCCTGTTTGACTTGGTTGTCTGCCGTGGTATAGCGCAAGATGCAGTCAAGTGACCTTGCGTGTAATTAGTTTGGCCACAGTCCGAGCGGATTAACAGTCTTTAAGTCCTAAATACATCGTTCAGTTGATCAAGACTTCGCTTCGTTGTATTCACAGTTAAGAACAATTCTTTGAACTGAGAATAAAAAGCAAAATACAATCGACATATATATATATATATATATATATATATATATATATATATATATATATAAATAAATATATATATATATATATATATATATATATATATGTATATATATATATATATATATATATATATATATATACGTTATTGGTAGGGTAGTGCGTTATTGCAATCGTGACAGGTCCAACAATCTACTTGTCAACTGGCCGATAACATGGCTAACTAGGCAGCACTATTAATCGACGACTTTACGACCAAGAGATTGATCACCTTCACAAAATGAAGCGAGATGAACAAGCTTGCATTCTTTTTTGGTCCCCAACTGATTCAAATAACCGAAATGCTGACATTCCAATTTCTCGAAGATTCTTGGACGTGAACAAAACAATTTGAGGGAATTGATGAAAAGCCGAACCAAAATAAAAAAAATTCGAAATAACCATTTCAAGAAGTGTGTTAAGGTGCTCGGATGATAGGAAACTTACTGACCTACAGTAGATCATTAACATGAATTGATTATTGGTGTGTTAATGGCCTTTGTCTGTGTTTACATTAACACGCGGTCGGGTGAGGTTATATCGGATTGCACATCATCCGATATCATGCTGTTACCTTGGGTACCTTGACAGCGTTTAAGAACACAGTGGACTTACGGATCAACTTGTCTCCTTATCCTAAATGTACAGACAATTACGACATGACGCACCATTCGCCGATGATCCTCTACAATGCGATGATTGTATAGTGATGAATGCTGATGCCTTAGCCGCTCGAGGAACATCCTCAAGGATTAATAAAATACTTGCTAAGCAATCACAAAAGCACCGCATTGACATGCAATGCAATTCACCAAAAGGAGCTTATTTTCCCTGGAGGACCTATTGATCAAATATCACGCGATAAAAAACAACAACACCGCCTTCAACGATCAATAAATATATATTGATATTTTGGCCACGTACTGCTCTTGAAACCTAAGCCAAAAAACATCCAAGCCACGCCTACGTACCTATCTCCTCAACCGCTTTGGATGATTTCTGTATTTTACTAATTCTGCCACTGTTGCTTTTTAAGTGTCCGGCCATACTGACGATGAAGAATATTTCATAAATTCTCCCGTATATCAAGTCTTCCGCCAGTTACGCCTACTAATTCAATTGTTTTATTTGTATCTGTCCTATAGCTCACTTGTTTATGCCATTGGTAATCAGAGTTAAACCACTTCTGAAAAGGTGCGTTCTTCAGTTGCTGAACTTTGCTGTTTATGCTGCTTGCTACTATATACACCTGTATGGAGAGTTATCCAGTATGCTTGCGATTATCCTCAATAAGTCCGTATATTCGGTGAATTGTCAACAATTTACCTTTCAACACATCTTGTAAATAATACTGTAACGCAGTATACATGCTCAATTCATCTTCAGTAATAACCTAGTAATGGACGACTGGATGCAAATAAGGCGAATTCGATTAACAAACTACCTTCAAATAATATTTCATTGATTGATAAAACACACGTTATGTATTTCTCACCAATGCAATCGAATAATGTTTAAGTCAAATTGGTCAGAGTCATAAGATTTGCTTGTAGCTGTTTGACCGTTCCTCTATCTCAATTAGACTGTGTATCTTACGAGAATACATTGATGTTAGTAAATTGTATTCGTAGGATAAGCAACCGCTGAAGTCGTAATTGCTGCCCTCACGGTGTTTCGTTAAGTATAAGATGTTCTCTTTGCAGAGAGACATGCCACCTCGAAATAACATAATAGTAATATTAACTGGAACAAGTAGCTTCGTGATGATTAACGTTGTTGTCATTGCTATTCAGGAAGATAAGCTTATCACATAACTTATAGAGTGTAATTAACGGGTTCAAAGCTTACTTTCGATACATCATGAGCAAAACACGAGGCTCCCAAATGTGTCCTGAGCCATTGAATTATTTTCTGTACGCTTTACTGTAAACTCAACCTTAACGACAATTGTGACTACTCTTCTGTTTGATGAGCAAACCAAGTTGACAAAGGAATAACTAACAGCCTTTCCTCGCCGACGTTAATGGCTGTATAATTTCATAGTCATTTGTATTGGTTGGTTGGTGACTATCTTTTGGTCAGAATGCCTTTGATAGTATAAGCACGGCTGTTGGCTGCTGTTTTACCTAAATATCATGAATATCAGTTGTCAATGGCAACGACACTCCACCCTCCAAATACACTCTGTTCCTTTAATTTAAACACTAAACCACTGCTTTCATATCTCGTCAGGGGTATTCCAGGGATCGAACACCAATAGAGCGCCATTAATGTCATGTTATGTTCGTAAGCAGTCTACTGGCTGCAAGGCTTAACAATGTTCTGTAGTATGTGCTCTCAGGAGATATGACACCCTGTCTTTTGATTCAGCCATCCCGTTTAGACATAGAGACCCGAGAGATAGAGGTTAAAGAGTCCAGCAGATTCCATATACACGTCGTTAGATGTCACATCACATGCTACATCGCAGTACTAAAACATTAGGCACATTATTGTCTCTCCAATAAGTAAGCATCAGGACCAAGTATCTTCGTTTTTTTTAAAAATATTGCAGCTTGTTTAAAATGTTAACTGCCGAACATAATGCTTATTTATGGCAAAGACCGCAATATGTTCAAATGTACCATCGCATGATTCTCCAGCAAAAGCAACGACAGGGTTGATCGAACGTCATTTGTTATTTAGCAGAATGATGAGTATCCACGAATGATTGATAGGTAAACGCTAACAGAATCACAGCCATGGTAATTACAGGAACTACGATTGATCCAGACTAACAGCCTTCACTCACAGCGATGCATATGCACTATCCGTTTAAAACCTGACTAGATTCTGATTGACCATTTGAGATAAGTGCTAAACGTTGTTGTAAGTGTTTGTAAATCTGTATTCGTCCAATAAATTATCTCTACTATCAAGCCAAGGTTATCCGCGGATCTAGCGAAGCTGTGATCAATCAAGTCACAGCGGAGCACATTCGTTTGTAAATAGGACCAACAGCCCTATTAACTTCAGCTGCTTGATTTACAAAACCAATAATCCTCATATTAAAGGTCTTTATTGTTAAAAGGTCAATGGGTCACTGGTTCCGTCTCTGGTAAAACCAATGTAATCATAAACTGTCAAATCACAAGGCAATCTGAACACCGCTGTCAACCACCGATTGAAGGACGGCGTGTTTGATCATCCTCAAAATAGATGTATAAGAACTTGAGATATCTTATCAATGAGCGAGGTGACATTCTCTTACATATCGGACAGAATCCCGTTATCGGGATTTCTGGTTTTGATATATCGATTATTGAACATCACTGTTGATGCTGTTGCGCCATTGTTTAATGAATTTTCGTACTTATTTGCTGATAACCATAACTATTAGGTGAATACTACTCACTCCCTATAACATCCTTCATCACATCAGTTATGGAACACACTCTCTCGGTTCAGTTGAACTGACACTCACACAAATAACGATTACAATGTTTTCTTTATTTACTCAGCTATTTTGTGAGTGGCATGAAGGTCGTACTTGGCAACACAGAGCTATCATCTGTAATTCATATTTCAAATCGTAGTCCGTTTACTTTTTTTAAACAATTATGTTTGACCGGGTCTAAGTGGTAAAAGATATCCAATTATCGGAAATTGTGGCTGGTAATCATTTTGATTTTAGAAATTTGCAAAAATGCTTAGTCATCATACCGAGCATCCCAGCGAATTCCATGATCAGTCTTTACTGCAGTTGTTACTTGCTGGTAATGCTCTCTGTGGTCACATGGTCAACATATAGGACACAACTGACATTACTCTGATGGTAATGGAGAAAATGAGGCAGCAGTTTTCAAACACTTTCACTGATTATTGCATAAAGCATATTTCAATAGACGTACACCATGCTTGGATGCTATATCAATAAGAAAGGTAATGATGTGAGTACAGTGAAAGCATTACTTAATGCAAAACGGAAATATCTATCAGCCTAGAACTTGTGCTAAAACGCGTTGATCTCTTGTTAAATAGTTCCCATTATGGCTTGAAAACTTAACCAAGTTACATGCTCTGGTAAAAAAGCAATCTATTTTTTTTTGCGTGTAACATAATTGCCTACCTGCAAATTAACTGGAGCATAAAAGCAATCAAACGACACGCGTTTCCTGTGAGGTTTAGAAACAGCTAAACCCATTTCAGATTGATATGCAAGTGAGAAATAGTCACGCACGGCCAATCGTTTCTACTTCAATGTTTGAATGATCAAACACGAAGCTAATCAGTTGCAAACGGTCATTCATCTGACGTACTTACAGATCCAATAAGATTGGAAACTATATTCAGTTTGATATCATTAACATGCAATCAATGCATTGTTTCATGGGAGTAAAAAATAGCTATATCAGTAGTTGCAACTTCCACGCTTTGAAACTGTTATAAGATAATAATAACTGAACAAAGCCATGGAATATACTGCATTGCCATCCTTTGAGCGTTCTGATGTGGTTTGTATACCATTCCTGGTGATGGCACCAATAATTTCAGGTCCTCTAAGCCCGATTCTTCGATGTTTCTTCAGAAGATCTAAAGACAAATTGTCCTAAGCCTTAAGTGTTAATTAATCGCATCCCATGAATCTTCAGGAGATTTAAAGACAAATCGTCTCAAGCCTTAAGTTTTAATTAATCGAATTCCATGAATCTTCTTTTACACTGAAAAGTTGCATGCCAAATTAGCTGAGCTTGATTCTATAGTTACTTCTTGTTGGTGAGTAAAGGCATGTTCTTAAGGTTAAAATATCAAACATCTATTGTCTGTGAACAACCAATCTCTCGGTTATCGTGCTTGATGCATGTAAACAGTATTTCCAGATCAACCACGGTGATTTATGTAATATTTCAAATTCACTCATTAGCCCAATTGTTCATTTATGCATATCTGATAATTCTGGATTGATATATTGAAGGTATAGATTTTAAGACTTTCTCCAAAACCATAGATAATGTCAATAAGGTATATGGATGGGTAGCTTATTTGTTGCTAATAATTGGTAATTCAATTATACTAGCGCTAATATCATAAGCATCGAAGCAAGCCCACATTGCTCACAGTTGTATATCCACTATAACTTTGAGAGCTTTGGCTGTCGATGAAACTGATCTCCTTCATCCGCCGAACATAAATATGGATATACTTTCTGTAAGAGCCGTTCATTAATATTTTCTTTGCGCGTGGCATGATTTACATGAAATTGCATGCAAGACTACATTTTAAGGAAGAGGTTAAAACCTTCCGCTTACAAAAGCTGAGGATGCGGCGCATGAGTGCAGTCACACTAAGAGATTTGTGTGATTGCCCTCACATAAAGAGGGAGTTATCTGACATTGTGTGATTGTCCTCACATTGCACAATAATATGCAATATCCGGTGTCATGGCGCCATCCTATGAATATTGCTTGTTTTCAGGGACCTATGATTTTTCCACGTGGATCTTAGTTTTACGAGTAGTTTGTTTACATTGATGTCAGTTCATAGATAGGTGTTTCAGAATTAGTCCTAGGAATGTTGTTCTCATTTGATGATCACGTTAATTACCAGCATATTTGTTTTGTTGCCATTTGGTTTAGCTGCTCAAGCAGTGATTAACCAGAATTCGCAAGTTCAATTGAACTGAATCTTACAATCAGCTCTCCTTTCAAACATAGGGATACAGCAGTGCCGAGGTTTTGTTCATACAAGTAAAACCATCGCAGGTTTATTAGATACCTTCCAATTCGGGTATGCATGCCATATATTGATCACTGCCAAGCCAGTTGGAACGTGTGTGTCATTCATTATACACACGGCTATAAGCTGCTTCATGGTCGTGGCATATATCGTGTCTTAGCTGAGCGTGACTTGTCAAATAATGTTCGTATGAATTATTTAATGATAATTGTTTTTACTTTCCGATTTTGTCTTAACGAGCTGAAGTAGCGACATTTTATGGTGAAACGATTTATTATAAGCGAGAGATTTCGTCAGAGAGTATTTCGTTCAGATTTGAACGTAAAGTGACTCTCAATAATCGTTACCACCCCACTCTAACCGCTAAGAAACGTGCTTTTAACACTCTGGGGATTAATCGGTTATATCGGTTTACAGATTAATTATCGCGTTATGAGCCTAATATTCCACATTAGTGATTCTGTCAGCCAGACAGCGAAATCTGCCTGAAAACTGTTAGGCAATTTTTGAACGGCCTCTAATATTGATGTACGCAATGACCCAAATAAGGCCTCGTATTGATAGGCTTTGTAACCGATGCCTCTTCTACTCGACAACATCAAGAATGCGCGGCTTATTATAGCAAAGCTCTGCAGTGTCGCGATGGCACCTGGCGCGTTGAGATATTATCCATTGCGGAGGCAATTGTCTTAGGTGCGGATCACTTGCAGATAGCTTGCTAGTCGCGTCGGCTCATGGTGGCGACTATGTGATCGCAAACCGCGCATGTGAGGCAATGAGTAACATCGATGGCTGCTGCACTCTCATTTATGTATTTGAATCGCTTCTCAGTTATACTGGCTTCATGGAAACTTCCAATGGAGCAAATCCCTGCAATTATTTCCCCAAAAGTCATTGCTTAGGCAGAAATATTTATAGATGTCAACTTCTGTTAACTGTTAGACCTTGATCATCACCCTGACAGTTTCCGTGACGTCACTGCCTGTCGATGGAGACCATCAGTAATTATCAACACCTGCAATCAATAGTTGAGCATAGGAAGAAGGTGTCTGTTCTACGACACTGCGCGGTATAGCACCTGCCATGAATAAGCATCCTGACAGTGACCATTTTTAAAGTTTGTGTCAAAGCGGTCATCATTAGAAAGACAATTCAATTGTGTATATGTTGTAGCTAATCAATATTCAAACGGACTTTCAAGGCCAAGTGACCTACAGATGGGTACATTTAACCATGTCAGCAATCTCTGGCTTTCACGCCCTCTAGGGACCGTCTTTTTTTAACAGTGCCACAGTATAGTACTCCAGAAACTATGATTTCAAATTGTTTCTGTAGAAACGGCTGACTGCAAATCCATCCCCAGAGATTACCTCCTCCGTTCAAAGAGAGTGTTCTATAAGGCTGCACACAAAATCCAATGTGTCAACGAGGCAGCCAAGCTATGTACACATGGTCAGTCAACTCTATTGGTTATATCGGATGGTAAGAACCGTCCCCAATTACTGATTGCTTTACTTCTATCCGTACCTATACTACCGCGGCGATAACATGCCTAATTCATGCTGCTAATGGCTTTAGTTATGCATTTTATTTTGGATAAAAAGCTCAAAATGTTCTTACATATCGAAAAAACTAACTTTCCAACTTCATACACGTCAACTAACTTAGTACTACATGGAACTACGGCACCTTGTTTTTTGGGGGAAGAGTGAACCACGTTTTCTTCTTCTTCTTTCATTCTTTTTTTTTAAATGCAAATTAAACCACGTTTCCTTCTTCTAATATGGAAAATGTACCACGTTCTTTTCTTCTTACATGGAAAGTCAATCTAGTCACAATATTCATTTACTGTTAGTGAACCACGTTCCAATTTCATTACAAGGCAAGTGAACCAAGTTCTAATGTTTGGGAAAGGGTCATAGCCTGATCTAATGAGTGAAACAGCTTACAAATCATTGCATGGCTTATGAGTAAGCTTGCAATATTCTTACATGGCAAGAGGAACAGCTTTCAATATACTTAGGTGGCATGTTGAAAGGCTTCCATACTTCTCATATGGATAGTGAAATAGCGTCTAACGTCTTTGTTTGGCAGGTAAAACATCTTCCCATCTCATTAAAGTTTTAAGCACATGCTCGTTTACAAATTGAACAATAATATGTACAAATGACATTAAATATTGCCATATTCATAACCTGCTAAATACTGCACCATTTGTAAGTCTATTTGCCAAGAGAAAGCATGGAGGATCAGATTCACCAAGGCTCATCACTGATATATATTTTGCAGCAGCAGCAGCAGCAGCAGCAGCAGCAACCACAACAACAACAACAACAACAGCAACAACAGCAGCAGCAGCGACAGCAGCAGCAGTAATAGTAGCTATGTGTCAATGATGGTGATAGCTGGTGTGATCATAGGAAACGCGGCCTAGTGAGTGATGACACCATAACATTTGCGCATTGGTTCGACGTACGGTTTATCTCATTCAAAAAGCAATTCACCGTCGCTTCGAAAGATGTTAATTTGATATCAATAACACAACGTATACTTATATTGATTTGAATGTGGATTGTTTACGACTGCAAGACATGCCAATTCCACAAGTAATGAAAAAACACAGTTGTACCTAATTCATTCACATATTTAAAATTGACTATGCTAGTATATCTATCAGAGTAAGTAAAACGGACATCAAAGGCTACACAGCTTGAAGTTAAATACCTAACCATCGCAACAATTTACCATCAAGTAGTGTTTTTGGTTGCATCATGCAGAAATTATGCGTTAACTTCTAGCAGATGAATCCTGGTTGTAAAACTTTACTGGCTGGAAACGTTCATCTAGAAAGTGGATTGGAACAGCGACCTTCAAACTGACATAAGATCTGACATTTAAGGTGTCAGGAACCTGTATACTCGATGCGCAGTATCCATAGCGATGCCGAGCCACACTAGTCCATAAATAAATATTGTCATTGATGAAATAAACTCCAACCTCCGCATCGCAAGACACCCTCCGGCGAGTAACTTAGATATTTAGGAATACGTCGCTCAACGGTTAATAGCTAAGGTGTCTTGTGGAGCTCGTGTTACACGTGGTGATATCGGGGAGACCTATTCCCATTTCAAAATAAGTATGAAGAACTAGATGACCTTCATTGCACATACAAAAAACCCATATATATAGAAATTTATATATATATATATATATATATATATATATATATATATATATATATATATATATATACTCATATAAACATATATGTACGTGTATAAGTATATGTTTATGTATTTGGATATAAATTTACACAGTTAAATATATATATAAATATCAATACAAATGTATAAACACGCACACACACACTCATACATATACATATAAATATATATATATATGTATATATATATATTATTTATACATATATATACTTATATATATATAAAATGTATATATATACATATATATATATATTTATATATATACACATGTATATGTATATATATATGTTTATATATTGATATATTTATTTATATATATATATATTCATATATATATATGCATGCATATTGATATAAATATGCATACATATATATATATATATATATATATATATATATATATATATATATATATATATATATATATATATATATATATATATATATATATACTCATATAAACATATATGTACATGTATAAGTATATGTTTATGTATTTGGACATAAATTTACACAGTTAAATATATATATAAATATCAATACAAATGTATAAACACGCACACGCACACACACAATCATCACATATACATATAAATATATATATATATATATATATATATATATTTATACATATATATACTTATATATATATAATGTATATATATACATATATATATATATATTTATATATACACACATGTATATGTATATATATATGTTTATATATATAGATATATTTTTATTTATATATATATATTCATATATATGCATGCATATTGATATAAATATGCATACATATATATATATAGATATATATATATATATATGTTAATATATATATATACATTTATATATATATACATATATATATATACATATATACATAAACATATAGGCATATTATTTACGACCGTATAATATACAGAATGGTATGACCGGGGAATTTATTGCCCATGTTTATATAGATAGCAGATATATATATAGAGATATAGAGAGATAGATAGATATATAGAGATATATATAGATAGATAGAGATATAGAGATATATATAGAGATATAGATATAGATATATATATATATATATATAGATGGTATATGACCGGGTGAATCTATATATGTACATATATAAATATATATGTATATGCTATATATATATATATATATATATATATATATATATATATATATATATATATATATATTATATATATATATCGATATTATTGACGACCGTCGAATTATACAGACTGGTATGACCAGGTGAATTTATTGTTTTTACCCTATATGAATCGCTCTTCAATGTCAAAGTGAATGTGCGTTAAAAAAATTATCACTGGCACTGAAATCTCTGAGGACGCAATTGCAGTCAGCCACTGCTGCACATACACCTTTAGACAATTGTTTGGGCCATGTTGGGATTGAGGAAATTGCCTCGTCACGGAAGGGTTGTCCCCAGAGGCCATGTAACGTAGAGGTTGTTTACGATATATAAACCTCCCTTTTGGTTGTCGACCGTGTGAGTCTATATGAATATCTATTATTCAGCCGTATATATTTCGTAATGAAACATTCCAAAGCACCGAAAAGATCACATGACTCACTTTGCCAGGAGAAAGATATATCTTGGGAAGTATTAGCAGTCAGCCATTACTTCATATACGCCTTGAAATTGTTTTGTTTGGATTGTTGAAGTGGAAATAGCCACTTGAGGGACGACCAGTCCCATGAGGCCATGTAACCCAGAGATTGGTTACGATTTGAAACTTCCACATCTGTTATTGACCTTGCAAGTTAGTATGAATAGTTCATAAACACCCGTAAACATTTCGAAATAAAACATTAAAAAGTTGTAGAATACGACGCAGCATTATTTAGATAGATGCTTTTTATTAAGGAAAACTTGCGACCAATTGAAGTTCACCTCTGAATGCAGATTAAATGGAGAGACTCATTAGACAAAGCTCACCAAAGCATATACAATGAAGAGACGAACCGAATGGATCATGTAAATTTAGCGTGGAGTCTCACAAAATGGCGGTCACTGTAACCTCTATAACTTCAATGGAAAGACTGCCAAAAGAGTGTTTCTACATATGTGTAGTATATAGACTAGCCATGTGAAGTCCATTACAGCATCTGGCTACGTCGGAATGGATGATATAATAAGCCGACGTGCTACAACCAACTCGCGTCTAACAACCAGCTGACGTGGTATATTTAGAAGACCTGATACAATCAGCAGATGTGTGATAATAAGCTTATGTGCTTCAATCAGTTTACGTGTAACAATCAGCAGATCCTTGGCAATCAACAGATGTGGTACAGCAGACTTGTTATAATCTTTAAACGTGTTACTATACGCAGAAATATTCAACTCCTGTGTTATGAACAGTGAACGTGAAACTATCGCAGGACGTGGAATATTCAGCTAGTGTGATATTGTCAGCTGACAAGGTACCATCAACTGACATGGTATAATGAGTTCGCGTATAATAATTGGCTGACGTGAGATCATCAAGTGACATTATATTTGCAATCAGATTACGCCATATTTTGCGTTTACTTGTTATACTCAGCTGATAATATGTTTAATATTGACGTGTTATGGTCAGCTGATGCTATATTTTTTTTATTTACGTGCTATTGTCAGCTGGGGTGTTATTGTCGGCAGACGGGATATATTCAACTGACGAGTTAATGTCAGCTGGCCCCGAAAGTCTCAGAATCTTGCTTGTTTAGGGTATTGTTATAGGAGTTATTGGGATTATCGTCGGATTTATTAAGGCCATTAGTGATGGACGCAAACGATAGCTCGCTATTTATAACTTTAACTCCAGGGTAAATAGGGAATCCTTTATCTTCACTTGGTGCCTGCTGTTGAAGGTACGTGGATGATGCTAAAGAGTTCATAAACACAGGTGTCTGCCAATACAGTTTGTACCATAACATATATTTGCAAGCGAGCTTTTTCATATTAGACTTCTAGGCACATGAACAACAGTCGACTATTTCTACTAAGCTAACCTTGACTTTTCACATATTAATAGACTAAACAGCAGTCGTCATCTGGGAAATCACGCCTAACTTTGGCGACTGATAACCCAAGACTGGTAATTACATTGTTTTGTGAATTTAATTTCACCCTGTTCATCGATTTCCCTGTTGTCATCACAGCCACTGGAGTTGTGCAATTTATATTTCTGCTGAGCTTATTTCTATGCACACAAGTTCATTGGATGCGGTGACAATCAGTGACACCTGCTGGTTACACCTGCTGTCACCACAAGTGACTTTCACGGTAACTGTGAGGATTTTTATTCAGCGTAAGTTGACGCGTGGAACGATAGCAGTTCAAATAGATTTTTCCTAGGGTCTTATGCAAACTGGTTCATAACGGAACATTTTGACCAGTTTGCTTGTAAACAATTGATGCGTTTAGCGTCAAGCATGTTCTCTATACGCTGGTTCCGTAAAAGAGCGAAAGATTTGTTGTTCTCTGCTAATGATTTGGTGACTGACTAAATCACCCCCCCCCCTCCCCTCCCTCCCTTATTGCTCTGCCACTTTTCACTCCGCTCGTTTTCTCTCTCACCTTAATAATAGCGCCAGCAATGAGACTTGCCTCTGTGCACCTGTGGCTATGGCGACACTCTAGATTTGGCGTCCTGCTACTGTGGAGTACAGGACGCGGCGGTTACACAGCAAGTCAATAGGTTTTTCATATGGAACATTCTTTTGCACATACTGGATGTAGCTTCATTATATTGTCAGCTTTAGCTAAGAGACCGGGTCATGTATCATTAACTAATTGATTCAATGTCATACAAATTAATGCATTCAATCGCAGCGCAATGAATGATGGTTGGATTATGTGGGCGGAGCATTAATAATTGATAAAGCCTCCTTTGCCATGCCATTGGTCTGTTGTATATGAGCCAACGGTCTTCTGAATCAGGAAAAACCATGTCCTGGCTATGCATCAATTATTTCTTGATTCCTGGTCAACGTCGGTATTGCTATCTGTAGTGTTGAAATACCCCAGGGTGTGAAAGCAATGACGTGTTATTTCGCATGTACAACACTATTCACAAACACTTGCCCCAACAAAAGAATATCGCGAACTGAGACAACAATTGCATATATATATATATATATATATATATATATATATATATATATATATATATATATATATATATATATATATATATATATATATATATATATATATATATATTTATATATTTATAAATATTTATATTTATATATATCAATATATATATATATACATATGCATGTATATATGTATATATATGTATTTATATTTATATTTAAATGTGTGTGTGATATATTTCCTGCAATATATAAAACGTTGTGTGTGTGTGTGTTTGAATAAAAAACGACCATATTATTATCTAGTATTCAGACTGTAGTTATATTTTAGACGGCACATTTGATGCTCCATCGAACTACATCGAGCCCGAACAAATGTACGTTGATGCGTATCTATCAGTGTATCTGCAAAGTTCGTCCGTCATTTAACCTAACGTTTCTTGTATCCATCACCCCATCGCTGTTCACTCATTTTGTCACAGTCAATGTCATTATGCACGACCCTGAATTTTGTCATCCCTGCAGATAACCCCGTCATCTGAATGGAGATTAATGGATCGATTATGCCCATCATGTACACGGACCTCCAACACATGATGTGTGAATAAACCATCGTTATCTCTATCTTTATAATCCGCAGTTGGTCCATATATTATTTTCATCCGACGTATTATTGGTGTATAGAGTTGCAAACTGAATAACATTTACACCCTGCAGATCTCCTGGTCAAGCTCACTCTTCCGTGTTACCGATTATCAGCTAAATTCAGCACAATTTATCAAAGTTAGAGAACCAAAGGTAGGAAAAAACTCTTGCGCTAAAATAATTATCGATATATAAATCACATTTGGCTCTACATGTCATCGCGGGAAGCATAATCGATCACTCAGGTCCGAGTTGTGTCCCATAGGATCATCCAACTTAGAACAACCATTGGGTTATCGTGTAATTGTGTATGTAACGCTTTGTCAGTGACGCATTTAATCGCCCACAATCTATAACAAACCAAGTAGATCATAATGTTGATACGCTATGATTCGAACGGTTCATTACGTTACGTGTGGCGATATGTGGATACATCTTGAAAATCTCAGATTGAAATAATTGTAGATTCTACAAACGCAGCTATTCTTGAATATGTGACACACTCTAACGGTGGTCCGCCAGATAATTGATTGTCGATATTTGATTTGTCTTCATGCATAACATAGGTTTTGTAAGTTTCTAAGCAGCCAGCAGTGTCGTATGCAACGTAATCACATCGGCTGCATTGCTCTGCCCTCATTGGAATCAGTTACTGAACACATTGTAAGAACTAGTAACAGCATGAATGACCAAAACGAATGGATAGCTACCAGACGGGGCATAGCATTGACGCCGTTAATTCTCATCTGGCTCGACTGGGTCTTTCGATGATTTACGCAATAACTGTATATGCGAATTTGAGTACCTAGTAGAGTGTCGTATTAGCAGGTGGCTTTGTGGTGCACACCTTAGAGTTGTACCCGCTGTAATACAAATTGCTACCGAATAGTTTCTGCCTATGGTCATCAATTATAACATATAATAATATGCTCGACGCAATACAAAGTGGCAAAAATGAAGATACACCTTTAAATGAGCATTTCACCGCGAAACAAGGCCAAGTTGTTTTTATAGGAATTCCCATCAATGTCACACCCAAAAGTGTTGAAACATTAGCATTTGTTGAATGTTCTCATGACAGGGCTGAACATATTTTAAGCTCCGACAATGCGTTAGCGGATGTGAACGTTCTTTATTCATTGATTATAACACTGATATTTCGCTTTGACCTAAGTATGAGCAAATAACCTATTGAATACTCGATCACTAGTTGCAAACATCATAATAAACCATGCACTTTCCTATATTTTTCGCCGAGAACGTGAAATGTCTAAGTAATTTCGAGGTGCCATTAGCACACGGAGACTCTACTGATGCGATAATGGACGGACGTAATTAAGGTCAATCGTCAAAGAGACAACATGCAAATGTGGCTGCACTTTGCCTGGGCCCGACATTGTGGTTAACGCGCGTTTACGTGTAATACTTGAAGAGCAAATAAAGCAGTTATCTAAGTGTATTACTTTTACAGACTTGTTCATTATTTCAGTCGAGTTTGTTTATATCACAACTACAAGAAGCCATTATTGGTTCTCAGGTCGTTATAGGGAATTGTATATAATAAACCATTTGATCATTGCATCAGGAATGAAGAGAAATGAATGAATTTTGCGACGGGACCAAGTTAAACGGTTCCAACAATAGAGTAAATAAAAAACAAATCTTATTCAGAAGAGTATACAACCATGTAGTCATAAAGAGCCGTCTGTGATATGACCGACTGGTTTGTTCTGCAATGCATCAGCTGTGTCGTGCATCTGTCATTACATGTCATTCGGATGTGAAGGCTGGAATGAAACTTTACACGGGCATCTCATTTCTTTTATCTTTTGGCTCTCGTGGCTTATAGGCGAAATCATGTTGCCTTAATCTAGCCACAAAAGGAGGGTAATAATATCCATTCACATATAGGTACCCAACTAGTGCCGATTAGTAATAAATCTTCCTACCTACTGATGATACCCAACCAATGTTAATGGGTCATAAATCTTCTTACGTTCTAATGATTCTCATCCAATGCTGAACGGTAGTACATCTTTCTACGTTCTTATGATACACGACCAATACTATGGGTAATAAACTTTCGTAGAACTAATGATACCCAACCAATGCTAACGGATATTAAATCTTCCTAGGTTATGGTGATACCCAATCCATGCCGGTGGGCAATAAATCCCCCTACAATCTAATGATACAAAACCAGTAGAATAAATCTGAGATCAAATGGAGCAAAAGAAATCAATAGCTATAAATCGTCTTTATCAACGTAACTTTTACGTCGTAATATCTCACTTACTCTTTGGGCATACGAATGAAACAGCATCGGGAGCGGTATTATGGGATTTCAAAGGGATAATACAGGTGTATATCAAACAAAAGAATACTATTGTTCTATTGGTTATCAGGTTTATTCCTTACCTTACAAATATTGCATGAATGATTAACAAAAGAATACTTGTCGTCACAAATATAATCGAACGAATTATTTCGAGTTGCGGCTTTAAGATAGCACAATCGGGTTGAAGTCAGTCCCCACGATATAAATAGCAAACCATGTTATTTGAATGCCGAGCATAAATTGACCTTGACATATTCTACATTATCGCTTTGTCGTTATAAAAGTTGAACGTCTGTTACACCCTCATAATTTGATAACGTTCATATTGTATTAAGCGATTTTATTAAACGAATATGAAAAGAAATTTACGTAAGTGTTGTAAAAGGGTATAATCGACAGATGATGTAGTCTCAAGCAATAGCAGAGATGTTGCTATTGGTATCCGAGCACTGTCACCAGCAATTAATTCTTTTGATCACAGCGGTGTTGTTTGGACAATGTACGTTGCATTTGCTACCCGAAATATTAAGCCGTGTCTAACTATATGCAAAGTATATAAAAGCGTTGACAATCTATATCAATGCCATACATAAGGCCAGCACATTTGGTTGTTTACTTACTAGCAAGCGACTAGCCTTAGCTATGATTGTCTGTTATCGTGCTAGCAAATATCGCAAAAGCACTTGGGGTCTGACCTCAGCATCACGGATATGTTTTTTAGTGTAGTTCCAGGTCAGTAATCGAACAGAATACCAATCACCCGACAGCAAACAATCTATACGCATGGTGTTGGTTGCTTTGGGTATCTGTTACAATAATGACCACCATGTCTTTAGACGCATCGTACTAGAATCAAATGTCTAACTGCACACTCTGGTGAGCCTTGACAACGGGATTGGTCGTTTTTAACATTATACACTGTGGCTGCCAGTGAAAACACAAACATACGAAAACCACATAATGTAACGAACGTTTACAGGCATGACACGCCTGTTAGTTTTCATTCTACTACGTGTAGACACCTCTGATCTCTAACTAGCTACTTTAAAGGTAACTGTGCACATATCTCTAACGATGGTCAGGTCTGTAAGACGAGGTGGAATGCCAGTTTGTTGCTTTATTTCGGTCCATAGACATTACACGTTTATTGGTCGTGTCTAGGTAATGCAATTACTTTAACATGCACTAAAAGCAAGGCCAAGGCCACGCAAAGTGCAGCTGTCTCCCTGACGATTGACCTTAATTACGTCCATCCATTATCACATCAGTAGATGCTACAGGTGCAGTGTGGTGCTCGTTGCCTGTCACTGAGGCATTAAACAGAGGCTTTCTATGCAGATAGTTGTTTTAATATAATGGGGCTAACATACAAGCACCAGCGGCAGCTTGATTGTATTTCTCACTGGGCTTTATCGCGGTGAATGACGTCATATGGTGTCATTAATGAAACGATAAAGCTGAAAGTAGGTATATGAGTAACCTTGACTGAATGATCTTTGATATAACATGATTCTCGGACCAGTGCCATAATGATGAAACGGATAAAAGTATTACACTGGGAGGTCAGCGGCTCGTGACCTTGGTTTACACATAACGCATAGGGTAAGGGCAGGGTGATTAAAATTATCAATATATTGTGCACCTTGTATATACAAACATTGTGATTAACGAGGGGACAATGACAAAAAGAAATTGATATGGATATTGCATGCAACGTGACTGTGACCTCACGCGGTTTGAGAACACTTCGTCTCTAATTGAATGAACTCATTAGCTACATCAACATAGTAAAAATTGTATGATAGCAAAGTGAAAGCTGATATCACAGGGCAGTAGGCCGTATGTCGCCGGAGCATAAGGGGTCATTTCATTTGAAGATATCATAGCTGTTTAACTTGCAATGAATGTAAATTGGACGACATAAACTGCATCGCTGTCACAATTCTACAAGAAAGCACAAATAGTATAATTTGGTCAGCTCACCACATGGCTTGCGCGAGCCACATTAACATGGACTAGAAATAGCTGTCATAATAAACTCAGCCTTATTGAAGCGCATTTGTTGGGCGGTTTTGATTCTTAATAAAAGTATAACGCTCAATGCAGCCCTCATCCACAACCGATCTCTGTTATGACAACAGGTTCTCACTACCAGTAGGTAATGACAATAAGCGTGTGCGCACCGAGGATTAAAAAAAACCCTTGTCGAATGCATCAACATATGATTCAGTATTTAAAACCATTCATTGTAGTTAATGCATGCACCGATGGCGCTGGTTCATTTGTGTACAACTCATTTTGAATTATTTTTGCGATAATATACATCACCTCATTTTTAATGTGATGTTTTATATACTTCTGAGACAAACAATATTTTTTCCTGGTGTTGATAGGACATTAATACAAGCATAGTTGTCCATGAAACGTTGCACTGCATTTTACTCTGGCGCATCCGAACAATCATTTTTAACATTTATATGTACAACGAAATGCTAATGTGATGCTGGCCAATTAACGCTCCCAATATCCAAGTATGCCTACAGAACAGGAGATCGAGTAATAACCTGACAGCCTCATTCCATTAAGTACACCATTTCGTAAATCCATCAAAATTAATTGTCCATAACTGGGAGCCAAATAAATTGCAATGTTGTGTCGGACAGCTCGAGGCCTTTCCTGTACTGTCGCATTTCCTTATTGCCGCTCCTTCTTCTTTTGCTTGCGCTGTTGATATGATTGCAGCTGGCATTCGTCCTTGTCTTATGATGCGACCGGCGTGGCTGTGGGTGCTTCATCAATGGTAATTGATCCGATGCAATCTGTTCCGGAGATGTGTATTCTCCGAGAATGCTGCGAGGCAACCTGCTTAAGTTTTGTGCCACAAAGAAAACCGGTAACATTGCGTCGCAACATTTCGAGTCAATTAACGTTACCCTCATTTTGTCTTCAAACTCTCTTTGTCGCTTTCTACAGACCTCAGTTTTTGAGTTTTTCCGTCGGCGGCAGATGATCGGTGCAGTTCTCCAAAAATATCGCTTTAGCCTCAGTAATTACCCCAGTGCAATAAAACCCAACGATCACATCCTTGTTTTACTTGGCTGTCTGCCATGGTAAAGCGCAAGATGCAGTCACGTGACCTTGCCGGTAATTGCTTTGGCCACAGTCCGAGCGGATTAACAGTCGTTAAGTCTTATATACAGCATTTAGTTGATTAAGGCTTACGCTTCATTGTATTCACCGTTAATTCTTAGATCTGAAAATAAAAGGCAAAATACAATCGACAGTTCCTCTATTCTATCCCTTGGGCAGTGTAATCACCATTCCAATGCAACACAATTCATCCAAATTAGCGGAGTAGAGCCGGTCAGAACTGACACACTAACGATGTTCCCAAATAGCAAGGTCTAAATTCATATTTTTGTACAGCTTTCGTCTTGGCAGAAAGCGTTTCTCGTGTCAAATTGATTGTCAACGTAGTCAATATACAGGTATGCATAGTAATACGCTCTCAGCTCTGTAGTGATATAGGTTGCACAACGCCATTGACATGGCCACAATTTAGTTTTATATATTTTGATATCTCATCAATATTTGCGTTCTAGGAGGGTAAGTGGAACAAATTTGATCGAAATTGTAAAAATGTTTCTGGTCTCCTTTAATTCCTTTCGATGTCAATAGTGAATCAGGGATTATTTGTCCCACAGGCTGACAGCATGTATGACTTCATTAGGCTAATAGTTTTTATAGCTGCTTTATTACGCCAAAGCCGCAAACAGAGCAGAGGGACTAAAAGGGCACACATATATATAGAGATAGATAGATAGATATAGATAGAGAGAGAGAGATATAGATAGAGAGAGAGATAGAGAGAGATAGAGATAGAGATATATATATAGAGAGAGAGATAGAGAGAGAGAGAGAGATAGAGAGAGAGAGAGAGAGAGAGATATATATATAGAGAGAGAGAGAGAGAAAGATAGATATAGAGAGAGAAAGAGAGATCTAGATAAAGATAGAGAAATTATTTGGCAGCGAGGGAGAGATAGAGAGAGAGGGCAAGAGAGAGAGGGAGATAGATATCTTTCTAGAGAGAGAGAGAGAGAGAAAGAAAGAGAGAGAGAGAAAGACAGGGATCTTTCTCTCTCTCTCTCTTTATATCTCTCTTATCTCTCTAGGAGAGAGAGAGAGATCTATATGTATCTATCTCTATATATTTAGTATATATCTCTTCTAGTAAATGTATATATATATCTATCTCTCTATATATAAAGATATATATAAATATATATATATAAAGAAAGAAATAGAGATATATATATATCTGTCTCTATCTACATATATATATATCTATCTCTATATCTCTATCTATATATATATATCTATATATATCTCTATATATATATCTATATATATATATATATATATATATATCTATATATATATATATATATACATGCGTTTATGATTGTATTCATACAATGCAACCATGCATATGTTTCATACAGGTAAGGACTAGTTGCTCGTTTCCTGTGTTAGCCTCAGCGGTAAATTATCACAGAGCATGATATGTCAATTACCGTAAGGCGAACGACTTGGTTTGCTGGCTTTACACTTGTCGAGGTGCATCTTTAAACACGGATCTTTTGAATCATTTGCTTGTAATAAAGTGTATTTTAGACGCTTTTTGAAAGTCGATGGACGCTTCCCGGCACCGACATTACTGTTGTACATTATACATTTATTTATTGATGATCTTATTGTACTAGATATAGATGCAATTGCTATTCAGGGCAAGAGCTTCTTTAAACAAATGTACCTTTCTCTGATAATCAGTCGGTGGAAATCAATGCTTAGCCTTGACGCCCATTACAAAGATAGCAATATCTCTCCAATAGATTTCATTTCACATCTTTCGTGGCAAATATTGATCTATGGACACGCCGATTATATCCGAAGCCCGTAATATTGTGACAAAGAATAACTTTCAGGTGCTTCCTACAAACCACCTAACACCTGGACTGTGACAATGAAGCGTGTGTCAGCGGCCCAAGAATGTAAGCGGCCCGTGATGCAGTGCATGTACCACCGCTAATACTATATAATCTGTGTTGAAAGATAGGTAATAACTAAGTCAAACATTTATGGGGTCGAATTGCTTTAGAGGCGATGGTATGCGCACACATGATATGACAAAATTACATTTCATTTAATAACTGAGTCTATAAAACGGTTATTTTCTTCTTTTACCTAGATAAAATAATCCAAACTACGTCGGATGCATTTGTAGGATTTCGATGAGTCACTTTGTTGCAGTTTCCCTTGACACGTGATTTATTTTAATGATTAGCCAACAGTTGAAAATAACTCCATGAATGCTTCGATTTCAGGTAACTGTCAAGAGTTGCTAAGTTGTTGCTCGCTAATCAAGTGATGATTGCCACGTGTTCCATGCATAGTTGATTGCCCTGTCTGCATTATCATTCCATGACAATTATTCCAGGGCAATCTAATGTTGATTTCTTAGTTGTTGTACAATCTCAGAAAACGATTGTGTAAAACATTGTTGACAAGCTTGGCTAATCCAGCCTCTAGGTTATCGCCAGGCGATAGTGATTTCCGCCATAACTTTACGCATAGGAATAATCCTCGCATTGGAAAAGGACATGGTACCATATGCCTGAATCAAACAATATGAGGCCTTTATTTTTGACCACCAAGTGCGCACGGCACACACATATGTGCAAATATCATAATTGTTGAATGTTTGCATTACCCATAGACGATCTATACATTGCAAGCAAAACGAATGACCGCGGCTCAAATTGTGAACTGCTTTACCGCCGCCGTTGATTCATTGCTTGAATTTATGGACGTTCGAAGTCAAACAGGTCTCGTTAGTTATCACACAACGACTAACAACCTGTATTATCATTCAGCGTACTTGTGTTTGTCAATGCACTAACATTCATTATAAATATATATGGATATATATATATATATGTTTATATATATATAAATATACATATATATATATATTAATATATATATATATATAATTATATATATATATGTATATATATACATATACATATATATATATATATATATATATATATATATATATATATATATATATATATATATATATATATATATATATATATATATTTATATATATGCATGCATCGAAAACACTAGGGCTTACTAAATTGTGTTGGTTGGTTATCGCCTACCAACTTGATTAGTTATTTTTATAATGTGGCCATTGATAGCCGTATGGTTGAAACCACCCCACACGGCTCTAGGGTGATTAGCATAGTAGCAATCGCAAGCACACTGATAATGTACGTCGACCTAATTCACGTAAATGGCAGCTAGAAACTAAATTATTAAAGCAAACTTGTACTTTATGTTCATGATGTAAAGATTAATGAGGTGCACGCAATGCGCACATGGATCATTTCAAAAGTAGAGTGTTTTACTGATGGCTTTGTCGTGGTTGATAGCAAACGAATGGACTTAACACGTAACTTGTGGCGAACGTGCTGTATAGAGGTCATAGACACCCAATAACAGTGCTATTAATTTATGTGATTAGGTCTTATTTATGTATCGATATTGTGCTTGCATTTAAGCATTCATCATTTATTGGCTGTCAACGTATTGCCAGTTGAACTTCGTATTTGAATTGACCATTCTGCTGCAACAATCATATATATTATATGGCAAAGACATAATGTCGCAGGGAACCTAGTCCAATGTTTTTACGTGAGCTAAAAGAAGACAACGTCCATGCCTTCACCGAGTATTTATTATGTGCACATGTTTTGGTGTCGTTGAATAATTTCATAGTCCCCATTCTCACTGACCTTAAACAACTTTATTTATTTAGGATTGACAGTAACCAGATCAATATATCCAGCAAATCTTACTGTATTAACATAATTCTACATTGCATCGTAGCTGGCGACTACCTGTCCGTGTATCACGGGACATGGATATGATTTCGTAGCTTGTCCCTTCAAGCATAACGCAGAACTTCCCTCTGAAAATAAATCGTGACCGTTTAGTTCAGCAGTCTTTAACTATTGTATGAAGAAGAGAACGTAACAATGGTTCTCACGCACTTCCCCTGCTTTGTACACCGCACATTTTTAGATTGAGTTGAATGCATGAGGGATTTGCAACCTTTAGCACAACAATTTTGTTAATGATGGCCCACTCGGCAACTAACGTGTCGTAGACATTAGTCAGTTGTATTACCATATAGGTAGTGTCGGATGATGAGAAACGTACTGACCTACAGTAGATCATTAGCATGAATTGATTATTGGTATGTTAATGGCCTTTGTCTGTGTTTACATTAACATGCCGGTCGGGTGAGGTTATATCGGATTGCACATCATCCGATATCATGCTGTTACCTTGGGTAGCTTGACAGCGTTTAAGAACGCAGTGGACTTATCGGATCAACTTGTCTACTTATCCTAAATGTACAGACAATTACGGCATGACGCACCATTCGCCGATGATCCTCTACAATGCGATGATTGTATAGTGATGAATGCTGATGACTTAGCCGCTCGAGGAACATCCTCAAGGATTAATAAAATACTTGCTAAGCAATCACAAAAGCACCGCATTGACATGCAAAACAATTCACCAAAAGGAGCTTATTTTCCAATATATTATGCACTACTATCAAGCCAAGGTTATCCGTGGATCTTGCGAGGCTGTGATACGGCACTCCGCTGATCAATCAAGTCACAGCGGAGCACATTCGTTTGTAAATAGGACCAATAGCTCTATTAACTTCAGCTGGTTGATTAACAAAACCAATAATCCTCATATTAAAGGTCTTTATTTTTATAAGGTCAATGGGTCACTGGTTCCGTGTCTGATAAAACCAATGTTATCATAAACTGTCAGATCACAAGGCTATCTGGACACCGATATCAACCACCGATTGAAGGACGGCGTGTTTGATCATCCTCAAAATAGATGTACAAGAAAGTGAGATATCTAATTAATGAGCGAGGTGACATTCTCTTACGCATCCGACAGATTCTCGTTATCGGGATTTCAGGTTTACTATAACGATTATTGAAGATCTCTTTTGATGCTTTTGCGCCATCGTTCAATGAATGGTTATCATTATAACTCGGCTAGAAGATGTATAGGAGCCAATGCAAAATTGGCTTATTATACGTCTAGATAAACCGAACATATGCCGAATGAACAGTCCATCATTAACCTACATGATGTAGGCATCCCTTAACAACGCTTCCGCAAATGTGTCTGCTTAACTTTGTGATAAGAAGATCGGTATTTGGTCGTCATCGAATATTCTCAATACTATAGGATTATGTGTAAATCCACTACTCATGTTAAATGTCCAATGTGATTTTAGATTGCCACAGCGGAAATCACCGAGCATGATAATTTAGCAAAAGTGAACGTTATTTCTGTGACACAGGCCACAAGTAACTTATCGAGCATAGAAGGCAACGAAAGGCTCTGATACACCTTTATTTGATTTATCTTTTTTAGTGTTTTTCTAGCAACACAGAATCTCATCATAGCAATGGTGTCAAAAGTATAGGAAGGAAATATGCTGACCTATATATCGCTCTAATTTTACCTTAAGTTGGGCAATATATCATCGTAGCTTCTTATATATGGTATCGTTCTCTATCAGAGTCACACACATGACTGCAGTGGTTTGAAATGCAAATGTATTCTTCTTTTCTGACCAAGTATACATTCTGACCGTTGTTATCAATCCGCATTACTGGCAGACTTTTGTTAGCTGCTTGCAACCGAAATATATATTTCTAAATATAATATTCTTAATATATATGGAGATATCGCTTTTATTTCCTGCTTATTCTCAATGAAGAAAATAGAAAATAGAACGATGTTCATTGTCACAAAAGAGGGCGGATGGTACATGAAACTGAGCATTTATTAGGAATGTACTCGTTAGGCAGGTGGTGGATCCAATGGAGTGTATCGTGGCATGTGAGCTTTAGCGAATAAAATGACTTTGCATTAGCGGATGTAACTGTCACAACCGTTGCCTCACCGCAATAACATTTATTTTCAGGGAAACTTGTTTTCTGCTTTGAAGCGGAAACGAATAATGATGTTTGTCAAACACGTGTTTTATTTATATGAAGTTGCAGTTGGCTGTCGTAGCATGCGTGACTAATCTATGGAGTTATAACTGGCAAGGTGAAATTGCGAGATCGTTTGACCGTCTCTAAGTGTTGAAAGTAATCTAAATATCTGAGATTATGGCTGGCAATCAGTTTGATTTTAGAACTTTTTAAAAGATATGCATGCTTGACCTTTAACAAATAACCTAATTATTTAATATGTGTGGGCTCTACCGTCCGCACAGCAGACAAACTAAAATGGGTCCAGGAAATATAACCGGTACTTATCACCTGACAAAGGCTCGATGTATGTTGGCATGATATTGACAATTATGTGCAACGGGGAAACCAATCACATGTCTATCTATTGGTTTGATTGACTCATTCCAAGTAATAATCCAATTGAAAATGCTCAAGCTAGGGATACCGTAATGTAAGAAAAAAATTACATCATTTTATATGGCTTAACATTCTGCCGTACGCAATTAAGATCAAAGATCAAACCATTGATTGGGTGACTATTTGGATACGATGGTTAGATGAAACGCTTCACAGAAATGCTCCACCTCTTAAAACCAGGGACTGACCTTTACATGATGAAATAGCGAAAGCTGACAGATCAAGGACAAGGAGTTTACCCTCCTGACATTCTCTGTCCTTGTTTTCAAGCATTGAACAGTTTGATTAGTCACCATACCGAGCATCCCAGTGAATTCCATGATCAGTCTCTACCGCAGTTGTTACTGGCTGATATTGCTTTCTGTGGTCACATGGTCAACATATAGGACACAACTGACATTGCTCTGATAGAAAGATAAAATAAAGCACGGAGCTAATATGTTATGGAGAAAACGAAACAGCAGTTTTCAAGCACTTTCACTGATTATTGCATAGCGCACATTTTAATGGAGGTACACCATGCTTGGATGCTATATCAATCAGTAAGGTAATGATGTGAGTACAGTTATAACACAACTTAATGCAAAACGGAAATATCTACCAGCCTAGAACTTGTGCTAAAACGCGTTTATCTCTTGTTTAATAGTTCCCATTATGACTTGAAAACTTAACCAAGTTACATGCTCTGGTAAAAAAGCAATCTGTTTTTTGCGTATAACATAATTGCCTACCTGCAAATTATCTTGAGCCTAGAAGCAGTCAAACGACTCGCGTTTCCTGTGAGGTTTAAAAGCAGCTAAACCCATTCCATGTTGATATGCAAGTGAGAAATAGTCACGCACGGCCAATCGTTCCTACTTCAATGTTTGAATGATCAAACACTAAGCTATTCAGTTGCAAACGGTTATTCATCTGACGTATTTAAAGCTCCAATAAGATTGGAAACTATATTCAGTTTGATATCATTAACATGCAATCAATGCATTGTTTCATGGGAAACAATACAAGTCAGATGGAAGTAGAAAATAGCAATATCAATAGTTGCAACTTCCACGCTATCAAACTGTTGTTTGATAATAATAACCGTACAAAGCCATGTAACATACTGCATTGCCATCCTTTGAACGTTCTGATATGGTTTGTATTCCATTCCCGGAGATGGCACCAATAATGTTGGGTCCTCTAAGCCCGATTCTACGAAGCTTCTTCAGAAGATCTAAAGACAAATTGTCTTAAGCCTTAAGTGTTAATTAAACGCATCCCATGAATCTTTAGGAGATCTATAGACAAATTGTCTCAAGCCTTAAACTTTAATTAATCGCATTCCATGAATCTTCTTTTACACTGAAAAGTTGCATGCCAAATTAGCTGAGCTTGATTCTATAGTTACTTCTTGTTGGTGAGTAAAGGCATGTTTTTAAGGTTAAAATATCAAACATCAATTGTCTGTGAACAACCAATCTCTCGGTTATCGTGCTTGATGCATGTAAACAGTATTTCCAGATCAACCACGGTGATTTATGTAATATTTCAAATTCACTCATTAGCCCAATTGTTCATTTATGCATATCTGATAATTCTGGATTGATATATTGAAGGTATAGATTTTAAGACTTTCTCCAAAACCATAGATAATGTCAGTAAGGTAAATGGATGGGTAGCTTATTTGTTGCTAATAATTGGTAATTCAATTATACTAGCGCTAATATCATAAGCATCGAAGCAAGCCCACATTGCTCACAGTTGTATATCCACTATAACTTTGAGAGCTTTGGCTGTCGATGAAACTGATCTCCTTCATCCGCCGAACATAAATATGGATATACTTTCTGTAAGAGCCGTTCATTAATATTTTCTTTGCGCGTGGCATGATTTACATGAAATTGCATGCAAGACTACATTTTAAGGAAGAGGTTAAAACCTTCCGCTTACAAAAGCTGAGGATGCAGCGCATGAGTGAAGTCAAACTAAGAGCTTTGTGTGATTGCCCTCACATAAAGAGGGAGTAATCTGACATTGTGTTGTTGCCCTCACATTGAAAAATAATATGCAATATCCGGTGTCATGGCGCCATCCTATGAATATTGCTTGTTTATAGGGGCCTATGATTTTTCCACGTGGATCTTAGTTTTACGAGTAGTTTGTTTACATTGATGTCAGTTCATAGATAGGTGTTTCAGAATTAGTTCTAGGAATGTTGTTCTCAGATGATGATCACGTTACCAGCATATTTGTATTGTTGCCATTTGGTTTAGCAGGTTATGCAGTGAATAACCAGAATTCGCAAGTTCAATTGTTCAATAAATCTTACAATCAGCGCTCCTTTTGAACATAGGGATACAGCAGTGCCGAGGTTGTGTTCATACAAGTAAAACTCTCGCGGCTATATAAGATACCTTCCGGTTCGGGTATGCTTGGCATATATTGATCACTTCGAAGCTAGTTGGAACGTGTGTGTATGCTGGCTGAGCTTCTCATTCATTATACCCACGACCATAAGCTTCATGGTCGCTTACATGTGTCATTTCTTAGCTGAGCGGGACTTGTCAAATAATGTTCATGAGAATTATTTAATGATATTTTGTGCTCCTTGTAGTCTTTGTCTTGACGAGCTGAAGTCGGGGAATTTTATGGTCAATCGATGTATTATTAGAGAGGGTTTTCGTCAGAGAAGTATTGACTAAACACAAAGATTTGAACGTTAAGTGACTCTCAATGATCGTTACCATCTCACTCTGTCTGCTAAGAAACGGGCTTTTAACACTCTGGGGATTACAGAGTTATATCGGTTTACAGATTAATGATCTCGTTATGGGCCTAATATTCCCGAATAGTGATCCTATCAGTCAGACAGCGACATCAATTGACATCACCTGCAATTGACATCACAATTCCCATGTGTATTTTTTCATCTAATGGTAATGCTATGTGAGGATGAAAATGCGTAGTTATCAGCATGTCTAAGATGTCGGACATTTTGACTTCAATTATACTCTGCAGTCGATGCACAGTTATTTTGCAATGTGATTAGTTTGTTAATGGCACATATTTTGTACTTCGACCATAGATCCATCTCACAACTTAGGGCATTGTATGTTGATGTTTGTTGTACCATCCGTAAGAGTTAGAATCTTAGGTACCTTCGAAGCATAAACTTTGGTCCGTTAACAAACAATATATTAACACCAATATTGATATCTCACAACGCTTGTGCAGAGCATCAAAACTACTGTTCACCACAGCAATCACTTTGAAATACTCGGGTCAAGTGTCTATACGCGGTGATGAACAATAATTGATAAAACTTGTCAATCCAGAAACGCATAATTGTCTTTTGATCCGTTGGAGCAATATAGCAATATTTACTTTTCGGTCGACCCTTGCCAGACAAATCAGCCTCGATAAAACCTTGCTGTCAAGAATTTGGCTAAAAATGTAGGTTAGCTATGAATAGCAATCGCCACGAGTTCGAATGACAATGCTTCCTTTTTCTGTGTTTGATCACTGCTTATTAACATCACCCAGCATGTTACTGCTAAAATATAATTATGACGTGTCAGCAGTGTGGCTAGAGGCACTTCCAAAGGGGCAGGGATAATCCATGTATATTGGAATAAGATCGCAGTTGACATTCCCATTCGTAATCAACGACCATGCATATAATAAAGTAATATATAATGGTCGTTCTTGTTACAGCCCGTTTTCAATTGCAAACAACAGCAAATAATAACTGCCCAGAATATGTGAGCATAAATATAAGATTCTGATTAGCGATTAATAAGATAATATATGAGCCGTACACATCAGCATATGTATACATTTCAGACAAGCTGTAAGTCAAATTGCGTGCATTTTATTGGCACAAGACCAATGTAGTTAACAAACTGTCGTGTGTCACCCAAGGATAAGGCCAATAAGAATTAAGCTGGTGCGACTGGTTCGTCAGCAGTCGGTGTGTCACCCATTGATGAGGCCAATAAGAATAAGACTGGTGTGACCCGTTCATCAGCAGTCGGTGTGTCACCCATGGATGAGGCCAATAAGAACCGTCCCCAATTACTGATTGCTTAACTTCCATCAGTACCTAGACGACAACTTGCCTAAGTCATGATGTAAATGGCTTTTGTTATGGAATTTAGCTCATCAGATCAGATCCACAAAGCCCATCACTGATCTATTGCAGCAGCAGCAGCAGCAGCAGCAGCAGCAGCAGCAGCAGCAGCAGCAGCAGCAGCAGCAGCAGCAGCAGCAGCAGCAGCAGCAGCAGCAGCAGCGACAACAGCAGCAGTATTATGTGTAAACGATGACGGTAACTGGTATGATCATAGGAAACGCCACCTAGTGAGTGATGGCCTTCAAATAACATATTCAAAATTGACTCTTTGCCTATGCTATTTTATTTATCAGAGTAAGTAAAACGGACATCAAATGCTACACAGCTTGAAGTTTAATACCTAACCATCGAAAAAACTTTCCTTCAAGTAGTGTTTTTGGTTGCATCATGCAGAAATTATGCATTAAGTTCTGGCAGAGGAATCCTGGTTGTAAAGCTTTACTGGCTGGAAACGTTCATCTAGAAAGTGGATTGGAACAGAGACCTTCTAACTGAGATAACATCGGACATTTATGATGCCTGAAACCTGTATACTCGAAGCGCAGTATCCTTAGCGATGCCGTGCCAAGCATGACAAGGCACCCCAATCGTTTTGTGGCTGCAATCCATTATAACCAAGGTGAAATGACCCATCATTTTTGACACCACACTGGTCCATGAATAAATATTGTCATTGATGAAATATACTCCCACCTCTGCATTGCAAGACACCCGCCGGCGAGTAACCTAGATATTCAGGAATACGTCGCTCAACGGTGGTTAATAGCTGAGATGTCTTGCGGAGCTTGTGTTACACGTGGTGACATCGGGTGACAAATTCCACATCCAAAATAAATATAAATAACTAGATGACCTGCATTGCACATACGAAATTTACCACAGGCTTATTGAGAGTCGCTGTCTTAGTAATATTACAATTATACGTAGGTTGTCCTTACTTATGTTACTATAACAGACCTGTGGGCTGCTATATTAATAATCTTACAATGACTGACAATTGACCCACTAATCCATTTTTGATACAATCGCTGACACGTGCGCCACTCTCTTACCTTTGTTACCATTGCTGCTATATTAGTTATGTTACAATAACTGATGTGACAATTACTGTCATGTTGGCCGCTGTCTTACACATGTTACCAAGACCAACATGCGCGCTGCTATATACTAAGGTTACAATGACGGACATTTGGGCAAATGTATTACTTATATTGGTAAGAACCGATGTTACAATTATTGCCGCAGTCTTATTAATGGTACGAGTGCTGAAAATAGCGCTGATATCTTACTGATTGTACAATTAGTGGCAGCGAACCAATGTCTTACTAATGATTTTTATATGGGCCACTCTTACTTATGTTGCAAATGATAATAAGTTGACAGCTGTTTTACCAACGTTACGATTGCTGACAATAGCGCTGCTATTTCACTTCGTGTACGATTACTGACATGTGCGACGTATTTGTCTTTTTTAACCTTTGCTGACATGCACGCCTATGCTTTTCTAATATCACCATTGTTCTCACGTGGGCCGGTTTTGGTTAAAGTTGCAATTGCTGACATGTTGATTGCTGTTTTTCTAATGTTACCATTGCTGCCTCACTTGGTTAATGTACATTGTGGGTATCCCTCTTGCAAAAGCAACAGCGGATGTCAACTTGCAAACTTCCTTGAACTGCTTATTACACGAAGCGAATTGTAAACAATCACTCTTTGATATATGTTGATGGCTCAAGGTCACACAGATTCCCCTGGGGAAATTATTGCCCAGTAAACCATGCGTTCGGCGTAACCGGAATCTAATATTCCCGGAAATTCTTTATTCTATTGACCGACAAGATTGGTTCTTATTTGCCTGGCGCAAACTTACTTCTACTCCATTATCATCGCATTCCGACGTAACTAGCAAAATTGCGCACGGTCGTTTATTTTGATAACCACTTTACATTAAGCCGCTCTCATCCAGAGGAAACTCTATTTTGCATTTACAACAGAATCAAACATCAGTCATCTCTCGATTATGACCTCAATTGAACTCATTGCTGCACTGCAAAACCCATGTAAGTTATATAATGCTGTGATGGTGGGAAGTCTTTCATCATTTTCGCCATTTAGACGACCAACCAGCATCTAAATCGACGGTAAAGCATTCTACAACCTAGTCATTTTTTTATTGGCCGAAGCTGTTTGCTAGTAATTGACCAAACTACTGCTGTAAGCTGCGTGACAGTTGGTCATCATAAAATCATAGCAGCGAGCATGGCCTGCCATTGATTGATTGATGTGACAAGTAACAACGAATGCTATATTGCGCCGTTGTACTGGGACGTTAACATACATTCTTGTATGTATGTATGTATGTATGTATTATGTAGTACTTATGTATGTAATGTATGTATGTATGTATGATAGATGTTGTTGTATGGAATGTACAGTATGTGTATGTATGTATGTACATATGTATGTATGTATGTATGTATGTATGTATGTATGTATGTATGTATGTATGTATGTATGTATGTATGTATGTATGTATGTATGTATGTATGTATGTATGTATGTATGTATGTATGTATGTATGTATGTATGTATGTATGTATGTATGTATGTATGTATGTATGTATGTATGTATGTATGTATGTATGTATGTATGTATGTATGTATGTATGTATGTATGTATGTATGGTATGTGTAGTATGTATGTATGTATGTATGTATGTATGTATGTATGTATGTATGTATGTATGTATGTATGTATGCATGTATGTGTATGTGTATGTATGTATGTATGTATGTATGTATGTATGTATGTATGTATGTATGTATGTATGTATGTATGTATGTATGTATGTATGTATGTATGTATGTATGTATGTATGTATGTATGTATGTATGTATGTATGTATGTATGTATGTATATATGAATATGTACTCATTTCACAGACGCTATCCAGTTCTTCGATGTCAGTGGAAGACTTCACGTACATAGGCTATATCAACCCCGATTTTGCATGGGATATTTGGAACCCACATAACGGCATTTACTTCCGATCAGCCAAATAGAATTCACGTATGAAACCTATCTTCTTGCCTGGCATAGTCCCTGGTCAGTGGCGCCGGGTGTATGTGTCATACCAGCAGTTAACAGGGCCGTCTATCTGTGTATTGATGACAACTGCCAACAGGTTGGCATCATTCCATGATGAGCTGATAATATGCGACCAGGTTATTATTATAACATTACTACAATCAGTGAAATGACATACATATGTGGATGTTGTGATTTCTCATTAACAGAATGTCTTCGATTTCGCTAGCTATGATCACTTTACAAACCTCTCTCTGCGTATTGGCTACAAAAAGGGCGACTCACGGACGTACAATGGTCAGATGGCTTGCGTTGTATTATACAACCAATTCATGTCCTGCCGGGATCACCTAAATATGGCGCTTGTGCCACCATTGACTCTCTGTGCTTTAGTTATTACTGGTCTTTTTTACACTGCTGACATATTATGTCATATGATTAGAAGGGTTTCGAATTGTTGTACCTTAGCGTTTCGGCCATTGATGATGTAATCAATTAGTCTGTGTACGGGCGTCGTTGTTAACGTTCTGTTTCCCAGCAACATTAAAGATTTTAAAGCTTCGCTTAGATCGTTCACTCAATCCCAAACCCGAAATAAAATGTGAAGACGCCACCTGCGAGGCGCCACATGTCTCTGTCAAGCCAACAAATGTTAATGTCTACTTGAGGCCCTCTCCCTAGCTCTTGACGTTTGTTGACAATCTAATATCACCATCTAAAGTGCGGATATAAAAGATCGAGGATAGTAAACGGCACGGAGGCAGTGAGAAGCGAATTGTTTTTCGATAGGTTTACCCCGGCGATTTATCAGGTTGACATTTATTTAATATTGTAGATGTTATTTTTGTCATTTTTAAGCCTGTGCTCGACGTGTTATTACGATTGCAGTATATTATAATTAGGGAAGCGATCACCACGAAGTCACTCGAAGTGAACCCTCTAAGCGTAGCTGTAAACTCTTTGCTATATTCCATTGCGATGCCATTAACCTTTTAATACCAGTCAAAAAGTTTTCATCGCAGGTTGCAGGTGCCATGGAAGTAGCTGGTAGTTTATTGATCAGGTCGCGCCAGCTCGAGGTGGTGGATCAGTGGCGTCACAGAGAGCCGTCAGGATTCAATGCAATGCCTCCAATTATGTTGCAAATCATTCGGTTTGAGTAAGTCAACTAACGTCTGCATCATGGACAGCACTGTAGAACCAGCAGGCTACATGCCATGGGACAACCAGATCCGTTTTAGTCATATATATATATATATATATAATTGAATACATATGTTTATATATATTATATTAAGCAACCTTATGCACATATTCTTCCCTGATATTTCGTAAGCATGGTAGTATATTAATTTCTGATATACAACTGCGAATGGATAAACCCTCATATTGCTAGCATGATATGCTTTCTGAAACTATTTTTGCATTCTAATTAGATGTCGTAGCCATATAAGCTGTTGTTTTTAACTGTTTCATCATAAGGGTGTGAACCAAATAGGTGGGGAAATCATATGGCGCTGAGTAGGCATGTGTGGCACGGATTGCTGTAACGTTGGCCACATCACTAGTACTGATCCTCTCGGCTGACTTATGTTATCAGTTCTTCGTTTGAAAAGACATTTGAACAGTTTTTTTTGGTATGGGGTTGGGGTTGGTACAACAAAGTACATCACTCGACAAACATAGTCTATCATAATATTTCAGCCGACGTCTGCCCATTCAGATAGAATGCAATTGCAGCTAGAAACATGCCCCTGCTCTGGCTTCAATTCAAAATATATGGAAGACAAGACAAATATTTGTTGTTGGTTCATGCGATTCGGCTACATTTTTACATTATTCGTTTTATGATTATGTGGATATTGGCTTAAACATTCACTTTAATGCAACATGTTCGATATTCTGAAAGGTGAACCGTCCATTAAAAAAAGGCACAGTATTAATGACAACAGATCCCAACGTTATCCACGACCTTTAAACTCTTGAGGTTGCCATTCACACACCCATTCCGACTTCTCACCCGAGCACTACGCCAAGACAAGTTGGGCCCAGTTCAACAGCAGTCTTGCTGGCCTGTTGTCGAAATAATTGTCCAATTACAGAAGTCTGGTATTTCAACTGTGGAAAGCGCTATGTGATTGGAATGCACGAAAATAAAATTGATGCTATATATATTGACAACTATATGTACACACACACACATATATATATATATATATATATATATATATATATATATATATATGCATATATATATATATACATATATATATATATATATATATATATATATATATATATATATATATATATATATATATATATATATATATATATATATATATATATATATTCATATTTATTTACATATCATTTACAACCGTGGAAAATTATGCAAACTTGGTTAATGACCATGAAAATTTATTGACCATGTGTTTCGAGTCTTTATGAATCGTTCCTACTTCATTTACAAAGTGAATGTGCCTTGTAACAATTTATCACTGGCAATGAAATCTCTGAGGATGCATTCGCAGACAGCCACTGCTGCACATACACCTTCAGACGTTTTAGTCTGCCACGTCCTGTTGAAGGAAATTGCCTCTCCAGGGAAGTGTTGTCCCCAGAGGCCATGTAACCTAGAGGTTGTTTACGATATATAAGCTCCCCTTCGGTTGTCGACCTTGTAAGTCTATTTGAATATTTATTGTGCAGCCGTAAATATTTCGTAGTGAAACATTCCAAAGTACACTACAGAAAAGATTTTCCAATAGAAAGACATATCTAAGGATGTATTAGCAGTCATCCATTACTTCACAAACGCCTTGAAATTGTTTTATTTAGATTGTTGCAGTGGAAATCGCCTCTTCAGGGACGGCCAGTCCCAAGAGGCCACGTAACACAGATATTGATTACGATTTGAAACTTCCACATCTGTTATTGACCTTGCAAGTTAGTTTGAATGTTTCATAAACAGCCGTAAACATTTCGAAATAAAACATTAGAAAGTCGTAGAATACGACGTGGAATTATTTTGATGGATGCTTTCTATTAAGGAAAACTTGCGACCAATTGAAGTTCACCTCTGAGCATGCAGATTAATTGGAGAGGACTGATAAAGTAAGGCTCAACAAAGCATATACAATGAAGAGACGAACCGAATGGGTAATGTAAATTTGGCGTGGATTCTCACAAAATGGCGGTCACTGTAACCTCTATAACTTCAATGGACAGACTGCCAAAAGACGGTTTCTACATAGCAGTAGTATATAACCTTATCATGTGGAGGTCCATTATAGGATCTGGCTCCGGCGGAAGGGATGATATAATAAGCTGACGTGCAACAACCAACTCGCGTCTAACAACCAGCTGACGTGATATATTCAGAAGACCTGATACAATCAGCAGAAGTGTTATAATTAGCTTATGTGCTCCAATCAGTTTACGTGTAACAATCAGCAGATGCTTTGCAATCAACGTGGTACAACAGACTTGTTATAATCTGTAAACGTGTTGCTATAAGCAGATGTGAAATATATTCACTCATGTGTTATGAGCAGTGAACGTGTAACTATCACAGGACGTGGCATATTCAGCTAGTTTGAATATTGGCAACTGACGAGATGCTATCAGCTTACCTGTATAATCAGTCTGCGTATGATAATCGGCTGACGTAAGATCATCAAGTGACGTTATTTCTTGCAATCAGATTACGCCATATTTTGCATTTACGTGTTATATTCGGCAGAGAATATGCTTTGTATTGACGTATTATGGTCGGCTGATGTTATATATGTTTCATTGACGTGCTATAGTCAGCTGGGGTGTTATTGTCGGCAGACGGGATGTCAGCTGGCCCCGAAAGTCTCAGAATCTTGCTTGCTTATGGTAATGTTTCAGGAGTTATTGGGATTATCGTCGGATTTATTAAGGCCATTAGTGATAGACGCAAACAAAAGCTCGCTATTCATAACTTTAACTCCAGGATAAATAGGGTATCCTTTACCTTCATTTGGTGCCCGCTGTTGGAGATACGTGGATGGTGCTAAAGAGTTCATAAACGCAGGTGTCTGTCAATACAGCATATACCATAACATATATTTGCAAGCAAGCTCTTTCATAATTGACTTTTAGGCGCATGAACAACAGTCGACTATTACTACTAAGCTAACCTTGACCTTTCACTCAGAAATAGACTAAACAGCAGTCGTCATCTGGGAAATCACGCCTAACATTGGCGAACGATAACCCCAGTCTGGTAATTTCGTAGGTTTGTTAATTTGATTTCACCCAGCTTGTGTGTCGATTTCGTCACTATAACCATCTTAGTGCCAACATGAAGCAATATCACTTTTGTCATCACAGCCACTAGCTCCGACCGAACCGTAATATAAATATATACCGTTCTGCTCCGATATTTTATGTGCACATTCAAACATGGGTTTGACTACAGCGCTGGGTTTGGCATCTACAAAACAACATATATTAAGAGCCTGTGAAAAAATAAGTCGCAGCGCCGATCGATGCTATTCTTTAAGAAATGCCATCTATACATCATTTCCGAAAATTTGCGATGCGATGACCGCCATTTTAGAAAATATTGCATCGCATGATTTCCCGTGATTTCCCGCCGCCTCACCCGCATTGCCTCCCTGCTAACCTTGAGAAGCACGTTGACGCACTTTGAATACAATCTGCTGCACTTTATCGAGTTCAGACGCAGGAAGTAATGGGTCACGTCTTTCTGGGCATGCGCGATGTACGTGGGCTTGAACTTGAAAACAAACATGGTGCTGTGTTTCGGACTTTCTACCGCTTCCAAATTTAACGAACTAATACCATGGCTGAAATCCCCCGTCACAATGGGATAAAATTTTCCGTGAACATCATTGCATTCCAAAACTCCATCACTTGGTTACGTTTATTGTTTGGTAGTTGTCTGAATCGATCTCAAAATTTATAACATTGCGTCGTTTTCAAACATAGTAAGACGTCTACTCGGAGCTGGGCAGTCTATATTGCTGCTGAGCTTATTTCTATGCAGACCTGTTGATTGGATGCGGTGACAATCAGTGACACCTGCTGGTTACGCCTGCTGTCACAACTAGTGACTATACGGTAACTGTGATGGTGACGAACTTGATGTGTTTAACGTCAAACATGATTTCTATACGCTGTTTCCGTAAAAGATTTGTTTTTTTTTCTGCAAATGATTTGGTTACTGACCTCTTTACCCCCTTCCTCTCCCTCCCCTACTGCTCTGCCACTTTTCACTCCGCTCGCATTCTCTCTTACCTTAATAATAGCGCCAGCAATGAGAATCTGTAGACTTGATGTCCTGCAGCTGCGGAGTACAAGACGCGGCGGTTACACAGCCAGTCAATACGTTCTTTTTATATGGAGCATTTCTTTGCTCATGCTTTAGCTTTATATCGTCCGCTTTAGCTAACAGACTGGGTCTGTATCATAAACTAATTGATTCAATGTCATGCGAATTAATGCACTCGACCGTCCAGGCTGCAGCGCTGATGGTTGGATTATGTGGGCGGAACAATAATTATTGTCATTGGGCGGGGTCCGATGTTCTCAATCAAAGGAATAATTCTTGGCTAAGCATCAATTATTTCTGATTCCTGGTTAACGCCGATATTTCTACCTAAGTGACCTGTATTGGCTGCAGGGTATGAAAACAAAGACTGTTATTTCGCAGAAGCAATGGTTGGAGTTGTACAAAACTCTGCAACAATATCGAGAACTGAGACAACAATTGCAAATATATACACATATATATATATATATGAGCCGATATATATATATATATGAATATATATATAAAATAATTATGTCTATGGCTATAGCATCATATATACACATATATATATGTTATATATATCCTATATATATATCTATATATATATAAATATCTATATATATATCTATATATATATATATATATATATATATATATATATATATATATATATCTATATATATATATATATATATACATTTGTAACAGCAATTTATGTGCAGCGTTTCTTCCATGAGCCTCATAAACTATCCACGTTGCTGAAACGATGTTAACCAATTGCTTCCCTAACGAATCAATTGGTACTGTAGACGATCGCGTTGCAATAGCCACATAGCACAGCCGCCAATACGCTGAGGTGAGGTCACGTGGAATGATTGAGGTTGTACTGCTCGCGTTGCAATAATGGGGGGTCAAATAGCACAGCCGCCAATACGGTACCACAGTGAACCCAGGTCTCTCGTTGATCACCGGGTGTTAAAAATCGGCTTGGTACAGTGAATATACAAACATGGCACGATCAGCCAAGCTGTCTGACATAAGTAGCAAACGAAATGCACATGTGTGTGTGTGCGTGTGTGTGTGTGTGTGTGTTTATGTGTGTGTGTGCGTGTGTGTGTATGTGTGTGTGTATGGGTGTGTGTGTGTGTGTGTGTGTGTGTGTGTGTGTGTGTGTGTGTGGGTGGGTGTGCGTGTGTGTGTGTGTATGTGTGTGTGTGAATAAAACGAACATATTAATATCTAGTATTCAGACTGTAGTTATATTTTAGACGGCACATTTGATGCTCCATCGAACTACATCGAGCCCGAACAAATGTACGGTGATGCGTATCTATCAGTGTATCTGCAAAGTTCGTCCGTCATTTAACCTAACGTTTCTTGTATCCATCACCCCATCGCTGTTCACTCATTTTGCTACAGTCCATGTCATTATGCAAGACCCTGAATTTGGTCATCTCGGCAGATAACACCGTCATCTGAATGGAGATAAATGGATCGATTATGCCCATCAAGTACACGGTCCTCCAACACATGATGTGTGAATAAACCATCGTTATCTCTATCTTTATAATCCGCAGTTGGTCCATATATTATTTTCATCCGACGTATTATTGATGTATAGAGTTGCAAACTGAATAACATTTACCCCCTGCAGATCTCCTGGTCAACCCCACTCTTCCGTGTTACCAATTTTCAGCTAACTTAAGCGCAATTTATCAAACTTAGAGAACCAAAGGTGGGAAATAACTCTTGCGCTAAAATCATTATCGATATATAAATCACATTTGGCTCTACATGTCATCGCGGGAAGCACAATCAATCGCTCAGGTCCGAGTTGTGTCCCATATGATCGTCCAACTTAGAACAATCATTAGGTTATCGTGTAATCTTTCATGTAAAGCTTTGTCACTGACGCACTTAATCGCCCACCATCTTTAACAAACCATGTAAATCATAATGTTCACACGCTATGACTCGAACGGGTCATTATGTTACGTGTGTCGATATGTTGATTCATCTTGATTTATAAGGTTGCAATAATTTATGAGGTGATAATCTAGTGACGTTTGAATAATTCAGAATCGATCGGTCTGTCGATTATTGAAATGAGATAAAACAGAGAGTAATAAAGAAGATTTTGGTATTGTACAATCGTAGCTATTCTTGAATATGTGACACAGTCTATGGGTGGTTTGCCAGATAATTGATGGGCGATATTTGACTTGTCTACATGCGTAACATATGTTTTTTAAGTTGCTAAGCAGCCAGCAGTGTCGTATGCGACGTTATCACAGCGGCTGCACTGCTCTGCCTTCATTGGTATCAGTTACTGAACACATTTTAATAACTAGAAACTGCATGAATGACCAAAGCGAATGGATAGTACCAGGCAGGTCATTGACGCCGTTAATTCTCATGTGGCTCGATTGGGTAATGTAGAATGCCATATCGTATAACGTCACATAGAAAGTCTTTCGATGATTTAATGTGTATGTGGATTTTTGTACGTGTTAGTATAATGGATAATCTCTGGACATTCTTGTTTATATCCTAACAGCCATGTGCGTGCCTACTGGAAGGTTAGTCCCGAGGTAAATGGTGTTTGTTCGTGTCCAGAGAAAGAAATAGGTTTGTATTATGACTGACAGTGTGTATTTGAGTACCTAGTGAAGTGTCGTATTAGCAGGTGGCTTTGTGGTGCACACCTTAGAGTTGTACCCGTTGTAATACAAATTGCTACTAAATAGTAACTGCCTATGACCATCAATCAGAATATGTTCGACGCAATGCGAAGTGGCAAAATGAAGATGCACCTTTAAATGTGCATTTCACCACGTTGCAAGGCAAAGTTGTTTTTATAGGAATTCCAATCAAATTCACACCCAAAAGTGGTGAATCATTAGCATTTGTTGAATGTTCTAATGACAAGGTCTACCATATTATAAACTCACACGCTGCGTTAGCGAATTTGAACGTTCTTTATTCATTGATTATAACTCTGATATTTCGCTTTGACAATTCGTATTCGCATGACCTAGCGCATACTAGATCACTAGTTGCAAACCTCAGATTCAAACATCCACTTTCCTATATTTTTCGCCGAGAACGGTAAATGTCTAAGTAATTTCGAGGTGCCGTTAGCCCCCGGAGACTCTACTGATGCGATAATGGACGGACATAATTACGGTCAATCGTCAAACAGACAACAAGCAAATGTGGCTGCACTTTGCCTGGGCCAGACATTGCGATCAACGCGCGTTTAAGTAATTTCTAATACTACGACCAACATACGTGTAATACTCAAGGACCAAGTAAAGCAGTAGTCTAGGTGTATTACTCTACAGACTTGTTCATTATTTCAGTAAAATGTGTTAATATCACAACTACAAGAAGCCATTATTGGTTCTCATGTCGTTATGGGGAATTGTATTTGATAAACCATTTGATCATTGTATCAGGCATGGAGACAAATGAGTGAATTTTTTTCGACGGGAGCAAGTTAAATTGTTCCAACAATAGAGTAAATTTGAGGCCCATCCTATGCAGAAATCTATCCAATCATGCAGGCATAAAAAGCCGTCCGTGATATGACCGACTGGTTTGTTCTGCAATGCATCAGCTGTGTCATGAGTACATCATTACATGTCATTCGGACGTGAATGCTTGAATGATATTTTACACTATGACATCTCATTTCTCTTATATTTTGGCTGTCGTTGCTTATAGGCGAAAGCATGTTGCCTTAACCTAGCCACCTAAGTAAGGTAATAATATCCATTCACATGTAGGTGAGGTACCAATCGGGTAGTGTCGTCTGCTATCCCCAATAGATATTGTAGTTAGAAGTATTACTGATCGAAGTGTTGGTCTTATAACTTTAATTATACGCGTAAGGGGGAAAACGCAACAAGAAATTAAAGATCTAAGAATGATATAATAAAACTCATCCGTACTGATGATACCCAGCTAGTGCCGATTGGTAATAAATCTTCCTACCTACAGGTGATCCCAACCAATGATAATGGGTGATAAATCTTCTTACGTTCTCAATGATTCTCATCCAATGCTGATTTCTAATACATCTTTCTACGTTCTAATGATACACGACCAATACTAATGGGTTATAAACCTTCGTAAGTACTGATGATACCCAACCAATGCTAACGGGTAATATATCTGTGTACATACTAATGATGGCCAACCAATGCTAACGGGTAATACATGTTCATACGTACCGATGACACTCGACCAAGGATAATGGGTTGTTTATCCTCCTACGTACTGATGTTACCCGACCAAAGATAATGGGTAATAAATCTTCCTAGATTCTGATGATACCTAACCAATGCTGGAGGGTAATAAATCTTCCTACGATCTCATGATACAAAGACAATATAATAAATATGCCTGCGTTATGATAATATCCGAGATCAAATGCAGAAAGGGAAAAACAATAGCTAGAAATCGTTTCTATAAACGTAGCTTTTACGCCTTAATATCTCACCTATTCTGTAGGCATGCAAATAAAACAGCAGCATGAGCACAGGGAATATGGGATTTCGAAGGGACAAAACAGGTGTATATCAAACAATACAATATTAATATTGTTCTAATGGTTGTCAAAGGTATTCCATTTTTATTTATATAGTTCTAATAAAATGGAATCCAGAATCAACCAGCTCATTAGGATGGACGAGGATAATACATTGAGGTGTTTCGGACAGGAGCTGTCACGTCCTTCTTCACAACAATGTCTCCAGTGCTTCAAGAAAATAATTCGTGCGTGGGAGATATTAATGATGGCATTTGATCATGTTGACAGCGACAAACATGCAGATGCTTGATCAATCATTTGAATAACGGTAGGTAAATGCATTGGCGCATCAATACTAAATTAAATTTATTACCATACTGAAACAAGATTCGTATTGCAGTGTAAATTCATATGTCACAGCGCTGACAACCATAGGAGCCAATTATATATAATGCATTTTCTTTTATACCATATTTCATGTTTCTTTCTGTGCGGGAATCACTCTGTATTGTGTAATGTCGGTTAAACGGAAATAAATGGTAATGTTTCTCCGCTATTTGTAATGTAGCTCGATAAATGCTGTGTCTTGAGAATGGCGGTCCAGCAGTGGGTAATAGAATGTGTCATGATATCAAAGAGTGTTTAGCTTCGCGCTATACACTCTTTGGATCAGCTTTATACACAACATTGCTTGGTGATTTGGCAGGATCATAATGGCAGCATAAATATCGGCTATCGATATAAGACATAGATGTTGGTGTCACAAGTCGAGCTATCACATGATAGCGGCTCGTTATTGATGCAAGTTTCATTTGTGCTTATGGAAGGCTTTTATGTCAACTTGTAGATAGTGTGTCGTCTAAGCAGAAGATTTATTCACTGATCTAATCAAGTGTCTGATAACGGGTTCTTTGAGTTGTGATACTAGCACTATATAATCTATGGATTATGAAGTCTCAAGCAATAGCAGAGATGTTGATATTCACATCGAAGCACTGCCACCAACAATTGATTCTTTTGATCTCAGCGGTGTTGTTTGGGCAATGGACGTTGCATTTGCTGTCCGAAATATTAAGCCGTGGAATTGGGAAATTAACCCGCCAGATGCTGAAGAATCCTATTCAGCGACAAATGTGGCCTGTTCTTTCGATCAAAACACTCTTGCATCCTGATAATCATGGCAGCATTCAGCAATTTGAAAATCAGATGTGAAAGCATATTATTTACCGCATCGACTTGGATGCTTGATTAGAGGCTAAACCGTCAGTTGTGATCGTTCGTTTATATTAGTGACCTTAATCGAATGCTGGAAATCCCAATCAAAATATCAAACTTCAGGTTAAGGCCGTATTTTATTATCGCTATCGAAAGAGCACAATCGAATTCATTGTTTCTACACTGGGACTGTTTTTATTAAGTAAAGATTAACGATAAAAAAGTTGTCATTTAACGCCATCTTTGCGTTAATCAATCCTTACTAAGGTGCACTACGCATACATTATCTATCTCAGTCTCATTGTGAAACGGACTTTAGCCAGCACAGCACAAAGTTACGTTCCGATCACCTGAAATATAAGAGAAATGAGGTACCATCCTATAAATTTTAATTCAAGCAAACGTCCGAATGACATCTAATGATCGATGCACGACTCCGCTGATGCATTGCAGAACCGACCAGTCGGTCATATTACGACAGGTCTTAATGACTGCATGTAGATATACATTTCGTCATAGGCATTGCTTCAAATTAACTGGCTGATAATGTGCTGCCAACACAACCATTCAATGTTTACAACATTTAACATTTGAACATTGAAGTCTCCTGTTACCAACAATGATTTCGTCTAGTTGTGATAAAAGGCGGAACGCCAGCTTGTTACTTTATTTTGGTCCGTCGACATTACACGTTTGTTGGTCGTGTCTAAGTATTGTAATTACTTTAACATGCGCTAAAAGCCATGCAAAGTGCAGCCACATTTGCCTGCTGTCTCTCTGACGACTGACTTTAATTACGTCCATCCATTACAATACCACAATACCACATTTACCAGAAAGCACATTTAGTATAACTTGGTCAGCTCACCACGTGACTTGCGCGAACCACATTCACATGGACTAGAAAGAGCTGTCATAACCTCAGCTTTAACAAAGTTTGTCGGGTGGTTTTGATTCTTAATAAAGTTATAACGCTCAATACAGCCATCATCTACTACCAATCTCTGTCATGACAACAATTTCTCACCACCAGTAGGTAATGACAATAGGCGTGCGCGCACCGATGATTTCTTTGTCAAATCATCAATATATAATTCAGTATTTAAACCATTCATTGTAATTAAAGTATACGCTGATGCCTCTGGTTTATTTGTGTACAACTCATTTTGATACTATACATCACCTCATTTTTAATGTTGTACTGCATTTTTACTCTGGCGCATCTGAACAATTATTTTTACCGTTTTTATGTACAACAAAATGATAATGTGGAGCTGGCCAATTAACGCTCCCAATATCTAAGTATGCCTACATATCAGTAGATCGAGTAATCACCTGACAGCCTTATTCAATTAAGTACATCATTTCTTAAATCCATCCGAATTAATTGTCCATAACTGGGAACCAAATAAACTGCAATGTTGTGTCGGTGCGGCTGCCAAAGACAGCTCGAGGCCTTTCCTGCAATGTCGCCTTTCCTTATTGCCTCTCCTTCTTCTTAAGCTTGCGCTATTGATGTGATTGCAGCTGGCATTCGTCCTCGTCTTATGAAGGGAACAACATGACTGTGGATGCCTCTGTTGAGCAATCCTTAACGGGGTTCATAAAAAGTGATTGATTCGATGCAATCTGTTCCATTGAAATCTACGTTGTCTGATGTGTGGGTTTCGGTGTTTGCACCGCGGTTGAATACAGCGGTCTTTGCACAAGAGATGCTCATCGAAACAGTGGTGTATTCTCCGGGAGTGTTGCGAGGCATCTTGCTTATGTTTTGTGCCACAAAGAGAACAGGTAACTTTGCACCACAGCATTTTGAGTCCATTAACGTAACCCTTTTCATAATGTCTTCAAACTCACTTTGCCGTTCGCTTTCTACAGACGTCAGTTCTTGCGTTTTTCAGTCGGCGGTAGATGATCGGCGCAGTTCTCCAAAAAATATCGCTTTAGCCTCAGTAATGGTCTCAGTGCAATAAAACCCATCGATCACATCCCTGTTTGACTTGGTTGTCTGCCGTGGTATAGCGCAAGATGCAGTCATCTGACCTTGCGTGTAATTAGTTTGGCCACAGTCCAAGCAGATTAACAGTCTGTAAGTCCTAAATACATCGTTTAGTTGATCAAGACTTCGCTTAGTTGTATTCACCGTTAAGAATAATTCTTTGAACTGAAAATAAAAAGCAAAATACAATCGACAAATCACAGTTTATTCTGTTCCATCCCATGGGCAGTGTAATGCCCCACAATTCATTCAAGTTAGCGGAGTATGATGTTACTTACTATCAGAACTGACTCACTAACGATGTTTCCCAATTACAAGGTCAACTCACGCTAAGTTGATTGTCAAGGTATTCAATGAACAGGTATGGATGGTAAAACGCTCTCAGCTCTGCAGTGAAATAGGATGCACAATTCTAGTGACATAGAGTCGTACATCATCAATTTTTGCAGTATAGGAGGATAGGTGGAACAGATTTAATCGAAATTGTAAAAATGTTTCTAAAATGCGATGTTAACATAGAATCAGGGATTATTCGTACCCCAGGCTGACAGGATGCGACAAATCGTAGTCCTAAAGAATCTTGCACAGACGAAGACCATGATTCGAATTGTCACCCAGTACACTAGGCAGCGCTTAAGCTGTAGCTAGATTGGAACAGCAAGGCAGAGAATTTTTAAACAATGATATTTTATATGCCATCTCGCGTTTAAGTCGAAGAGCAGCAGCGCAAAGCGAACTGCTCGTAGGCTCCGATATGGCGTTGCATGATATGACGTTGTTGGTGGTGACGGAACAGACAACTGTTGTGACAACGGGGATATCGCTACACGTGGTGACCGAGGTGATACCAGTGATTGTGTTGAGAGGTGATATCAATGATTGTGTTGACAGTGGTGGTATTAGTGTCAACAGTGATGATATTATTGATGGTATTGGTGGTTGTTTCTGTAGTGATGCTATCCGTTGCTGTGTCTACAATCAATGGGCTGCTCACTAAACACAGTCACATGTAGGACTACACTGGCCTTACAGTTTTTTGTAGCTGCTTTATTACGTTAAAACCGTACACACACACACACACACACACACACACACACACACACACACACACACACACACACACACACACACACACACACACACACACACACACACACACACACACACACACACATACACACACACATACACACACACACACACACACACACACTCACACACAAACACACACACACACACACCCCACAGTCACACACACTCACACACACACACACACACACACACACACATATATATATATATATATATATATATATATATATATATATATATATATACAAAATATATATACATATATATATATATATATATATATATATATATATATATATATATATATATATATATATATATGTGTGTGTGTGTGTGTGTGTGTGTGTGTGTGTGTGTGTGTGTGTGTGTGTGTGTGTGTGTGTGTGTGTGTGTGTGTGTGTGTGTGTGTGTGTGTGTGTGTTTGTTTGTGTGTATGTAGTCATACCATGCTGCCATACATATGTTTCATACATATTGTCTAGTAGTTCGTTTCCTGTGTCAGCCTCCGCGGTAAATTATCACAGAGGATGGGATTTCAATAACCTTAAGGCGAGCGACATGGTTTGCTGGCTGTACACTTGTCGAGGTGTATCTTTTAACACGGATCATTTGAATCATTTGTTTGTAATAAAGTAGATGGACGCTTCCTTGCACCGTCCTACATTATACATTCTTTTATCGATGATCTAATTGTACTGGTAGATATAGATGCAATAGCTATTCAGGACAAGAGCTTAATTAAACAAATGTGCCTTTCTCTAATTATCAGTCGGTAATAATCAATGCATAGCCTTGAAGCCCATAGCAAAGATAGGAGCAATAATTCTCCAATAGATCTCATTAATGTGAGTCATATATTTCGTGGCAAGTATCGATCTATGGACACCATAATAACGAAATATCGCGCAGATCAAATCCAAAGCCCGTAGATTTGTGACAAAGAATAACTTTTAGGTACTTTGTACAAACCACCTAACACCTGGACTGTGACAATGAACCTTTACAACATGATTAGTGCACTGGTGCGTCACATGATTGTCAGCATCTCGTGATGTGCATGTACCACAGATAATACTATATAATTAGAGTTGAAGTATAGGTAATAACTAAGTCAAATATTTCTTATGGGGGTTGAATGTTTTAGAAGCGACGATATGCGCATACAACGACCAACCACCTGTGGCGCACCTGTGTTTGTCAATACAATATCATTCATTGTATTGTCGACTACTGCGTAAAGAGTAAACGAGTTCAATTTAGGATATATTTGAGCATTGATTAAAACGTACAGACGTGTCGTCAATTTACCGACAATATTTCCGTTTATCAATACTGCTTAATGAAGTAAGCAAACAATAGCTTTCTAATGTAGAAGCCATGTATTTTAGCGCGGGAAATCGATGGACACCGATGCGCAGCAGCATACCACGGCAAGAACGTAGCAAGCAATTGTGAAAAAATGAATAAGGCAGATGCGCCCGTGAGAGAAATGTAAATCGCACAAATGTATGTATACAACTACAACTATACGTATATATATATTTGCATATATATATATATATATATATATATATATATATATATATATATATATATATATATATATATATATATATATATATATATATATATATATATATATATATATATATATATATATATATATATATACGTTATTGGTAGGGTAGTGCGTTATTGCATCCGTTACAGGTCCAACAATCTACTTATCAACTGGCCGATAACAATTCTATCTAGGCAGAGGCTATTATTCAACAACTGTGCGACCAAGAGATTGATCACCTTCACAAAGGGAAGCGAGATGAACAAGCTTGCATTCTTTTTTGTCCCCCACTGATTCGAATAACCGAAATGCTGACATTCCAATTTCTCGAAGATTCTTGGACGTGAACAAAACAATTTAAGGGAATTGATGAAAAGCCGAACCAAAATGAAAAGTCGAAATAACCATTTCAAGAAGTGTGTTAAGGTGCTCGGATGATAGGAAACGTACTGACCTACAGTAGATCCTTAACATGAATTGATTATTCGCATTTTAATGGCCTTTGTCTGTGTTTACATCAACATGCCGGTCGGGTGAGGTTATTTCGGATTGTACATCATCCGATATAATGCTGTTACCTTGGGTAGCTTGACAGCGTTTAAGAACACAGTGGACTTATCAGATCAACTTGTCTCCTTATCCTAAATGTACAGACAATTACGGCATGACACGCCATTCGCCGATGATCCTCTACATTGCGATGATTGTATAGTGATGAATGCTGATGCTTTAGCCGCTCGAGGAACATCCTCATGGATTAATAAAATACTTGCTAATCAAACACAAAAGCACCGCATTGACATGCAATACAACAAAAGGAGCTTATTTTCCCTGGAGGAGCTATTGTTCAAATATCACGCAATAAAAAACAACAACACCGCCTTCAACCATCAATAAATATATAATGATATTTTGGCCATGTACTGCTCTTGAAACCTAAGCCAAAAAATATCCAAGCCGTGCCTACGTATCTCCTCAACCGCTTTGGATGATTTCTGTATTTTACTAATTCTGCCACTGTTGCTTTTCAAGTGTCCGGCCATACTGACGATGAAGAATATTTCATAAATTCTCCCGTATATCAAGTCTTCCGCCAGTTACGCCTACTAATTCAATTGTTTTATTTGTATCTGTCCTATAGCTCTCTTGTTTATGCCATTGGTATTCAGAGTTAAACCACTTCTGAAAAGGTGCGTTCTTCAGTTGCTGAACTTTGCTGTTTATGCTGCTTGCTACTATATACACCTGTATGGAGAGTTATCCAGTATGCCTGCGACTATCCTCAATAATTCCGTATTTTCGGTGAATTGTCAACAACTTACCTTGTAAACAACTTACATCTTGTAAATGATACTGTAGCGCAGTATACATGCTCAATTCATCTTCAGTAATAACCTAGTAATGGACGACTGGATACAAATAAGGCGAATTCGATTAATAAACTACCTTCAAATAATATTTCATTGATTGATAAAACACACTTTATGTATTTCTCACCAATACAATAGAATAATGTTTAAGTCAAATTGGTCAGAGTCATAAGATTTGCTTGTGGCTGTTTTACCGATCCCCTCTCTCAATTAAGATGTGTATCTTAAGAGAATACATTGATGTGAGTTAATTGTATTCATAGGATAAGCAACCGCTGAAGTCGTATTTGCTGCCCTCACGGTGTTTCGTTAAGTATTAGATGTTCTCTTTGCAGATAGACATGCCACCTCGAAATAACATAATAGTAATATTGACTGGAACAAGTAGCTTCGTGATGATTAACATTGTTGGCATTGCTATTCAGGAATATAAGCTTACCACATAACTTATAGAGTGTAATTAACGGGTTCAAAGCTTACTTTCGATACATCATGAGCAAAACACGAGGCTCCCAAATGTGTCCTGAGCCATTGAATTATTTTCTGTACGCTTTCCTGTAAACTCAACCTTAACGACTACTCTTCTGTTTGATGAGCAAACCAAGTTGACAAAGGAATAACTAACAAATGGTTTGTGCAGCCTTTCCTCGCCGACGTTAATGGCTGTATAATTTCATAGTGATTTGTATTTGGTTGGTTGGTGACGGTCTTTTGGTCAGAATGCCTTTGATAGTATAAGCACGGCTGTTGGCTGCTGTTTTACCTAAATATCATGAACATCAGTTGTCAATGGCAACGACACTCCACCCTCCAAATACATTCTGTTCCTTTAATTTAAACACTAAACCACTGCTTTCGTATCTCGTCAGGGGTATTCCAGGGATCGAACACCGATAGAGCGCCATAAATGTCATGTTATGTTCGTAAGCAGTCTACTAGCTGCAAGGCTTAACAATGTTCTGTAGTATGTGCTCTCAGGAGACTGAATATGACACCCTGTCATTTGATTCAGCCATCCCGTTTAGACATAGAGACCCGAGAGATAGAGGTTAAAGAGTCCAGCAGGTTCTTTATACACGTCGTCACATCACATGCTACAACGCAGTACTAAAACATTAGGCACATTAGTGGCTCTCCAAGGACCAAGTATCTTCGGTTTTTTTTAAATATTGCAGCTTGTTTAAAATGTTTACTACCGATCATAATGCTTATTTTTGGCAAAAACCGCAATATGTTCAAATATATGTACTATCGCATGATTCTCCAGCAAAAGCAATGACAGGGTTGATCGAACGTCATTTGTTATTTGGCAGAATGATGAGCATCCACGAATGATTGATAGGTAAACGCTTACTGAATCACAGCCATGGTAATTACAGGAACTACGATTGATCCAGACTAAAAGCCTTCACTCACAGCGATGCAAATGCACTATCCGCTTAAAACCTGATTAGATTCGGATTAACATTTTGAGATAAGTGCTAAACGTTGCTGTAAGTGTTTGTAAATCTGTATTCGTCCAATATATTATGCACTACTCACAAGCCAAGCTTATCCGTGGATCTCGTGATACGGCATTCCGCTGATCAATAAAGTCACAGCGTACACATTCGTTTGTAAATAGGGCCAGTAGTCCTATTAACTTCATCTGCTTGATTTACAAAACCAATAATCCTCATATTAAAGGTCGTTATTGTTATAAGGTCAATGGGTCACTGGTTCCGTGTCTGGTAAAACTTTTCAAACCTTGACCGTTGTACCAAATGTGTCGTCTATCAATCGTAAACGCTGTGAATTCTGACTTGGATCGTAAGCACTGCTTGCTTTCTAATTTGGCAACAATGGCACTTAAGTTAACCAACAAAACATTTATATGACTGGATATCATAACAACAACAATTCAGGAATATGTGCCATTCTTATTGATCATCCTACCGGTGGTTGCATTGAAGGTAATATGCGAGGAAACTACGCCTTGATATTGTACCATACAATAGACAACGAGAACACAGTGAGAGCTCAATCTATGAAGAAACAGCTTATTGCCAAGTGGAATAGCATGTTAGCTTAGCGCTTGCCTGAAATGCGATATTTCTTTTGTTCATTAGTCCCCAATTAGACTTGCAAACTGAACTAAGTTAAAAGCTCTGGTTTAATAGACAATCTGCTAATAGTATCTAAGACAATCTTCTTATGGCAACTACTTGCGAATAAACAGTGCGAAAAGCCATCTGCAGTGTAAATTTTTGTAGATGTTGCGGTCAACGTTGCTTGAGGGCATAGAAATACAACAATCGATTTATGTTCAGAAAACAACACAAAGTGTATTAATAATAGAGTACCAGGTTTGCCTGGCAATGCGAAATTGCTAAGCAAATCTGTATTGTTTCCATCTCAATGATCGTCTAATTCAGAGTGGCGCTAATCAGCTGGAAGCTGTTAAATATCTCATGCGTCTGCAGCCACACAAACAACTAGAATAGTTACACAGATGCGTCTGCAGCCACAAAAACAAGTAGAATAGTTACACAGATCTGTACCAAAACCATGTACACCTACCATGTTCAATAGGAAATACGATGAATACCACCAAGCATATGTATTCTAAATAAACTGCTTCGATTATTTGTTTATTACCACTGCCGGGTTAGGAATATCTCTTGCTTTACGATGCACCACGACATTGTCTACTGTATTATGGATTTTTACTTACTTTTTATTGTTCTCAATGCGCATCATAGAAGATCAAGATAGGTGTTTGACACACAGCCACATTTAACCAATATCTGTATTTTGCATACTGTCTATCTATGGGGTCAGGATGGCATACATAGTGTTGGAAAGTGATAGGGTTTTGTGTAAATCCCCTACCCACGTTAATTGTCCAATGTGATTTGAGATTGCCACAGCGGAAATCGCCGAACATGAACATTTAACAAAAGCGAACGTTATTTCTTTGGCAAAAGCCACAAGTCATTGATAGAACATAGAAGGCAGCGAAGGCCCTGATTAAGATGACTTTGCATCAGCGGATGTAACTGGCGCCACCACTGCCCCACCCAATAACATTAATTTTTGGAGAAATCGGTTTGCAGTTCCGAGGCGGAAACAAATACTGATGTTTGTCAAGCACGTATTTTGAGTATGTGAAGTTGTAGTTGGCTGTCGTAGCATGCGTGGCTAATCTGTGGAGTTATAATTGGCAAGGTTTAATTGCGAGATCGTAGACATATCGATGCATAACCAAACTGTTGTCGGTTCTGACATCACCTTGTTTATGTGTGTCAGTTAAATCATAAATACCTTTGTCGCCATATTATTTTAGGTAATATATAAGTTAACACCATTATATGCGACGGCATATGTGCATTAAACAAGGATAAAACCAATTTCTTGATTTGATACCACTTCTCTCAAGAACCAATATTCGTGGTATTTCTATTGTATTATTTCGTTATTATCTACTGCATCCGTTTATGAGGCATAATGTACGATCCTTTAGTGTCACAAGTCAAGTTGATATATTACGTATTACACATAGCTGTGTTTTTAGACGTGTAGGCCTTCATATTTATTTGCTGATAACCATAACTGGTATTACGTGAATACTACTCACTCACTCCCTGTAACATCCTTGATCACATCAGTTATGGAGCACAAGCTCTCTGTTCAGTTGGAATGACACTCACACAAATAAGGATAACAATGTTTTCTTTATTTACTCAGCTATTTTATGAATGGCATGAAGGTCGTACTTGGCATCAGAGAGCTGTCATCTGTATTTCATATTTTAGATCGTAGTCAGTTTAGTTTTTTAAATACTTAGGTTTGTCTGGGTCTAAGTGGTAAAAGATATCTAATTATCGGAAATTGTGGCTGGTAATCATTTTGATGTTAGAAAAAACAAAAATGCATGCTTGAACCTGTAACAAATAACCTAATTATTTAATATGTGTGGGCTCTACCTTCCGCACAGCAGACAGACTAAAATGGGTCCAGGAAATATAGCTGGCACTTATCACCTGACAAAGTCTCGATGTATGTTGGTACGATATTGACAATTATATGCAACGGTAAAACTTTTCCCACTCACATGTCTATCTATTGGTTTGATTGACTCATTCCAAGTAATAATTTATCAATTGAAAATGCTCAAGCTAGGGATACCGTAATACAAGAAAATAATTACATCATTTTTGGCGTTGAACATTCTGTCGTACGCAATTAAGATCAAAGATCTAACCATTGACTGGGTGATTATTTGGATACGATGGTTAGATGAAACGCGTGACAAAAATGTTCGCTTCTGAAGTCCGGGGACTGACCTCCACATGATGAAATAGCGAAAGCTGACCGATCAAGGAGAAAGGAGTTTACCCTCTTGACACTCTCTGTCCTTGTCATTATTTTCGAACATTGTACTGTTCGATTAGTCCTCATACCGAGCATCCCAGTGAACTCCATGATCAGTCTCTACTGCAGTTGTGAGTGGCTGGTATTGCTCTCTGCGGGCACATGGTCAACATATAGGACTCAACTGACATACTCTGATAGAAAGATAAAATAAAGCACGGAGCTAATATGTAATGGAGAAAACTAGGCAGAAGTTTTCAAGCACTTTCACTGATTATTGCATATTGCACATTTTAATAGACGTACACCATGCTTGGATGCTATATCAATAAGTAAGATAATGATGTGAGTACAGTGAAAGCATTACTTAATGCAAAACGGAAATATCTATCAGCCCAGAACTTGTGCTAAAACGCGTTTATCTCTTGTTTAATAGTTCCCATTATGACTTAAAAATTTAACCAAGTTACATGCTCGGGTAAAAAAGCAATCTGTTTTTGCGTATAACATAATTGCCTACCTGCAAATTAACTGGAGCCTAAAAGCAGTCAAACGACTCGCGTTTCATGTGTGGTTTAAAAGCAGCTAAACCCATTTCAGATTGATATGCAAGTGAGAAATAGTCACGCACGGCCAATTGTTCCTACTTCAATGTTTGAATGATCAAACACTAAGCTAATCAGTTGCAAACGGTTATTCATCTGACGTATTTACAGCTCCAATAAGATTGGAAACTATATTCAGTTTGCTATATTCAGTTATATATATATACAAAATAGCTATAACAGTAGTTGCAACTTCCATGCTTTGAAACTGCACGATAATAATATCTCAATAAAGCCATGGAACATACTGCATTGCCATCCTTTGAGCGTTCTGATGTGGTTTGTATACCATTCCCGGTGATGGCACCAATAATGTTGGGTCCTCTAAGCCCGATTCTACAAATTGTCTTAAGCCTTAAGTTTTAATATATCGCATCCCATGAATCTTCTTTTACACTGAAAAGTTGCTTACGAAATTTGCTGAGTTTGATTCTATAGTTACTATTGGTAGGTGAGTAAAGGCATGTTCTTAAGGTTAAAATTATCAAACATCTATTGTCTGTGAGCAACCGATCTCTCGGTTATGGTGATTGATGCATGTAAACAGTATTTCCAGATCAACCACGGTGATTTATGTAATATTTATAAATTCACTCATTTGTCCAATTGTTCATATATGCATATCCGATAATTCTGGATTGATATATTGAAGGTGTAGATTTGTAGACTTTCTCCTAAACAAATTATAACGTCAGTAAGGTATTTGGATGGGTAGCTTATTTGCTGGTAATAATGGGTAATTCAATTATACTAGCGCTAATATCATAAACATCGAAGTAAGCCCACATTGCTCATAGTAGTATATCCACTAGAACTTTGGGAACTTTGGTTGTCGATGAAACTGATCTCCTGCATCCGCCGAATATAATTATGAATATACTTTCTGTAAGAGCCGTTCATTTGCATTTTCTTTGCGGGATTTACAAGAAATTGCATGCAAGACTACATTTTAAGGAAGAGGTTAAAACCTTTCGCTTACTAAAGCTGAAGATGCGGCGCATGAGTGCAGTCACACTAAGAGATTTGTGTGATTGCCCTCACATAAAGAGGGAGTTATCTGACATTGTGTGATTGTCCTCACATTGCAAAATAATATGCAATATCCGGTGTCATGGCGCCATTCTATGAACATTGCTTGTTTTCATGGAGTTGTCTGATCACGTTGAAGTCAGTTCATAAATAGATGCTTCCGAATAAATTCTAGGAAAATTGATTCTCATTTGATGATCACGTTAATTACCAGCATATTTGTATTGTTGCCATTTGGTTTAGCTGCTCAAGCAGTGATTAACCAGAATTCGCAAGTTCAATAGAACTGAACCTTACAATCAGCTCTCCTTTCAAACCTAGGGATACAGCAGTGCCGAGGTTTTGTTCATACAAGTAAAACCATCGCGGGTTTGTTAGATACCTTCCGGTTCGGGTATGCATGCTATATATTGATCACTGCCAAGCCAGTTGGAACGTGTGTGTCATTCATTATACACACGGCTATACGCTGCTTCATGGTCGTGGCATATATCGTGTCTTAGCTGAGCGTGACTTGTCAAATAATGATCGTATGAATTATTTAATGATAATTGATTTTACTTTCCGATTTTGTCTTAACGAGCTGAAGTAGCGACATTTTATGGTGAAACGATTCATTATAAGCGAGAGATTTCGTCAGAGAGTGTTTCGTTCAGATTTGAACATAAAGTGACTCTCAATAATCGTTACCACCCCCACTCTAACCGCTAAGAAACGTGCTTTTAACACTCTGGGGATTAATCGGTTATATCGGTTTACAGATTAATTATCGCGTTATGAGCCTAATATTCCACATTAGTGATTCTGTCAGCCAGACAGCGAAATCTGCCTGAAAACTGTTAGGCAATTTTTGAACGGCCTCTAATATTGATGTACGCAATGACCCAAATAAGGCCTCGTATTGATAGGCTTTGTAACCGATGCCTCTTCTACTCGACAACATCAAGAATGCGCGGCTTATTATAGCGAAGCTCTGCAGAGTCGCGATGGCACCTGGCACGTTGAGATATTATCCATTGCGGAGGCAATTGTCTTAGGTGCGGATCACTTGCAGATAACTTGCTAATCGCGTCAGCTCATGGTGGCGACTATGTGATCGCAAACCGCGCATGTGAGGCAATGAGTAACATCGATGGCTGCTGCACTCTCATTTATGTATTTGAATCGCTTCTCAGTTATACTGGCTTCATGGAAACTTCCAATGGAGCAAATCCCTGCAATTATTTCCCCAAAAGTCATTGCTTAGGCAGAAATATTTATAGATGTCAACTTCTGTTAACTGTTAGACCTTGATCATCACCCTGACAGTTTCCGTGACGTCACTGCCTGTCGATGGAGACCATCAGTAATTATCAACACCTGCAATCAATAGTTGAGCATAGGAAGAAGGTGTCTGTTCTACGACACTGCGCGGTATAGCACCTGCCATGAATAAGCATCCTGACAGTGACCATTTTTAAAGTTTGTGTCAAAGCGGTCATCATTAGAAAGACAATTCAATTGTGTATATGTTGTAGCTAATCAATATTCAAACGGACTTTCAAGGCCAAGTGACCTACAGATGGGTACATTTAACCATGTCAGCAATCTCTGGCTTTCACGCCCTCTAGGGACCGTCTTTTTTTAACAGTGCCACAGTATAGTACTCCAGAAACTATGATTTCAAATTGTTTCTGTAGAAACGGCTGACTGCAAATCCATCCCCAGAGATTTCTTCTCCTCCGTTCAAAGAGAGTGTTCTATAAGGCTGCACACAAAATCCAATGTGTCAACGAGGCAGCCAAGCTATGTACACATGGTCAGTCAACTCTATTGGTTATATCGGATGGTAAGAACCGTCCCCAATTACTGATTGCTTTACTTCTATCCGTACCTATACTACCGCGGCGATAACATGCCTAATTCATGCTGCTAATGGCTTTAGTTATGCATTTTATTTTGGATAAAAAGCTCAAAATGTTCTTACATATCGAAAAAACTAACTTTCCAACTTCATACACGTCAACTAACTTAGTACTACATGGAACTACGGCACCTTGTTTTTGGGGGAAGAGTGAACCACGTTTTCTTCTTCTTCTTTCATTCTTTTTAAATGCAAATTAAACCACGTTTCCTTCTTCTAATATGGAAAATGTACCACGTTCTTTTCTTCTTACATGGAAAGTCAATCTAGTCACAATATTCATTTACTGTTAGTGAACCACGTTCCAATTTCATTACAAGGCAAGTGAACCAAGTTCTAATGTTTGGGAAAGGGTCATAGCCTGATCTAATGAGTGAAACAGCTTACAAATCATTGCATGGCTTATGAGTAAGCTTGCAATATTCTTACATGGCAAGAGGAACAGCTTTCAATATACTTAGGTGGCATGTTGAATGGCTTCCATACTTCTCATATGGATAGTGAAATAGCGTCTAACGTCTTTGTTTGGCAGGTAAAACATCTTCCCATCTCATTTAAGTTTTAAGCACATGCTCGTTTACAAATTGAACAATAATATGTACAAATGACATTAAATATTGCCATATTCATAACCTGCTAAATACTGCACCATTTGTAAGTCTATTTGCCAAGAGAAAGCATGGAGGATCAGATTCACCAAGGCTCATCACTGATATATATTTTGCAGCAGCAGCAGCAGCAGCAGCAGCAGCAACCACAACAACAACAACAACAACAGCAACAACAGCAGCAGCAGCGACAGCAGCAGCAGTAATAGTAGCTATGTGTCAATGATGGTGATAGCTGGTGTGATCATAGGAAACGCGGCCTAGTGAGTGATGACACCATAACATTTGCGCATTGGTTCGACGTACGGTTTATCTCATTCAAAAAGCAATTCACCGTCGCTTCGAAAGATGTTAATTTGATATCAATAACACAACGTATACTTATATTGATTTGAATGTGGATTGTTTACGACTGCAAGACATGCCAATTCCACAAGTAATGAAAAAACACAGTTGTACCTCATTCATTCACATATTTAAAATTGACTATGCTAGTATATCTATCAGAGTAAGTAAAACGGACATCAAAGGCTACACAGCTTGAAGTTAAATACCTAACCATCGCAACAATTTACCATCAAGTAGTGTTTTTGGTTGCATCATGCAGAAATTATGCGTTAACTTCTAGCAGATGAATCCTGGTTGTAAAACTTTACTGGCTGGAAACGTTCATCTAGAAAGTGGATTGGAACAGCGACCGTCAAACTGACATAAGATCTGACATTTAAGGTGTCAGGAACCTGTATACTCGATGCGCAGTATCCATAGCGATGCCGAGCCACACTAGTCCATAAATAAATATTGTCATTGATGAAATATACTCCAACCTCCGCATCGCAAGACACCCTCCGGCGAGTAACTTAGATATTTAGGAATACGTCGCTCAACGGTTAATAGCTAAGGTGTCTTGTGGAGCTCGTGTTACACGTGGTGATATCGGGGTGACCTATTCCCATTTCAAAATAAGTATGAAGAACTAGATGACCTTCATTGCACATACAAAAAAACCCCATATATATAGAAATTTATATATATATATATATATATATATATATATATATATATATATATATATATATATATATATATATATATACTCATATAAACATATATGTACATGTATAAGTATATGTTTATGTATTTGGATATAAATTTTACACAGTTAAATATATATATAAATATCAATACAAATGTATAAACACGTACACACACACTCATACATATACATATAAATATATATATATATGTATATATATATATATATTTATACATATATATATACTTATATATATATATAAATGTATATATATACATATATATATATATTTATATATATACACATGTATATGTATATATATGTTTATATATATAGATATATTTATTTATATATATATATATATATATTTCATATATATGCATGCATATTGATATAAATATGCATACATATATATATATATATATATATATATATATATATATATATATATATATATATATATATATATATATATATATATATATATATATATATATATATATACTCATATAAAACATATATGTACATGTATAAGTATATGTTTATGTATTTGGATATAAATTTACACAGTTAAATATATATATAATATCAATACAAATGTATAAACACGCACACACACACTCATACATATACATATAAATATATATATGCATACATATGTATATATATATATATATTTATACATATATATACTTATATATATATAAATGTATATATATACATATATATATATATTTATATATATACACATGTATATGTATATATATATGTTTATATATATAGATATATTTATTTATATATATATATTCATATATATGCATGCATATTGATATAAATATGCATACATATATATATACAATATATATATATATATGTTAATATATATATATACATTTATATATATAGTACATATATATATACACGTATATACATCAAAACATATAGGCATATTATTTACGACCGTGGAATTATACAGAATGGTATGACCGGGGGAATTTATTGCCCATGTTTATATATATATATATATATATATATAGATATTATATATATATATATATATATATATATAGATATATATATATATATATATATAGATAGAGAGATATAGATATAGATAGAGATAGATAGAGAGATAGAGAGATATAGAGAGAAGATAGAGAGAGAGGGAGATCTCTCTAGAGAGATAGATAGAGATAGATCTATCTCTATAGAGTGGAGAGATATCTCTCTATATATAGATCTATGTATATCTATCTCTCTATATATATATATATATATATCTCTCTGTACCTATATAAATATCTATGTTCATATCTAAATATATATGTATATTTATATAAATATATATATATATATATCTATATATATATATATTAATATATATATATATATATTTATATACACACATACATATATTCATATTATTGACGACCGTCGAATTATACAGACTGGTATGACCAGGTGAATTTATTGTTTTTACCCTATATGAATCGCTCTTCAATGTCAAAGTGAATGTGCGTTAAAACAATTTATCACTGGCACTGAAATCTCTGAGGACGCAATTGCAGTCAGCCACTGCTGCACATACACCTTTAGACAATTGTTTGGGCCATGTTGGGATTGAGGAAATTGCCTCGTCACGGAAGGGTTGTCCCCAGAGGCCATGTAACGTAGAGGTTGTTTACGATATATAAACCTCCCTTTTGGTTGTCGACCGTGTGAGTCTATATGAATATCTATTATTCAGCCGTATATATTTCGTAATGAAACATTCCAAAGCACCGAAAAGATCACATCACTCACTTTGCCAGGTGAAAGACATATCTTGGGATGTATTAGCAGTCAGCCATGACTTCACATACGCCTTGAAATTGTTTTGTTTGGATTGTTGAAGTGGAAATAGCCACCTCAGGGACGACCAGTCCCATGAGGCCATGTAACCCAGAGATTGGTTACGATTTGAAACTTCCACATCTGTTATTGACCTTGCAAGTTAGTATGAATAGTTCATAAACACCCGTAAACATTTCGAAATAAAACATTAGAAAGTTGTAGAATACGACGCAGCATTATTTAGATAGATGCTTTTTATTAAGGAAAACTTGCGACCAATTGAAGTTCACCTCTGAATGCAGATTAAATGGAGAGACTCATTAGACAAAGCTCACCAAAGCATATACAATGAAGAGACGAACCGAATGGATCATGTAAATTTAGCGTGGAGTCTCACAAAATGGCGGTCACTGTAACCTCTATAACTTCAATGGAAAGACTGCCAAAAGAGTGTTTCTACATATGTGTAGTATATAGACTAGCCATGTGAAGTCCATTACAGCATCTGGCTACGTCGGAATGGATGATATAATAAGCCGACGTGCTACAACCAACTCGCGTCTAACAACCAGCTGACGTGGTATATTTAGAAGACCTGATACAATCAGCAGATGTGTGATAATAAGCTTATGTGCTTCAATCAGTTTACGTGTAACAATCAGCAGATCCTTGGCAATCAACAGATGTGGTACAGCAGACTTGTTATAATCTTTAAACGTGTTACTATACGCAGAAATATTCAACTCCTGTGTTATGAACAGTGAACGTGAAACTATCGCAGGACGTGGAATATTCAGCTAGTGTGATATTGTCAGCTGACAAGGTACCATCAACTGACATGGTATAATGAGTTCGCGTATAATAATTGGCTGACGTGAGATCATCAAGTGACATTATATTTGCAATCAGATTACGCCATATTTTGCGTTTACTTGTTATACTCAGCTGATAATATGTTTAATATTGACGTGTTATGGTCAGCTGATGCTATATTTTTTTTATTTACGTGCTATTGTCAGCTGGGGTGTTATTGTCGGCAGACGGGATATATTCAACTGACGAGTTAATGTCAGCTGGCCCCGAAAGTCTCAGAATCTTGCTTGTTTAGGGTATTGTTATAGGAGTTATTGGGATTATCGTCGGATTTATTAAGGCCATTAGTGATAGACGCAAACGATAGCTCGCTATTTATAACTTTAACTCCAGGGTAAATAGGGAATCCTTTATCTTCACTTGGTGCCTGCTGTAGAAGGTACGTGGATGATGCTAAAGAGTTCATAAACACAGGTGTCTGCCAATACAGTTTGTACCATAACATATATTTGCAAGCGAGCTTTTTCATATAAGACTTCTAGGCACATGAACAACAGTCGACTATTTCTACTAAGCTAACATTGACTTTTCACATATTAATAGACTAAACAGCAGTCGTCATCTGGGAAATCACGCCTAACTTTGGCGACTGATAACCCAAGACTGGTAATTACATTGTTTTGTGAATTTAATTTCACCCTGTTCATCGATTTCCCTGTTGTCATCACAGCCACTGGAGTTGTGCAATTTATATTGCTGCTGAGCTTATTTCTATGCACACAAGTTCATTGGATGCGGTGACAATCAGTGACACCTGCTGGTTACACCTGCTGTCACCACAAGTGACTTTCACGGTAACTGTGAGGATTTTTATTCAGCGTAAGTTGACGCGTGGAACGATAGCAGTTCAAATAGATTTTTCCTGGGGTCTTATGCAAACTTGTTCATAACGGAACATTTTGACCAGTTTGCTTGTAAACAATTGATGCGTTTAGCGTCAAGCATGTTCTCTATACGCTGGTTCCGTAAAAGAGCGAAAGATTTGTTGTTCTCTGCTAATGATTTGGTGACTGACTAAATCACCCCCTCCCCTCCCTCCCTTATTGCTCTGCCACTTTTCACTCCGCTCGTTTTCTCTCTCACCTTAATAATAGCGCCAGCAATGAGACTTGCCTCTGTGCACCTGTGGCTATGGCGACACTGTAGATTTGGCGTCCTGCTGCTGTGGAGTACAGGACGCGGCGGTTACACAGCAAGTCAATAGGTTTTTCATATGGAGCATTCTTTTGCACATACTGGATGTAGCTTCATTATATTGTCAGCTTTAGCTAAGAGACCGGGTCATGTATCATTAACTAATTGATTCAATGTCATACAAATTAATGCATTCAATCGCAGCGCAATGAATGATGGTTGGATTATGTGGGCGGAGCATTAATAATTGATAAAGCCTCCTTTGCCATGCCATTGGTCTGTTGTATATGAGCCAACGGTCTTCTGAATCAGGAAAAACCATGTCCTGGCTATGCATCAATTATTTCTTGATTCCTGGTCAACGTCGGTATTGCTATCTGTAGTGTTGAAATACCCCAGGGTGTGAAAGCAATGACGTGTTATTTCGCATGTACAACACTATTCACAAACAACAAAAGAATATCGCGAACTGAGACAACAATTGCATATATATATATATATATATATATATATATATATATATATATATATATATATATATATATATATATATATATATATATATATATATATATATATATATTTATAAATATTTATATATATATATATCAATATATATATATATACATATGCATGTATATATGTATATATATGTATTTATATTTATATTTAAATGTGTGTGTGATATATTTCCTGCAATATATAAAACGTTGTGTGTGTGTGTGTTTGAATAAAACGACCATATTATTATCTAGTATTCAGACTGTAGTTATATTTTAGACGGCACATTTGATGCTCCATCGAACTACATCGAGCCCGAACAAATGTACGTTGATGCGTATCTATCAGTGTATCTGCAAAGTTCGTCCGTCATTTAACCTAACGTTTCTTGTATCCATCACCCCATTGCTGTTCACTTATTTTGCCACAGTCAATGTCATTATGCAAGACCCTGAATTTGGTCAGCTCGGCAGATAACCCCGTCATCTGAATGGAGATTTATGAATCGATTATGCCCATCGTGTACATGGACCTCCAACACATGATGTGTGAATAAACCATCGTTATCTCTATCTTTATAATCCGCAGTTGGTCCATATATTATTTTCATCCGACGTATTATTGATGTATAGAGATGCAAACTGAATAACATTTACACCCTGCAGATCTCCTGGTTAACCTCGCTCTTCCGTGTTTCCGACTTTCAGCTTACTTCAGCACAATTTATCAAAGTTAGAGAACCAAAGGTAGGAATAAACTCTTGCGCTAAAATCATTATCGATATATAAAGTATATTAGGTTCATCTAGACATCGCGGGAAGCATAATCGATCGCTCAGGTCCGAGTTGTGTCTCATATGACTTAGAACAATCATTGGGTTATCGTGTAATCTTTCATGTAAAGCTTTGTCACTGACGCACTTAATCGCCCACAATCTATAACAAACCAAGTAAATCATAATGTTCATACGCTATAACTCAAACGGGTCATTACGTTACGTGTGTCGATATGTGGATACATCTTGAAAATCTCAGATTGAAATAATTGTAGATTCTACAAACGCAGCTATTCTTGAATATGTGACACACTCTAACGTTGGTTTGCCAGATAATTGATTGTCGATATTTGATTTGTCTACATGCATAACATAGGTTTTGTATGTTTCTAAGCAGCCAGCAGTGTCGTATGCAACGTAATCACATCGGCTGCACTGCTCTGCCCTCATTGGAATCAGTTACTGAACACATTTTAAGAACTAGTAACTGCATGAATGACCAAAACGAATGTATGGCTACCAGACGGGGCATAGCATTGACACCATTAATTCTCATGTGGCTCGATTGGGTAATGTATAATGTCAAATAGAAAGTCTTTCGATGATTTACGCAATAACTGTATATGCGAATTTGAGTACCTAGTAGAGTGTCGTATTAGCAGGTGGCTTTGTGGTGCATACCTTAGAGTTGTACCCGCTGTAATACAAATTGCTACCGAATAGTTTCTGCCTATGGCCATCAATTATAACATGCTCGACGCAATGCAAAGTGGCAAAAATGAAGATACACCTTTAAATGAGCATTTCACCGCGAAACAAGGCCAAGTTGTTTTTATAGGAATTCCCATCAATGTCACACCCAAAAGTGTTGAAACATTAGCATTTGTTTAATGTTCTTATGACAGGGCTTACCATATTACAAGCTCCGACAATGCGTTATCGGATGTGAACGTTCTTTATTCATTGATTATAGCACTGATATTTCGCTTTGACCTAAGTATGAACAAATAACCTATTGAATACTAGATCACTAGTTGCAAACATCATAATAAACCATGCACTTTCCTATATTTTTCGCCGAGAACGTGAAATGTCTAAGTAATTTCGAGGTGCCATTAGCACACGGAGACTCTACTGATGCGATAATGGACGGACGTAATTAAGGTCAATCGTCAAACAGGCAACATGCAAATGTTGCTGCCCTTTGCCTGGGCCCGACATTGTGGTTAACGCGCGTTTACGTGTAATACTTGAAGAGCAAGTAAAGCAGCAATCTAAGTGTATTACTTGTACAGACTTGTTCATTATTTCAGTCAAGTTTGTTTATATCACAACTACAAGAAGCCATTATTGGTTCTCAGGTCGTTATAGGGAATTGTATATAATAAAGCATTTGATCATTGCATCAGGAATGAAGAGAAATGAGTGAATTTTGCGACGCTACCAAGTTAAACGGTTCCAACAATAGAGTAAATAAAAAACAAACTTTATTCAGAAAAGTATACAACCATGCAGTCATAAAGAGCCGTCTGTGATATGCTGACTGGTTTGTTCTGCAATGCATCAGTTGTGTCGTGCGTTCATCATTACATGTCATTCGAACGTGAATGCTGGAATGAAACTTTACACGAAGACATCTCATTTCTTTTATCTTTTGACTCTCGTGGCTTATATGCGAAATCATGTTGCCTTAATCTAGCCACAAAAGGAAGGTAATAATATCCATTCACATATAGGTACCCAACTAGTGCCGATTAGTAATAAATCTTCCTACCTACTGATGATACCCAACCAATGTTAATGGGTCATAAATCTTCTTACGTTCTAATGATTCTCATCCAATGCTGAACGGTAGTACATCTTTCTACGTTCTTATGATACACGACCAATACTAATGGGCAATAAACTTTCGTAGAACTAATGATACCCAACCAGTGCTAACGGATATTAAATCTTCCTAGGTTATGGTGATACCCAATCCATGCCGGTGGGCAATAAATCCTCCTACACTCTAATGATACAAAACCAGCGTAATAAATCTGAGATCAAATGGAGCAAAAGAAATCAATAGCTATAAATCGTCTTTATCAACGTAACTTTTACGCCGTAATATCTCACTTACTCTTTGGGCATACGAATCAAACAGCATCGGGAGCGGTATTATGGGATTTCAAAGGGACAATACAGGTGTATATCAAACAAAAGAATACTATTGTTCTAATGGTTATCAGGTTTATTCCTTACCTTACAAATATTGCATGAATGATTAACAAAAGAATACTTGTCGTCACAAATATAATCGAACGAATTATTTCGTGTTGCGGCTTTAGGATAGAACAATCGGGTTGAAGTCAGTCCCCAGGATATAAATAGCAAACCATGTTATTTGAATGCCGAGCACGAATTGACCTTGACATATTCTGCATTATCGCTTTGTCGTTATAAAAGTTGAACGTCTGTTACACCCTCATAATTTGATAACGTACATATTGTTTTAAGCGATTTTATTAAACGAATATGAAAAGAAATTTACGTAAGTGTTGTAAAAGGGTATAATCGATGGATGATGTAGTCTCAAGCAATAGCAGAGATGTTGCTATTGGTATCCGAGCACTGTCACCAGCAATTAATTCTTTTGATCACAGCGGTGTTGTTTGGACAATGTACGTTGCATTTGCTGCCCGAAATATTAAGCCGTGTCTAACTCTATGCAAAACATATAAAAGCGTTGACAATCTATATCAATGCCATACATAAGGCCAGCACATTTGGTTGTTTGCTTACTAGCAAGTGACTAGCCTTAGCTATGATGGTCTGTTATCGTGCTAGCAAATATCGCAAAAGCACTTGGGGTCTGACCTCAGCATCACGGATATGTTTTTTAGTGTAGTTCCAGGTCAGTAATCGAACAGAATACCAATCACCCGACAGCACACAATCTATACGCATGGTGTTGATGATTTGGGTATCTGTTACAATAATGGCCACCATGTCTTTATACGCATCGTACTAGAATCAAATGTCTAAATGCACACTCTGGTGAGCCTTGACAACGGGATTAGTCGTTTTTGACATTATGTACTGTGGCTGCCAGTGAAAACACAAACATACGAAAACCGCATAATGCAACGAACGTTTACAGGCATGGCACGCCTGTTAGTTTTCATTCTACTACGTGTAGACACCTCTGATCTCTAACTAGCTACTTTAAAGGTAACTGTGCACATATCTCTAATGATGGTCAGGTCTGTAAGACGAGGTGGAATGCCAGTTTGTTGCTTTATTTTGGTCCCTAGACATTACACATTTATTGGTCGTGTCTAGATAATGCAATTACTTTAACATGCACTAAAAGCAAGGTCAAGGCCACGCAAAGTGCAGCTGTCTCTCTGACGATTGACCTTAATTACGTCCATCCATTATCACATCAGTAGATGCTACAGGTGCAGTGTGGTGCTCGTTGCCTGTCACTGAGGCACTAAACAGAGGCTTTCTATGCAGATAGTTGTTTTAATATAATGGGGCTAACATACAAGCACCAGCGACAGCTTGATTGTATTTCTCACTGGGCTTTATCGCGGTGAATGACGTCATATGGTGTCATTAATGTAACGATAAGGCTGAAAGTAGGTATATGAGTAACCTTGACTGAATGATCTTTGATATAACATGATTCTCGGACCAGTGCCATAATATTGAAACGGTTTAAAGTATTACACTGGGAGGTCAGCGGTTTGAGAACTCTCCGTCTCTAATTGAATAAACTCTGTTTTCTCAATAGCTACATCAACATAGTAAAAATTGTATGATAGCAAAGTGAAAGCTGACATCACAGGGCAGTAGGCTGCATGTCGCCGGAGCATAAGGGGTCATTTCATTTGAAGATATCATAGCTGTTTAACTTGCAATGAATGTAAATTGGACGACATAAACTACATCGCTGTCACAATTCTACATTTACCAGAAAGCACAATTAGTATAACTTGGTCAGCTCACCACATGACTTGCGCGAGCCACATTAACACATTATCGAAGCGCATTTGTTGGGCGGTTTTGATTCTTAATAAAGTTATAACGCTCAATGCAGCCCTCATCCACAACCGATCTCTGTTATGACAACAGGTTCTCACTACCAGTAGGTAATGACAATAAGCGTGTGCGCACCGAGGATTAAAAAAAACCCCTTGTCGAATGCATCAACATATGATTCAGTATTTAAAACCATTCATTGTAGTTAATGTATACACCGATGGCGGCTGGTTCATTTGTGTACAACTCATTTTGAATTATTTTTGCGATAATATACATCACCTCATTTTTAATGTGATGCTTTATATACTTCTGAGACAAACAATATTTTTTCCTGGTGTTGATAGGACATTAATACAAGCATAGTTGTCCATGAAACGTTGCATTGCATTTTACTAAGGCGGATCAGAACAATCATTTTTAATATTTATATGTACAACGAAATGCTAATGTGATGCTGGCCAATTAACGCTCCTAATTTTCAAATATGCCTACAGAACAGGAGATCGAGTAATAAGCTGACAGCCTCATTCCATTAAGTACACCATTTCGTAAATCCATCAAAATTAATTGTCCATAACTGGGAGCCAAATAAATTGCAATGTTGTGTCGGTGCGGCTGCCAAAGACAGCTCGAGGCCTTTCCTGTACTGTCGCATTTCCTTATTGCCGCTCCTTCTTCTTTTGCTTGCGCTGTTGATATGATTGCAGCTGGCATTCGTCCTTGTCTTATGAGGCGACCGGCGTGGCTGTGAGTGCCTCATCAATGGTAATTGATCCGATGCAATCTGTTCCGGAGATGTGTATTCTCCGAGAATGCTGCGAGGCAACTTGCTTAAGTTTTGTGCCACAAAGAAAACCGGTAACATTGCATCGCAACATTTCGAGTCAATTAACGTTACCCTCATTTTGTCTTCAAACTCTCTTTGTCGCTTTCTACAGACGTCAGTTCTTGCGTTTTTCCGTCGGCGGTAGATGATCGGTGCAGTTCTCCAAAAATATCGATTTAGCCTCAGTAATTACCCCAGTGCAATAAAACCCAACGATCACATCCTTGTTTTACTTGGCTGTCTGCCATGGTAAAGCGCAAGATGCAGTCACGTGACCTTGCCTGTAATTGGTTTGGCCACAGTCCGAGCGGATTAACAGTCGTTAAGTCTTATATACAGCATTTAGTTGATTAAGGCTTACGCTTCATTGTATTCACCGTTAATTCTTAGATCTGAAAATAAAAGGCAAAATACAATCGACAGTTCCTCTATTCTATCCCTTGGGCAGTGTAATCACCATTCCAATGCAACGCAATTCATCCAAATTAGCGGAGTAGAGCCGGTCAGAACTGACACACTAACGATGTTCCCAAATAGCAAGGTCTAAATTCATATTTTTGTACAGCTTTCGTCTTGGCAGAAAGCGTTTCTCGTGTCAAATTGCGAGAAGTTGATTGTCAACGTAGTCAATATACAGGTATGCATAGTAATACGCTCTCAGCTCTGTAGTGATATAGGTTGCACAACGCCATTGACATGGCCACAATTTAGTTTTATATATTTTGATATCTCATCAATATTTGCGTTCTAGGAGGGTAAAATTGTAAAAATGTTTCTGGTCTCCTTTAATCCCTTTCGATGTCCATAGTGAATCAGGGATTATTTGTCCCACAGGCTGACAGCATGTATGACTTCATTAGGCTAATAGTTTTTTATAGCTGCTTTATTACGCCAAAGCCGCAAACATATCAGAGGGACTAAAAGTGCACATATATATATAGAGAGAGAGATAGAGATATATATAGAGAGAGAGAGAGAGATAGAGAGAGAGAGATATAGATATATATAGATAGATATCTCTATAGATAGAGAGAATATCTATATATATCTATATATATAGAGAGAGAGATCTATCTCCATCTCTCTCTCTATATATCTAGAGAGAGAGATAGAGATAATTAGATAAAGAATAGAGAGAGAGAGAGAGATATAAATGTATATATAAATTTATTTCCATCTAGGGAGATAGAGAGAGAGAGGGCAAGTCAATCTCTATATCTGTCAATATATATATTTATATAGAGATAAATAAATATCTATATAGAAATACAGGTTTCTCTAGATGTATATATTTATAGTATATATATTTACATATACATATCTACTACAGAGAGGGAGAGGGAATATATATATTAGGGAGAGAGATATATGTGTCTCTGTCCCTTTCTATATAGAGATAACTATATCTCTATATATATATAAATAGATAAATCCCTCCCTCCCTATATATAGATCTCTATGAGGAGTAGGACTCTGTCTCTCTCTACATATATAGATCTCTCTCTCTCTCTCTCTCTCTCCCTCTCTCTCTCTATCTCTCTCTCTCTCTATATCTCTCTCTATCTCTCTCTCTATCTCTCTATATCTCTCTCTCTATATATCTCTATATATATCTATATATATATATATCTATCTCCCTATACATGCGTTTATGATTGTATTCATACAATGCAACCATGCATATGTTTCATACAGGTAAGGACTAGTTGCTCGTTTCCTGTGTTAGCCTCAGCGGTAAATTATCACAGAGCATGATATGTCAATTACCGTAAGGCGAACGACTTGGTTTGCTGGCTTTACACTTGTTGAGGTGCATCTTTAAACACGGATCTTTTGAATTATTTGCTTGTAATAAAGTGTATTTTAGACGCTTTTTGAAAGTCGATGGACGCTTCCCGGCACCGACATTACTGTTGTACATTATACATTTATTTATTGATGATCTAATTGTACTAGATATAGATGCAATTGCTATTCAGGGCAAGAGCTTCTTTAAACAAATGTACCTTTCTCTGATAATCAGTCGGTGGAAATCAATGCTTAGCCTTGACGCCCATTAGAAAGATAGGAGCAATATCTCTCCAATAGATTTCATTTCACATCTTTCGTGGCAAATATTGATCTGTGGACACGCAGATCATATCCAAAGCCCGTAATATTGTGACAAAGAAAAACTTTCAGATGCTCCCTACTAACCACCTAACACCTAGACTGTGACAATGAAGCGTGTGTCAGCGGCCCAAGAATGTAAGCGGCTCGTGATGCAGTGCATGTACCACCGCTAATACTATATAATCTGTGTTGAAGGATAGGTAATAACTAAGACAAACATTTATGGGGTCGAATTGCTTTAGAGGCGATGGTATGCGCACACATGATATGACAAAATTACATTTCATTTAATAACTGAGTCTATAAAACGGTTATTTTGTTCTTTTACCTAGATACAATAATCACAACTACGTCGGATGCATTTGCAGGATTTCGATGAGTCACTTTGTTGCAGTTTTTCTTGACACGTGATTTATTTTAATGATTAGCCAACAGTTGAAAATAACTTCATGAATGCTTCGATTTCAGGTAACTGTCAAGAGTTGCTAAGTTGTTGCTCGCTAATAAAGTGATGATTGCCACGTGTTCCATGCATAGTTGATTGCCCTGTCTGCATTATCATTCCATGACAATTATTCCAGGGCAATCTAATGTTGATTTCTTAGTTGTTGTACAATCTCAGAAAACGATTGTGTAAAACATTGTTGACAAGCTTGGCTAATCCAGCCTCTAGGTTATCGCCAGGCGATAGTGATTTCCGCCATAACTTTACGCATAGGAATACTCCTCGCATTGGAAAAGGACATGGTACCATATGCCTGAATCAAACAATATGAGGCCTTTATTTTTGACCACCAAGTGCGCACGGCACACACATATGTGCAAATATCATAACTGTTGAATGTTTGCATTACCCATAGACGTTCTATACATTGCAAGCAAAACGAATGACCGCGGCTCAAATTGTGAACTGCTTTACCACCGCCATTGATTCATTGCGGGACATGGATATGATTTCGTAGCTTGTCCCTTCAAGCATAACGCAGAACTTCCCTCTGAAAATAAAGAACAAATCATGACCGTTTAGTTCAGCAGTCCTTAACTATTATATGAAGGAGAGAACGTAACAATAGTTCTCACGCACTTCCCCTGCTTTGTACACCGCACATTTTTAGATTGAGTTGAATGCATGAGGGATTTGCAACCTTTAGCACAACAATTTCGTTAATGATGGCCCACTCGGCAACTAACGAGTCGTAGACATTAGTCAGTTGTATTACCATATAGGTAGTGTCGGATGATAAGAAACGTACTGACCTACAGTAGATCATTTTCATGAATTGATTATTGGTATGTTAATGGCCTTTGTCTGTGTTTACATTAACATGCCGGTCGGGTGAAGTTATATCGGATTGCACATCATCCGATATAATGCTGTTACCTTGGGTAGCTTGACAGCGTTGAAGAACACAGTGGACGTATCGGATCTACTTGTCTCCTTATCCTAAATGTACAGACAATTACGGCATGACGCACCATTCGCCGATGATCCTCTACAATGCGATGATTGTATAGTGATGAATGCTGATGCCTAAGCTCCTCGAGGAACATCCTCAAGGATTAATAAAATACTTGCTAAGCAATCACAAAAGCACCGCATTGACATGCAAAACAATTCACCAAAGGTGAGCTTATTTTCCTATATATTATGCACTACTATCAAGCCAAGGTTATCCGTGGATCTCGCGAGGCTGTGATACGGCATTCCGCTGATCAATCAAGTCACAGCGGAGCACATTCGTTTGTAAATAGGACCAACAGCCCTATTAACTTCAGCTGCTTGATTTACAAAACCAATAATCCTCATATTAAAGGTCTTTATTGTTATAAGATCAATGGGTCACTGGTTCCGTGTCTTGTAAAACCAATGTTATCATAAACTGTCAGATCACAAGGCTATCTGGACACCGCTATCAACCAACCGATTGAAAGACGGCGTGTTTGATCATCCTCAAAATAGATGTACAAGAACGTGAGATATCTTATCAATGAGCGAGGTGACATTCTCTTACATGTCGGACAGAGTCCCGTTATCCGGATTTCAGGTTTACTATAAAGATTATTGAAGATCACTGTTGATGCTGTTGCACCATCGTTTAATGAATGTTTTTCATTATAACTCGGCTAGAAGATGTATAGGAGCCAATGCAAAATTGGCTTATTATACGTCTAGATAAACCGAACATATGCCGAATGAACAGTTCATCATTAACATACATGATGTAGGCACCCCATAACAACGCTTCCATACATCTGTCTGCTTATCTTTGAAATAAGAAGATCCGTATTTGGTCGTCATCGATTATTCTCTTTACTAAGAACTGACCACAGTAAGTGATGCATATCGACATATTAGTCAATCTATCGATCTGTTCTCTGTGGATCAAAGGTCAACTAATGTTGTGGAGTGAAGCCAAAGACACGCATCATACGACTCAGTTTATATGAAAACATCATCACCTAGAAAATCATAATTTTTATACCGCCTGAGTCGTATTGCGGCTTAATGACATTATCAGAATGTTTGTCAGAGCACTTCTTCGTGTGCTTGCAATTGGTGCATACACTAACGTAGAATGGTGGGTGGGAAACTAACTCATTGGTTGCTTTGATAGCCATGCAGTGGGGTATTGTTTGTAGAGAAATATTTGCTCACTTACAATAAGATGGGAAGGGAGGTCACATTAATATCCTACCGACGCACCATCGCTGTCCTGACTTGGCGGTGGTGATCAAAGCAATTTTGTCTCCGTGGAAGTCTAAAACCGTTATCGCGTTATGTGGCGCTCGCTTGACGTAGATGCACCTAGCGAGTGTGCTATCAGGGGAAGGTATTTATATTTTGTTTGCACATAAAGGACCATGGCTGGAGCAAACGTAATCCTGAATGCTTAGCCATGGTTGGACAATATACTTTATAATACGGCAAACAAATGCTAGAGCGTAGTTACATAGATACAAACCGGGAGTTTGATACTCGTATATCGAGGTAATGGTGATGGGTGATTACGATTGGGATGCATGTCCAGCGCTTTTTCAGTACCATCACTTCGTACCGTTGAATTCGCAAAACAACGTAATTCCTCAATACACTTTTACAACAAGATAGGTTCTCTCCGAATGTGCGTTGACTAAATCACATTGTTTGATATACCAAATGCTGGGTGATCAAAAAAACTTTTCAAATCTTAACCGTTTTACCAAATATGGTGCCACAACAGTTGTATATCAACCATTAACGCTGTGGATGCTTGCTTGGATCGTTTTGGCCTACAATGAGCACTGCTTGCTTTCCAATTTGGCTATGACAATTACATTGACCAACAAAATATATGACCGTATAACATAACAACAATTCAGGAATATGTGCGATTCTTAATAATCATTCTACCGGTGGTGGCATAGAAGGTGCTATGCGAGGAAACTATGCCTTGATATTAAACCATAAAAAGACAACGAGAAAACAGTGAGAGCTCAATCTATGAGGAAACAGCGTATTCCCAAGTGGAATTGCATGTAAGCTTAGCGCTTACCTAAAATGCGATATATCTCTTTTTCATGAGTCCCCAATTAGACTGAAAACTGCAGTGTAAGTCAACGTTGCTTGATAGAAATACAACAATCGGTTCACGTACAGAAAGCAACACAAATTGTATTAATAATAGAGTACTAGGTTTGCGTGGCAATGAGAAATAATTAAGCAAATCCGTATTGGTAAAATCGTATCCATCTTGATGTTGGTCTAATTCAGAGCGGCGCTAATCAGCTGGAAGCGGTTATTCATCTTATGCGTCTGCAGCCACAAAAACGACTGGAATCGTTAAACAGATTTGTACCAAAACCATAAATACCTACCCTGTTCAATACGATGAATACCACCAAGTATATGTATTTTCAATTAAACTGGTTTGATTGTTTTTACTACCACTGCTTGGTTAGGAATATCTCTTGATTTACGATGCACCACGATATTGTATTATGGATTTTTAAAATACCTTTTATTGTTCTCAATGCGCATCATTTAGAAGATCAAGATAGGCACTTGACACACAGCCACATAGGCACTTGACACACAGCCTATTCATCATGTCCCAAGGGCTAAGATATCTATCAGTTAATAATTGGCATTTGGATTGGCGGGCTGCCTGAGTGTATAGATAATTCAAAACCCTATACAATAGGAGCCACCAAATATTCGCGTCTATGTATCTGTCTCCTCATCATCAACTTTTGTAAGCAGAAATGATGCATTAGCCGAAGTTAATACGTTCCGTATTATGTCTTTTATCTGTTTGCAAACAATATTATGGATTTGGATTCATATATGAAACACTTATATTGATATCTCACAAAAAAATCACACTAAAGCGCTCGCATAAGGAATTTTAATTCTAACCAAGTAAGGCGGCTTAAATTATTGGTTCCGTCCATAAAACGATTTCATGACGCTTTGGCAGAGCTTTAAACTACTGTTTACCGCAGCATTCTCATTGGAATACTCGCGCCAAGTGTCTGTACGCGGTGATGAACAATAATTAAAAAAAATTGTCAATTCAGAAAGGTATAATTATCTTTTGATCCTTTTGAGCAGTAAAGCAATATTCACTTTTCTGTCGACCAAACATGTCAGTCTCGATAATACCTTGCTGTTGACTTAATAATTTGGCTTAACAATAAGCCGTTTTTTTAGGTTAGCTATAAATAGCAATCGCCACGAGTTCAAATGACAATGCATCCCTTTTTATGTATTTGATCACTGCTTATTAACTTCACCCAGCAAGTTACTGCTACAATATGACGTGTCAGCAGCGGGGCTAAAGGCACTACCAAGGCGCCAAGAATAATTCATTTATATTATTATTAAACAGGTAGTTATACATGTTTATACTGATGGCAAAATAAGTATAGCAGTATTAGCTAAATACACGACTCCACCACCGCCGTTATTAGGACGCATACATACCTTAGAGACTGTTGATGCCTCTTGGTATCTGTAAACTGTGTATTCAATGCATCGGTTAACCCTATCTGTCTGATTTAAATGATTGAATGGTAAAATAACCTGACATAAATATTACAACCATGCCAAATTGACCATTGCAACTAATAAATATACCTGCACATGGTTATGCGCTTTAGAGAATAGTCGATATAAATAGTAACTTAAATGTAGAATGAAGAAAAGAAAAACAATTCCGATGGTATGGATTACATATGGAACTGACCTCAAATGGGTACATTTAAGGCAGCTGGTGTATCAATATCCAAATAGTATGCTACTCTCGGACACGAAAGAGTAAAGTATAGCTGGTGAATGACCGTAATTACGAAAATCCATTATCGCATTAGCAGCTGCTGTCTGCTTATGAGAAGTAGCTGGCTGTCACTTAGTGCCCAACGCTACCACATAAAGCCATCTTCCCTGCTGACGAGCTATGGCAGCTGATGAGATATTTTCACGATCTGCCGTTTTATAGTTAGTCTTCTGAGGTTTCATAGGAGCTAGAACCCGTGATCGTTTTTAAATCATGCTATGAGCCATGTTAATATTGATGCTGTCATCTCTAGCAATGAACGTTCATATGTGCGCGCTGATGACAATGTGAGTTGTAATAGGAGACAGATACATAGACGCGAATATTTGGTGGCTCCTATTGTATAGGGTTTTGAATTATCTATACACTCAGGCAGCCCGCCAATCCAAATGCCAATTATTAACTGATAGATATCTTAGCCCATGGGACATGATGAATAGGCTGTTTACCGTTATCACTGGACACAGTAACGTCCAGTTACTATCACATCGCATCAAGTAGTGCATGCTTAAAGTTATTCTTATTTATGTTATGATGATCGAGAATCTATCGTAAACACTGCCATGTTTGACATCGTTTACCGGCAAACTACGACAAAATGGCAGACACATCCCGTGTGAACCAGGTATAACTTAAATGTAGAATGAAGAAAAGAAAAACAATTCCGATGGTATGGATTACATGTGGAACTGACCTCAAATGGGTACATTTAAGGCAGCTGGTGTATCAATATCCAAATAGTATGCTACTCTCGGACACGAAAGAGTAAAGTATAGCTGGTGAATGACCGTAATTACGAAAATCCATTATCGCATTAGCAGCTGCTGTCTGCTTATGAGAAGTAGCTGGCTGTCACTTAGTGCCCAACGCTACCACATAAAGCCATCTTCCCTGCTGACGAGCTATGGCGGCTGATGAGATATTTTCACGATCTGCCGTTTTATAGTTAGTCTCCTGAGGTTTCATAGGAGCTAGAACCCGTGATCGTTAAATCATGCTATGAGCCATGTTTATATTGATGCTGTCATCTCTAGCAATGAACGTTCATATGTGCGCGCTGATGACAATGTGAGTTGTAATATGATACAGATACATAGACGCGAATATTTGGTGGCTCCTATTGTATGGGGTTTTGAATTATCTTTACACTCAGGCAGCCCGCCAATCCAAATGCCAATTATTAACTGATAGATATCTTAGCCCATGGGACATGATGAATAGGCTGTTTACCGTCATCACTGGACACAGTAACGTCCAGTAACTATCACATCGCATCAAGTAGTGCATGTTCAAAGTTATTCTTATTTATGTTATGATGATCGAGAATCTATCGTAAACACTGCCATGTTTGACATCGTTTACTGGCAAACAACGACAAAATGGCAGACACATCCCGTGTGAACCAGGTATCCAGGTGCTCTATTGCCTGGAGCTCAAAGGCATGTCATGTGGCCGAGCATGTAGTGTGTTAGCATTTTTGCTTGACGACATATCATATAGAAAATTCGGCATCATATATCGCATAATACTGCTCCCGGTGGAAATTCCTGGCACTAGAGTTTTGAAGCATTGCTTATTAAGTGTCATTTATAACAGCCTCCCTTTGCACAACGGATATGCAAACATGTACAAGTCATAACCTTGTTATTCAACGAAATCGAAACAATAAATGCAATATTATGATTTTATTATGAGCTTATATTATGGTATTTCATTTGAATACCAGTCACTCTGGTGCCCTGGTAAGACAGTAGATTAACGTTGAGTTGTCAACGTCACGATAATGGATCTGTATTGCACCCATAGCCTACGTATAATGACTTACAAAAGTGTGTGATCACTGGGGTGATATGTAGGATGATTTTTGATGCTCGAATATTCCAAACATTTAGAGACTAGTTTACCGACTAAGAGCTCGTCGCATGTAATTGCTTGTCGCTTCCGCAATTTGCACGATAGGATCTCGAGAGGCAGCGGTAAACACGCTGTACTAATGCTGAATGCTTGATACATTAACAGCAAGATTTGATGTTTAATTGGTTGTATAACTAGGAATGTCATTTGTTCTAAGCTTATTGTACTAGAATATAGTCTATTGAAATAGACTATGTTTGCAATAACGGCATGGCAAATACCAGCGCTGCCATTAATTACAATTGTCCATAATACGAATACGTCATTGCTTTTGCTGCGCATGGAAGCCAAACACATTTGTTGTGTGCCCTATTTTACAACATAACCAGGAATGACCTTTATATCCATAGGCTTTGTCTTTTTTATTTGACTAACCATAGATGATTTACAGTAAACCAATACCTTAAGCAAGTAGTGATACTTTTTCTGCATCGATGAGCTTCGTGCCGAAATCAACTTACTTGTGTTAAGGAGGATAATATATATTGTGACATGCTAGTTAAACAATCCAAACCAATATTTTGACATACATTACAACCGGATGGAATAAGATAATATATTTGAATTACAAATATATAAGTGCTGATACAGTGTCAAGTGCCAATCACTGACTTAGTATTTTGCAACGCTCATCAATTAGCTGACATTAGTCATAAAAGAAATCGGAAAAGATATATATAGACATATTTGCAAGTTAGGTGATGTAATTTCCGTGCATCAGTGACAGAATGCCGCCACCGACACGACAACAGAACAAACAAGTTAACATGCAATAATACCTAATTGATGTTATGCCTAATTGATCTTATAATCAAATAATGGAACCAACCTTTTTTATCAAGCAAACGTGAAAAGATAAGCTTCAAAGGCTACACATGCCACTACTCATACGACCGCCATCAATATATGTTCCTCAACAATAAACTTTTTTTAGACTTAGAACCGTAATTCGTATTTTCTTGTTTAGATATGTACATTGGAATCGATTATCGTGCTGTAGATCGTTTTTGTTTGAATACTTTACAGTCCCGTAACATTTATAAGCAAACTTGCATTGCATAGGTTTCTGTTATAAAGTTTCTTCTTAACCCTACGCCTCAAGTTAGTGCAATCATCAACACCATAAAGTGCGTGTCGCACATCAACAAACCACAAATCGCGATGCGACACAATGATATGGTATAGATATCCAATATGAACATCCTAACAAACTAGTAACAGTCATATCTTGTTACTGTATCGAACACTGCGGCAATACAGTCGCAGACTTTCTTTGCAAAACAGCTTAATTAATATTGTCCAATTATGTCACCTAGATATCTGAAGCTTATTCACTTATTTTGATATCATCTCATATAAGCATATACACCATGGCGAAATTGGTGTATTCTTTGTTAAAATATCCAAGCAAGGGAGTTGCTTACATCATTAAGAAGCTCAGCATTCTCTTGGCAGGATGGTAATGCATGACGGCAATTGATCATCGTCTTGTCAGGCCAGTTAACGTATGTGTGTCCATAATTTATATGGCTATTAACCGCGCCACATATGTTTCATGCTTGGTGGCTGCACACAATGCAAAGCAGACCATGACTTTGAAGATATAGCTCAGTTAAATTATTTGATGCAGGCTGGAAGTTCCTTATGCACTTTGTCTTCATGAGTGTTTGATGGTAAATTACGATAGTGTTGATCATATGTCATTCTAGGTGTAATGATGAGATGTGTCAGAGGAGTGTTCTTCATGGGGCCACAGCACGATGGGAAAAGCAATTTCTTCTAAATTCTTTCCAAACCATGAGTTTGTTCATGGTGAACGAACATCCACGAAATCTTGAGTTCCCAGCCCTACGAGGCCGTTAAAAAAATCAACACTACTAGTATCAATCCATTGAATGCTGGTATGAGTTCCCGCTGAGAGACTGTATTTTAAGTAATGTCAGCCCTAACAAGAGCAATTTGCGTTCATAACCGAACTTGAATATACCATCTACGAGCTGTGTAGCACGCCTTTGAACTTTTCCTAACACATCAATGTCACGTTGAAAGCAAGGGACCACGCTGAATTGCATATTCGAAGTGGCTAATGAATTTGAATAAAAACAACCTTAGAGCAACTAGTGAACGTCCGTCTGATTATTCCAAGAACTCTGTTAGTTGTTACTGCTGCTGCACTGCGTTGTTTGTTGTATTGACTGAACAATTATGACCCCCAAATCCCTATCTTCTGACACAAAAACTAGAGCAGAAAAGCCCATTCTGAATTCAAACGTATCATTTGCCCGAAATATATGCAATATTCTGTTAGAAATGTATTAGCCAATACTTCCTCTAAGTCTCATGTCTTGTGTAATCTTTGTTGTAGGTTACATGGCTGCTGTATTATCCTCACTATGGAATTAAGTTTGGTGTCATCTGCAAATGTTTTAACATTATGTCAACAGCACTGTTTACATCATGTAAGCTAAGAAAAGTACTGGTCAATCGTCCAATCTAATCCATTGCCATTCATCATCACTCTTTGACTTCTATTACCGAGGCATTCATTATTTCATGCTAATACACAAACACCGATGCCGTGGGTCATAAGTTTGCTAGCTAACCGTTAAAGGGAAGCTTTAATTAAGCCATGTTCAAATAAGTGTTTCCTGAGTTGGTCTCTCACCAGTTGCAACATTAGCACATTCCCATTCTACTGGAACTATATCTGTTAATTCATTTCACTGTTGGTGTACACTTTTTTATTCCAAACTATTCATCCAACAAATTTGGCTAATATTATCCCTCAGACAATTAAGTTTTGCGCTACTTCAAATAGTGATACAAAACAGTTTGCGAACAAGTACACGCAACTTTGTCTTAAATATGGGTTTCTCCCAAAATCTTCTCTTACGTAATTAAGAATACCCCCACCACTCCCATACTAAGTACCCTGCTTCACGTTTTGCAAGAGCTGATAACTTGCAAGTGTGATTTCAGATTCGCTAATATTCCCATGTGTCCAGCTGTTAGTTATAATAACGGCTTGTTGTGAACTAAAACGAACTGCTGTCTCCGGTATCTTATCTAGTTTAAAACAAAACAACTTTGGGGTATGCCTGATTTATCGTTACTTTCCGTTAGGAGAACTACAACCCCGTCTTCCTAGTTTAAAGGAACCTGTAGCTCCAGTGCTAATGTGCCCCTAGGAGAGACCCGGCCCTAACCACGTGCGATTTTATCGATGCTTTTTTATGAGAAGCAACGCATATTACTCTGAAGATTGTCGCGACATATTCTCAGAGACATTCTTATCTTGCATTTGTTATAAAGGTCCATCAATACCGATTATAGGTTACAGATACCTAAGATATTCCGTGTAGAGCAAAGTTTGTTGACATGGTTTCGTTGTAGTATTATTGGTAACAAATATTGTTCTTGCCCAATAGTGTGAGTAGCATCGGTGGAATTTACATTATTGTGAGCTACCGGGCACACATCTACTAATATGATAATGTATCAAAGCTACCATCTATTAGCTAAGATGTTACTTGAATAAAATAGCAATTACGTTTATGTCCCACGGTTCGCTATTAATAGATATACGAGTCTAAACTACCGATGCTATATATTTATCAAATATGACAGGTGAATGTTAGACAATTGCGGAAAAAACAACATTGTTTAAGATAAGTGTAGTGGCTCAATAATGCACACTTATAAGGAATATCCATCAAAGTGTGGAACAAAACGCATCCGCGAGTTTTCGTACAACGATGGCACATGCATAGCTTCCTATCTCACTTTATATGAGGCATGTTAAGATTGGTATGATAAGCGTATTACAGTCCATCTGACCCTATAACACATGCTCGGAAGAGCAATTACCTAAACTTTCCACAGGCAAAGTCTTATAATTAGTCTTATATTTATTAATTGCAAGGACACAAAAATGGTGATAAGTAAGAAAACACAACATAAGTAAGCATGGTGACAGGTGCAAATTAACACTCCATACGGCGCGTTTAATACGGCTCGAATTTACTAATATGAATAATTGATGATATTGCAAGCACATTTACAGTGGGCCCCAGGACAATCTTGACAGACGATGAGGTAGGTATGGACATATTAGCAACATGAAACAATTCACATGTGTCGGTTAACGCATCGTCACGTGGGTGATATGGGGGAAAATATTCAGGCACCTATGGAAGAAAAGGTAATGCTCGGAGTCACGTAATCGATCCGTTTCTCTCCCTGTTGACGAGCTGTATATGTTATATGATATTGCTAACCTACGTCTGCTGGCAGTAACGGACAATGTACCACAATTATAATACCCTCTGCGTGGTATATATGCTGTCATATAGCTGTGGTTTGCATCTTGTTAATGCTCAAACATTGAAACATATTAGTTTTCATCAAACCAGTGAATATGGCATTTATACACTTGTTTCCACTGTTACACAATACCAAGTAAATTATAATGTTGACACGGTATGACACGATTGGGTCGTTACTTCATTTGTCGGTATGTAGATACAACTTTAATGTTTGTGTTGCGATAATTGTATACGATTTTTGAATTAGGTGAATTGAAGTTACACTAAATAATTGTCTCCTAGTTATAAATTGTGATCGAACAGTTCTAATTGGAGAGGATTGTGTTACTCAGTAAACGAAGCCAATTTTGAACATGTGACACAATTGTTCAATCAGGTATATGCTCTACAGAGACCCGTTTTTCACAACAGCGTGGATGCTGCTAATTCAAGAACTGGATAAGAGTGGAAAGTTATTTGTCATGGAAATGTATTTGGTAATGTTACTTCTTGCCAGATGTTATTACATAGATGATATCATTGCCGTGAAATTGACATTCAGTTGACATGTTTTATAGTTATTTGAGATGGTGTTTACCTGCAAACTATATATATTGGAATCAAAACCCCAAACGCAAACTTTACTCAAAATGAATAAGCATGCTCCAACACAAAACGCTTTTACAACACATCGACTGGATCTTCAAATAACCAATTTGGATATTGTGCTGAAAGGTAGCATGTGATTATAATGCAAATCTGATGTTCAATATGTTATTCAACGACAGTTATGTAACATTGTACACGAACCCTACATTAAAAACAATTCTTTAAATCATGGGCAATGGCAATTAAATCAAATCAGTTGAACACTAAATAGCATTCGCCGTGATTAATGGGGACCTATTAGCCATGTGGCGCCTACGTGGCTGAGAGGCAGACAGAGAACCAATATTCGTATTGTTGCATTCTCATACAATAATCACATCAGTCAGAAGATGACTATAACGTTTTTGTCGCTTGATTCTGCAAGTTCGAAAGCTCATTAATAATATTCAGTGACACTGAAACGGCGGCATATTGATTTAACAAAAATCAATATCATCGCACATTCGATCTGGCAATGACTGTCGAAATAATGTAAGGCCACTATATCAACCACACTGTATTTATAATTGCATTTGGGCATTTTTAAATTTTGTCGCCTCTATTATTTCCGCCAACTACAAAGATTTCCCAAAAAAATTCAAGAATGGTGGTTACAATCCTCACTTATTGCACTTGTGGGCTGCAATCACATGCAAATAGTTTAAGCACTGCTTTAGTAATCACTTGATAGCATATATATGGCGTCGGCGGCCGACGGTCGCTAGAGCTTTAAGCAGAAACCTGTCTCTTCTTCGCGGCCGCAACTCAACTGCGATGGTTTTGAAAAGCTTGTTTACAAATGTGGCGCCTGTTATATTCGTAGTGCCTTTCCCGTGTAAACCTACCGACTCGTGCAAAATTTGAGCACATTCACGTAATTACAGGAGATACATTTACTCATGGTGAAAACTATCACTAAGCGCCATTGATTATTTAAAAGTATTGTGATTAAATTGTGGTTGCCTCATCAAATTTATAAATCACTGTTATAATAGTATGGGTCGCGAAAAAATATCGATAGATATTCCCGTGAATATCAAGCATGCATAGCGTTTCTGCCCCTATCGAGATCAAGGAAACATATCTAATTATGACCAGATATCATGTAAAAATCCCTTTTAGTTCAGCTGCCGGTTTTACAGTCCAGTACCCTCTTATATGATTGCTTAGTTTATTATTAGGCTCGTACGTCATTGGCTGCGCACCAGGGGAAATGAACCTAATTATCGCCGGACCGATCACATAGCTATTTGGACACCACCATCAATCACCATTTGTAGTACGGTGCTTGAACTTAGCGGCAAAGAGAAACGAGAACGTGACCAAATTCTTAATTAAACTAGGTCACATTCTGTGACTAATCTAACTAATTCCTGCACGAAGTATCCGATTGCTTGTAATAAACAAAAACTAGCGGAAGTTAACGTAATATTAACGTTCGATTTCAACATTATCAGTATTACTAGTAATGTATTCTATAGAATACCGACATGATGCCAAAAGCACAGTCATGGTATCTCAATCATGCAATTAAGTTGTGAGTCTTTAACTTACTCACATCACAACGACAATTACATATAACATAATAGTGCTAGCCAAGTGTGAACGTGTAGAGGGATGCACTTCTTCTCTGAAATTTCCCTCAAGCACGTATATAGTTCATTTATTTTGTTCAATGGTAAAACACTATCTTCAAATATGGGGCACATGGCAAATGAGAAAACTACAGTGCTTTATTACTACGTATTGCCACAATGTAATTGAACCTTTACTTCTTGCATTATATAGCGATATATTAAACAGCAATATGTGACCGAAAAACATTAGTTTAATATAAAGTTCACAGGCTTGCTTATAGTAATACATATCTACCTAATGTTGAAGCGTACATTATACAAACGAGAATCCTTTAATGTATCACCACACTCTGTTATAACCATTGATGTCATATAAAGCACTCTGACTTGCACGGTGATGAGGTTATGTAATTTGCAACATAGTTACCACACAAAAAATCACGCTATTGGGAGTTTTAGTTTTGGAATTTGGCTTTCGGTAAGAGAGCGCGTTTCGGGGAAATGAAATACTACCATGGGTCTTCCATACTAGGCCGTAATTATGTAGGTATTCAAAAGACACATCGACAGTATGGTAATGGAGTTTTATATTGAGTTAGTAACTGGTTAATTTGAATAAAGCGCCGCTCATTCAACTAACAGACCAGCGTCAAATACCACCTATCACGTACAATACATGTATTAAGGCAGACACTGCTGGGGTCTGGATAAAACAATCCACTTATCCTGTACCCTATCGTCTCTAGAGCGCACATAGCCGCGTGCGTTTTACTGGCATTACATCACTAACGAATTTTAATCGATCTGAGTATAATGTTTAGTGTATTTTTCACCAAGTGCGTTTAATGCAACCAAGGTTTTACTGTCTTATTGCGTATGTGCAATAATCGGAAGTCGCTTTTTATGACTATTGAAACAGGACATATGTCGCTTAAGCATAGACTCTATTGCCATGTAGGGGATCGTAAAAGCAGGTTTTAATCACTATTCATATCAAATATATGATTATGGATTTTGTCTATGCAAATCGCAATCAGCCCATTGGTCTAATCTATATGATTTTCAATGGTCAAGGCTAACTAAAGTTAGAACGGCGCCGGTTGATGAAATAAATTATGTCACCTGCTCTCAGAATATATTTAAGCAAATGATATATTGAAAGTCGATGTGAAATACGGCTTTCTGTGTTGGGATCGGTAATACAGCTGGGTACTTTCTTACGGCTAGAAAAGAGGTAGCACAAGTTGACCACTTCCACTTGAACAAATATGGCTACACTTGGTAAGTAGGTCATTATTGCGACGCTTAACAGGCAGATAATATTAATATATTGCAAATTCTACTAAACTGCCACAGTTGCACCAAGAATGACGATGACTTTGATGAATACTGCCTGCCGCCCCCCAACCATGGGTTTTGCTACATTGCCCTGATCAACTTCTGGGTTAGAATTTGAAAGTCAGATTACAAGCGTATTTTGACAGATCGATGGGCAACATTTATGGCACTTAACGATTATACATCTCACTGTGACATCATTGGCCGTCTCGGATCAGGACCGCAGCCAGGGTATCTTAAGAAACCAGACATAGCTTTGCTTTGTCTGGTGTTCCACTTCCCTACTTGAGATTCCTTGTCACCCAATACCATCATCTCAGCATAAATGACAGGCTCGTAAGCCAATAACGGAGATGCTGCAGCCACACGCGATGATCATCACGAACCATGGATGTTTTGCAAAGTCGCTTTCCCTCGTGCACATCAGTAAAATGTATATACGCTGTGCAATTTGTACGATGAAAATATGAATCAAACATATACAACCGTGCGTGCTGAATGTATTGAACTTAACCTTTTAAAGCAGAACTAAAGACAGACTTCAACTGACATTCTCTTGAGGATAATACTGACGCCTTTGATCAACATAAAGAGTAAACCTTTTTGACGTCGCTCTGTTACTTATAGTTAACACAAATCGAACCATGTTGAAACAGTGGATAATGGTGTTGTTGTTATTTAGCTTATGTTTGTTGTTGCACGAGTCACTGACCAAAGCAGTTTGATTCAACATAATGGTTGTGTCATAAGCAATGTTTTGAGATTTGTCTAATGGCTGAATTAGAATGTATATATTCCAAAGCATTGATAAGCCCGTGCATAGCTATGACTGTGTTGCCTCACGCTTTGACAAATCATCCGTTAAATTATTGGGATGCTACCTGAATGCACTGGATAGCTCAGTAGAAATTTGTGACGCGGCTGCTGCTTTTCTAGCCTGTGATGTCGTTATGTGCGATAACCTCTTACGTGCAATGACCCCATTGTCAGCAACACCCTATATCACTAAGGTGATCCTTCGATAATGCATTCATATTCACATAAAATGGCTGGTTGCTTCACTGATTACAATCACTCAAGGTTTTCCACCACATGTATGAGCACCTACTTCAATAGCAGCATACCACTCGTACTGTAAGCAGCAAGGTCGTTCAAATGTCATGCTAGAATATTGTTTATTATGCCATGGAATATATGTTTGTGAGTTGATTATACAGAGCCTTGAGAAAGGAAACATTAAACACAGGATTACTCGATTGCTTTAGAGAAAGATTACTATCATAATTATGTTTTTTTGTAGTCTTCATTTGGAGTGGTAACAAAAGACTGTTGCCCCTCCAATAGTAGGAGTACTGATCACAAGGCCCATGGAGCAACAACTGGCTGCGCATTGGTTGCGTAAACGTCATCATTCCTTTTTCGGCTGCAATTAAAGTATTTCCTGGTTTGAATGAAGTAAAACGCTCATTTGTCTAGCCGCAATCCGTAACGTGTAATGTCGGACCCATGTCACATCTATCTCTAACAAGGACGGGTAGGGGGGGTGGCTGCATGAAATCAACTATGATAATAGAGGCGTTTTGGCCTACAAATGTACTCCCAAACGTTTTCGATTTGCTTAAGCAGGATTTCAGTTTTAAAAATATCATATCACGCCGGAGGTTAGTTCATATATCTACTTGCTTTGCATAATAAGATGGTTTATTACAGCTCAATTATGTTTATTTGATTAATAACTGGAGCTAGTGCATTATGTTCCTCGCACCGAAATAATCAACAGGAGGTGTGCTCAGTAGCTCTTGCGCTCCCTCTTGGTTCTCGAAGATGGCATTTCCAAAGTAGAAAATTGTATGACAAAACCTTACTTTTACGATGTCATCTTGATTTAACAAGTCCAATTTAATACGCAATCAGGTATCGCAACAAATTGTAAATATGCATAATCGCCTTACATGTGCGAGGCGTTTAACTTTTCCGACTCAATTCCAATACGGCGGCCAGATTGCGCAACGTAAGTCAGATGGAAACGGACTTGTTATGATGATGAATAAAGGAGAGGAAAAGGCAACTAGGCCGGAATGTTAGAAGGTATAAATCTAGTATAAACTGACTCACCTGTGAAATGTATTATCAAGCAGATGATGGTATGATAAAAACTTAGCAAATTTCTCGCGGTCGTTTACGACAACGTCATGCAAGAGACCGTTTGTTGACAACCACCATGATTTGGAGTGGAATTTCGCCAAAAAGTTAGAAATTAATCGAATTTCAAGTGTTCTCCCGGAAACCCATAGCAATTAAATTCAGTCAATACTCTCACTGTTGGTGGCTTTACATTCTTTTCAGTACGTATTTTTAACGTGATATATTAAGCATGTTTATCAATCTACCGATAAACGGAGGGTTTTCCTGTTAGACAACCAAGGGAGTACCCGATCGACTGTTAGTCTGTTGGGCTAGTGCTGAGAGGTCTATGTGGAATAAAATGAATGTCAAGCATACTGATATTCATGTATATATATAATATATATATATATATATATATATATATATATATATATATATATATATAGATATATATATATATATATATATATATATATATATATATATATATATATATATATATATAATATCTATATATATATATATATATATATACATGTATATATATTCATATATATATTAATATATATATATGTATTGTCGTAACATGATCCGTGGTGTAGAGATGCTCACGCTACGCACTTGTAGTAAGTAAAAGAATCGAACTCCAGATGTAGGGTTAATAACAACTTCAACTTTATTTAACTGTTTTCAACTTTCGAATTTCAGATGTAACTTAGCCTAAACTTAAGAGAGCGAAGTGTTGAGCTCGGAGGCCAGGAGAGAACTGATTTTGAAATATAAGTTGTTTCCCTCAACGACTAAGGCACGCCATCCCAATTCTCATGGGACATGCCGTAGCCAGGTCTGTGAGGGCTGGGGCTAACGGGTGTTGCCTGGGCAGGAAGGTCATGTGGCTCTGGAATATGGGGTATGTATGAGGAGAGGGGGAAGTGGCAGGTGACATGTAGGTCACTTGTGAATCTGGGAAACTGGGGCGTATAATTAATATAAGCTGTTGGGGGTTACTCCATCAACTGATGACTGAGAGGGTACGTTATGATGAAGGGTAGGTTTGTTATGAATTTGGCACTCAACATATCCCTCTCCTTTTAAGTGGATGAATATCCACAAAAGAAACTAGGTCCCTTCATGGAAAAAAAAAAATAATAATCATGGGGATATTCTAAACTAAGGGTTGGTTGGTAAGGAAATGGCGGTAGTGAGTCGGAATGTGAAATACACATTCCATTGTGCTTTATATCAGAATTGATAAATCTTATGGTAAAAAAAAATTCTAGTCCTATTAATTTTTTTTCAGTGAAATCAAAATATTTATGGTATTATTATTACATTGTTATATATTTTACTTTTATTACTATACTTATTGTTGAACATGTGAAATGTTGGTAGATGTCGTGCAAGCTGGCCTATTTTCTAGAGGTTGAAATTCAACCATATTTTAATTTTATTGGGGACATGGTGCAATATCTATGGCTAGGGCATCTAAATTACTCATAGATACCCCAGCTGTACTCGGAAACTGGCACCATTGATGCCGAAGCATCGATAGCGCCAGCAGGAGTATCATGTGACACTCCTAACCCTTGTGAATCCGAGCCAAGCAGAGAGTTGGCCTCTTTGTGCACCTCAACGCTAAAACTAATTAACATTGGGGGCCTACCTGGCGTGGGATTTTAGGTGGAAAAGGGGAGAGAAGCAAGATTAGACATGCAACGGTAAACCTGACTATTCTAAAGGAGGAGAAAGTTATACCATTGGAATATAAATATAGCCTGAGCAAGTCATGGTCGTTTTACTTGTATCTAAACTAGCAAAGCAGGGCTGATGGATAACAAGTCATGGTCGTTTCACTTGCGTATGCCCACTGCTTGCATTTAAGCTGGAACATCTACGTAAAAAAATTAAATGTGATTCAGTCATTTACACAATAAGAATTTTTATTGACGTGGGCTTTCCGAACTGGTGGGTCCATTAGATCCAGGCAGCGACGTGATACTTGAAGATCCTCGGCCGTATGATCATGTCGTAGACAGGACTCGCGCGTCAACGCCTCCTCTGCCTGAAAGTGATCCGTCCCCTAGACCAAAGACGCTACTGAACAAGTACAAATTCTTGAATACTGTTAACAGAGCACGGCATGACAACCACACTGAGCATAAATACACTACTATAATAACTACACAACACCAAGTACACATGACTGTTGATGCGTAGTCTGCTTATAACCCGAAGCAGAACTCGACGGGAAATCGACAGGGCATGCCGTTATTTGTCTATTCCTTCGACAACCTCGTGGCGTGAACTGTCGGTCCTCAGGGACCTCAACTTGAGCCACTGACCTAGCGCGTTCCTGAGGATTAACTGCTGGCCCTAGAGAGAGGGGGTGTGGCGCATGTTGTACAAGGCAGATGCTATGTCCCCACGTCGCCTTCCTGGCGCACGCCTTTAGTACGGGGAGGGTGTCTCTGATTGGCTAACAACATTTTACAGACAGCGCAAGCTCAACCTAGGCTTAGCTGTGATCTGGGACGGAATTGGTTCTAAACTCATTATACCAATCAGTAGGCCGTTCATCCTTATACGTCTGGGACAAGATCCTGCGGGCTACCTGCTACCTGAAATGTTGACCATGATACTTACCGATCTCGTCAGATCTGTGATCCGTGGTTATGGTCACCATTTGCGCTTCACGTTAATAAAACCTAAATCACACAGACTTTCTAAAAGACGAGTTAGATTTCTTAAACCAATGTTAACTGTTCAATTCTATAACCACTATCCACGGAACTCATATCATGAAATTTAAACGTAATTAAAATATAAAATATCAGGGAGTTTTATGTTGAATTTCGCGCTTAACTCTCGATGCGCCGCAGCGCATTTTAGTGCGCTGAGAAAGGACGGGCCAGGCAAATGCGGGGCGCATGCGCTAAGTTCTGTGATGCGCCAGTAAATGAGCTTATCGCAAGTGGTGGTCGCGAACGGGTTCGTTTATTTATTGCATGCCGCGCATATCATTAAATGAAAGTTCATCGCAGGTCAGCTAATGAGCCCAGTCGGCCGGAGCGTTTTTATGACTTGTCTGGTCTTGCAGGCATGTTAACCTCCTATCAATGTAGCATCAGCTGTCCGAGTGTAAACTTTTGAATCAGCCGTGTCATTAATGGACTGCGCATTAGCAGGCCCGGGTATGAAGCTTACGGTCTCAGTACCTAGTGAAGAAAATTTTTAAAAAAAGAGGTGGAATTGACGTCTGAACTTACACTACTTGAATCAGTATATAATAAAGTACAGTATTTATATCTTAACTACAACTATGTTACACTACCAATAGTCTAAACCTGCTGTTGTGAATACGAAGACGAATTCGGGTCATTAAATCAAATGAGGTCATCAACAGATAAGTGGCCACTAACATAAGCAGATGTACTGACCAAGTTAGCCAACTGGAGCATGACCTGCATAGCAATGCCGGGTCTTCCAGAATGCAGGGAGATAGCGGGAAGCGCCAGGGTAGGTGTTGGCGGGAAACTGTTGACAGATGTTCGCTGAGAAGTAGGGTCTCGCGAGAGTTGGGGATGCGACGCGAGGGCTGACACGAAGCTTCTTTGAGGAGGTGATGTCAGCAAAGATTTGGTTTGTGGAATGGGAGATTGCGGATCGACAATTGATGGTTTATTTGGAGTTGGTGATGATAGGGCAGAAGCCAGTCTATGATCAGAGTCAGGAGGGGCTGGTGAGAGCGAGACAAAACTTGGTGTAGACTCTAAGCTTGGAGGAGTTAGTGATGGGTCGACTGGAGTAGGCAGAGGAGAAGGGCGAAGAGGGGTTGGGGATATGTCGACTGAAGTCGGCAAAGGAGCAAGGCTGGTAGGGGTTGTAGACGGGTCGGCTGTAGTCGGCAAAGGAGCGGGGCTGGAATGGGTTGGGGACGGGACGACTGTAGTTCGTGGGGATTCAAACGATGCGACATTTGCATACTTTGCAATGGGAGCGACAACTGAGGCTTTGCTTTCTTCCTGAACTTCTCGCAACAACATAATATATCTAATGCCTTCCCTGAATGCTACACGCAACCTGGTCTCTTCTTCAGCATACTCAATACATTCACGGATGGCCGTCTCACGCCACTCTATGATATCAGGAGCAATTTGACGCTGAATTGCGTCTCCCACTCGACATCGCTGGTATTCCTGCGCAAAGAATCGCTCCCGCAACCAGGCTGCTTCATAATTGTCATTAGCATTCTTTAAGGCCACCCTCAAGCTCGAATTGTTACGTTCAGCGTCGTTTAACAACTCGGGCAGCCCAATACATTCAGTAAGCATTCTTTTAAGGATACCTTCCATTTCACGCAGTAGAACTTCAAAATCAAACAGGATATCAAAGAAAATCTTAAATTTTGTACTCACACGTTGGCAGCCGGAATCGAATGAATTCTCCACCATGTGTCGTAACGTGATCCGTGGTGTAGAGATGCTCACGCTACGCACTTGTAGTAAGTAAAAGAATCGAACTCCAGATGTAGGGTTAATAACAACTTGAACTTTATTTAACTGTTTTCAACTTTCGAATTCCCGATGTAACTTAGCCTAAACTTAAGAGAGAGAAGTGTTGAGCTCGGAGGCCAGGAGAGAACTGATTTTGAAATATAAGTTGTTTCCCTCAACGACTAAGGCACGCCATCCCAATTCTCATGGGACATGCCGTAGCCAGGTCTGTGAGGGCTGGGGCTAACGGGTGTTGCTTGGGCAGGAAGGTCATGTGGCTCTGGAATATGGGGTATGTATGAGGAGAGGGGGGAAGTGGCAGGTGACATGTAGGTCACTTGTGGATCTGGGAAACTGGGGCGTATAATTAATATAAGCTGTTGGGGGTTACTCCATCAACTGATGACTGAGAGGGTACGTTATGATGAAGGGTAGGTTTGTTATGAATTTGGCACTCAACATGTACATATATGTATATATATATATATATATATATATATATGTATATATATAAATGTATATATAATTATATAAATATATATATATATTATATATATCTAAATATATATATATATATACATATATATATATATATATATATATATATATATATATATATATATATATATATGTATATATATATATATATATAGTGTATATAGTGTATCAGCTACAATGATAGACAAGATTTATCGATGTGCAATTGCATCAGTTATAGTTAAGCGTTATTTGTTCAATACGTCATCGCGCCAGATAGCTCCAATTGTTCAATGTATCATCAATCATTGACCAGACCGATTCGAATCTCGTCAGAGCATAATTGTTACGTCGCATATTTGACTTGCCAAAGAAGGATGTATACATTTATATATACTGTTTATACATCCTATATAACATTTCAAATGTTGATTGCACAAGCAATGTAGTATTACAGGTCGGTGCGTGTAGAGTGCGTATGCGCCGATGAAAAATATGCACTAATTAGGGCGATAGTAGCCGTTATGGTAATTACCTTTTGTTGTAAAATATGTATGCTCGGCAATGCATTCCATGCACGACGCTAGATCAATGATAAATATATATCAAACTAGTCGAATGACACATCATATACCACATTACAGCTTATTGCTGCAATTGGTATCATCTAAGTCATGCGCAGCCTATTGTTTACAGCCTCAGTGTTCATACTAAACAACATAAGAGAAAGCTAGAGGCGTCTAATGTGGCATAAAGCATTTCCTGCACTGGAACACCATGAATAAGACCAGGCGCGTGTGATCCAGCAGTTGGCTGCATGACTGGGAGGCAGTCAGGGAAACAGTTTTAAATGTAGCAGCAGCATCATGCAATAGCGGCATTAATTGATTCGATGCCCGATTGCTTTACCCACTGTATCTTCTGATAAATAAAGCTCACCAACTTTAACAACTTGCTACATGACACCATAATCAGTGCATCTAATGCAGAAATGCATGTTTTATTTGGGCTTTTTAATCCTACGATTTGTTACAAGCGGCGAATAAAACAAAGCCAAAAAAGCAATAATTACGTGCTTGTCTCATTAGCGTATATATATACATATATATTCATATATATTCATATGTATATATATATATATATATATATATATATATATATATATATATATATATATATATATATATATATATATATATATATATTTATATATATACATATATATTTAAATATAAATGTAAATATAAATATATATGTATATTTGATGCGATGTATTTCGCTATAAGGTCGTACTTGTTGTGTAGCCGTTTGCGTGCTATACAAGAACGAACGTTATTGGTGGAATAAGTAAACCTACAAATATACCCTTTATTCTTACTGTGTACTTCGATGCAGTATTGCAGAACATTGGAAGACCCAAGACAAACTTTTTCCGATATTTCATATAGCAGTAGGTTGGTAATATATGATGGCAATTGATCATCGTCTTGTCAGGCCAGCTTACACATGTGTGTCTGGTGTCGGGGCATGATTCCGTAATTTATGAGTCTTAACTACCAATGCTATATATTTATCAAATAAGACGAATGAATGTATGAGTAGCATCGATGAAATCAACAATATTGTTAGCTACCGGGCCCACATCTACGAATATGATAATGTGTAAAAGCTACCGCGCATTAGACAAGATGTAACTAGAATGAAATAGCGATTACGTTTATGTCCCACGGTTCGTTATCAATAAATTGCCGAGTCTAAACTGCCAATGCTATCTATTTATCAAATATGACAAATTAATGTTAGGCAATCACGGAAAAAAACACATTGTTTAAGATAAGTCTAATGGCTGAAAAATGCACACTCATCAGGAATATCCATCAAGGCCGTGGAACATAACGCGTCCGCGTGTTTTCTCAATTTATATTATGCATGTTAAGAGTGGTATGATAAGTGCATTACAGTCCATCTGACTCTATAACGCATACTGGGAAGAGCAAACATCTAAATTTTCCACAGCCTACGTCTAATAATTAGACCTTTTTTTATTAATTGAAAGGACACAAAAATGGTGATATGTAAAAAAAACACAACTAACGTATGCACGGTGACAGGTGCAAATTAAACGAGATTGCTTGCAATCTGAGAATTGTCATGTCCACAATCGGTATTAGTACTAACGCTATTTTCTCAGCAGAAATCACGCCGAATGAGTACATACTCAGGTTGAGTGAGAATGCAATAGACATTAATGTGTTAAACACTATTTCATGCAACGGGATGGGCGAGCAATTTTTATTTTTACCCCAAAAGAAATTGACGAGCTCCTGTCCACAATTTGCACGTTACGATGTTAATCTTCATTTCTTTCTTGCACTGATTCTTTACAAATATGTATATTTATATGTACGAAATAAATACTATAAATATATTAACACTCATACGGCGCGTTTAATACGGCTCGAATTTACTTATATGAATAATTAATGATATTGCAAGCACATTTACAGTGGGCCCCAGGATATTCTTGGCGGGAAATGAGATAAGTATGGACATATTGGCAACATGAAACAATTCACATTTGTCAGTTATCGAATGGTCACGTGGGAGATATGGGGGAAACACAGGAAGACGCGGAGCATCTGAGCGAGTTTCCCCATATCACCCATTACCTACACACCCTGAAGAACAGCGGTTAGCGCGTGTGGGAGTCTGATGATGCTCTGACTATTGACTTTCTCACTCTGCATTTTGTGAGGGGATAAAATGCGCATGCTCACATTTTAACACATTTGTGAGAACGAACATAACATTCACAGAAAGAAATTGGCTTTCTGAATGATCTGGCAAAACGATGATGCAAAATATTGGTAGAGTACATGTCTGATCCAGCGTCCAGCAGCGGTGATCTAAGTGGTGTCCCAACGTCTGGGACTGAGGTTGGAATCAATGATAGGTATTGTAGCATATGCTCTGTGTACAATAGGGACTACCAATTCCGCACTGAACACATGGGTTTTCAAAATATAACCATGATTACCGAATGCCATGCGAACATTGGTCATTTCAGCAGAGGCAGCTTCAGCCAGTAAACAAGTTTTCAGGAATGCCTATCGCTAATACTTGTGCGGAAACGTTTGCCTTAATATCAACGATTACATTGTGACTTCATCATATAAATGATAAATATCCTCATTAAGATACCCAAGTCATCAAAATCAGTTAATATTTCAACGCAAAACCTGTATTCTATCAGTTTAGATATGTCTATTTCGTTGTCTCAATATTGTTATGAGCATATTTGTATTGAATTACTGTTCATTACCTATTATAGGATATATAATAAAACTTTTGTATACTGCATTTTATTTGGTCAGTTACGTTATAAATATTTCATAAGCTGTTCCTGTTAACCCTATGCCCCAATCACAATGAACCTAACCTCTGCTGAAGCGCACATATATTAATAATCAGTCAATGGCCTAACATTGTACATCGTTATTGAATTGCAAGCATACTACTTATGTATGTCGGAATATGTAGCTGACTGGTTAAGTAAGAGGGATGCAACAAGCAACATTTTCGTTAATCTCGATTCAAGTTATTGTTTGGTTTCATTGATGACATAGCGTTTGTTTGTTTTCAAGAAAAAGTTGTGCTCGAAGTAACGTAATCTATTCATATCTCCCTTTGGACGAGCTGTATATGTTGATATGATATTGCTCACGTATGTCTGCTGGCAGTAACGGACAAACTACCGCAGAATGTTATACCCTCTGCGTGGTATATATGCTGTCATATAGCTTTGGCTTACATCTTGTTAATGCTCAAACATTGAAACATATTAGTTTTCATCCAACCAGTGAATATGCCATTTATACATTTTTTTACACCTTTACACTATACCAAATCAATTATAATGTTGACCAGGTATGACACGATAGGGTCGTTACTTTATTTGTCGGAATGTAGATACATCTTTAATGTTTGGGTTGTGATAATATATGTATTCGCTTATTGAATTAGGCATATATAGTGGATAAGGTATGTATAGGGATGTCGCGAGTGTGGGAAGTTGAAGATAGAATAAATAATCGTCCCCTAGTTAACAATTGTGATCGAACAGTTTTTATTTGAGAAGATTGCGTGACTCAATAAACGAAGCCTATGTTGAACATGTGACACAATGGTTTAATGAGGTATATGCTCTACAGAGACCCGGTAAGGCGGCGTTGTTCACAACAGCGTGGATGTTGCTAATTCAAGAACTGGATAAGAGTGGAAAGTAATTTGTCATGGAAATGTATTTGGTAGTGTTACTTCTTACCAGATGTTTTAAATAGATGATATCATTCATGTACTTGTGCAATTGACATTCAGTCGACATGCTTTATAGTTACTCGAGATACAAACTATATATATTGATTGGCATGCTCCGACACAAAACGCTCTAACAACACATTGACTTGATAATCAATAACCTATTTTTGATATTGCATGCTAAAAGGCAGCATGTGATTTTCAAGTGTATTCAACGACAGTTTTAACATCTTACGCACTCTACATTAAAAACAATTCTTTACAGTATTCGGTGCAAATGGCAATTAAGTCAAATCTGTTGAACACTGAATAGCATTCGCCGTGATTAATGGGGACCTATTAGCCATGTGGCGCCTACATGGCTGAGAGGCAGACAGAGAACCAATATTCGTATTGTTGCATTCTCATGCAATATTCACACCAGTCAGAAGATAATTATAACGTTTTGCCGCTTGATTCTGCAAGTTCGAAAGCTCATTATTAATATTCAGTAACACTGAACGCGTATATTGATTAACAAAAACGTGACTACCAATTTTGCGAAAATCATGTGTCGGTCGGTACGAAGGTTGTTGAAATAACCACTTGTATTTGCATTTGCAGTATTAAAGTTTGTCGCCTCTATAATTCGGCTACAAAACTCACTTATTGCAGCTGTGGGCTACAAACACATGCAAATAGTGTAAAAACTACATTAGTCATCACTTGACAGCGTATATATGGCGACGGCGGCCGACGGTCGCTAGAGATTTAAGCAGAAACCTGTCTCTTCTCCGCAGCCGCAACTGAACTGCGATTTTTTTGAAAAGCTTGTTTACAAATTATTTCAATCATGCGCCTGTAGTATTCTAAGATCCCTTCCCGTGTTAACTTACCGACTCGTGTACAATAGGAGCACATTCACGTAATTACAGGTGATACATATACTCATGGTGAAACTAACACTAACCGCAATTTGATTCGCTGAAAGTATTATGATTAAATTGTGGTTGCCTTATCAGATCAATATTTATAAATCGCTGTTATAACTGGAGTTGCTAAATAATATGGGTCGCAAAAAATATCGATTGCTATTCCAGTGAATGTCAAGCATGCATAGCGTGTCTGCCCCTATCGAGATCAAGGAAACACATCTAATTATAACAAGATGTCATGTCAAAATCCCATTTAGTTCAGCTGCCTGTTTTACAGACCAATACCCTCTATTATGATGGCTAGGGTTATTTTTAGGCTCGTAAGTCATTGGCTCCGTACCAGACAAAATGAACCTAATTAGCGCCGGACCGATCACATAGCTATTTGGACACCACCATCAATCACCATTTGTAGTGCGGCGCTTGAACTTACCGACAAAGAGAAACGAGAACGTGACCCAATTCTTAATTTAAGTAGGTCACATTCTGTAACTAACCAACTAATTCCTGCACGAGGCATTGGATCGCTTGTAATGAGAAAACAAATGAGCGGAAGTTAACGAAATATTACCGCTCGATTTCAATATTAATAATATTACGATGAATTACTTCTGTAGAATACAGACACGATGCCCAAGACACAATCACAGAGTCTCAATCACCCCATACATATGCAATTAAGTTGTCAGTCTATATTTCACTCAAATCATAACGACAATTACATATAACATAGTTGTGCTAGCCAAGTGTGAACGTGTAGAGAGGGGTGCACTTCTTCTCTGAAATTTCCCTCAAGCTCGTATATAGTGCATTTATTAAGTTCGATAACAAAACACTCTCCAAATATGGGGCACATGACAAATGAGTAAACTACAGTGCTAAATTGCTACGCATAGCCCCAGTGTAACGGAATCTTTACTTTCTGCATAATACAGCGATACATTAAATTGTAATAAGTGATCGAAAAACACTAGTTTAATGTAATGTTCAAAGGCTTGCTTATGGTAATACATAAATACTTAATATTGAAACGTACATTTTTAAATCAACGGTCGCGCACAAACGAAAACCCTTTAATGAGAGAAGCAACCTTCCCAGTGTTTACCAAGGTTTCACACGAACTACGTGATGTTTACAGTTTCGCCTTGGTTTGATTTTCCAACGATGGGTTATTTTATTAGCAGCTAGAAATTCTTCTGCAGCATATTGCTTGGCTGGATTTTTATTTGGTGACAACTCAACCACTATAAATCCCTACACTCCCTTATAATCATTGAAGTCATATAAAGCACTGTGACTTGCACGGAGATGAGGGAGTGGTATGTAATTTGCTACTGAGGTACCACACAAAAATCAAAATATCGGGAGTCTAGTTTTAGTATTGGGCTTTCGGTCGGAGAGCACGTTTCAGAGAAATGAGATGCTACCATGGTTCTTCCATTCTAGGCCGTAATTATTAAGGTATACGAAAGACACATTGACTGTATAATGGTTTTATGAAAGAAACATCACTGATACCTTTGGTAGTTATCCCGGCGCAGCACTATGGTAATGGAGTTTTACATGGTGTTCAGTAACTGGCTCATTTGAATACAGCGCTGCTCATGCAATTAACAGACCAGCGGTGATGACGTCAAACAGCACCTATCCCCACATGCAATACATGTAGTCTTATTAAGGCAGATGTTGCTAGTGTCTGGTTAAAAATATCCACCTATCCTGTAGCCGATCTAGAGCGCACATAGCCGCGTGCGTGTTACAGGCATTACATCACTAACGAATTATGACCAAACTGAGTGTAATGTTTAGTCTATTTTCCACAAAGTGCGTTTAGTAGAACTAAGGTTTTACTGTCTCATTGCGTATGTGGAATCATCGTAAGTCGCTTTTATGACTATTGAAACAGGCCATATGTCGTTTAAGCATAGACTCTACTGCCATATAGGTGATAATAAACGCAGGTTTTAATCACTGTTCATATAAATATATGATAATGGAGGTCTTTGTCTGTGCAGATTGCAATCAGCCCATTGGTCTAATCTATATGATTTTCAATAGTCAAGGCCGACCAAGTCAGGTTATATGCGTATTGTGACAGATCGCTGGGCGACAATCATGGCACACAACGATTATAAAGATTATACAACGTGACATCATTGGCCGCCTCGAATCAGCACCCGAAGACATGAATTCTGAGGAAACCAGACACAGCTTTGCTTTGTCTGGTGTTCCACTTCCCAACTTGAGACTCTTTGTCACCCAATAACATCATCTCAGCTTAAATGACAGACACGTAAGCCAATAACAGAGATGCTGCAGCCACACGCGATGATCATCTCGAACCATGGATGTTTTGCAAATTCGCTTGCCTTCGTGCACATCAATAAAATCTATATACACTGGGTAATTTGTGTGAAGAAAATATGAATCAATCGCAATGAACCACATACAACCGTACGTACTGAATGTGTTAAGCATAACTATTTAAAGCAGAACTAGTGATAAACTTCTTCTCTAATACGCCTTTGATCATCATAATGAGTGAACCGATAGTAGTATAGTTGTTATTTAGCTTAGTCAATGACCAAGGCAATTTGAATTAGCATAGCGGTTGTGTCATAAGCAATGCCTTGAGCTTTGTCTAATGGCTTAAGTAAAATGTCTATATTCCAAAGCACTGATGTGACCGTGCCTAGCTATGACTGTGTTGCCTCAAGATGTTACAAATCATTCAACAAAGTATTGGGATGCTGCCTGAATGCACTGGAGAGGTTAGTAGAAACGGGCGACGCGGCTGCTTATTTTCTAGCTGGTGAATGTCATTACATGCGATGACCTCTTAGTGGTATAAGGAAGTTGTTACTTGCACATTAATGAGATCAAAAGGGGGACACTTACTTCTCAAGCTCAAGGCGCCTACCTTCGTTTACCTGAAATATGGTGCGAGGTCATCATGCGTGAACATCAGTGGTACTATTGTATAAAATTAATACAATTCAGATGCATTATTACAAAAGCACTGTCATACGTGAAACGCGTAGGCTGACATCCTAATACACAGGACAATGTTCTTCTAATCTATCCAACCCGGAGTGACCACATTGCCAGCAACACACTATATCACTTAGCTGATCTTCAAATATTGCATTTATATGCACGTTAAGTGGTTGGTTGCTTACCTGATTACAAGTTTTTTCGCACCATGTATGAACACTTACTTCAATAGCAGCATATCACTCGTACTGTAAGCAGCAAGGTCGTTTAAATGTCACACTAGAATATTGTTTATTATGCCATGGAATATATGTATGTGAGTTGATTATACAGAGCCTTGAGAAAGGAGATATATTAAACACAGAATTACTCGATTGCTTTAGAGAAAGATTACTATTATACATGCACCAGAATGTGGCCTGGGATGACAGAACATCATAGAATGGCGACACTTGCCGCTGCGCTTGGTCTGCAATGTATGAAGTATCATTAAATCGCCCAACCAATATTCTTGATTGCTGATGCATATGTCAAACCCAATGCAGTTTTCAACCATAATATCCATAATCATTTTGCCCACCGATCTGCCCCTGTATGGATCACTGTAAATGTAGGCATATTATATTTACTTCAGGGTGGTGATCGGGATTATGCTAAAATGTGTGATTGTGCTGCTTATTCATTGTTTATTAGGGTTATTTAATAGTTGAAGTGATAGATGGTGATAATTGCGACAATTGGACGATGAATCGCTTGGTATTATCACCCTCCTGATTTAGGAAAGAAGCTCAGAAACGGTTCTCTTTTGTAATACAGTCTTTGTGTAGACCGGATATGTCTTTAACCTGGTGCATTGTGGAAAGATAAAAATTTGCGGGAACAACATTATAGGAGCGATACCAAATAGATGGAAGCATAACTGACACCATATCGCGGTTGACAGTTTATCACATCGATCTTCACTTGCTGTCATGAAACGGTCGAGTACAGGCGAGCTGGTTGATTCTTTCCCAACGTAATGTTTAGCCTATCCAGCTCTACAGTAATTAGATGGCGACTATGATTTACATGACGCTTCTGAGCTCGTAAAAAATGGAATTGATTTTCAGTTTTGTACCGTGTTCATGCAGTCACTACATTAACTAAAGCAAAACATACAATGGATGGCAACCGAAGATTTAGATTAGTAATTAACGAATGACAGAATGATGAAATGTTATCCCGCAGGATGGCTTCAACGGTGTTATAAAACATATAACATTGGAGAGCATGGACTTTTGCAAAAAGCCTTTAGGTTAGTTACTATCTCGTTCCAAGCGATAAGGTGCCATCAGCGAAAGATAGCCTCGTTCCAAATATCTGCTATTGCGTGCCATACCATGATTAGTGTTTTTTTCATTTTGGGCTCCTGGCAAAGGTAGGTGCCAGGTCACTGAACTGGTTGCGTCGTGTGTGCAATTTGGTCTACTTATTCTTTGCATTGCAAGATAACGAAGAACGGATCTTTAAAATTCTTTTGAAGACACCTTGCGCCAGGAATAGACACGAAGGCAGTCTTGGGATTTTTATTTTACTCTGCTATTTGCAGTGGAAATAAAAGACTGTTGCCCCTCCAATAGTAAGAGTACTGATCACAAGTCTCATGGACCAATCGTGCCGATGATAAACATCGCTATGAGCAACAATTGTCTGCGCATTCGTTGCGTAAGCGTCTTCATTCCTTTTTCAGCTGCAATTAATGTATTTGGTGGTTTGAATGAATTCATGTTTTGAGTAAAACGCCAAATTGGCTAGCCGCAATCCGTAACGTTTAATGTCGGACTCAACTGTGATAATATAGGCTTCTTGGCCTACAAATGTACAGCCAAAAGTTTTCTATTTGTTTGAGCAGGATTTCAGTGTAAAAAATATAATATCACGTCGGAGGTTAGTTCATATATCAACTTGCTTTGTATAATAAGATGGATTATTACAGCTCAATTATGTTTATCTGATTAATAACTGGAGCTAGTGCATTATGTTCCTCGCACCAAAATAATAAACTGAAGGTGAGGTGTCCCTTGCTATTCAAATGTAGATATGTAAGCAATACTGTGATTTTATTCAAGAAACAAATGTTGAACCATCTCAAAGCATGCAATAATGTTGCTGTTTTCATCCTTATCACAAGGATTACAGCAGACTTAATTAAGCTGTGATCCATCCTTAAATATATGGCTCAGCAGAACTACAGTAGAATTAATGCGGAATGCTTACCTGTTTTGAGCAACGATTGACACGTGCCACTATGCAAATCAGCGCCAGCGGCAAGCCTCTTCACTTGATTTTTCCCTCTATTGAAAGGAATGACCTCATGCGGACTTAATCGACACTTTGAGCCATGTTATTTAACGATTCGATGCTGCATTGATTTCAGACATATCTCATTTCATATTATGTATAACGTTGGATGATTAGCGAAAATCAGTGTCATTCTTATGTGGTTCACTCATAAAAGGCGGTCTATGCAGAATGAATATACTCGATGGTTTTAAAGTATGTTCAAAGTCGTCTATGCCATCCTGCACAGATCAATATCATGAGTTATTTCTTCTGTCAGGACGAGCGGTCTCTGAAGATGTCTATTAATTCCGCTTTAAGCATTTCCAGCTCCATATAATATTCATGTGAAAATGTATTCTACAGGAACGGATGTGATTGCAGCCGATATTTTCTTGGTCAACTGCTTTAAATAGCAATAGTACTTAATGCGATATTGGCTTTGCTTTTTTGAGTGCAAAACTATCCACCACATCCATGAGCCAACACTTTTTAACTATGTTGATCGTACTTATTTAGTGCCATCATCAGATACCACGTGGTGACGAATAACGGGCATTTTTATTGATAAGTAATATTACAAGCCATTCCTTTTATTTTGCGCGATTGTGTACTGTTATTGTGTACCTAGAAGTAAATATGGATGGTTGCTTAAAACATTGCTTCTAAGGACCAGACATTTTTCAATTTGGTTTGCGTATGGGATATTTTCTAATGCCCTATGCTTAAAACCTGGCAGCGTTTGTATCATTGGCAGCTATTGTGTTTATGCTTGAATTAACCGCATATTTATTCACCCAAATATTCCGCTTTGTTGTATTCAGTTGCGTTAACTGCTGAAATCGTGGTTCACTTAAGATTGACATTCAAAATCGATATTTGTCAGTTATTTTCAAAAAATTATGTATGCAGTTCTTTTCAGGCCAAACAAAATATACATGAAAATATTGTGAATTCCGAGAATATGAAAACTTGCGTTTCGCATCTGGTCTATTTGAGGACAAGGGAACAGGTTCAATTATTGACATGATAAAGTCATCACAAAATTCCTTGTATTTCAGATGCCCGTTGTACAGTCAGATATCTTCCACATCAAAGGCCACGGTAACGATGAGTCTTGTGTTATTGATTGCGTGCCTGATAAAAGCATTCTTATTATCAGAAGCAACCTGAGCGCCACTATCAATCGTTTGCAGTACCTGGTGATTGACCACCTCAACATAAAGATACGATAATTAACAAGGACATATACTTTACGTTTCCCACTATAGCGGCAGCCGATTTCGCATGACCCAAATTCAATTTAAACAGATTGCTGGAGACAGGGCCCGATGGCGCAATTACAGTATCTGAAATTGCAGCAAACATTTACAAGCAAGCTGTGTGTCTATATTCTATCTCCATCAAACCGTTGCGGCAAATAATAAAATAGATGCAAACTGACATTTCTGTAATTTACTTTCTTTTTACGGATTGAGAGGTGCAAAGTATTGTTCCTAATTCCCTTCTAGCCGGCATGTATTGCATTTGTTAGACAACCTTCGTGCTGAATGCAAGTAAATCATCAACAAGGCAATGTTATTAATGTTACATCATGACTGGTGTAAAATCATGACTAAAAACATATATTATTCGCTTGTTCATATGATAACACATAATGAGACATGCTCTTCAGCTATTTCCTGAACGTTTTGCCGATTGCTTCTTAAAATTGTATGGCGTATTGATGGAGTAATCATGTAAGTTTACAGAGGGATACATTTGCGCTATGGTAAACAGTAATCGGTTTAATACTGCTGAACCTGTAAATGATGCCTTCCATGTTCTATGAATTGATATATAGTGGCAAAAGCTTTTTAATGTTCATTCTTACTACAATACAATATAATACAATACTTTCTGGTTAGAAATATGATATTCAGGGAAGTTTAAAATAGCTATATAAGCATTCACTAACCGACCAATGGGAATGAACACCTTCTTTCCAGTTTGCTATGCCAATGATAGATATTGCCATACTTTCACTTACTCTTGCTCTGTACCTTAACGACGCATCGACATTATTTCTTAGCATATTGTACAAAGCTTATGCAATAGGATTCTTTGCCGATGTTCAGCATAGCACAGGGCACATGAAGATCAATCCTAATAACTATTTATATTAATATAAATTTAGTTACGCTCCAAACTGATGGGCTAGTTGATTGGACAATGTTGTTAAGGTACCAGTATCCAACTTATTCAGGTAATCAGCATCTAACCTAGTTACAACTCTTACTGTTTTCTTGAACAACATTGCTATTTGTTGGCAAATAATCACGCAGATATTTTCCTAAAGCAATGTTTGGTTGATGCAGCTGTGTAGTAATTACCTGAAGGGGATGATTTATGGGACGACTCCGAGACCCTGAAAAAAATGGAATGGATTTTCAGTTTTGTAGCATTATCGTGCAATCACCACATTGATCAAAGGGAAGTAAAACAAAACAGGCGATAGATTGCAGATCCGGTATTATATCAAGAATAAACGAATGCCGCGCTGGTGAACTATTGGTTGACTACATGGATTCACAGAAGCTATAAAAATGTTGTGCATCACGCAACTAAGTTATTCCAACGGAGTTCGCAATGGAAGCTTTTGTCGTGCGCTTGCCAAGTTATAGTTTTATTTTTTGCTGTTTAGGGGCGTTTTATGCCACGTCGCACATTTAGCCACGCCAATCATTCTGTCTGTACTGAAAAAAAGTATTAATTCTTGCTTATTTATGAGATCGAAATTCAAGTGGCATGCTCTACTGCCATTTCCCAGACTGTTTTGATGGTTGCTTCTGCGCAGCGATAGATTACACACATTACGTGGGTTATATTGTCAATTTAGTCTTCTGTTCTCGGAATGAAGTGAAATATTGCGAAAGTGTGCCACTCGTTGCATCACTGTTTACTGCCATTTCCCAGACTGTTTTGATGGTTGCTTCTGCGCAGCGGTAGGTTACACACATTACGTGGGTTATATTGTCAATTAAGTCTGGGTTATTTAAAAAATTTTGAATAGTGTAGCTTGTGTTGCAATTCCGATGTCATACGAGCAAAATATTATTATTCTTTCTGGGGCATAATATAATATTCAGAGAAGTAAACATGTATTTAGAAATTCCTGAAATCAATGACTTACATTGCTACATCATATATGACCATTCGCCAGGGAGCTTCAGTCCTACTCGAAGGTGACGACACACGACACTTCAGAGCACCTTCTGTGTCCAGATCAGCATTCACACTGCAAAAAACGTTAGGCATGCATCAGTGAAGTGCAAAGTTTGATGATACGCAGCAAAGCTTTACGCGCAGGTGTCTGACTTTTTTTTGACCTACCAAATCACTTCTGTTCTACCTTCCAGGTAACGGGTTTGCAAGTCGCCGACGCCAGAGTAATCCCTTCCGACCGAGTACGTAGCATGGGAGTAGTATTTGATAAGCACTTTCAAAATGCTTGCCTACATAACTAACGTCGTGTTGTCCGATATATAATCATGGTTAAGTGCGACGTTTGTGGACTAATGATCCTGCTGGACCCTTGTACATAGCTTGATGACATGACGACCAGCCTACTGCAAAGCCTTTAACACTCATTGCTCACACTACCAAGAGGGTATAAAACACTGCCACCAGTATATCATACCTTGAGCAAAGTACCTCTCGGCGGTATGCAACTTGTTCTAGCAGTAGTGAAACCTATTCAGACAAAGAAGAAAATAAGTATATGCCAATGAATAAATGAATGTTCATATCAGAAAATTGTAGATTGCACCACCTTATAAAATTAAGAATGTCACGTGTGTGGCTGCCACCTGTGCATTAATCAATAATATCTAATGGATATAAGTAACAATACAGGAACTGCAAAATAGCTGCTTACAGGCTGATTAAAGGTGCCGAACATGAAGCGTCAGGTATCGGGTAGGTAACAGTACACCCCTTTTACTCGATGGAAAGACGACATTTCCTTGTTTGAATGAATGAATGTTTAGAGGTTGGGTTACGTGAAGCGTTGGTCCAATTGCAACTCCAGGGAAAATATTAGTGAACAGAGTAAGTTGTATGAGCATGCTGTTTTTTTTCTTGCGGATATGTTGCAAAGTAATTATCACAAAATTTAAAGCAGTGCTGAGAGGAAACACTTCCGATAAAATATGACGTCACGTGTGACCGAAGGTGTTCCCTGTGGACACGTCTTGATAATATTTGATAAATGTGATCGCAATGCTACCCATCATTACGCTATTGGCCAAATTGACTTCGTGATCTATCAACGTATTAATGATTCTGTGCACAACATTTACTCTGTAAACATACGACACCATTCATGTGCGATCCAAAATGTCCCTGACTATATATCTATATTGGCTTTCGTTTTGATCAACGATAAACAATTGCTAGCATTATTGATCTATCATGTGGCAGTACGTTTGCTCATAAAACCATAGGACCAGCACCTACTGACCGATGTAATGTTGGCTAAATATTAGAAAAGAATCCGACAAGAAAATGGGATAGCTATTTCTGTAAAACATATCAAATGTTGAACCTCACGAGCAAGGATAGGGGATGTTATAAACTTTCTATGAATGCATGATATCATTTTAACGCGAACCATGACGTAAGGTTCCAATAAAAATTTAGAGGAAAACTTGCATCGATAACAAATCCATATTACGAATGGAATATGTTGTAGTTGCTCAATTGAAAAATGTCTGGTCCTTAGGAGCGATTGTTTAAGCAACCATCCATACTTACTTCTCGTTATATTATTACTATACACAAGCGCGCAAAAGCAAGAAATGACTCGTATATTACTTACAATAATTATGTCCAGTTATTCTTTTCCACAAGGTATTTGATGATGACACTAAATACGTACGATTAACAAAGTTGAAAATGTTGGCTCATGGATACGGTGGATAGTTTTGCACTTAAAAAGCAAATCTAATATCGTATTAAGATCTATTGCTATTTAAAGCAGTTGACCAAGACAATATCGGCTGCAATCACATCCGTAACTGTAGATTAATCTTCTGATGAATATTTGATGGAGCTGGAAATGCTTTTAGTTGAATAGACCCAAAAGGCTCTGTTATCATAGTTGAGTGCACACCTCTCCACTCCCCCAGCCATTTAATGCCATAGAGAGGCCATTTTACTCAAAGCATGTATTCATTCAAAACCTGGAAATACTTTAATTGCAGCTGAGAAAGATATGTGCAGCCAGTTGTTCCTCATGGCGATGTCCATATGCTTCCTGGTGTCAATTCCTGGAGCAAGGTATCTTCAAAAGAATTTTAAAGATCCGTTCTTTGTTATCTTGCCATGCAAAGAATAAGTAGACCAAAATACACACACGAAGCATCCTGTTCAATAACATGGCACCTACCTTCGCCAGGAGACCAAAATGAACACTACTCATGGTAAAGCACGCAATAGCAGATATTTTGAACGGGGCTGGCTTTTGCTGATGGCACCCTATCTATTGGTACGAGATAGTAACTAACGTAAAGGCCTTTTGCAAAAGTCTATGTTCTGCAATGTAATATGTTTTATAACACTGTTGAATTCACCCCGCAGAATTCTGCCAATCGTTAATTACTAATCTTAATCCTCGTTTGTCATCCCATTTTGTGTTTTGCTTTAGTTAATGTAGTGGCTGCATGAACAGGGTACAAAACCGAAAATCAATTCCTTTTTTTATGAGCTCAGAAGCGTCATGTAAATCGCAATCGCCATCTAATTACTGTAGAGCTAGATAGGCTAAACATTACGTTGGGAAAGAATCAACCAGCTTGCCTGTACTCGACCGTTTCATGACAGCAAGTGAAGATCGAAGTGATAAACTGTTAACCGCGATATGGTGTCCGTTATGCTTCCATCTATTAGTTATCTGCCGTATAATGTTGTTCCTGCCACTTTCATTAGTGCACTAGGTTAAAGAAATAGCCACGCTGCCCAAGGGCTGTATTTCAAATACGTACCGTTTCTAAGCTTCTTTACTGAATCGAGAGGGTTATGATACTAAACGAATATGATCCAATCGTCTCAATCATCATCATCTATTACTACAACTATTTAATAACCCTACGCCGCTTACAGGGGCAGATTGGAGGACAAAATGATTAAGGATATTATGGTTGAAAACTGCATTGGGTTTGACATATCCATTAACAATCAAGAATATTAAATCCAATGTACTCATCGGCAATTGTTTTATTCATGTTTGACACAGATAGCGTAATAAGATAGTTGGGCGATGAAATGATACTTCATACATAGCAGACCAAGCCAAGCTGCAAGGGGCACATTCGATGATGTTTGGTCATCCCAAGCCACATTATGGCGCATGAAGACTACAAAGAAACATAATTAAAATAGTAATCTTTCTCAAAAGCAATCGAGTAATCCTTTGCTTACTATGTTTCCTTTCTCAAGGCTCTGTATAATCAACTCACAAACATATATTCCGTAATAAACCATATTCTAGTGTGACATTTGAATGACCTTGCTCCTTACAGTACGAGCGATATGCTGCTATTGAAGTAAGTGCTCATACATAGTGCGGTAAACCTCAACTGGTTATAATCAGAAAAGTAACTAGCCACTTTATGTTAATATAAATGCAATATTCGAAGTTCAGCTAAGTGATAAAGTGTGTTGCTGGCAATGTGGTCGCCGGATTGAAGAACATTAGCATGTGTATTACGATGACAGCCATAGCGTTTTAATTATGAGAGTTAAGTATGCTTTTGTAACAATGCATCAGAAATGTAAGATCTTTATCCAATAGTATCGCTGATGTTGAAGCTTAATGACATCGCACTTAAAAGTGTTTTAGGTGAAGGCAAGTAGGTGCCTAGACATTGAGAAGGGAGTGTCCCCTTTTGATCTCATGAATGTGAAGGTAACAAATTCCTTATACCACTTAGTGGTTATCGAATGTAACGACATTCACCAGCTGGAAAATAAGCAGCCGCGTCATACATTTATACTAAGCTCTTCAGTGCATTCAGGTAGCATTCCGATAGTTTATTGAATAATTTGTAATAGCTTGAGGCAAGACAGTAGATAAAACCGGGCTCATCAATGCCTTGGAAAAAAGACATTCTACTTCAGCCATTTGACCAAGATCAAGTCATTGCAGATGACACAACCGTTATGTTAAATCAAATTGCTTTGGTCAATTACTCGTGCAACAATAAATATAGGCTAAATAACAACATTACCATTATCCACTGTTTTAACAACGTTCCATTTATGTTAAATATAATAAAAAAGAGCGACGTCAAAAATATTGATCAAATGCGTCAGTATTAGCCTCCAGAGGATTTCTGTTTTAAAAAGTTATGCTCATTACATTCAGTTCGCATGGTTGTATATGGTTCATTACGATTGATACATATTTTCTTCGTACAAATTGCAGAGAAAGCGAATTTGCAAAGCATCCATTGTTCGAGATGATCATCGCGTGTGGCTCCAGCATCTCTGTTATTGACTTTATGGGCCTGTCATTTATGCTGAGATGAAGTTATTGGGTGACAAGGAGTCTCAAGTGGTGAAGTGGAACACCAGACAAAGTGTAGCTATGTCTGGTTTCTTCAGATTTCGCGTCTGCGGTCCTGATCCGAGGCGGCCAATTATGTCACAGCGGGATGTATAATCGTTAAGTGCCATGAGTGTCGCCCAGCGATCTGTCATGATACGCTTGTAATCTGACTTTCAAATTCCATCCCGGAAGCTGATAAGCGCAATGTAAGGAGACCCATTGTACGGGGTGGCAGGCAGTATTTCATCAATGTCAACGTCATTCTTCGTGCAACTGTGGCAGTTTAGTAGAATTTTCAATATATTGAAATATATGTCTGCTAAGCGTCGCAATAATGACTTACTTACCAATGGTAGCTATATTTGTTCAAGTGTAAGTGGTCAACTGGTGCTACCTGTTTTATAGGAATAACGAATTACCCAGCAGTATTACCGATCCCAACACAGAAAGCCGTATTTCACATCGACTTTCAATATATAATTTGCTAAGATATATTCTTAGAGCAGGTGACATCATCAATTTCATCAACCGGCGCCGTTTTAACTTTGGTGAGACATGACAATTGACACCATATAGATTAGACCAATAGGTAGATTGCGATCTGCATAGACAGGATACAGGATAGGTGGATTTTTTTAACCAGACACCAGCAACATCTGCCTTATTAAGACTACATGTATTGCATGTAGGGATAGGTGCTGTTTTACGTCATTACCACTGGTCTGTTAGTTGCATGAGCAGTGCTGTATTCAAATGAACCAGTTACGGAACTCCATGTAAAACTCCATTACCATATTGCTGCACCGTGATTACCACCTATGGTGTCAGTGATGTTTCCTTCATAAAACCATTATACAGTCAATGTGTCTTTCGAATACTTAAATATTACAGCCTAGTATGGAAGACCCATGCTAGTATTTCATTTTCTCTGAAACGTGCTCTCTAACCGAAAGCCTTATACCAATACTGAACTCCCGATAGTGTGATTTTTGTGTGGTACCTCTGTAGCAAATTACATACCACTCCCTCATCACCGTGCTAGTCAGAGTGCTTTATGCGACATCAATGATTATAAGGGAGTGTAGTTATAAATAGTGAGTTGTCACCGAATAGAAAATCAGCCAAGCAATATGATGCAGAAGAATTTCTAACTGCTAATAAAACAACCCATCGTTGGCAAATTATTCTCGGGCGAAACTAAAAACATCACGTAGTTTTGTGAAACCTTGGTAAACACTGGAAAGTATGTTTCTCTCAGTAAAGGATTCTCGTTTGTGGCGACTGCTGATTTGAAAATGTACATTTCAATATAAGGTATATATGTATTACCATAAGCAAGCCTGTGAACTTTATATTCAACTAGTGTTTTTTGGTCACATATAGCAATTTAATATATCGCTATATTATGCAATCAATAATGGTTCCAATACACTGTGGCGATACGTAGTAATATAGCTCTGTAGTTTTCTTATTTGCCATGTGCCCCATATTTGAAGATAGTGTTTTGTCATCAAACTAAATAAATGCTCTTTATACGTGCTTGAGGGAAATTTCAGAGAAGAAGTACACAATTGGCTAGCGCTAATATGTAATTGTCGTTATGATTTGAGTGAAATTCAGACTCACAACTTAATTGCACGGTGGAGTGATTGAGATACTATGACTGTGCTTGTCATTATTCTATAGAAGTGATTCATAGTAATATTAATAATGCTGAAATCGACAGTTAATATTTTGTCAGATTCCCCTCATTTTTGTTCATTACAAGCAATCGAATGCTTTGGGCAGGAATTCGTTGGATTATTGACCTAGTTTAATTGAGAATTTGGTCGCGTTCTCGCTTCTTTTTGTCGGGAAGGTCATGCACCGTACTACAAATGGTGATTGATGGTGGTGTCCAATAACAAAGCTAGCCATCATAATAGAGGGTATTGGTCTGTAAAACGGGCAGCCGAACTAAATGGGATTTCGACATGATATCTGGTTATAATTAGATGTATTTCCGTTATCTCGATTGGGCCAGACACGCTATGTATGCTTGATATTCACGGGAAAAGCAATCGATATTTTTCGCGACCCATATAAATTAGCAACTCAAATTATAATAGCGATTTATAAATATTGATCGGATAAGGCAACCACAGTTTAATCATAATACTTTAAGCTAATCAATGGTGCTTAGTGTTAGTTTTCCGACCAATATAGCAGGCGCAAGTTTGCGATAATTAGTAAACAAGCTTTTCAAAAACATCGCAATTGAGTTGCGGATGCGGAGAAGAGACAGAGAGGTTCCTGCATAAATCACTAGCGACCGTCACTAATGCAGTGCTTCCACCATTTGCATGCGGTTGTAGCCGACAACTGCAATAAGTGCGGGTTGTAGCCACCATTAATGCAGTTTTTGGTAGGAATCTTTGTAGTTGGCGGAAATAATAAAGCGACAAACTTTAAAACTGCCCAAATGCAATTATGAATGCAATATGGTCGAGATGGCACACTTACATTATTTCAGCAACTGTTGTCAGATTCACAGTGCGATCACATTGATTTGGTAGTCACTTTTCAGTACATCAATATGCCACGTGTTCAGTGTTACTGAATGTTATTATTGAGCTTTCAAACTTGCAGAATCAAGCGGGAAAACGTTATAATTATCTTCTGACTGATGTGATTATTGCATGAGAATGCAACAATACGATTATTGGTTCTCTCATGTAGATGACTTAATTGCCATTTGCACCCAATGATGTAAAGAATTGTTTTTAATTTAGAGTGCATACAATGTTACATAGCATCGTTGAATAACACATTGAAAGTCAGATTTACTCTATAATCACATGTGGGTTAATGAGGATATTTATTATATGTAATAAGAAATCACAATGTGATCGTTGATATTAAGTCATACGTTACCGTGCAAGTATTAGCAATAGGCATTCCTGAAAGCGTGTCATTCAGTTTACTTGCTTATGCTGCCCCTGCTGAACGGACCAATGTTTGCGTGACATTTGGTAATCATGATTCTTGCAAACTCATGTGTTCAGTGCGGAATTGATAATAGCACACAGAACCATCCGGCGGTTAAAATGGTTATTGCACGCGTATGCTACAATACCTATCATCGATTCCAGCCTCAGTCCCAGACTTTGTGGCACCACTTAGATCACCGCCGCTGGACGCTGGATCAGACATGTACTCTACCAATATTTAGCATCATCGTTTTGCCAGATTTTTCACAAAGCCAATTCCTATGAACGTTATGTTCGTTCTCACAAATGTGTCGAAATTTTAACATGCGCTTTTTATCGCTTCACAATAAACGGAGTGAGAAGGTAAATATATGCGTTTCTTTAGTCAGAGCATCATCAGACTCCCACACGCGTTCACCGCTGTGCTTCAGGGTGTGTAGGGGGTGGGTGATATGGGATAACTCGCTCAGATGCACCGCCTCCTCCTGTGTTCCCCCCACATCCTCCACGTAACGTGTGATAACTGACACATGGGAATTGTTTCATTTTGCCAATATTCCATTATTACCTCCTCGTCTGTCGAAAATATCCTGGAACCCACCATTAATGTGCTTGCAACATCATTAATTTCTCATATAAGTAAATTCGAGCAGTTTAATAAACGCGCCGTATGGCGTGTTAATTTGCACCTGTATCCGTGCTTACCTGAGTTGTTTTCTTACTTATCGCCATTTCTGTGACCTTTTAATTAATAAATAAAGGTATAATTATTAGACATAGGCTGTGAAAAGTTGATGTGATTGCCCTTCCAAGCATGTGTTATAGGGTCAGATGAACTGTAATGCGCTTATTATACCGCTCTCAACATGCATCATATAAAGTAGGGGGTTATTCTTATGTTTGACAAGTCTCCGTTCAGACTGTATCCTTGCCGAATACGGAATTTGATTTACGTTTGGGGACGGAGGTATTTATACAAGTGTGTGGCGTCGTCACAAACGTTGAGGTACAATTAACTTTAGATTTGATTGAAGATCAAACTGGCTGATGTTAATTGTTATGGGAATTGACGGGTTGGGAAGTATTTGAGAGGTGGGGGGATTATGACTCCACACTGGTAGACGACGCTTATTACGGTTAATACATAAAATCCAATTGATAAGGACGGTCACAATTCTTCTAAATTCCCCTCTAGCATATATGTAGTTAGACCGAATTAGTTAGACAACCTTCGTGCTGAAGGTAGTACGTGAATCATCAACAAGGTAATGTTAATTATGTTACATCAAGACAGGTTTAAAATCAATGCTGAAAACTGATATTGTTTGCTTGGTCTTATGATCACACATAATGTGGCGTGCTAGTCATCTATTCCCTGAACTGTTTTGCCGATTGCTTCTGCAAATTTTATGGCGTATTGATGGAGTGTACTTGTACATTTTCCGAGGTATATTTTTATGCTATGTTACACAGCATTTTATTGTTTAATGTTACTTCAATACAATATAATACGAAATACAATATTAAGGGAGGTTTAAAAGAGCTATATCAGCATTCACTAACCGACCAATAGGAATGAACATCATAGGCTGGGAACATCTACCTTTCCAGCGTTTGCCATGCCAATAAAAGCTATTGCTATACTTTCAAAGAAACTAAACGATTAATTCCTCTTGATCAGTAATATGACGACGTATGGACTTTATTCCTTAGCATTTGGCTTATTGTATGGCTACTTTTCTATTTGGTGAAACATGTTGCACTGGGCTCCCTTAATATCATCTTTCCTTTGAATAAACAGGTGAGTTTCTGTTAAGAAATTCAGCGATAACGGAGCCACACTTAATAATAAAATATCACATTTAGCTGTCCGACATGCACTGTCCTTCGGTATGCTTGCACCAGCTAACCAGGAGGCTTATTCATGGTAAGGGAAATCAAATACAAAACCTAGTGAAACATGCAATGTTGGTAGTAAGTAGCGAGGAATTGTAGTCACTAAATTGCTGCGAAGTGGCTTTGTGCCTGTAAATCCTCTGGCGTCATTAGTGGTTGTCCTAATAAAGAATAATTGTGCAATACCTTGTCAAATAATTTTACTCATTAGACAATGGCATAGTGTCAGATTAAGTAATAGGATTCTTCGCCGATGTTCAGCATAGCACAAGATACATGAAAATCAATCGTTATAACTATTTATACTGATACGCTCATAAACTGATGCGTTAGCTGTAGATGACGGTGACTCTGATGATTGGACAATGTTGTTAAGGTACCAGTATCCCACTTATTCAGGTAATCAGCATCTAACCTAACTACAGTTCTTACGGTTTTCTTGAACAGCATTGCTATTCGTTCACCAAGTGCATTAATTGTATGCAGATAATCACGCATGAGCCAACTGGCAGAAATTTTCCTAAAGCATTGTTTGGTTGATTATATCAGGAATAAACGAACGCCGCGATGGTGAATTATTGGTTGTCTACATAGATTCACAGAAGCTATAAAACACGCTGTGCATCACGCAATCAAATGATTCCGACGGAGTTAGCAATGGAAGCATTTTTGTGCGCTTGCCAAGTTTTAGTTTGATTTCCTGCTGTTGAGGGGCGTTTTATGCCACGGCGCGAACTTAGCCACACCAATCGCTCTGTCTGTACTGACCAAAACTTTGTTCGCGTACTAGCTTCCTTTTATGGTTATTCTGAGAAGTAAATTAACACTTAATTGGAGATATGTTTTAAAATTCCTTGCCCCAGGGATACCGTTTTAAGTAGACACAAGTTCCATTTGATTGTATATTGTAGATAGCAGAGTAGATGAAAAGTCGTTTCTCATTACCCACAATGACTATTTGCCGTACCTGGTGATTAATCATGCCAACAGAGAGACACGATATATGTCTATGACTCTCAAAGGCGCGTTCGGAGTAGTTTTATACGTACCATCACGTGTCTGCATTATATCCTCAATACAGCGATTTTTGCGACAGACCGATCCGAAGAGTGGGAACGAAAGGTTCTTAAATATTATTGCTGTGAGGAATAGAGGAGTCATTTCTGTCTCACTTTCTCTTAAACACACACATCGTGCAAGCTTGAGATAACTGACGACGTGCGAAAATCATATGACAAAACTAAGTTGTAAGTGCAATATATCCAAAAATTATTAATTCTTGCTTATTTATGAGATCGCAAGTGGCATGCTCTACTGCCATTTTTCAGACTGTTTTGACGGTTGCTTCAGTGCAGTGATAGAATACATATATTGCGTGGGTTATATTGTCAATAAAGTTTTCCGTTCTCGAAATGAGGTGAAATATTGCGAAAGTAAGCCACTCATTGCATCACCGTGGCATTTTAAACTGTTGAATTGTGTAGCTTTTGGGATTTCGATGCATTCTTTCTGGTACATAATGCAATATTGAGAGATGTCAACATATATTTCAAAATTCCTGAAATCAATGACTTACATTGCTATATCATACATAACCATTCGCCAGGGAGTCTCAGCCAAACTCGAAGATGACGATACACGACACGTCGGAGCATCTTCTGCGTCCGGATCAGCATCCACACTGCAAAAACGTTAGGCATGCATCAGTGAAGTGCAAAGTTTAATGATATGAATGTTAATATTGAAAAATATTAGCTCAACAACCAAAGTTTAATGGCCATATCTTACGCAAGGGCATATATGTCTAAAAATATGCAATGCATGTTCTGGTTACTAGTCTCCGTAGAGATTAAAAAAACAACAATATATCTGTTAATTATAACCCTGGACTTATTAGATCATATCAAATGTCCTCAGATTGTTAATAAAGCTATTGTCATACTCCTCCTCATTAAACGCAGATTAATATTTATAGGAACAGAAAATAAGTTGAAAGTGCTGGTTATATCGAACCGACATGTTTATTTTGCATACTATTTTCTAACAGGTTAGACATTGCCTCGAAAGGGTTTTGTAATATTGCCAGGAGCAAGAAGTCAATTGATGCGCTTTTCTATCGCCCAAATCCGTATTAAAATAAAAAATATTTGTCTTAAAGATTCCCACTTTCAAGTACAGACCAAAACTAGCAATGGGTGACAGGGCAGAGAGAAAAAATGATGAATTGGTTTACTCCGTCGATAACCTATAGCCAATTGCAAATGTGACGTTACATTTTGGTATATTTATCCTCCTCTATGGATTTAATAGATTGCATCTGTAAATCTGTAAGCGACCCGTATGTTATCAAAATGGGGATGTGAACTCATTGCAGCAAACATGATAATGTGCATAGTCAAATGCCTCTTTTTGCTAATATCTAAATTTAAAAGCGCCGATGCAAGTTGTTTAAAATTGAGCAAAGCTTGCATACATTGTGGCTATCATTAATGTGTCACTGACGAAGACGATCTCTCAATCAAATATAATCCATTAAATTTGTGCATTGACCAAATGCCGTCTACTATATTTAATATAATTTCATCGCAAGACGCGTCCAGAGCAAGTCAAGTTACTAATGAACAGATTTCGCATCAATCGTGTAGATATTTTACTTGATGTGATGCATTTCCGCATGCGGTTGTTATTTGTTAAGTAGTATTAGACATGATTAACGAGGTATTGCGTTTACAGAATGCATAATTAGCCTATTCAGATGTGTCGATAGGAAGCAGAAATGCATAATAAATGCAGGTGCAAGCCAGACCAAGGCAGTAATATATAATCCTGTCTAGCAGCTGAATATGTGGCTGGCGCCTGCGCATTAATCAATAGTATCAAAAGGATATAAATAGCAATACAGGAGCGGCAAAATTGCTGCTTCACGGCTGAGTTAAGTTGCCGAACATGAAGTGTCAGGTAGTGGGTAGGTCACATTTCACCCAATTTTGCTGGGTTGGGTTATGAGTAGCGTTGGTCTAAGTACAATTCCAGGACGCAGTCATAAGGCTGAATGCATCGAGAATACACACAAAAACGATTAATTATGATTTCGTAATCTAGGAGAAAGCATATTCATATTAAACCCACTCTCTTGATTTTAACGCGAACTATGACATCAGGTTGAGATACAGATTAAGACGGTATCATGCATCGATAACAACTGCATATTACGAACGGAGACATATCTGAGTAGTAGTTGCTCTATTGAAAAATGTCTGGTCCTTATGAGCGATTGTTTAAGCAACCATATATATTTATTTATAGTTATGAAAATAATGGTACACAAGCGCGCAAAATAAAGAAATGACTTGTAATAATTCTTATTAATAATTATGTCCAGTTATTCCTGACCATATGGTATTTGATGATGGCACTCAATACGTACGATTTTTCTCGAGCTCTGATTGGCTGAGAGGAGGGTGCCATGCGATAAGTACGATTAACATATGCTGGAAAGTTATGCACTTAAAAAGCAAATCTAATATCGTATTAAGATCTATTGCTATTTAAAGCAGTTGACCAAGACAATATCGGCTGCAATCACATCCGTAACTGTAGAATAATTTTCTCATGGATAATTGATGGAGCTGGAAATGCTTTAAGTGGACTTACTAGACAACTTTGAAAACCTCATGATATTGATTGGTGAGTATGGCAACTTTGAACCTATTTTGAGACCGTCGAGTGAATTCAGTTTGCATAGACTGCTTACTATGAGTGAACCATATCTATGCATCATTGCCCCTCCCAACAGAAACCTCGGTTAAAGGAATAACACTGTTGTCGCTAATCGTCCATCATTATGTATAATATGCAATTACATATGTCTGAAAGCAATACGTCATCAAATCGTTAAATAAAATGGCCCAAAGTGTCAATAAACTCCGCAATGAGAATATTCCTTTCATTAGAGCGCAAACAAAGTGAATAGGCTTGCCCGTGGCGCTGATTTGCTTAGTAGCACGATAAATCGTTGCTGCAAAACATGTAAGCCTTCAGAATTAATGCTACTGTAGCTCTGCGTTAGATCGTTTACCGACCAACCCTGATGAGTAGTATATTTATGAATGGATTAAGGCTTAATTAAGTCTACTGTAATCCTTTTGATAGGGATGACAACAGCAATACTATTGTTACTTTAAGACGGTTCACCATTGGTCTCTTAAATAAAATCACAGTAATATTTGCAATTGAATCATTATGAAAAAGGAATGATGACGTTTACGCAACGAATGCGCAGCAAATTGTTGCTCATAGCGATGTTCATTATGGATGATACCAGACACACGCTCCGTTTAGCTCCGCATGATTGCTCCTTGAGCCTTGTGATCAGCACTCTTACTATTGGAGGGGCAACAGTCTATTGTTTTGACTGCAAATTGCAGAGTAAAATACAATTCCAATGATGCTTTCGTGTCTGTTCATGGTGCTAGGTATCTTCAAAAGAATTTTAATGATCCGTTCTTCGTTGTCTTGCAATGTAGACCAAAATACAAACACGAAGCACCCTGTTCAGTGACCTGACACCTACCTTCGCCATGAGTCCAAAGTGAAAACACTAATCAAGATAATGCACGCAATAGCAGATATTTTGAACGAGGCTATCTGTCACTGATGGCACCTTATCTCTTGGTATGAGGTCTTTTGCAGAAGTCTATGATTTGCAATGTTATATGTTTTATAACACCGTTGAATCTACCCTGCGGAATAACGTTTCATCATTCTGCCATTCGTTAATTACTAATCTAAATTCTCGTTTGCCATCCATTGTGTGTTTTGCTTTAGTTAATGTAGTGGCTGCATGGACAGGGTACAAAACTGAAAATCAATTCCATTTTTTACGAGATCAGAAACGTCAAATAAATCACAGTCGCCATCTAATTACTGAAGAGCTAGATAGGCCAAACTTATGTAAGGAAACAATCAACACGCTTGCCTGTAGTCGACCGTTTCATAACAGCAAGTGAAGATCGATGTGATAAACTGTTAACAGCGATTAGGTGTCCGTTATGCTTCCATATATTAATTATCAATCCTATAATGTTGTTCCTGCCACTTTTTATTTTTCAACAATGCACTCGGTTAAAGAAACGTCTCAATCATCGACATCTATCACTACAACTATTAAATAACCCTACGCTGCTTACAGGGGCAGATTGGAGGACCAAATGTGTAAGGATATTATGGTTCAAAACTGCATTGGGTTTGACATATCCATTAACAAACAAAAATATTTAATCTAATGTACTCATCTGCCATTGTTGTATTCATGCTTGACACAGATAGCGGAACCAGATAGTTGGGCGATGTAATGATACTCCATACATTGCAGACCAAGCCAAGCTGCAAGGGTCACATTCGATGATGTTTGGTCATCACAAGCCACATTCCGGCGCATGAAGAATGCAAAGAAACATAATTATAATAGTAATCTTTCTCAAAAGCAATCGAGTAATCAACTCCTTGAGAAGTAAGTGTCCCCCTTTTGATCTCATGAATCTGAAGGTAACAACTTCCTTATACCTAAGAGGTTATCGCATGTGACAACATTCACCAGCTAGCAAATAAGCAGCCGCGTCACACGTTTCTAATGAGCTCTCCAATGTATTCAGGCAGCATCCCGATAGTTAATTGAATGATTTGTAATAGCTTGAGGCAAGACAGTCATAGCTAGGCCCGGGCTCATCAATGCCTTGATATAAAGACATTCTACTTCAGCCATTTGACCAAGCTCAAGACATTGCTGATGACACAACCGTTATGCTTAATCAAATTGCTTTGGTCATTGACTCGTGCAACAATAAACATAAGCTAAATAACAACAATACCATCATCAACTGTTTCAACAACGTTCCATTTATGTTAAATATATATAACAGAGCGACGTCAAAAATGTTGATCAAATGCGTATTATCTTCCAGAGGATTTCAACCTTTAGTGTTGCTTTAAAAAGTTATGCTAAATACATTAAGTACGCAAGGTTGTATATGGTTTATTACGATTGATACATATTTTACTTCGTACACATTGCATGAAAGGCGAATTTGCAAAACATCCATGGTTCGAGATGATCATCGCGTGTGGCTGCAGCATCTCTGTTATTGGCTTTACGGGCCTGTCATTTATGCTGCAATGATGTTATTGGGTGACAGGGAGTCTCAAGTGGTGAAGTGGATCACCAGCCAAAGCGAAGCTATGTCTGGTTTCAACAGATTTTACGTCTGCGGTCCTGATCCGAGGCGGCCAATGATGTCACAGTGGGATGTATAATCGTTAGGTACCATGAGTGTCGACCAGCAATCTGCCATAATACGCTTGTAATCTGACTTTCAAATTCCATCCCAGAAGCTGATAAGCGCAATGTAAGAAGACCTATTGTTTGGGGGTGGCAGGCAGTATTTCATCAAAGTCATCGTCATTCTCGGTCAAACTGTGGCAGTTTAGTAGATTTGCAATACATGGATGTTATCTCTCTGCTAAGCGTCACAATAATGACTACTTACCAAGGGTAGCTATGATTGTTCAAGTGTAAGCGGTCAACTTGTGCTACCTGTTTTATAGCGATAAAGAAAGTACCCAGCAGTATTACCGATCCCAACACAGAAAGCCGTATTTCACATCGACTTTCAATATATCATTTGCTTAGATATATTCTGAGAGCAGGTGACATCATTGATTTCATCAACCGGCGCCGTTCTAACTTTTGTGAGCCTGGACAATTGAAAGCATATAGATTAGACCAATAGGCTGATTGCGATCTGCAAAGACAAAGACATCCATTATCGTATATTTATATGAACAGTGATTAAAACCAGCGATTATTATCACCTATATGGCAATAGAGTATATGATTAAACGACATATGGCCTGTTTCAATTGTCATAAAAGCTTAGTTCAATTATAGTCTTTGCTTATAAAATAACCCATCGTTGGCAAATTAAACCCGGGCGAAACTGAAAACATCACGTAGTTCTTGGGAAAACTTGGTAAACACTGGGAAAGTTGCTTCTCGCAGTAAACGATTCTCGCTTGTGCGCGACTGCTGATTTAAAAATGTTCGTTTCGATATAGTTATTTATTTATGTATTGTAATATACTGAACTAGTGCGTTAGTCACATTTTGCAATTAATATATCGCTATATTTGAGTGGTTCGATTACATGCAGACTCACAAATGTATCGGCAAAATAATCCCTCACACTCTCACATCACGTATTCTGGGAAAACTTGTGTAAAACTGTTGCTTGTCTCGCAGTCAACGATTCTGGCTTGTTGCTCGATCTAAATTATTCCGTTTCGAGTAAAGGTTCGATTACATTGTGGCAATACGTAGTAATATAGCTATGTAGCTTCTCATTTGCCATGAGCCCCATTTTTGAAGATAATGTATTGGGTGTTTATCCGTGCACGAGGGAAATTTCAGAGAAGAAGTAAATCCCTCTACACGTTCACACTTGGCTAGCACTAATATAGTATATGTAATTGTCGTTACGATTTGAGTGAAATGCAGACTCACAACTTAATTGTTCATGTATGGGGTGATTGAAATACTATGACTGTGCCTAGAGCATCTTGTAGTTATTCTACAGAAGTAATTCTTAGTAATATTAATAATGTTGAAATCGAACGTTAATATTTCGTTTTCTTCCGCTCATTTTTTTCATTACAAGCAATCGGTTGCTTCGTGCAGGAATTAGTCGCAGAATGTGACCTAGTTTAATTTGGAATTTCGTCAAGTTCTCGTTCCTCTTTGTCGGGAAGGTCAAGCACCGTACTACAAATAGTGATTGATGGTGGTGTCAAAATAGCTATGTGATCGGTCCGTTGATAATTAAGTTCATTTTGCCTGGTACAGAGCCAATGACCAACGAGCCTAAAAATAACCCTAGCCATCATAATAGAGGGTATTGGTCTGTAAAACAGGCAGCCGAACTAAATGGGATTTTGACATGACATCTTGTTGTAATTAGATGTGTGTTTCCTTGATCTCGATTGGGCCAGACACGCAATGCAGACTTGATATTCACGTTAATAGCAATGGACATATTTCGCAACCGATATTTATTGACAACTCTAATTATAACATCAATTTACAAATATTACTCCGATAAGGCAACCACAATTTAATCATAATACCTTCTGAGAACCAAAGGCGCTTAGTGTTATTTTTGTCATAAGTAAATGCACTACCTGGGGCAGGATTGAGAACTTGTAAACAAGCTTTTTTTAAAAACATTGCAGTTGAGTTGCGGCTGCGGATAGGAGACAGTGAGGTTTCTAAATCTCTAGCAGCGTCGGCCGCCGGCGCAATAAAGACGCTGTCATGTGATGACTTATGCAGTGCTTCCACTATTTGCATGTGGTTGTAGCCGACAACTGCAATAAGTGCGGTTTTAAGCCAATATTAGCGCAGTTTTTGGTAGGAATCTTTGTAGTTGGCGGAAATTATACAGGAGACAAACTTTAAAACTGCCCAAATGCGATTATAATTAGTGTGGTTTTAGATAATACGGTACACTTACATTATTTCAACAACCTTCGTCAGATCGACTTGCTACGACATTGATCTTCGTCAAAATTTGGTAGTTACTTTTTCTTACATCAATATGCAACGTGTTCAGTGTTACTGAATATTATTAATGAGCTTTCAAACTTGCAGAATCGAGCGGAAAAACGTTATAATCATCTTCTGACCGATGTGATTATTGCATGAGAATGCAACAATACGAATATTGGTTCTCTGTCTGCCTCTCAGCCATGTAGGCGCCACATGGCTAAAAGGTCCCCATTAATCACGCGAATGCTATTCAGTGTTCAACTGATTTGACTTAATTGTCATTTGCACCCAATGATGTAAAGAATTGTTTTTAATGAAGAGCGCGTACAATGTTACATAACTGTCGTTAAATAACACATTGAAAATCAGATTTAAACTATTATCACATGTATCTTATTGGGGATATTTATTATTTATATTAAGAAATCATAATGGGATAGGCATTCCTGAAAGTGTGTCTTTCAGTCTACTTGCTGATGCTGCCTTTGCTGAAAGGACCAACGTTTGCGTGGCATTTGGTAACCACTTTTAACATGCTTCATTATAAAGTAAGATAGGCTGCTTATCTTGTGACGTCGTTGTACTTTTCCTAGATTACATTATGTAAACAGTACTGTTGACATGATGTTAAAACAATTGCAGATGACACCAAACTTTAATCTATAGTAAGGATAAAAAAACAGCCATGTTACCTACAACAAAGACTACGTAAAACGTGAGACTTAAGGGAGTGATTGGCAAAGTATTTTTAACCAAAAAAAATTGCAAAATATTGCATATAGTTCGACAAATGATACATTTGAATTCAAAATGCATTCTTACTCTAGATTACGTGTAAGAAGATAGGGATATAGGTGTCATAATTGTTTAGTCATTTTTATACAACAAACAATGCAGTGCAGCAGCAGTAACAGCTAATAGAGTTCTTTGGATGATCTAAATTCATAAGGCTCTTGTTAAACACCACTTCGAATATGCAAATTAGGCGTGGTTAAAATTCTTTTAACGTGACATAGATGTATTTTGGAAGGTACAAAGGAGGCTACACAGCTCGTAGCTGGTATATTCAAGTTCGGTTATGAACGCAAATTGTGCTTGTTAGGGCTGACATCGCTTAACATACGGTCTCTCCGTGGAAACGGCACACAATATGTTCAATGGATTAATAATTGTAGTGTTGATTTGCTTTAACGGCCTCAAGAATTTGAGGATGTTTGTTTTTTCTTGACCAAACTCATAGCTTGGGAAGAATTAAGAAGAAATTGCTTTTCCCATCGCGCTGTGGCCACATAAAGAATGTTAAAAGAGAACGCTCCTTTTACGCATCTCATCAATACACCTAGAATGGCATATGTTCGACTTTACAGTAATTTACCATCAAACACGCATTCAACCGAATTGCACAAAGAACTCCCAGCGTGCATTAAATAATTCAACTGAGCTATATCTACAAAGTTATGGTCTGCTTTGCATTGTGAGCAGCCACCAAGCATGAAGTCTCTGTGGCGCGATTAATAGCCATGTTAATCATAGACATGTGTAAGCTGGCCTGACATGACAATGATCAATTGCCGTCGTCGTGTTCTGCATTACTGCATCTAAGTACACAGTTAGGATTAATTTGTAGGTTTACTTATTCCACCAAAAACGTTCATTCTTGTTTAGCACGCATATGGCTACCTAGCAGTGGTCTATGTGGATATTGATTCGGTAACAATGTTGCTTCATTTTATAATGAGGCACAGTTTTGGAATATGCTGATGCATAAGGGCAAACACCGAAGGTAACAGCAAAACAAACACTACAAACAAACACAAACTGCTATGTAAACAGCCACCTTATAGTACATGCATCGATCAGGGCGCCATCGTTGATCATGTTGACAGACTCTGATACTGCCGACTTGATTAGTTTAGGTAAGTTGTATTTGCTTTCCTACCTTGCAATGTGGTCTTGCATCAAATGCATGCTTGCTGAGCTTCTTAATGATGTAAACAACTCCCTTGCTGGAAACTATTGTGATAAAGAATACACCAATTATATGAGATAATATCAAAGTACGTGAATAAGCTTCAGACACCTAAGTAGCATTATTGGACATTGTGCAGCTGTTTTGCGAAGATAGTCTGCCACTATATACCCGTACTGCATGTTACAATAACAAGATGTGATTTCCGTTACGAACCCTGTCAAAGCAGCCATTTTGCGATGATTTATACGAGTCACTGTAGCTAGTTTGTTAGGATGTGCATATTGGATATGTATACCAAATCATTGTGTCGAACATGGGTTTAGAAGAAATTTAACTGTATTATTCTCTATGACTTAAGAATTTAAGGCGGTTCTTTGCCTCTAAGATGAAGAGAGAAGTGTCGAGCTCGGAGGCCAGAATAAAAACGTTTTTAAAGGTCAAAGTGATTCCATCAACGACTCAGGCACGCTATCCCAATTCTCATGGGAAATGCAGTAGCCTGGCAGATGATGGGCATGGCTATAAAATATGCGATATGTATGAAGAGAAGTTGTGCAGCTGGCATGTGACACGTAGATAACTCGTGGAAATGAATGAGATGGGCAAGTTATGATGATAGACAATGTGTTGTTGCATAATGTAATTTTGACACTCAACAATTTGCCGGCGTTTCAAAAGTAATAATCTAGCTTGTACCATTCAATTGGCCATTTCACGGATGTGATGATCATCCCACTGTGTTTGCCTTCTATGTACAACTAGACCGCTGAGCAAAATCGCCTTTGTAATTCTAAGTAGTAACATCTAGATAGCACTGACACAGCGTCGAGCGTGCCCTTTTCAGCTATTCATGTTTGGCTTTATTTCTAATGCAAATCAAGTCCAGTGTATATATAAAAATCAGGAACTGCACTTTGGCACTTTGTATGTCCTTTAGTTGACAGCATTTCTTGAATTTCATCCTAAATTGCAAAGCAATCAATGCATACCGCAAGATTTTTATAGAGCATCGTCATTTGGTTTTGTATAGCTAATAAGCACAATCCATGGTATTTAGTGATGTCACATCAAAGAGCATTTTACACGCATCGCCACACGATGTTTCTTCATCATTGTCACATATGTGTTATATGCCGTCCGTTCTCGTGTTCTCAGCAGTCCGTAATTTGGAGGGCACCTTTTATTAAGTTTTCAGTATTGTTTGCATTGTAGCTGGTTATTATCTATTAGCACGAGTGCACTGTATATAGCAACCTGCGCCAATTCTTTGCAAAGTAACATCGATGTGAAAGTGCTTCTCATGGTGAGTAAGACATACCACTGGTGTTATAAATGAGCTCATAGTATTTTTGTACGACTTATATCGCCAGGTCAGATCAATATGTTTTGTTGGCACATATGAATAGCATATATAGGGCTAAGCCAAATAGTTTTTATTTTCTTCTCTGGTCAACACTTCGGACATATCACTGTACCAAAGCTCTACCACACGACCAGTATATCAATATTAGGTGTGCTATTAACAGAAACTTATGGACTGCAGGTATTCTGAGGTGAATTGTATAGAAGTAAAACGAGCACAGTTAAAATTACGCCAAACAGAACCCTTCTACAGCTCGATAATCGATTCCAATGTACATATCTCAACAACAAAATGTACGAATAAAGTTTAAAAACAGATTGTTCAGGAATACACATTGATAGCGACCGTATGCTCATGAGTTGTGGCATATGTAGCGACTACATCACCTAATTTGCAAATACATTGATATGTATCTTGTCTGATCTCTTCTATGACTGATGTCAGCCAATCGATGAGCGTTGCAAATCAGCGATATACACTAAACAAGTCAGCGATATACACTAAACACTGTATCAGCGCTTGCATATTTGCAACTCAGATATATCACCCGATTCCATCCGATTGTAATGTATGTCAAAGTTTTGGTTTGGATTGTTACACTACCGTATTACAATATGTATTGCCCTGTCAAACACAAGTTAGCAGATTTGGGTGTGATGCTCATCGATGCGGAAACATATCACTACTTGCTTAAGGAATTGATTTAGTGCAAACCATCTATTGTGAATCAATAAAAAAGACAAAGCCTGTCGATATCAAGGTTATTGCTGGTTATTTTGCAAACTAGGGCAAACAACAAATGCGTTTGGCTTCCCGTGCGCAGCAAAAGCAATTACGTATCCGTATTACGGAAAATAGTAATCAATGGCGGCGCTGGCCACAAATATTCAAATGTGTATAGCCACTGCATGGAATCGATATTGCAAAAAAATTGTCTATTACCAAGCACAATCAGCTGAGAACAAATGACATTTCCTGTAATAAAACCCACGAGCTTAATTAACACCAGATTTCTAGATGTTTTATGTTGTTAATGTATCAAACATTCTGCGCTAGTACAACGTGTTCACCACTGCCCCTCGAGAGCCTATCGTGCAAAAGGGATTAAGCATACTCACCGCATAGCGGAAGCGACAATCAATAAACATGCGACGGGCTCTTTGTCGGAATATTAATATCGTGATGTTTGAAATATTTAAGTATCAAAAATCAGCCTACATATCAACGCCACGAGCACACAGTTTGATCAGTCATTGTACGTAGGCTATGTGTGCAATACAGATAAAATATGTGCATTATGGTGACCCAACATTTATTTTTCATGACGTTGACAGCTCAATGTGCATCTACTGTCTTATCAGGGCACCATAGTGACTGCTATTTTGCTTCGTTATGACTTGTCCATGATTGCGTATCCGTTGTGCAAAAGGGAGGCTGTTATAAATGATTTTCAACCGGGAGCAGTACCACATCACACTGGCCGTTGCGCAAATAATAAAATACATGCGAACAGACATCTTGAAGTTACTTTCTTTTTTTACGGATTTAGAGGTGCAAGTATTCTTTTACCGTGAACGTCGGCACTCTTTATGGTCGTATTGATGAAGACGATACGTCAATGGAATGGTTACTGAAAAAGGAATGTTTGTTTCTGAATGTGGGGGTACGGATTCCGTATACCGCAAGTGCGACACTTATTACGTTGATACATAAAAATCTAATTAACAAGGACGGTCACAATTCCTCTCTAGCCTGCATGTAGTGCATTAGTAAGACAACCGTCGTGCTGAAGGTACCTGAATCATCAACAAGGCCATGTTATTAATATTACATCAAGACAGGTGTAAAATTATTGCTGAAAACTGATATTATTTGCTTGTTCATATGATCACACATAATGGGGCGTGCTCGTCATCTATTCCCTGAACTGTTTTGCCGATTGTTTCTACAAATTCTATGGTGTATTGATGGAGTGTACATGTAATTTTGCAGAGGGATATTTTTATGCTATGTTAAACAGTAATCGTTTTTATACTGTTGAACCTGTCTATTATGCCTTACATGCTCTAAATGAATTGAGATAATGTGGCAGTAAACCACGCGTTAACCAACTGTATCACTTTCAACTTCCCACTTGTACAGCTTTGTAATGTTCAATGTCACTACAATACAATATGATACTTTCTGGTGCGAAATACGATATTCGATAGGTTTAAAAGAGGTATATCAGCATTCACTAGGCGACCAATGGGAATGAACATCGTGGGCTGGGAACACATACCTTTCCAGTGTTTGCCATGCCAATAATAGCTATTGCCATACTTTCACAGAAACTATACAATTGTTCCTCTTCATCATTGTTATGACGACGTATCGACCTTATACCTTACCATACTGTTTATTGTACGGCTACTTTTCTATTTGGTGACACACGTTGCACTGTATAAAATAGTGAGTTACTGTTAAGAAATTTAGCGATAAAGGAACCACACAAAAAAATACCATATCCTATTGTGTTGTCAGACATCTTCGGTATGCTTGCACCAGATAACCAGCAAGCTTATTCAAGGCTAGGGAAATGTAATGAAACTTGCACTTTGGGCAGTAAGTAGCAGGGAATTGTATTCACAAAGTTGCTGCGTATCGGCTTTATACCCGTAAATCCTCTGGCGTCATTAGTGGCTGTCCTTATGGTGAATAATCGTACAATACCTCGACAAATAATTTGACTCATTAGACAATGACCTAGTGTCACCTTATGTAATATGATTCATAGCCGATGTTCAGCATAGCACGAGGCACATGAAGATCAATCGTAATAACTATTTATATTGATAAGCTCTCAAACTGATGTGCTAGCTATAGATGACGGTGACTGCGATGTTGTATATGTACTAGTATCCCACTTATTTAGGTAATCAACATCTAACCTTACTACAGTTCTTACGGTTTTCTTGAACAGCATTGCTATTTGTCACCACGTGCATTCATTGTTGTCAAATAATCACGCATGAGCCAACTGGCAGACTTTTTCCTAAAGCATTATTTGGTTGATGCAGATGTGTAGCAATTACCTGATTTATGAGACGCTTTCGAGACCATGAAAAAAATGGAATTTATTTTCAGTTCTGTAGGATTATCGTGCAATCACCACATTGATCAAGGGAAAGTAAAGCAAAACAGGCGGCAGATTGCAGAGCCGGTATTATATCAAGAATAAACGAATGTCGCGCTGGTGAAATGTTGATTGGCTGCATGGATTCACAGAAGCTATAAAACACGTTGTGCATCACGCAACGAAGTTATTCCAACAGAGTTTGCAATGAAAGCGTGCGCTTGCCAAGTTATAGTTTTATGCAGCGTCGTGTATTGAGTCACACCACTCCCTCTGACTGTGCTGAAAAAAAATTTGTTCGCGTATTATGCTTCCTTTTGTGGTTATTCCTGCATGTAAATTGAAATTTGATTTGAAAGAAATTTTAAAATTCCTCGGTCCAGGGATACCTTTTTCAGTAGAAACAGGTTCCATATGATTGTGTATCGATGACAGGGTAGATGCAAGGTCGTTTATCATTACTCACAATCACCTTTTACAGTACCTGGTGATTGATCATTCCCACACAGAGACAAGACAACGTGACCGAAATGAAAGAGGACCAGTTTTCCAGGTGAAATATTGCACTGACTGTGGCATTTTTAAACTTTTAATTGTGTAGCTTTTGAGATTCCGATGTAACACGAACAAAATATTATTCTTTCCGAAACTTAATATTGTAATCAGAGAAGTAAACACATATTTCAAAATTCCTGAAATTAATGACTTTCATTGCTATATCATGCATCACTAATCGCCAGGGAGCATTAATATGATTATGCATACTTAAACCGGGTTTTAAGGAACTTGCTATGTTAACATCCTGGTTGATATTAAAGTAGATTTACCGTGAATGTATGTTCCAATGATTGCATAAGAACAGACAACAAGTTGAAAGTGCTGTTTATGTCGAACCGACATGTGTATTTTGCTTATGACTATTGTCTAACAGGTTCGGCAATTGCATATGTGACCGTAACATTTTGGTACATTTATCCTTTTGTATGGATTTTATTGATTGAATCTGTAAATCTGCAGCTGAATGTAGGCTACCCTTTTGTTATCAAAATGGGGGTGTGAACTCATTGCAACAAATATGATAGTGTGTATAGTCAAATGCCTCGCTTTGCGAATATCTAAATTTAAAAACACCGATGTAACTTGCTTCAAAATTGAGCAAAGCTTGCACACGTTGTGGCTATCGTTAATATGTAGCTCAAGTAGACTATCACAAAATCAAAGTACATGAAACTAGTGCATCGTCTAAATGCCGTCTACTATATCAAATATAATTTTATTGCAAGAAGCGTTCTGAGCTGGTCAAGTTCTTAGAAAACGAATTTCCACATCAATTGTTTGCATAGCTTGCTTGATGTGAAGCATTTCCGCATGCGATTTTCATTAGTTTAGTAGTGCGGTACATTAGCCTTAAAAATTAGCTCTTCATTCAGACGTGTCGCTTACAAGAAGCAATGTAGAATAAATGCAGACACAAGCACGACTATCGCAGTTATGTATAATCCTGTCTCCCAGCTTAATGCCTTGCGTGTGGCTGGCGCCCGCGCATAAATCATTAATATCAAATGGATATAAAAAGCAATGCAGGAGCTTCAAAATAGCTCTTTATAGCTGATTGAAGTTGCCGAACATGACGTGGCAGGTATTGGGTAGGTCACAGTACATTCCTTTTACTAGATGGAAAGACTACATTGCATCTTTTTAATGAATTACTGTTGAGAGGAGAAATTTGATATTGCTTGATTGGATTATGTGAAGCGTTGGTCCCAATGCAATTTCAGGGGAAATGTTAGCGAATTGAGGAAGCTGTATAAGTCTTTTACATTGCGGATTTGTTGCCAAACTATTATCACAAAATTTACAGCAGTGCTGAGAGGACTCACTTCCGATTAATTGTGTAGAAATGCCACATGCGTGAAGCAATCAGAATCTGCCGATGTACGTCTCAAAATCACATTGACATTTAGAGGCACGGTTCCGTTGTGATTTAAGTAGCCGAAATTTCTTAATTTGCCAAATGTCGCTTACTAAAGTTCGTCCATGAATCCTTTCTACGTGTCATGCTGCGTGTAATTAATAACCAGTCAATCAAATCGCTGAGTCAGTTCATACAGTTGCGTGTGTTGACATAGATAAGTTTCACGATTTGAAATTGGTTCCAAAGTATTTATAAAGCAATTCGTGGTGTAATGTGCCAATGCTCATTAATGATCGCAATGCTACCCATAGTTACGCTGTTGGCCAAATTGATTTCGTGATCTATCAACATATTAATGATTCTGTGCATTTACACTGTGCACATACGCCACCATTCGTGTGCTATTCAAATCGTCCCTGACTAAATGGGGAAACTACGTTGGTTTTCGCTTTGATCATCGATAAACAATTGCTAGCTTTAATGATCTATCATGAGACAATACGTTTGCTCATAAAACTATTGGATCAGCTGCTACTGACCGATGTATTTTCGGCTGAATATTTGAAATAAATCCGACAAGATAGCGTTTTCAGTAAATCACATCATATGTTGAACCTCACGAGCAGGGATAGAGGATAATTAACTTTATTTGAAAGTATTGCATGATCGTATGAGGATGTAATGTAGCCTCCTAAAACCAGAGCATGAATATTCCGCCAGCTGCCGAGTGCCCTCTACTCAAAAGCACGTTATCACTGTCCTTCTTGTTTAAGTGAAACATGCAGTTATTTTCCATGTAAGAGTAGTGACCGGACTTTGTTGCGATGCGCAATACACAAAACATCACCAAAGGCTTCATGAAACTGGGCCTCATACTTAATATATATCTCCCTGTGAGGGTATAAATAAACTGCATTTTGATGAAGTACAGAATGGGAGTATGGTTTTGGATTATTTATCACTGCACTTCAGACCATATCCTGGCAAGTGCTTTATCGTGATCTGTCTGGCATTATAATGCCCATAGATCGCAAATAATGGGCAATTTCAAAGTGATGATGTCAGCATTATTTATCGACTAAGCATTTGGGTAACCAACCATCGTA
>CM067349.1:53598639-53621139 GCA_034190875.2 Urechis unicinctus | reverse complement strand
GTCATGCACAGCGATTGTTTACGGCCTCAATGTTTATACTATGTAACAAACGGGCTGGCTAGAGGCGTATAATACTGCTCTGGAACCTCATACATAATGACCAAGCGCCTGAGAGGCAGTCAGGAAATCATTTGTTAATGTAGCTGCAGCATCATGCAATAGCCGCATCAATTGATTCGATACTCGATTGCTTTACCCACTGCATGTACATGATCTTCTGATGAATATAGCTCACAAACCTTAACAATTGGTACATGACACGGAATGGAATAGAAACTCATGTACTGCAGCAATGCATTCATTATTGGGGCTTTTGCTTCTACGGTTTGTTACATTTCGACCAATGCCCTACGACAGCGAAAACCATATATCATTGTTTTCTTATTGACTTTGAAAGACCACAATTCTTTTGAAATTTTCCCGTTATATAAAGAGTCAACCAGGCACTGACAAATATTAATAACTCTTAAATGTTGATGCTTGGTTGGCAATGTATGGTCTACTTTATTTTATTGACGTCGTTGTCACTAGAATGTAATGCCATTCTTGTTTAGTGAATACGGTTGGTCACTCCCTCGATAACATATTTTATTGTGTCACAGCGATCAAGATCATCTGCGCTTAGTACTTTAAGAACTTATCACCGAAAAGTCTTATGGTGCACCATAAGGCGATTGGCACTAAAGCTTGAAATGCTTCAGATCAAGATGTCAGCCAAAAAATCCCCGCAATCGAATCGCGCGCAGAACGAGCCATGAAAGCTGCTGTACAAACTGTGAGGTGGCTCTTTTTCTATATTTCAATATCATACGCATCATAATAAATTATTCCAGGCACGTTGATGAATAGCAGGGATATATCGTCAGTACGATCAGTGAAAGCACTAGGTAGATAAGAAACTATGCAAAGATGAGGACATTTTGTTCTCGTGAATATCCAAATCCCCCAAAAGTATCAATGCAACGAAAAAAATATGTATATATATATATATTTATATAAATATGTATATAAATATATACACACATACACACACATATATATATATATATCGTAATCACAAAGCTGTGATAGGATTTGGGCAACCTGTTTTTACGATTAAAAGCCGCTGAAAATGACAAAAATTATTATAACGTTTACACCCAGACCAAAACAGAGCGGCAAAACGCAGGAGCGGTTATTGTTTAAGTAAAAACGGATATCATTACTCTGATTCAGGCTAAATCTCGCGATTGCGAGCAACGTTTGGTACAAACATTGTCGAAAACCGTATCATTCTTGTGTTTGCAAGGACTCAATCATACCAGGAAAATCATCAAAGTAAGCACTCTTTTGTCATCAGGTATATCAGGAACGCCAAGCGCCTGTTTCCGTTCCAGTCTTGAGTATAACAACTGGTTGCAGCTCAGCTTAAAGATGCATTATTTTCCAAAAATATGGCATGCGGTTTTCCTGAAACAGGGATTTGAATTGGCCAGCCGGCCGCTATCTTCTTTGCATACATAAACCCTACAGAGAAGATAGCCGCCAGCCAATGCAAATCCTTGTGTACTGAAACGTCCGCGCTAGGAGTTTGGGTGATATGTATCATCGTATGGGTTTGGACAAGGGACAGTAGACGGGTGGGGAGGTTTTGGTTCTGATTTGGGTTATTTTACATTTGTTGCAACTCATTTTGATGATACGCATGGTTTAGATTGTGTCTATAATTGTTTACTTTAACACCATGCTGGTGTTGTTAAAGCCTTGGATAGCTGGAATAAATTTAGTGAAATTTAGTGACAGAGATGACCTTAAATCTGTATTATTTACAAATTGTTTTTGGCTGACTTTTTGCAGGCTTTAGACTCAAACACTGCAACAGTATTGATTGAATTATTCTTGTCATGTTCATTCATTAATTAAATTGAACCAAACCACTTTCAAATTTAAAGGTAATCGAAACGCCAAGGAGGGGATCACGTACAAGGCCGTGGAAGGGGTCATGGTACAAATTCTGACAACCTGTGTGGAATTGAGGTTGGTTCCTATATTATTTAAATTGGATTCTTATCAAGGGTATTTTATTGAACTCAATACATCCATTATGACTGGGAAGGATGTGTTTAATGGTTTGAAATTGTTCACCATGACACAGGTGTCTAAGTCGGTGGAGGTTGCAGAACAGCCCGAAGAGATGGCAGAGGAGCCCCACCTTCTTCAAACAAGTTACTAGTGGGCTTGCCTTACTTAATTGAATCACCTTGTTGGTAAATAGGGGGTCCCATGTTGGACTAATCGAAACCATATTTTTCCACTGGTTCTCATTTGTTTGTAGACCTCGACAGGTCGAAAGCGAGTCAATCTTGTCCGCAGAGGCGACCTTGGCAACACACCAATAACTAACCAGGCTCTACAGCAGAGTAGAGTGGCTGCTAAATCTTTAGAGCTATCACGGAAAGAGAAATTGAAGGTATTGTACAACTCAGCAGTTAGCACTCTTCAGCAATTGTGGTCACTGAGAGTGATTTGCATTGGAGATATTCAATCCATCACAATGAAGACTTTTGATTACTCATAGTACTTTCAGAATTTTGTGCGCGCGGTGGCTGGATTTGCAGTTGCTGGTTGATGGTTAGACAGACATCCACACTTTGCGCTTACAATCATCCCACAACCCACACCAAAGAAGGATTCCATCCTCCAACAACTACCACTTCACCAGACTGGTGCATCTGCCTTCAATGTAGGGAAATGCCTACCCCTGTGGAGCGGCAATGTTGCACCAACAGCCCAGACTTAAGCACATATGCACTACTTTAGATGGAAGAAGTTGTGTTTGACCCGATGGTCATTGAGGTTATTAACAGGTACCGGGTGGACTTGCTATGGGAGTTAGATGCGGTTGTCGAGGACCACAAAAAAAGATGCTTAGACACGGCGCCTATCAGCAATTGGTTCTGTGAATTCATGGCTTTTTGGGGGAGCGCAACAGGAAAGTAACTCCTTCCTATTGTGTGTGGAAGCTCAGAGACCTCTTCCTTGACAAGTATTGACAGTATACAGGCAAAGTAGGTTTTAGTAATATACTAAGCTTAAATATTTTAATTCGTAATTTTATCAGGAAATATCTCATTGTTCTGATGGGCATTTGTGTGTGGATTATATTGATAAGTCCCAGTATTGAAATTGCTTAGTCTGACATAACATGTGGTATCATTTGTTCTGAACATTTTTGTTTCAACAATCTCATAATTTATCGTCTATTTGTTTTATTGAATGATCACACAAATATACATATATATATATATATATATATATATATATATATATATATATATATATATATATATATATATATATATATATATATATATATATATATATATATATATATATATATATATATATATATATATATATATACATATATATATATATATATACATATACATTATTTAATGTTAACGCGTATTGTACGCATTTTGAAATCGTAATTCGCTTCCTTGGCTTATCGTTATGTTATGTACTTTTTGTGGGTATGTTTTTGAAGGTTTGAATGCCATAAATTGCTAAATAGTTTGCAATAGTGTGGCAACCCATGATATTTTCTGCGATTGTCACAGCCTGCTATGGCTTCGTCCATATTAGTTAGTTGTTTGCTGGTTATAGGCTTATGTGATTATTTCTTCTTGGATGGAAAAATAATGCCCGCCTGGAAGGTTGACATTCGCTCTGTCCGTGAGGTCATCCAGATAATGTGGATAACGGTATTTTTTTAACACTGAACGTCTTGGTCTAAGCATCAGATACTTAGGCGTGCAATGCTAAACATGACCAGTTTAAGGGTAAACTTATCGTTAACTGCTGCAAGTCATCACTTTGTTACTTTATTCCACCAACACACTTTTCCCTAAAGCAGCAATTGATGCAATGTATGAGAAACGCCTTATGCCATTTTTACCATATGATTGCAAACGAATTAGTATGGTTAAGAATAGTCTTCAGGCCTGGGGTTATTTTTGTACCCATATCCTAGCTACATTATATGAAAGAAATTGCATTGGAAAATGTTGTCCATGCGAGACCACAGTACGTTTGACAAGCGTGTTCAATATGACTATATGTGACAGTGTGGCATCAATCGCTATATACTATAAAATATTTGCGTTTTCAGCTTAATCATTTACTTGATATATCAGGCATATTTTTGCGTTTTGTATCTGCTAGAACCTATCTCGGAGTTGCGTGGCACGCTTCAATCTCGCATGATGCATCCATTATAATCTTTAATGCCTTTCCCATGTGCGTCCATGGCAGCACATTTTCTGTGTATCTCCACGTTGCTCAAAAGCAATACCAGTTCGTGGGTTCCAAATCAGACATACTCTAGCGTGGTGTATTACATTGCATAAAACACATAACTCTCACTGCGGGTTCTGTTCAGTCACAATCACCATTACCTCGTAAACGTTATACAAGTATTAACGGTGGTGTAGCCCATCTTTATCAATCAACTTCAACTGACGCAATTGTTTTTCATCATGAGGCACAACCCTCAATCGAAAGTACCGGAAAACTTAGGGCAACACCACTCACCATGAATTAAGCGAATGCTTTTGAATACATGATAAAATTTCATGTACGTTAATTGGCAAGCCCTAATCTTCCAAAATGACACAACCAGTCATAATATGGTAACATTGTCGAGACTGTGTATGGATTCAAGATGTATTGAACTCTGTTTGAGGTATCCGAGGAAACCATATTTTCACTCAATAAGAGGAATGCTATCTGACACCAATAACGATTAGAATAAGATACATGAACAACAACCATATGAAAATGTGTCAGCGTTGTTTTACGATATTGCTTTTCTGGCATGGTTATTTGTCATCAGGCAGAAGAAATTTGGTATTATATGCTCTGTTCGTGTGCAACTCTAGAGACCGTAACGACATTATGGGGAATTGAATCCAGTATTAGCGATATCGGTGCAGCTGCAATTTTATGGTAACGCTTTTGGGATCTTATATGTTGAAATACTTACGCTGTCAACGACAAAGTCAAACTATATTGCCCTGAGTCAGACGACGGTTTTATTAATTTTGAATTTACGGGCAATAGACAAATACAATACATGTAGTTTTCTGTTTAGTTCCCTTAATAATTTTTTTACATGTGTCGCTAACAGTGACTGATGTGTGACTGATCTAGTCTAACGGCCGAGAGGGAAAGGGTGTTAGAACATTACTGGTAATTATACCTACGACCATACACAAAAACTGAGCAGCTTTGCTATATTAATGGCGTGGCGAAAACGCAAATGTCGAAGCAAGAATTAGGGTCCTTATTCTCGACAGACCAACTGGCCTGAATGCGATTTCAGAGCGTTGCTATCACAAACCCGCGAACGGTTGATTAAATAGCTGTGGGCATTCAGTAGTGCTCAAATCTGGGTATAGCTGACATTCTGGGGCTCTCAAAGTAAAATGTGGCGATAAATTAATTTCAGCGCGTTTTTTTTTATTATCTCAGACTGTGGAAGATAATAATCGTAAACTGAGCTCTCCCTTATGTGCAATGCACTTGGATTGAACAGCAGCCTGGGGTCATTCCAGAGTGTTGTGAGGAGCACAAACTGCGGATGGACAAAAGTTGTCAGGAAGTGTCCCTGTATTGCCTTTACTGATGTCACAGACTACCTCTTTCGTGCCCATGACACAATAACCCACACCAAATCTGGTAACATAGAGAAGTTTGACAGTAAGAACTCTCGGCGGTACAAAACTCTCTGCAGCTATAACCTATACAAGTCCAAACATGTGCATAGTATGCTCTACCTTGATGAGCCAGACGTACCATACTGTGCTGTGCAGGCCAAGTGCAACCCTTCTTGAGACACATCAGGAACAGTATGAATGTGTTTGCATTTTTCAAGAAGACAGTGGCGAGCCAATTGGCTCTTGTTGTACCTGTGTGGCTGGTCAAGGAGACGCGTGCACGCATGTAGCTGCTATGCTGTTTGCCCTGGAGGACTTTTTTAGTTTAAGGTACCAAGATTTGCTAGATGACCCTGCTTCAACAGAACTGCTTTGTGCATGAAATGCTCCTCAAAACCCAGCCTATTACACATGATAAATATAACACTACATTGAATTGTACAACATCAGTGCGATTGTTTTATTATTGAAAAAAAAGAAGATTCATGTGCATAATGTTATGCCTGTTAATGGTTTGTATTTGTTATGCATATGTTCTTCACATACTTATTATTTACTATTCAGGTGGATCTTGTGCCCCTTAAGCAGTTAGATTACCAGAACTTTGTTCCCGGACAAGCAGAGTTGAAGCGTCCATCGAAGCAACTGGCAGACCACAATCCTGTTGCACCATCCAAGCGCAGAGTAAATACAGAGAACTACAAGAGACTAGTTCATGAACTAGTCTTTGTCAGCCAGACGCTTCATTTCTTACAATCGCTGACGCAGTGCGTTGGGAAAAGTTGCCTGACACCCAAGCAAGTGTAGTTGGGTATTCGGCCATTCCTGAGACTATATCTGACAATGAACAATTATTGTTGCCAGCTGGTGAAGAGGTTGTTTCAACAAGTAAACCAGAGCCACCAACATTGACTTCCTTTGTGAAAGACTTCATGTCAAGACACCACCAGCAGCATGAACTGACTGACAACTTGGTGCAAGAATATTTTGAGACGTTCTAAGTGTCCAATTCTGAGCAGCAAACAATTGAAAAATTGACTATCGGACAGTCCAATAACCCCAAATGGAATGCATTTAGAAGAGGCATGGTAACAAGCACCAGAATCCACGCTGTGCACAAAAGGGTTCAGAACATACAGAAAAAAAACCTGCATTGGGTGCAAATGGTATCATCCGGTTGTGCACTGAACCGGGGTCATTTAAAGGCAACAAGAACACTAAGTATGGTTTGAATAATGAAAAGGTGGCAGCCAATGCTTTCAAACAAAACATGAAACTTAGCCAGTCAAACTTCGCTTTGAAAGAATGTGGTCTCTTAGTGAGCAAAGCGAACAGGTTTCTTGGCGAAGCATTGATGGTGTTGCATCATGTGACTGTGATCCAGTGAGACCAGCTGAGATTAAGTGCCCATCTTCCATTGAGAATAGACTAGCTGGTTCACTGGCTGATCTACCCTTCTTCATGGCCATAGACAATTCCCTTCAGCTAAAAACATGACCCAAACCTCACCCATACTACACTCCAATTCAGTGTCATATGGCTGTAATGGGTTCTATGACCAGTGAATTTTTTGTCTGGTCACCACAGGAGATGATTGTAATCAGTGTTGAATTTGACCCAGCTAATTGGTCATCAGTTCTGGCAAATGCAAACTACTTTGCCAAGACATATCTTTTCCCATACATGCTGGCTGAAGCATCGAAAAATCACGAAGCTTCAACTTGCACTGTTGCTCAAGCAGCCCGGGATGATTTCCTCAAGCAGTATGTTTGTGGAAATGTCAGGTGTGGGGGGCTGATTCAAGATGCAAGTCTGACCAAGGACAACAAGGAAGCTAGAGTCATGTGTGAGTGCAATTGTGAATGTGGTGTGTTGTATCATTTGAGGTGTTCCAACTTCAAAAGCATTGCATTGGATGAAGGCGAGGAGCTGCCAGAGTGGTATTGCCCAAAGTGTGTCCGATTCTGTGATATATGCTATTGACTGACCGTTTTGATGTGACATAAGGACTATCATTGTTGCAGTGTAACCCACAACTTCTGCTCAACTTCTACTCGCTTTCTACGTTATGCCTTTCATCTGTACTTGGTGAGCAGATCTGTCACAACGCTGACAGCTAGGCTGTGAGAACGGGCGCCTCAAACCGGATGTCAACACAACTTAGTTCCAAATCGCTCACCAGGGCGGCGCGCGCGACTATCCGAATAACCGAATTGCTTTAATGATACACTATCCATTTTAAGGATGTCTTTATTTGAATAGGTCCTTCTGTTGTATGGATTCTTATCATCGCAATGAGTTCAGATCTATTGCCCTACTACGCAAGAGGGTAATGTGAGTTAGCTACTCATCTTGACCAGTGATTTGTTGCCTTCTGAATGCTTAATTTGATAGTTATGCTCTCGATTGCATATCTGGGTAACGATGACGATTGGTGCAATATGTGCACAGGTTTTAAGATATGCTTTTTATATATTCACACGCTGATCGCAGACTGGCTGCATTATCGAGAAATTACAATAACTACAATACTGTTTGTTTGTTTGTATGAATTAAGTCGTTTATGGTTTCATTGACATTCTACAACTTACAATACTGTGCAATTTTAACGTCAACATAGCCAGCTTATGTGTACAAAGTCGCAAAACTTAATCTATTCAGTATATTTCTTTGCATATGGAAACATTATTGATATGATGATTCTTCAGGGAATTTCTGTTTAGGATGTTTACTGATATTACTGTTTTCAGAGCACTACATTTCATAAAAATTGCTGCAGCACTAAAATCAGATCATTAATCTGTTTAAGGTGGACATTAAGTCAAATCTTAGACACTAACATGCACCCAAACACCATATACGAGCCACACCAATTCGCTGTGTGCTAATCATAAACCAACATATATAAGGATAGCTATTCAGCCGATACAACGCATGGACGCTATGGCTTTACCTTGCTGCCATCTAGGTTGATATGATTCAGTGCTCTGGCGATTCCTATGACCAACTTGTAATCTAACGAACTTATTCGTTGGTTGTATTGTACAACACGTTTGCATCACATATTATGATGCACTATCATCTCATAACACGTGTATTTATTAACGTTGATGCATTCTTGTATTTACTTGACCTCAAATGAAGAAAGGTATTTCAACGAACAGCAGCCGTAATTATCCTACACAATTTCATAGTATGTATGTCTTCAAAAGTGCAGCACCAACAAGCTTCATGTATACGACATGGTTTTGTTCGATTTATTGCCACTCTGTGAATATCATATAAATTTGGAGAGGTACAAAAGCAATAATGTTTAATACGGCCATCTATCATTCGTTACCTAACGTAATGTTTTGTGATGTAATATCATAAATGTATATGTTCAATATCCCGAGAAAGGACTAAACGACCATGCAAGAGTAAAGAACACATCCGAGATCACTTTTTCTTGCAATCTTAATTAAATGTACACCAAGTCAAGTGCCCCCATAATGATTTCTGGTGATGCAATATATCATTGCGTACACCTATTTTCAAACTGTGGTTTAACAGCAATTTGCAAGGTGCAGAAGTGCATGTTAAATGCGATGATGATCATCACACTATATCTATTTGGGTTTTTTTATTCGAAAAAAGAGAACCTTAGCGCATACAGATTAGAAAATTAAATTACATTCATTTTGGGATTTCTTAGAAGCAGATTACCCTCTACCATGATTAGATAGTGCAGATGATGTTCTCTAACCTCGGCAATAGTCCTCGGTATAAAGCGAGAGAATAGACAATTGACTGAATATGACACATGCTCTGCAACATCCAGATTCTGAGGTTAGCTATGCTGCTCACAATATACCCAAACAAAAGTCATTACATATATAATATCGATGCTTATCAATAATTAGCATCGGAATCTGAGATTGTTCAGTCTTCAGTCAGCGTCATCAACACCATGGCGGGATGAACGCGGGATTCACATAAAAACGGCAATCATCCAGAGTGCACTTGAATCTGCGGACCATCTTCCACGCAATATTTGAGCACGAAATGGTCCGAAAGCACTCAGTACGTACCAATCATAATGCCGATCTTTTGGCACATGCACCATTCGTTGTGAGTTAGTGCTGTCCTTCAAGAATGATTACAACATCCGCAGTGACTGTGTGATCAATCTGCAAATGAAGAGATGGCATGTTGACGGTACAGTGGATGGCGTATTCATTAACTTTACCGACTACGTCTGTCTGCTAGCAGCTGGCCCCAATACAGATTGATATAGCATCGGACACCTGTGTGTTTAAGAAACTTTTCCTCGCCATAACAATGGTTTTAGTCAAACCATGGTTGTGTCAATATCAAAATTGCTTATTGGCTTGGTGATACCAACCCGGCGAAACCTACCCAGGCGCAGGATTGTATGCAGATAATAGATGATTAAAATACTTAAGCATACGATGTAATGACCTCACATATGCTCGATTATTTGCACTAAACTCATCAAGGTTCGCAGGACTTTTCTGGTGAAACCCCGGTAGACAAAATTCTCTGGGATATTTTTCAAAGGCTATTCGTTGAGAGCTATTCATTGTTGATGATATTCTTCATGGAAAGCAATTTCACTGAATTTCAACATCGTCAGCTTGAAAACATAATTTGAGTTTAAAACCAAAACCAAGTACACTCACCTTTGAACTATTACGATTCGTCGTCACCGCAATTTTGCGCGGGTTGTTACCATTATGTACCGAAATGAAGTTTTGTCTACATATGATGTATTGTATGAGATGCATATATCCAGGTATGGGTCTGCATATGTCACACAATTCATCAGATATGTACAATCTATTGTTAGTGATGCGAAATAATTACGACGCCATAATATGATCTCATGGACTAAGATCATTTAGTTCAGTCTGCAATCTGATGTATCGCAAATACATTGTATGTGAGTAAAGACGCAATTGGTTTTAGATGCCTGTACAACTAATGCAGTGTATACACTGATTACTGATTGACAGCCGCATAAGACATATTATCATGATCATGCCCGCTTGTGTTTCTGAATTGTTGTAGTCATATTGTCGCGAGGCTTTTGCGAAGACAACGACCATGTGGGTGACATTCGGCTTGAATGGGATTAGTCAAAACGCAGCTAATAATTGAAGCCAATAGACGTTGAATTGGAGGAAACAGCTGGGATGGGAAAGCGTTAAGTATCTTAAACAGGCTGATCGCTCTCTGGACTTTGCATCTTTACTCATTGCGCCAAATTAAATCTTAGAGGTACAAATAAACACGGTTTGCCAAAACTGTCATTTAAATTACATGATCAGTTGCTATTCAAGCGACAAGCATGGTTCATTTGCCGGTTGGTGCACAGAAATCCAATTTGTAAAATGAAGCATGTAAGCGGCTTGCAGTAATGTATGAGGCATTAATGCAAGCTCCTATCGATAGCGATATTGGCTATTTTGCAGGCAACCTAATGCCTGAATAGCGATAAATGTTGACAATTCTCGTTAGTGAGAAAGCTGTTATTCACCATTGGCCTTTTTATACCGGTCAATAATATTTTCTATGATAAAAGACAAACTTTTTGATCGACAGGCTCGTATATATATACATATAGATTTGTGTATATACATATGTGTACACGTAAAGATATATATATGTATATATATACGTTTATGTATATATATTTACATATATATATATGTATGTATATAAATATATATGTACGAAAATATTTATAAATAAATATACATACATATATATACATACAAACATTCATATATACAAATATATATATATATATATATATATATATGATTATATATGTATATATATGTACACATATATACATATATCTTTATATATATCTATAAAAAATTTCAGATGTATACATATTTACATATATTGATCTACGCATATTTATGAGTTTATATACACATATCCATATAATATGTCTTGCTAGTGTTCAATTTGTGAAGTGTCACGTTGATGTTCCACTTATATGCTGGACGTCATGTTCAAAGATGTGATATGTCCTGTTGACGCTTTTATGCGGTATGCAAGGCAGGGGGTATGCTGTGTCTTTGTGGTTCAAATATATTCGATATGACAAAGTGGTGCTTGACTAGGTTAAATTCTTGTACCGAGCTGTTTCGCATAGCTCATTTGATGGTTTTACATGTATTGAGTCCATATTCCATGTATCACTTTTTGAACCCTGCAAAGGAAAATATAAATTAATTGGAATGGTATCAGTTTAATTCCATCTCGGCCGTGAAACTCGATACGAAATGGTTTGTGATATGTACTGAAGAAATAAATCATTTGCTTGTAGTCTCTTTTTAAAGTTGGACCTCCCAACCCCAGCGAAAACTACAACCGACGCCAGGACAGAATAGAAATACCCTGCCATAGTTGGATCAAGTTTTTACTATGTCAAGTAAAGGTAGCCAGCCAATAAAGCGAGATGAAGTCTCGTGTGGTATGCTGGTAATTGTTATAGCCGGCATTTTCCAGTCAACCAATAACCGTAATATGAGCATATAGAGAAAATTTGCGAAAGACTACCCTATTAATAACATGCGATTTCATTATCCTTTGAGTTCTAATTGATATGAGTTATGACCCTTTTGATGCGGATTTATGAAAGGAGAGGCAATATACGACCTTTACTATTGTGATATATAAGAAGTAAGCTCTTTACCAAATAAACATTCTGGGCTATGCCATGTTTGACACAGAGCAAAAATTCAAGGCAACAATGTCATCATTTTTGCGTTCAAAAATATAACTGATGCATTACTACCGGAACGAAAAGAGAGTAAGACTGCTGCATTTGATGCATTGCTACCGGTACGAGAGGGCAGTCAGCTTGATATTGATGCAATTAACGACTGTATTACCAAATGTATAGTCATCGCGTTTAACTGAATTGGTCGCATCAGTTAAAGTTATCTGTTGGGTACATCAGTTCTGAATAGAAATCTAAATAAAGACCATTACTTACATAACACATTATTATGAATTCAATCGCTGACATTTTTGTCTTGCAGCCAATAAGCAATGCGTAGAGCGACATTCCACTCATACCTCAATACCCTAGATCTTCTAGGATGTTGGTATTTCCGGTGCAACATTAAGATACAGTCAGTAGTCGCGTAGCTTTTGACCAGGCCCACTGCTCAACAAAAGGAAGAAAGAACCCTTTACGTGCTGTGTTAACCACAATAAAGTCATTACTTTCACACGCGAAGTAACAAAAATATGAATTGCACATACCTGATGTTCGATTTTCTATGTGAATATGTTCCCCTGTTCCGTTTCGTCTGTCTCGGTTGGGGGAGGTATTCAAAGAATGCGATGGTTTACCTAACCACGGTGATATATCTTCAATAAGTGCGCGATAAAACGTGCCATATAATGTGAGAGGAGAAAGGTTGATTTTGATTTCATTCTCACGAAAACTTATAAACATACACAGTATATATTTGTATAATTAGCTTTACGATTGTAGAAAGTGTTGTGTAACGATTTCTACCAAACATATATGCATGTTGGTACATGAACTAGGGACGCATCAATTTGAATGCTTCTTTTTGCAATGCATTGCATGTAGTCTAAAATTAAATGCTTAAATATCGTATCACATTTGCTTACATAGATTGCTACATATTGTGCGTTTCAGTACAAGAAAAATGATACCACAGTAAATTCATTTAATCTCTTTTATCAGGATGTTTGCCGCTCCTTTTATTAATTTGGTTATCGAGTATACCCTCTGTGGGTGATCAATAATTATTTGAGGGACGGACCATGTGTCACAAGGATTGATTTATGGACGTCCGTTTAAGTCCAGTGAATTTGTATCTTCGTCGCACAACGGCGGAAGCAACCTACTGATTTGGTTCATGTTTAATTGAAATGGCGAAAGTTTATTCGGGTTGTACCTGTCATAAACAAGCCGAACTTGCTAAATGCAATGAAGCATTGTGGTAATTTGAAAACATGGAGCGTCGTTTCAGTAAATTTATCAACAGAGCACTAAATGTCTACTCGATGATAACTGAAACATTGACTCATATTTGATTTTAAACAATGTATCACTGTGCACCATGGTCACAATCTTCAAACAACTGATTTAATTAACTGGTTTGTTCTCTTTAATTGTTTCTGTAAAAGTGATGCCGATATGTGATAACGGATATCGAATAAAAACGCAGAGTGGGTCTCAGTATGGGGATCTTTGGTGTATAAAACGTTTGAATAAGGTTGAGATGATAAGGGCAGACAAAGAATGTAGCTCGCTTTCACTATTTTGGTTTCGTTCAAACACGCATTCGCATTGGGTAAGTTAACAATTATGACGGATATAGTGAACAAGGTAGTAATTTGTGAGTTAGTCATCTGCTTTTAAGTATGTTGCATGGTGATTCGAAATCACTGATTTGAAAATATTTTTATAGGCCTAATATGTTAGCCGACAAAACTAGAACGTTTTCAACATCTTTGCAAAATGAAAAAGCTATATGTTTACGTTTTGGCATTCGGGGAATTATTGATGCTGATAAACTTTAAAATGCGTTCTTTGTGTTTTGTGTTTTATTCAAAACGCCCTTTTATGTTGCAGAATCATATAAAACATGATCAAATCAGAACTTAAGACATATATTGACGGTGATCATTTTATCAAACGTCGATTTGAGGTTTGAACGATCACACAGCCATTGCATTTATTTGTGAGACAAAACCGTCGTTTGATTTGTGCGCAGTTACTACAGATGCAGCCGATCTGTAATAGCGCTTTGTGGGAAATGGGTAGTAGACGCGATAAAACTCGAAGAGTATATGCGGTTTATTTAGACTAAAATCATTCAAAAGCGTAATAATGCTTGAAAGTAATAGTGCAATTATGCTGGGTTGCTAATACTACCCTCACCATTCAAGAAGGGCAGATAAGTGCATTGATTCGCAATAGTTGCTTAGCATTGCAGCCATTCCTGTTCTCACCTTATTTTCACCCGAAATTATAAGTTCATATTATACGTTAAATACAGTCCCTAGGTGTGTCAATTTCCGATGACGAAATGCACCAAACTGCCCATCCCAAAATGTACCTGCGGGAATATCATATTCAATGATTGTGTTGCTGCAAATGGTTTGATCACTGACGACAATAAATTGCATCAGGAATTCGACCTTGAATTATTGATAACTAAAGTGCAATTTATAATGTGGTCCACAATTTTGCATTGACAATGGTTATTCTACCAGCGATGATCTATTGAAAAGTATAACGGGTCGTTGCAGTGTTTGGGGCCTTCTCATTTTACAGCGTAAGAAGTGCTGCTGTTATGATTTCATATTTACGCCATATTTGCATATGTTGTTGATAAATCACATGATTCTAAAAATGCTACAACCGGGAATCTATACAATTTTGCCTCGTCGCTGCAATGTCTGAGTAATGTTACAAATAGATGGACCATCGGAACAATCGACCAGTCCATTGTTCAGCTTTCCTGCCATCAGACTCATGGTGGTGGTGCCGTTCTAGTTTGGCAGTGGTGGCTGTAGCTGTAAATCTATTGATCATTGAGTTGAAAGTCCGGCATATTAGATTAAACGGACATTATACCAATGACTACACATCGGCCATTAATATATATTTTTCCAGCATTATGAGAGCTGCAATGAACAATCAAAAACGGTGCCCTTTCATTATATTGCATATCGCTCGATCAGGTGCAATCACTGATTTGGCCACACAAAGAGATAACTGTGTTATGACGCAGTTTTGTCACCTAAATCACTTTGCAAACGGTCACTACATTGCTGCAGGAATAGCACAGTTTTGTCTCTTGCATTTATTCTCGAAAAATGGATGTACGATTCGTCTAGCGTCTCGCGTAATCTCAAAACATGCAGTCACTATCCCTATATTTGCAGATTGATCACACTGTCACTGCGGATGTTGTAATCATTCATCTCGAAAGCCAGCATTATCTAAGAATGAATGGTGCAGGTGCCAAAAGGTCGGCATTATGATTGGTACGGTACTGAGTGCTTCTGAACCATTTTGTACTCAGACATTGCATGGAAGATGGTTAGCAGGTATTATGGTAAGCTGCCCTCTCCATGAACGCCGTTTGTTTGTGAATGCCGCGATCCCTTCATGGTATTGAGGACGCTGACTGAACACTGAACAATCTCAGATTCTGATGCTTACTATCTATAAGTATAGATATAATTTATTAAACGACTTTGGTTAGGGCATATTGTGGGCAGCATAGCAAACATCGGAATCTGGATATTGCGAACATGTGTCCATTCAGTCAATCATCTTAGAATGCATCGATTCAGCGTTGATGGCACAGACAATCATTGTATAAATGTTTGACGAACCTTGCCTTTAAGACCCTTTTATCATCATTGCTAAACACCGAATCTCACTCAGTAAACTTCTTTTCTGTTTGCTGAAGCAGAATTTATTGTACAAAATACCATATTACGTCGAGCCTGTTTCACATCTCAACTTTTCACCTTTTCAATCATCTTATTCAATTAACAAATCTGCCTAGTTTTCACCAACAATTCAATAGATTCACCAATTACAAACTATTCTAACATTAACAGCTATTACTCGATTCTGTGAATGTGGAAAGATTACTTGGTATTATGAGACGGATTATTACAGCTCAATTATGTTTATCAGATAAATTATTGGAGCTAGTGCATCATGTGTCCAAAATGATCAACAGTGCTAAAATGTCCATAACATGTCGAGACAAAATGCCCTTTTTACAGTCGGACATACTTCCCATTAAATTATGTAATGAGTCTTGTATGTTATTGGTTCCGTGCCTGGCAAAAGTAATGTTCATGTCAGACTACACCTGGGTACAACTATCAATCACCGTTTGTAGTACCTGGTGAGTGACCCCCCCTATATAAAGACACGAGACAGCGACGGGATCCGATAATAAACCATGTCATATACTTTACGTATCCCAATTAAGCAGCAGCCTATTTCGTTTAATCAAAAGTTAATTTCTAACAGATTCCTGGATACGGTGCCAAGAGGCGCAATCACAGTAGCTGCAATAGCCGCAAAACATGTTAAGCCAAGCTGTGCGTCAATATTCTATTCACATCACACTGACCGTTGTGGTAAATGATAAAATACATGCGAACAGAAATTTGATTAAATTTACGTTTTTGTTACGGATTTGAGGGATTAAAGTCATCTTTTAAATTCCCCTCTAATACGCATAAAGTGCAATTGTTAGAAAACCTTCCTGCTGAAGTGTGAATGATCGACAAAGCAATATTATTAATGTTACATCAAGACAGGTGTAAGATAATTGCTGAAAACTGATAATACTTGATTGTTCATGTGATCACACATAATGTGGCATGGTCTTCAAGTATTCCCCAAACTGTGTTGCCGATTGGTTCTGCCAATTATGTGGCGTATTGACGGAATACGTAAGTTTTAAGACGCATATATTATTTCGCTATGGTAAACAGTAGTCGGTTTATTCCTGCTGAACCTGTCACTCATGTCTTTCATACTATAATTTAATCGCTTTCCATATGACAAAGATACAAAGTAATACGTTCTTGTGCTTAATATAATAATCGGAGAACTTTTAACAGGTTTTAATAATCCTGAAATTGGTGACTAACATTGCTATGCATTAATTACCTGGCGGGGTTGATTTATGTGACGCCTACGAGAATAAGAAAATAATGGAATTGATTTTAGATTTTATTATACAATTATCATTCACTACATCGATCAAGGCGAAGTAAATCAAAACAGGCGGCAGATTGCAGAGCGGGATTTATGCCAGTAATAAACGAATGCCGCGCAGGTAAAATGTTTGTTTCCTGCATGGATTCACAGAAGCTATAAAACACGTTGTGCATCACACAATCAAATTATTCCTGCGGAGTTTGCAATGGAATCTTGTTTGTGCTTAACAATGTAAGTAATCAGGCATTCCAGAAAACGGGTTATGAAGTATCAACTTAATGATGCTATATATTATCCATACATATACCTGGCTTTAAGGAACTTGCTAATTGACATGCTGTTTGATAATAACATAGAACGACCGTAAATACATGTTCTCATTATTGCATTGTAACAGACAATTAGCTAAAAATACTGATTATATCGAACGGACTGGTTTATTTTGCGCCTATTGTCCCACAGGTAAGGTATTTAAGTGACAGGAGTTTGTAATATCGTCTGGAGCAAGAAGTCAATTTATGGGCCTTTCATCGATATAATCCGTATCAAAACCATATATATTTGTCTTAAAGATCCCTTTTTTTCAAGTACAGACCAGCAATAACAATGTTGTTCATGTGGTGACAGAGCAGAGCAAAAACGAATATTTAATTTGTTAACTCTGTTGATAACTATTGCCAATTGCAAATGCAACCGTTATATTTTGGTAAATTTATGGCTTGTATAGATTGAATCTGGAAATCTGCAGCTAAATAAAGTCAAATTTTGTGGTATCAAAACAGAGATGGTTGACTTACTGATAATGTGTACAGTTAAATTCCTCGCCTTGCAAATATATAAATTCTAAAGTTTCAATGTAAGTTGCTTGAAATTAAGCAAAGCTTGCACACATTGTGGCTAGTATTTATATGTAGCTCCCTTGGCCGAGCACACTATCAAATGAAATACATTAAACTGGTGCATGGTGCAAAAGCCATCTACTCTATCTAATGTCATTTCGTCCGGTCCTTTACAAGTAAAGTTACTAATGAACGGATTTCCACATCAATTGATTACATGTCTTGCTTGATGTGATGCATTTCCGCATGTGTTTTGTATTTGTAAGTGGTACTGACATGATTAACGAGGTATCGCGTTTACAGATGGTATAATTAGCCTAAAAATCAGCTCTCCATTCAGACGGGTCGCTAACAACCTGCAATGTACATTAAATGCAAGCACATGCCAGACTATCACAGTAATGTAAAATCCTGTCTCCCCATTGAATGGAATGTGTGGAGATGCAAAATAGCTGCTTTATGGCTGATTAAAGTTGCCGAACATGAAGTGTCAGGTATTGGGTAGGTCATATTACATTCCTGTTACTCGATGGAAAGGCTACTATACCTTGTTTCATTGAATTACTCTAAAATAGTTTACTTGGATTATATGTAGGATTTGCTCAATTGCTATTCCTGGGGAAATGATTGCGCATAGAGGAGTTTTTATGAGAACGCTTTCTTTGAAATTGCGGATTTGTTTCCAAACGATAATCACGTAACATAAATTTGGTACGCAGTCTATATCATACAAATCAACTACTCATTTTCACCTACAGCAAGCCTACTAATGATGAAATGTGCGCATTACGTACTTCCTCGTCACACTGTCCAGCGTGCATCAATTAATTCAAATATTATGTCTGTTGTTCACAGCTAAAGCAATGAGTGAATAGCTTCGCTTAGAACGCTCAATCAAGTCTCAGCCCAAGACAAATGTGAAGACGATACTTTTTAGGCGTCGTGCGTTGCTTTGTCATAGCGTCACTTAAAACCGCGTGGAATATTTTGATTAATAAGTTCCCTCGCTCTAGTTTGTTGTTAACAATCTAATATCTGCAGCGCGGAGTTTACAGATCAAGAATAGAAAACGATGTGGACGCTGTAAGAGGCGAACTGTTTTACCAGGGTAATTGGTCAAGTTCACATTATTTTATATTTTCCCTGCTATCATCAATCGCAGTGACGTCGACCCAGTATTCCCATGTGATTTTGTTTACATCATAGTAGCATAATGTTACGATTGCAGTATGTTATAATTAGCGAAACAATCACCACAGAGCCACTCGAAGTGAGCGCTCTTTGCAAAGCTATACACCCTTTGGCCAAACTAGCAGACCATGTTACTGTTAGACTTCCTTTATGACCGAAGATGTTACCTCCTTGAAATGAAATTAGTAGTTCAAATGTAGTTCAAGAAGTTATGGATTTTTATGTCAATCAAAAATCGCCATGTTATGTTGTGATGCTAGACGCATCGAAGGCATTTGATAGGGTTAATTATATTAAATTGTTTCAGTTATTGATACGTAGAGGTTTGTGTCCTTCTATTGTAAAGTTGCTCCTTTATATGTATTTCAACCAATCGTTGTTAGTTAAATGGGGCTCTAATGTGTCTGAGGCATTCCAATGCAGTAATGGCATAAAGCAGGGGGGTGTGTTATCGCTGATTCTTTTTTGTGTTTATATCGATGAGCTGCTTAATCGTCTTGAACGTAGTAATGTTGGTTGTCATGTCGTCATCATTTTATGGGTGCATTTGGATATGCTGACGACTTAACACTCTTTGCTCCCTCAGTCACTGCTGCCGAGCTTATGATTTCAATATGCGAAGAATACGCACAAGAATACGATGTAATGTTCAATAGTGTAAAAAAGTATGCTGCTGTGCTACAATATTCCACAATGTTATACCAATCTCGAATTACGGCTGAATGGAGCTATTTTACAAAAGTACTCTAAGGTTGTTCATCTAGGCAGTTATATTGGTTATGAAAACAATGATGCGAATATCGATAAAGCTGTAGGAGAATTGTTTTATCGTACTAACATTTTGATGTCCAGATTCGGTTTTGCCGCACCGACGTTTGCACTAGGCTTTTTGATACCTTTTGTACAAGCTTCTATGGTAGTCCTTTATGGAAATTGGATTTAAAGTCACTTGAAAAAATAAGTGTTGCTTGGCGAAAGTGTGTAAGGAGAGTTCTTAAGCTTAATAGAAGAACGAGGTCTCGTTTTTTACCGCTGCTTGTAGGCAGACCAGATATACGCACTCAGTTATTGTTACATTTTGTTAATTTTTGGGTTAAATGCACCGTTAGTAACAACCCAAAAGTTCGACTTGCTAAGGGTGTAAGCTCATCTGTCGTATCGAATAATGTAAGATCATGTAAAACTTAGACTACCAACAACTAAGATTAATTAATGAAGGTAACCTTAATAATGTACGCGAATTGCTTTTAAATATTAATGCTCACTCTTTAACACTGCAAGAGGCAGATGAGGCAGATCAGCTGTGTGTTCTTTGTACAAACTAATCGGTGCTCATGTATTTTTTTTTATTTTTTATTGCTTAATCAATATATCTTTTTGTAAACTTTGATTTGCGAATAAATGATATAATAGTAAAATAATAAATGTGATCGCAATGCTACCCGTCGTTACGCTGTTGGCCAAATCAAGTTTGCGATCCAGATAAAGGCTTGCTTCTTTGCACAACATTTACGGTGTCAACATACACCATCATTCATGTGATGTTCAAATCGTTCCTGACTTAATAGAGAAATTATACTGATATCTACATTGGCTTTGGTTTAAACCAATGATGAAGAACTGCTAGCATTAGTGATATATCTTCTGGCAATAAGTTTGTTCATAAAACCATTTGAATTCCTGCCTTCACATCATCGGGTTTGCGTCGCGGACCCCAGACGGCGATACTGATTTTCAACCGGAAGAAGGGCGTGTTTTTTTAAAAAAACCCCGCAAAACATGAAGCGGAAAGTAGATATTTAAGCTGCGGTGAATATTCGTTGTTTTATATTTGATATTGGTGTCAGTTTGAGATTTTTTAAAATAATATTGACTATATAGACTGCGCGAAAGCAACCATGCCTATGGATAACTTTAGCCGTAGTAGACTGCAAGGCCGATGTTTGCAAGAGAACGAAAAGACACCCGTGAATGACAGTAACGTTTACTGAAGGGACAAGTATATAGTAATTGCAATTGCCAGACATCAAAATAATCAAGGCGACAAGCCGTGCAACATGTCTCTTCATCAGGCGGTAATGCTGGATTAGACTTTGCATTGGTATTGAAGTCGGGTGCACTCGCTCAATATGCACATTTTAATTTCATAGCTATCGAGTCTTATGGGTCTTCAATTACCCATTAACTGCCAACTTTACTAATTGCCAAATGACAACTTCATCAGGATGGCTATGTATAATTCACATAACGGCATCTTAATGTGTTCGTCATGTTTGGTAATTCATTTCATCAAGTGGCAGAATGTTCGTTATATCCATTCCTTGATGCGACTGATTGAGAATAAAACCAGTCATTGCCGGAGTATGACATGCTGCCACGCCACTTGGACAGCTCTGTAAATAAATAATGCAAAGTAACTGATTACAGTTTCGTATTCTATTGTATAATAATACGCTACCGTATAATCACCAAACTTTGTACAAGCACGTGTATCATTTTACTGCATCGGGCATATCCAGCTCAGCTGCAAAAACGCGACAATAGTAATGGACAAAGCACAAGCGCAATGCATCGGGGTAAGTTATCTATTTCGCGTACATTAATTTGCTTGCTAACCTATGCAGAATGATCGCAGATAAATTTAATAAATTAGGGATATGCCCCGTGTAATTTAATAAGGGTCCATCGTTTCATTGCACATGGTTACAGATGCCAAGATGGTTGTTTATAAAGATCCCATACCGTAATGTTGGATGATTGTGTTGCTTAATAATGAATCGAATCAAATCGGTGCCGCGGTTCATACAATTGCTTGTGTTGAAATAGATTAGGCAACATAATTTGATACTGGGTGGGCACATTTTATTTTACCAAGCAATAAAACTTCTCTCCTACAGCAGGCTTGCGTATGTAGGTTCAGTGGTGTGTAGACTACATACATATGCACAATGGCATCATTGATAACTTAATAGCTCTTAGTCTATGCGCATTAATAACTTTCTCCTTA
>CM067349.1:53561139-53593639 GCA_034190875.2 Urechis unicinctus | reverse complement strand
CATATTCAGTCAATTGTCTGTTCTTTCCTGTTATACCGAGGACCATTGTCGATCTTAGAAAACATCATCCGCACCATTTGGTAGAGTGTAACCTACTTCTATGAAATCCCAAAATGAAAGTAATTTAATTTGTCCATTAGGCATCTACGCAGTTCTGCAACTTGCAAATTGCTGTTAAACCACTGTTTAAAAAACGGTGTTCGGCAGTTTGATTTTGCGTTACCAGAAATCATTATGGGGGTATTTGATTTGGTGTATATTTAATATGTAAACCTCATTGCTTAATGCTATATACGTATATATAAATATAAATATGTATATATATATATATATATATATATATATATATATATATATATATATATATATATATATATATATATATATATATATATATATATATATATATATATATATATATATATATATATATATATATATATATATATATATATATATATATATATATATATACATATGTTTTTTTGTTGCGTGATTCTTTTGGGGATTTGGACATTCGCACGAACACAATGTCCTCATCTTTGCAGAGTTTCTTATCTCTCTAGTGCTTTCACTAATCGTACGGACGAAATAGCATTGCTATTCATCAACGTGCATGGAATAATTGATTATAATGCGTATGATATTACAATATAGAAAAAGAGCCTACTCACAGTTTGTACAGCAGCTTTTATTGCTCGTTCTGCGCGCGATTCGTTAGTGTTTGTTGCTGGCATCTTGATCTGATGCAGGTCAAGCCACAGTTTCCATTAATCACGTAGCATCGCCTTATGGTGCACCTTAAGACTTTTCAGTTATAAGTCACTTCTTATAGTACTAAGCGCAGATAATCGGGATCGCTGTGACACAATAAAATATGTGATCAAGGGAGTGACCAACCATAGTCACTAAAGAAGAATGACATTACATTGTAGTGATAACGACGGCAATTCAATAAACATTTGAGAGTTAGAGTTATTATATTTGTCAGTGCCTAGTTGAATCTTTATATAAAATGGAAATTTCAAACAAATTGTGGTTCTTCAAAGTCAATGAGGCAACAACAATAGATGGTTTTTGCTCTCGTAGGGCATTGGACGAAATGTCGGAGACCAGAGAAAAGGCGTGCACTGTAATAAGACAATTATTTTTTTTTCGTCTTTTGTAACAAACCGTAGGATTAAAAAGCCCCAATGAAGCATGCATTACTGCAGTACATGAATTTATTTTCATTTCGTGTCATGTACCATGTTGTTAAGGTTGGTGAACTATATTGCAGTGGGTAAAGCAATCGAGTATCGAATAAAATGATAGGGCTATGGCAAGATGCTGCAGCTACATTAAAAATTGGTTTCCTGACTGCCTCCCAGTCATGCAGGCACCACCTAGATCACACGCGCTTGGTCATTATTCATGAGGTTCCAGAGCAGGATTAGACGCCTCTAGCTACCTCGTTTGTTGCATAGTACTAACATTGAAGCCGTAAACAATCGGATGCGCATGACATATACATATATATATATATAAACTCGTATATTTATAAATATAGATACATATATTCTTGTATATATATACATATGTATATATACATATATATAAATATTTTAAGATATATATATATATATATATATATATATGCATATATATACATATTTATTAGATGATATATATATATATATATATATATATATATATATATATATATATATATATATATATATATATATATATATATATATATATATATATATATATATATATATCTCTATTAGATACTTAGTGATGAAGTAACCACAATATGTTACGGCTTATTTCAGCAACTTGTACCTTATGATCATTATGGCAATCGTCTTAGAGTTGCACCTTACATCATGAGAAGTAAAAAATATTTCGCATATATTTATTAATTTTCTGCAACCAAAGCAGAGGGAGCAATTAGGACAAGATCAACTGCATACATTATAATGTTGACAGATACAGTATTATATTTCAAACTTACATTGTACATATTCAGATTATTTAAATGCTCATTACAACAGAAGTGGTGGCAAGATACAGCCTTTCCAGACTTCATTTCCCACACAAAATGTATCAGAAAGGATACATCCCCATCTGACAAACATTGGCGGGTGTGAATACCGGAACACTGACAATTAAAGTTCAAAGGAACCCTTCAGTATACAAGTTTATTGAACAAGATGCGATTGTCTACTCAATCAAATGCTTTGCTAGGATGTAGGAACATATAAATGTGTTACCATTCCAAAATATATGCGCATTTCTTCGAGGCACGTGATGATATATAATGCCAATATAAATCAAAAAATCAAAACAAACAATGATAATTTAAAATTTCCGCCTACCAATTGTGCCAATATCGAAAAGACACTTTCCGTGCGAAATGAAAATTATACACGCCTTGCTCTGCAGCCTAATTTGCATCAATTTCTTCTTACCAATAATTTTGCTCGATGTAATTGGGTGATTACGATCGACAAATAAAATTTTCGACACATTCGTGCAATAATCTGCTACCCTGGTAGGCAATACTTTATTAAATACGAAGGTTGGAGTCGTTTATGTAAGGTTTGCAAGATTTTGCCAATTCTATCAAATAGTGAGGTGAAAACACGTTTGAGAGATGAGAACACACAGTTATATGCGTGCGCATGCATATCCCAGCATTCTGATGAGATAATGGCGATTGCCATGAAGGTAACATCATATGATAAGGGTATGTAGCACATCAACGTATTAAATACGAACGCAAAGGTGTGACATTGCGAAATACTTGTGTTGGAACTTGACATAAAGTAATACCACGCAGACGTGGTGTTATGTTAGGAATGTTAGGTGGCTGAGTTGCCATGCGCCATTTTGGGTGTGAGTAATGAATCTGCTGCTGAAGCTTAGAAATGTCGGCATACATTGCACGATACAACGCATTCTGAATCAAATATCATTACAAAAGTACGGTTAAAACGGGCAACTACGCCACCTCGCGTTTATGCCAATCGATGTTATCGCTGTAAGCATTACATACAATAATCGCATTCAACAGATTAGATTTTCTCTGATATTTCTTGGTTCGAGCCGGAACCTAATTGCACCTACATAATAATTGCTGCTGAACTCACCATAACAATGTACACTGCAGCGTTACGAGGTTGAGCTTGCGCCTTCCTCACAATCAATACGAAAATTATTTCTCTGCGGACCACTTTCTTGTGAGACCAGCATGCATATGCATCGTTGCCTGTCTAAACGGTAACTGTCACTGTAATAACCTTTATTCATTTAACCCACCTAACCTTATTCAAGTCATTAGTTAAATGCATTGACCCACGGCGCAGGTAATAAAGCCTCTGATTGTTTAACAATACGTTCCAAATTAACAATTGTATGCACTAGAACATTTGCAGTAACTCAGTGCAAAGCCATTAAACGATAAGCTTAGTCATGGCGCCAATTTCTGTTGAGGCACGTGTAAGTCTCTTGCGATGAGCCTGAACATCTCTGTGAAACCATTTAACGTGTGTGATTATACGTTTGTAACACTGATTTTTGTTTTGATCGACAAATGTGATTTATCTATACATACAATACAAGATAATTATATCTCATTTTTCACAAATGAATGCTTTCCTTGAGAACAAAAATTATATTTGCCTACAAGAAATACCACCCTATTAGCACTGTTTAAATGACGACAAACTCGCGGCAGGGATCAAGCACAGGAAAAACCAGGGTATTCGGCTGCGTAATTTATAACAATAGTGTAAGAAATTGACATCAGGTTCAATAATTTTGCATTATTCATTTGCATAATTGTCCATATGGCCTGGCTTCATTTTCAATAAGTCGGCATCAAGGAATGTATATATTTCAAATTCCGCTACTTGGTAAAATGTATTAACAAATATGACGAACACATTTAGAAGTCGCAATGAGAATAATACATGGCCATCGATAGCTAGTAACTTAAAATATGCACAGGGAGTAGGTGCACTCTCACACTATTTCAGCTAATGGGGGATATCGTTCCGAATTTATATCAAGTGTTCTGACCCTGGATACATAAATAGGGAAAAATTAATATCATTTTTTATCATACTGAGCTTTCAACTGAATCTAGGGCACTGTTCGTTGATGTTTTGCTGCTATTTGCGCTTAATTTACGATGGGCGGTTACCCAAGAGCTTAGTCGACAACTAATGCTTTGAAATTGCCCATTATTTGCGATCTATAGGCATTATAATGCCAGACAGATCACGATAAAGCACTTGCCGGGTTATGGTCAATGACAAATAATCCGAAACCATACTCGCATTCTGTACTTCATCAAAATGCAGTTTATTTATACCCTCTCAGGGAGATATATATTAAATATAAGGCCCAGTTTCATGCAGCCTTTGGTGATGTTTTGTGTATTGCGCATCACCACAAAGTCCGGTCACTACCTTTACATGGAAAATAACTGCACTTTTCACTTAAAAAAGTAAGACAGTGATAACGTGCTTTTGAGTAGGGGGCACTCGGCAGCTGGCGGAATATTCATCCTCTGGTTTTAGGAGGCTACATTACATCCTCATACGATCTTTAACACACTCATAGAAAGTTAATGATTTCCGCTATTCCTGCTCGTGAGGTTCAACATTCGATGTGATTTAATGAAAACGCTATCTTGTCGGATTCATTTCAAATATTCAGCCGAAAATACATCGGTCAGTAGCAGTTGATCCAATAGTTTTATGAGAAAACGTATTGTCACATGATAGATCATTAAAGCTAGCAATTGTTTATCGATGATAAAAACGAAAGCCAATGTATTTTCCCCGTTTAGTCAGGGACGATTTGAACAGCACATGAATGGTGGCGTATGTGCACAGCGTGAATGCACAGAATCATTAATATGTTGATAGATCACGAAATCGATGTGGCCAACAGCGTAACTATGGGTAGCATTGCGATCACACACGTGACGTCTTACAATAACATGGTTGGCTGGTTTGGCTGTGAAACAGCAGCCGTATCATTTGGTGGTCAGGCTTCTGCGCGGTAAGCTTTGTTGTCTATCATCAAACTTTGCACCTCACTGATGCATGCCTTAAGCTTTTATAATTTGGATGCTGACCCGGACGCAGAAAATATATGTTAACTTCTCTGAATATTATACTGTGCACCTGAAAGAATTATATTTTGTACGTGTGATATCGGAATCTCAAAAGCTACACAATTCAAAAGTTAAAAATCCCACAGTGATGCAACGAGTGGCATACTTTCGCAATATTTCATCTCATTTCGAGAACGGAAGACATTATTGACAATATATAACTCTCTCAACCCATTTAATATGTGTATTTGATCAGAGCACAGTAGCAATCGTCAAAACAGTCTGGGAAATAGCAGTAGAGCATGACACTTGAATTTCGATATCATGAATAAGCCAGAATTATCAATATTCGGATATTTTGCTCTTAAAACTTAGTTTTGTCATTGACTCATATGCCTTCAGCACGTCGTCATTGATCTCAAATTTGCACTATGTGCGTGCTTAAGGGAAAGTTAGAAAGAAATGCACTCCTCTATCCCTAACAGGAATAAGATTTAAGAACCTTTTACTCCCACTTTTCAGATTGGTTTGTCGCAATGGTCGCTGTATCGAGAATGTGATGCAGACACATGATGGTACGTATAAAACTACTCCGAACGCGCCTTTGAGAATCATGGCCATAAATCTGTTTGAACCGAAATGTACCGGAATACGTAAAAGAAAATGTGTCCTAGTTCACTTAAGTAAATTGGCTCGCGTTGTCGTGTCTCTTTGTTGTAATGATCAATCACCAGATACTACAAATGGTGATTGTGAGTAATATGAAACGAACTTTCATCTACTCTGCCATCTAAAATATATACAAACAAATGGAATCTGTTTCTACTTAAAAAGGTGTCCCAGGAGTGAGGAATTTTAAAATTTCAAATAAAGTTTTAATTTACATGCCAGAATAAAAAAGAAAGCATAATACGCGAACAAGGTTTTTTTTTCAGTACAGACAGAGGGATTGGTGTGGCTTAATACGCGAGGTGACGTAAAACGCCCCTCAGCAGCAGAAAATCAAACTATAACTTGGCAAGCGCACGAAAAATCATCAATTAAAAACTCCGTTGGAATAACTTGGTTGCGTGATGAACAAAGTTTTTCATAGCTTCTGTGAATTCATGCAGCCAATCAACATTTCACCAGCGCGGCATTCATTTATTCCTGATATAATACCCGCTCTGCAATCTGCCGCCTGTTTTGCTTTACTTCCCTTTGATCAATGTGGTGATTGCATGATAATCCCACAAAACTGAAAATCACATCCATTTTTTTTCATGGTCTCGGTGACATCCCATAAATCATCCCCGCTAGGTAATTACTACACAGCTGCATCAACCAAACATTCTGCCAATTGGCTCATGCGTGATTATTTGCCAACAATTAATGCACTTGGTGAACATATAGCAATGCTGTTCAAGAAAACCGTAAGAGCTGTAGCTCGGTTAGATGCTGATTACCTGAATAAGTGTGATACTAGTACCTGAACAACATTGTCCAATCACCAAAGTCACCGTCATCCACAACTAGCACATCAGTTTGAGAGCGTAGCTAGATTTGTATCAATATAAATAGATATTACGATTGATCTCATGTGCCTTGTGCTATGCTGAACATCGGCAAAGAATCCTATTACATACGCTGACACTAGGCCATTGTCTAATGAGTAAGCTTATTTGACAAGGTTTTGTACAATTATTCTCTATTAGGACAACCACCAATGATGCCAGCGGATTTACGTGCATAAAGCCACACAACTTTGTGCATACGGAAATAATGTCGATACGTCGACATAGTACTGAGCAAGGAGAAATAATTGTATAGCTTCCGTGAAGTATGGCAATTGCTATTATTGACATGGCAAACACTTAAAATGTAGGTGTTCCCAGCCTACGATGTTCATTCCCATTGGTCGGTTGGTGAATGCTGCTATAGCTATTTTAGACCTCCCTGAATATCATATTTTGCACCAGAAAGTATTATATTATGTAGTAGTAACACTGAACATTACAAAGCTGTACAAGTTGGAAGTTAAAAATGATACAGTGGGAAAACGAGTTGTTTACTGTAACACTATTTCAATTCAATAAGAGCATGGAAGGCATGATTTACAGTTTCAGCAGTATTAAACCAATTACTGTTTAACATAGTACAAAAATATACCTCTGAAAACTTACATGTATACTTCATCAATCACCATAGAATTTGCGGAAAACTGTTCCGGGAATAGCTGAAGAGCACGCCACATTATGTGTGATCATATGTTCTAGCAAATGATATCAGTTTTCAGCAATGATTTTACGCGTGTCTTGATGTAACATTATTAACATTGCCCTATCGATGATTTACGATCCTTCAACACGAAGGTTGTCTAACAAACGCAATACATGCAGGCTGGAGGGGAATTTAGAAGAATACTTGCACCTCTCAATTCTTAAAAAGAAAATAAATTAAAGAAATGTCTGTGTTCGTATGTATTTTATTATTTGCCGCAACGGCCAGTGTGATGTGGATTGAATATAGACACACAGCTTGCTTGTACATGTTTGCGGGAATTGCAGCTACTGTGATTGCGCCTTCGGGCACCGTATCCAGCAATCTGTTTAAATTGATTTTGGGTTATACGAAATCGGCTGTCGCTTTAGTGGGAAACGTAAAGTATATGTCCTGGTTTATTTTGCAAACGGTGATTGAGAGTGGTGCTCAGGATGCTTCTGTTTAAAAGAATGTTTTTACCAGGCACGCAATCAATAACACACAAGACTCATCGTTACCGTGGCCTTTAATGAGGAGGATATATGACTGTACAACGGGCATCTGAAGTACAGGGAATTTGGTGATGACTTTATCATGTCAATAATTGAACCTGTTCCCTTGTCCTCCAATAGACCAGATGCGGCACGCAAGTTTTCATATTCTCGAAATTGACAAGATTTGCATGTATATTTTGTTTGGCCTGAAAAGAACAGCATACACAATTTTTTGAAAATAACTGACAAATATCGATTTTGACGCAACTGTATACGACAAAGCGGAATATTTGGGTGAAGAAATATGCGTAAATTCAAGCATAACACAATAGCTGCCAATGATACACAGGCCGCCAGGTTTTAAGCATAGGGAATTAGAAAATAAGCAATAAGCAATATGGAAACCTACTGAAGAGTGCTCGGAAAACTTTCTTGGAATAGTTGGCGTGTACTTTATTCCATTTAAGCAATTCATCAAAGCGTTGTATTAGGAGAGTAAATACCTGACAAATCGTTTGGAATAAACTTAGCTTTGGTTATCCACTTAACCGCATACAATATTTTGCAAGGGTCAGTATGACCAAGATATTTTCCTGAACATGCCAGTATGCCTCAAATCACTTACCACTTCTTGGTGGTCATTTTGCAAGCATGCCATTGGCGACACCAACTCTGATCTGATAACGCAGCCACTTACTGATATATTAAGCAACAACCAGCCTCTGGTCAGACGTGCTGATAACCCATCGTGTGAATAGAGGTTGATAGGGCCGATTACGACCATTCTAGAAAACTACCTCCTATCCTGTAAAAATCTATTTTTAAGATGCAACAATGATATAACCAACTCACATTCACCCTGTAGATCGAAAGGTACGCCACAGCAATCCAAGCCATGCGTTATCAACAACTTCAGCGCTTTCAACTAACGTGCATAAATGCGTATGTGTAACATATAAACTGCCGCTATTGAAATGTGTATACATATATTTCACTCGTGACGCGCTTTTGAATGTTCAAACATTGAGAAGATGTAAACAAATATGTAAATATGGAAATGGAGGCATGAAACGGACAATGTTATAACGTACTAAGTTTCGATGAAAGCTATTCTGATCAAACGGTACATAACGCTTGCGTCAACCATATATATATATATATATATATATATATATATATATATATATATATATATATAATATCAATATATTTATATATATAGATATTTTATATATATATATATATATATATATATATATATATATATATATATATATATATATATATATATATATATATATATATATATATATATATATATATATATATATATATTTAAAGGTCTCGATTTTGCATTTAAATCGTTAAAACTCTATTTACTTGTAATATTACTTATCAAAAATTATGTCCAGCTATTCTTTACCACATGGTATTTGATGATGCCACTAAATGCGTACGATTAACATAGTTAAAAGTGTTGGCTCATGAATATGGTGGATAGTTTTGCATTTAAAAAGCAGAGCCGTATTAAGTACTATTGCTATCTAAAGCCGTTGACCAAGAAAATATCGGCGCAATCACATCCGTTCCTGTAAATTAATTTTCTCATGGATATTTGATGGAGCTGGAAATGCTTTAATAGACAAATGCAAAGACCGCTCGTCCTGACAGAAGAAATAACTCATGATATTGATCTGTGCAGTATGGCATAGACGACGTTGAACCTACTTTAAAAGCCATCGAGTAAATTCATTCTGAATAGACCGCCTTTTATGAGTGAACCATATAGGAATAACACTGATATTCGCTAATCGTCCAACATTATGCATAATATGCAATGACATATGTCTGAAAGAAATGCAGCATCGAATCGTTAAATAAAATGGCCGAAAGTGTCAATAAATTCCGCACGAGAACATTCCTTTAAATAGGGTGCAAAATCAAGTGAAGAGGCTCGCCCGTGGCCCTGATTTGCTGAGTGGCACGTGTCAATCGTTGCGGCAACCGTTCCGACCAACCCTGATGAGTCATATATTTAAGGATGGATCACAGCTTAATTAAGTCTGCTGTAATCGTTGTGGTAAGGATGACAACATCAATATTATTGCATGCTTAGAGATGGTTCAACATTTGTCTCATGAATAAAATCACAGTATTGCTTACATATCTACATTTCCACCGTTATGGACATCTCAGCGCACCTTCTGTTGATTATTTCGGTGCGAGGAACATAATGCACTAGCTCCAGTTATTAATCAGATAAACATAATCGAGCTGTAATAATCCATCTTATTATACAAAGCAAGTTGATATATGAACTAACCTCCGAAGTGATATTAATTATTTTACCCTGAAATCCTGCTCAAGCAAATAGAAAACTTTTGGCAGTACATTTCCCCCGTACCCTTCATTGCCAGAGACAGATGTGACATAGGTCCGACTTTAAACGTTACGGATTACGGCTAGCCAATTTGGCTTTTTAATCCAAATATGAATTCATTCAAACCAAGAATTACTTTAATTACAGCTGAAAAAGGAATGATGACGTTTACGCAAATAGCAAAGTAAAATGCAATCCCAAGGCAGCTTTCGTGTCTATTCCTGGTGCAAGATATCTTCAAAAGAATTTAAATGATCCTTCTTCTTTATCTTGCAATGCAAAGAATAAGCACACCTAAATACACACACGAAGCATCCTGTTCAGTGACCTGACACCTACCTTCGCCAAGAGTCCAAAATGAAAACACTAATCATGGTAAAGCACGCAATAGCAGATATTTTGAACGGGGCTATCTATCGCTGATGGCACCTTATCTCTTGGTACGAGATAGTAACTAACGTAAAGGCCTTTTGCAAAAGGTTATGTTTTGCAATATAATATGTTTCATAACACCGTTGAATCCACCCTGCGGGATAGCATTTCATCATTCTGTCATTCGTTAATTACTAATCTAAATCCTCGTTTGCAATCCATTGTGTGTTTTGCTTTAGTTAATGTAGTGACTGCATGAACACGGTACAAAACTGAAAATCAATTCCATTTTTTACGAGCTCAGAAGCGTCAAGTAAATCACAATCGCCATCTAATTACTGCAGAGCTAGATAGGCCAAACATTACGTTGGGAAAGAATCAACCAGCTCGCCTGTACTCGACCGTTTCATAACAGCAAGTGAAGATCGATGTGATAAACTGTCAACCGCGATATGGTGTCAGTTATGCTTCCATCTATTTGGTATTTATCCTATAATGTGGTTCCTGCAACATTTTATATTTGAACAATGCACTAGGCTTAAAAAATAGACGGGCTACACAACGACTGTATTAAAAAAGTGAACCATTTCTAAGCTTCTTTCCTGAATTAAGAGGATTATTATACTAAGGGCTACCCCGATCACCACCCCGAAGTACATATAAAATGCCTACATACAGGGGCAGATCGGTGGACAAAATAATTATGGATATTATGGTTGAAAACTGCATTGGGTTTGACATATGCATTAACAATCAAAAATATTAAATCAAATGCACTTATCTGCCATTCTTGAATTCATGTTTGACACAGATAGCAGAACCAGATGGTTGGGCGATGAAAGGATACTTCATACGTTGTAGACCAGGCCCAGCTGCAAGTGTCGCCATTCTATGATGTTCTGTCATCCCCAGCCACATTCTACATATTTATGAAAGTAATCTTTCTCAAAAGCAATCGAGTAATCATGTGTTTAATATGTCTCCTTTCTCAAGGCTCTGTATAATCAACTCACATACACATATTGTATGGCATAATAAGCAGTATTCTTGCGTGACATTTGAACGACCTTACTGCTTACAGTACGAGTGGTACGCTGCTATTGAAATAGGTGCTCATGCATGATGCGGCAAAGCTCGAGTGGTTGTAATGAGGTAAGCAATTAGCCACTTTATGTGACTATAAATGCAATATCGGAAGATCAGCTAAGTGATATAGTGTGTTGCTGGCCATGTGGTCACCGGGTTGGATAGATTAGAAGAAGATTATCATGTGTATTACGATGTCAGCCTTAGCGATTCACGTATGGCAGCTACGTATGCTTTTGTAATAATGCATCTGAAATGTATGAATTTTATACAATAGTACATAACCACTGAAAATGCTGACGCATGATGACATCGCACCATGTTTGCGGTAAACGACGGTAGGCGCCTTGACCTTTAGAAGTAAGTGTCCCCTCGTTTTGATCTCATTATTGTGAAAGTAACAACTTCCTTATAACACTAAGAGGTTATATTTACATAACGACATTCACCAGCTATAGAATTTAGCAGCCGCGGAAAGCCCGTTTCTACTCCAAGCTCTCGAGATGCATCATCAGTGAAGCATCCCAATAGTTTATTCAATTTCATTTATGTAGATGATGTTTGAGTGAACAGAGAGTCTCAAGTAGCTAGGCACGGGCAAAGTCAATGCTATGGAATAAGGACATTCTACTTTTTGTCTGCGGCCTTTCCAGACAAAGCTCAAATGGGATTCGTTAGCCATGATGACCCGTTCTGTGCTAAATCAAATTGCTTTGGTCAAATTCCACTCGTGCGATAACAAGACCCATAAGCTAACAATATTTTAACAAAGTCAACATTATCCATTGTTTCAACAGTTTAGTAGAATTTGCAATATATTGATGTTATCTGTCTGCTAAGCGTCTCAATAATGACTTACTTACCAAGTGTAGCTATATTTGTTCGCGTGTAAGTGGTCAACTTGGGCTACCTGTTTTCTAGCGATAAGGAAGTACCCAGCATATCACCGATCCCAACAAATAAGCCGCATTTTACATCGACGTTCAATTTTCCATTTGCATAGAAATGTTCTAAGAGCAGGTGACATCATTAATTTCCTCATCCGCGCCGTTCTAACTTTGGGCAGCCTTGACAATTGAAATCATATAGATTAGACCAATGGGCTGACTGCGATCTGCATAGACAAAGACAACCATTATCATATATTTATATGAACAGTGATTAAAACCTGCGTTTTATAATCCCCTACATGGCAATAGAGTCTAAGCTTAATCGATATATGGCATGTTTCAATAGACATAAAAGCGACGTACGATTATTCCACATACGCAATGAGACAGTAAAACCTTAGTTCAATTAAACGCAATTTGTGGAAAATAGACTAAACATTCGGTCAGATAGGTCATAATTCATTAGTGATGTAATGCCAGTAAAACGCACGCGGCTATGGGCGCTCTAAAAACGAACGGGTACAGGTTAGTTGCATGAGTGGCGCTGAATTCAAATGAACTACTTACTGAACCCCGTGTGAAAATCCATTACCACAGTGCTGCACCGGGATAACCACCATTGGTATCCGAGGTGTTTCTTTCATTAAATCAGTATATAGTCTATGTGTCTTTCAAATACCTAAATAATTACAGCCTGTATGGAAGACCCATGGTAGTATTTCATTTCCCTGAAACGTGCTCTCCAACCGAAAGCCTCAGACCACCCGATAGTTTAATTTATGCGTGGTACCTCTCTGTTGCAAATTTATATACCTCTCCCTCGTTAACATGCTAATCACAGGGCTTTATATGATATCAATTATAAGGAAGTGCAGTGGTGCATATTGGTGGAGTTGTCACCAAATAGAAAACCAGCCAAGTAATATGCTGCAGAAAGATTTCTAACTGCTGCTAATAAAATGACCAATCGTTGCCAAATTAAGGGCGAAGCATTTCGTAGTGAAACTTTGCTTCTCTTAGTAAAAGATTCTCGTTTGTGCGCTAGCGTTGCTTTAAAAATGTACGTTTCAATTTTAGGTATTTATGTATTACAATATACAAAGCCTGTGAACTTTATATTAAACAAGTGTTTTTCGGTCACATATTGCAATTTAATATATCGCGAGTACATCCCTCTACACGATCAAACTTGGCCTAGCACTAATATGTTATATGCAATGGTCGCTATTCAATCGAAGTAATTCTGAGTAATATCTGAAATCTAACGTTAATATTTCGTTCATTTTTATTCATTACAAGCAATTGGATGATTCGTGCAAGAATTAGTTGGATTAGTCACAGAATGTGACCGAGTTTAATTAACAATTTGTTCACGTTCTCGTTTCACTTTGTCGGGAAGGTCAAGCACCGTACTACAAATAGTGATTGATGGTGGTGTCCAAATAGCTATGCGATCGGTCAGGCGATAATTCGGTTCGTTTGCCTGGTTCGGAGCCAATGACGTATGAGCCTTATAATAAAGCTAACCATCATAATAGAGGGTTTTGGTCTGTAAAGCAGGCAGCTGAACTAAATGGGGTTATAATTAAATGTGTTTCCTTGATCTCGATTGGGCCAGATATGCTATGCATGCTTTCGGGAGCTTAATATTCACGGGAATAGCAATGGATAGTTGTCGCGACCTATATACGTTAGCAACTCCAAATATAAATATTGATCTGATAAGTCAACCACCATTCAATCACAACACCTAATCAGTTAATCAATGGCTTTTTAGGGTTAGTGTTCACTCCGAGTAAATAAATCACCTGTAATTACATGACTGTGCTCAAATTATACACGAGTCGGTAGGTTTACACGTGAAAGGAACTACGAATATTTAGGGGCAAGATTGAGGTAATATGAAGGCGAGCTTTTCCAATACATCGCTGTTGAGTTGCGGCTGCGGAGAAGAGACAGGGAGGTTTCTGCTTAAATCTCTAGCGACCGTCGGCCGCCGGCGCAATATATACGCTGTCAAGTGATGACTAATGTAGTGTTTTTACTATTTGCATGTGTTTGTAGCCCACAGCTGCAATAAGTGAGTTTTGTAGCCGAATTATAGAGGCGACAAACTTTAAAACTGCCCAAATGCAATTATAAATACAAGATGGTTATTTCAACAACCTTCGTCAGATCGACTGTGCGACGACATGATTTTTGAAAAATTTGGTAGTCACGTTTTTGTTAAATCAGTATGCCACGCGTTCAGTGTCACTGAATATTAATAATGAGCTGTCGAACTTGCATAATCAAGCGGCAAAACGTTATAATTATCTTCTGACTGGTGTGATTATTGCATGAGAATGCAACAATACGAATATTGGTTCTCTGTTGAGAATGCCTCTCAGCCTGTCTGCCTCGTAGGCGCCACATGGCTTATAGGTCCCCATTAATCACGGCGAATGCTATTCAATGTTCAACTGATTTGACTTAATTGCCATTTGCACCCAATGACGTAAGGAATTTTTTTAATGTAGATTGCGTACAATGTTACATAACTCCCGTTGAAATCAGATTTACTCAAAAATCACATGCTATCGTTCCGCACAATATAACACAGACACAAAAACGTTTTGAGTCAGAGCATGCAAATTCATTTTGACCTAGTAAAATTTGCGTTTGGGGATTCAATTCCAATCAATATATATAGTTTGTAGGTAAACATCATCTCGAATAACAATAAAGCATGTCAACAGAATGTCAATTGCACAAGTACTGAATGATATCATCTATGAACGTGTATTAACATCTGGTTAAAAGTAACACTACCAAATACATTTTCATGACAAATACTTTCCACTTTTATCCAGTTCATGAATTAGCAACATTCACGCTGTTGTGAATAATTCTCTGTAGAGCATATACCTCATTCAACCATTGTGTCACAGGTTCAATATTTGCTTCGTTTATTTAGTAACACAATCTTCTCAAATACGAACTGTTCGATCACAATTTCGATTATTTATTCTAACAGCGTTACTAACTTCAACTTCCCACACTCGTGACATCCATATACATATACCTAATTTAACAAGATGCAAGCCACAGCTATAAGACAGCATATATGCCAAGCAGGTGGTATAATATTCTGACGGTGCATTATCCGTTACTGCCAGCAGATGTTGTTTAGCAGTGCAAAGCACGAGAACGTGCAAATATCATATCTACATATATAGCTCGTCAATGGGTAGAGATAGATAGTTTATGTTACTTGGAACACTTCCTTTTCTTGCATAGGTGCATCCTTCTTCCATAACCAGTCAACAACATATTCTGACATTCAGATATATGTGGTATGCTTGCATTTTAACTACGATGTATAATATTGGCTACTGACTGATGATTGTAATATTTGCGCTTCAGCAGAGGTGAGCTTCATTTTCATCGGACATAGTGCTTTCAGAAACTGCGGCGCGTCAAGCTTATGAAAAATTTATTACGTAACTGACCAAATAAAAGTTTTCAAAACTTTTATTAGATTTCCTATGGAATTACAAATGTTACTTGTTCTCATTATATTTGGAAATGCTGTATAAATGATGAGTTTTGTGCAACTTAATCCTGTATATTTGACATGCGTTAGTTCGAAATGATGATTTTATTTGCATTTTGTATGGTCATTTGTTTTTCACTATGTATGTGTAATATAATGTGTGCATTATGTTGGGCATGGCCTCAAAAAGTCATACAAGTTCGTCATGTCCGTTATTATCTATCTATCTATCTATCTATCTATCTATCTATCTATCTATCTATCTATCTATCTATCTATCTATCTATCTATCTATCTATCTATCTATCTATCTATCTATCTATCTATCTATCTATCTATCTATCTATCTATCTATCTATCTATCTATCTATCTATCTATTTATCTATCTATCTATCTATCTATCTATCTATCTATCTATCTATCTATCTATCTATCTATCTATCTATCTGTCGATATGTCCGTCTGTCTATCTGTCAATCCGTCTGTCTGTTTGTCTGTCTGTTTGTCTGTCTGTTTGTCTGTCTGTCTGTCTGTCTGTCTGTCTGTCTGTCTGTCTATCTATCTATCTATCTATCTATCTATCTATCTATCTATCTATCTATCTATCTATCTATCTATCTATCTATCTATCTATCTATCTATCTATCTATCTATCTATCTATCTATCTATCTATCTATCTATCTATCTATCTATCTATCTATCTATCTATCTATCTATCTATCTATCTATCTATCTATCTATCTATCTATCTATCTATCTATCTATCTATCTATCTATCTATCTATCTATCTATCTATCTATCTATCTATCTATCTATCTATCTATCTATCTATCTATCTATCTATCTATCTATCTATCTATCTATCTATCTATCTATCTATCTATCTATCTATCTATCTATCTATCTATCTATCTATCTATCTATCTATCTCTATCTATCTATCTATCTGGAACTTGACATAAAGTAATACCACGCAGACGTGGTGTTATGTTAGGAATGTTAGGTGGCAAAGTTGCCGTGCGCCATTTTGGGTGTCAGCATGCACTTTTGAATAACTGCTGAAGCTTAGAAATGCCGGCATACATTCCACGATACAACGCATTCTGAATAAAATATCATAACAAAAGTGCAGTTGAGCTGGGCAACTACGCCACCTCGCGTTTATGCCAATCGATGTAATAGCTTTTAGCATTACATACAATAATTGCATTCAACAGATTAGATTTCCTCTGATATTTCTTGGTTCGAGCCGGAACCTAATTGCACCTACATAATAATAATTACTGTTGAACTCACCATAAGTGCAACATTAATGTACACTGCAGCGTTACGAGGTTGAGCTTGTGCCTTCCTCACAATCAATACGATAATTATTTCCCTGCGGACCACTTTCTTGTGAGACCAGCATGCATATGCATCGTTGCCTGTCTTAACGGTAACTGTCACTGTAATAACCTTTATTCATTTAACCCACCTAACCTTATTCAAGTCATTAGTTAAATGCATTGACCCACGGCGCAGATAATAAAGCCTCCGATTGTTTAACAATACGTTCTTAATTAACGATTGTATGCACTAGAACATTTGCAGTAACTCAGTGCAAAGCCATTTAACGATAAGCTTAGTCATGGAGCCAATTTCTGTTGAGGCATGTGTAAGTCTCTTGAGATGAGCCTGAACATCTCTGTGAAACCATTTAACATGTGTGATTATACGTTTGTAACACTACATCTGATTTTTGTTTTGATCGACAAATGTGATTTATCTATACATACAATACAAGATAATTATATCTCATTTTTCACAAATGAATGTTTTCCTTGAGAACAAAAATTATATTTGCCTACAAGAAATACCACCCTATTAGCACTGTTTAAATGACGACAAACTCGGCAGGGAAAAAAACAGGGTATTCGACTGCGTAATTTATAACAATAGTGTAAGAAATTGACATCAGTTTCAATATTCATTTGCATAATTGTCCATATGGCCTGGCTTCATGTTCAATAAGTCGGCATCAAGGAATGTATATATTTCAAATTCCGCTACTTGGTAAAATGTATTGCCAAATATGACGAACACATTTAGAAGTCGCAATGAGAATTATACATGGCCATCAATGGCTAGTAACTTAAAATGTGCACATGGAGCAGGTGCACCTGACAACTCTCACACTATTTCAGCTAATGGGGGATATCGTTCCGAATTTATATCAAGTGTTCTGACCCTGGATACATAAATAGGGAGAAATTAATATCATTTTGTATCTACCTGAGCTTTCAACTGAATCTAAGGCACTGTTCGTTGATGTTTTGCTGCTATTTGCGCTAAATTTACGATGGGCGGTTACCCAAGAGCTTAGTCGACAACTAATGCTGACGTCAGCGCTTTGAAATTGCCCATTATTTGCGATCTATAGGCATTATAATGCCAGACAGATCACGATAAAGCACTTGCCAGGATATGGTCTGAAGTGCAGTGATAAATAATCCAAAACCATACTCCCATTCTGTACTTCATCAAAATGCAGTTTATTTATACCCTCTCAGGGAGATATATATTAAATATGAGGCCCAGTTACATGAAGCCTTTTGTGATGTTTTGTGTATTGCGCATCGCAACAAAGTACGGTCACTACTCTTACATGGAAAATAACTGCATGTTTCACTTAAACAAGTAAGACAGTGATAACGTGCTTTTGAGTAGAGGGCACTCGGCAGCTGGCGGAATATTCATCCTCTGGTTTTAGGAGGCTAAATTACATCCTCATACGATCTTCTAACACATTCATAGAAAGTTAATGATATCCGCTTTTCCTGCTCGTGAGGTTCGAAATTCGATGTGATTTAATGAAAACGCTATCTTGTCGGATTCATTTCAAATATTCAGCCGAAAATACATCCAATAGTTTTATGAGAAAACGTATTGTCACATGATAGACCATTAAAGCTAGCAATTGTTTATCGATGATAAAAACGAAAGCCAATGTATTTTCTCCGTTTAGTCAGGGACGATTTGAATAGCACACGAATGGTGGCGTATGTGCACAGCGTGAATGCACAGAATCATTAATATGGTGATACATCACGAAATCGATGTGGCCAACAGCGTTACTATAGGTAGCATTGCGATCACATTTATATAAGTGTTCACAGGGAACACCTTCGGTCACACGTGACGTCGTACAATAACATGGTTCACTGGTTTGGCTGTGAAACAGCAGCCGTATCATTTCGTGGTCAGGCTTCTGCGCGGTAAGCTTTGTTGTCTATCATCAAACTTTGCACCTCACTGATGCTCGCCTTAAGCTTTTATAATTTGGATGCTGACCCGGACGCAGAAAATATATGTTAACTTCTCTGAATATTATATTGTGCACCTGAAAGAATTATATTTTGTACGTGTGATATCGGAATCTCCAAAGCTACACAATTCAAAAGTTAAAAATCCCACAGCAATGCAACGAGTGGCATACTTTCGCAATATTTCATCTCATTTCGAGAACGGAAGACATTATTGACAATATATAACTCTCTTAACCCATTTAATATGTGTATTTGATCGGAGCACAGTTGCAATCGTCAAAACAGTCTGGGAAATAGCAGTAGAGCATGACACTTAAATTTCGATATCATGAATAAGCCAGAATTATCAATATTCGGATATATTGCTCTTAAAACTTAGTTTTGTCATTCACTCATATGCCTTCAGCACGTCGTCATTTATCTCAAATTTGCACAATGTGTGTGCTTAAGGGAAAGTTAGAAAGAAATGCACTCCTCTATCCCTAACAGCAATAAGATTTAAGAACCTTTCACTCCCACTTTTCAGATTGGTTTGTCGCAATGGTCGCTGTATCGAGAATATGATGCAGACACATGATGGTACGTATGAAACTACTCCTTTGAGCATCATGACCATAAATCTGTTTGAACAGAAATGTACCGGAATACGTAAAATAAAATGTGTCCTAGTTCACTTAAGGAAATTGGCTCGCGTTGTCGTGTCTCTTTGTTGTAATAATCAATCACCAGATACTACAAATGGTGATTGTGAGTAATGAGAAACGAACTTTCATCTACTCTGCCATCTAAAATATATACAAACAAATGGAATCTGTTTCTACTTAAAAAGGTGTCCCAGGAGTGAGGAATTTTAAATTTTCAAATAAAGTTTTAATTTACATGCCAGAATAAAAAAGAAAGCATAATACGCGAACAAGGTTTTTTTTCAGTACAGACAGAGGGATTGGTGTGACTAAATACGCGACGTGACACAAAACGCCCCTCACCAACAAAAATATAACTTGGCAAGCGCACGAAAAAGCATCAATTGAAAACTCCGTTGGAATAACTTGGTTGCGTGATGTACAACGTGTTTTATAGCTTCTGTGAATTCATGCAGCCAACCAACATTTCACCAGCGCGGCATTCGTTTATTCCTGATATAATACCCGCTCTGCAATCTGCCGCCTGTTTTACTTTACTTCCCTTTGATCAATGTGGTGATTGCATGATAATGCTACAAAACTGAAAATCAATTCCATTTTTTTCATGGTCTCGGAGACGTCCCATTAATCATCCCCGCCAGGTTATTACTACACATCTGCATCAACCAAACATTCTACCAGTTGGCTCATGCGTGATTATTTGCCAACAATTAATGCACTTGGTGAACATATAGCAATGCTGTTCAAGAAAACCGTAAGAGCTGTAGCTCGGTTAGATGCTGATTACCTGAATAAGTGTGGTACTAGTACCTGAACAACATTGTCTAATCACCAAAGTCACCGTCATCCACAACTAGCACATCAGTTTGAGAGCGTAGCTAGATTTGTATCAATATGAATAGATATTACGATTGATCTCATGTGCCTTGTGCTATGCTGAACATCGGCAAAGAATCCTATTACATAAGCAAGGTTTTGTACAATTATTCTCTATTAGGACCACAACTTTGTGCATACGGGAATAATGTCGATACGTCGACATAGTACTGAGCAAGGAGATATAATTGTATAGCTTCCGTGAAGTATGGCAATTGCTATTATTGACATGGCAAACACTTAAAATGTAGGTGTTCCCAGCCTACGAGGTTCATTCCCATTGGTCGGTTGGTGAGGCTGCTATAGCTATTTTAGACCTCCCTGAATATCATATTTTGCACCAGAAAGTATTATATTATGTAGTAGTAACACTGAACATTACAACGCTGTACAAGTTGGAAGTTAAAAATGATACAGTGGGAAAACGAGTTGTTTACTGTAACACTATTTCAATTCAATAAGAGCATGGAAGGCATGATTTACAGTTTCAGCAGTATTAAACCAATTACTGTTTAACATAGTACAAAAATATACCTCTGAAAACTTACATGTATACTTCATCAATACGCCATAGAATTTGCGGAAGCAATCGACAAAACTGTTCGGGAATAGCTGAAGAGCACGCCACATTATGAATTATCAATATCACATTATTAGTTCTAGCAAATGATATCAGTTTTCAGCAATGATTTTACACGTGTCTTGATGTAACATTATTAACATTGCCCTATCGATGATTTACGATCCTTCAACACGAAGGTTGTCTAACAAACGCAATACATGCAGGCTGGAGGGGGATTTAGAAGAATACTTGCACCTCTCAATTCTTAAAAAGAAAATAAATTAAAAAATGTCTGTTCGTATGTATTTTATTATTTGCCGCAACGGCCAGTGTGATGTGGATTGAATATAGACACATAGCTTGCTTGTATATGTTTGCGGTAATTGCAGCTACTGTGATTGCGCCTTCGGGCATCGTATCCAGCAATCTGTTTAAATTGATTTTGGGTTATACGAAATCGGCTGTCGCTTTAGTGGGAAACGTAAAGTATATGTCCTGGTTTATTTTGCAAACGGTGATTGAGAGTGGTGCTCAGGATGCTTCTGTTTATAAGAATGTTTTTATCAGGCACGCAATCAATAACACACATCGTTACCGTGGCCTTTAATGGGGAGGATATATGACTGTACAACGGGCATCTGAAGTACAGGGAATTTGGTGATGACTTTATCATGTCAATAATTGAACCTGTTCCCTTGTCCTCCAATAGACCAGATGTGGCACGCAAGTTTTCATATTCTCGAAATTGACAAGATTTGCATGTATATTTTGTTTGTCCTGAAAAGAACTGCATACACAATTTTTTGAAAATAACTGACAAATATCGATTTTGACGCAACTGTATACAACAAAGCGGAATATTTGGGTGAAGAAATATGCGGTAAATTCAAGCATAAACACAATAGCTGCCAATGATACACAGGCCGCCAGGTTTAAAGCATAGGGAATTAGAAAATAAGCAATAAGCAATATGGAAACCTACTGAAGAGTGCTCGGAAAACTTTCTTGGATTAGTTGGCGTGTACTTTATTCCATTTAAGCAATTCATCAAAGCGTTGTATTAGGAGAGTAAATACATGACAAATCGTTTGGAATAAACTTAGGTTTGGTTATCCACTTAACCGCATACAATATTTTGCAAGGGTCAGTATGACCAAGATATTTTCCTGAACATGCCAGTATGCCTCCAATCACTTACCACTTCTTGGTGGTCATTTTGCATGCATGCCACTGGCGACACCAACTCTGATCTGATAAAGCAGCAACTTACTGATATATTAAGCAACAACCAGCCTCTGGTCAGACGTGCTGATAACCCATCGTGTGAATAGAAGTTGATAGGGCCGATTACGACCATTCTAGAAAACTACCTCCTATCCTGTAAAAATCTATTTTTAAGATGCAAACAATGATATAACCAAATCACATTCACCCCTGTAGATCGAAAGGTACGCCACAGCAATCCAAGCCATGCGTTATCAACAACTTCAGCGCTTTCAACTTAACGTGCATAAATGCGCATATGTGTAACATATCCATGTTCACTCCTGGCGCGCTGTTGAAATGTTCATATATATATATATATATATATATATATATATATATATCTAAAGGACTCGATTTTGCATTTAAATTTAAAATGCAAATCGAGACCTTTAAATATATATGTATAAATATATATATATATATATATATATATATATATATATATATATATATATATACATATATATTTAAAGGTATATATATATATATATATATATATATATATATATATATATATATATATATATATATATATATATATATAGCTGGACATATAGCTGGACATAATTTGTGATAAGTAATATTACAAGTCAACAGAGTTATAACGATTTAAATGCAAAATCGAGACCTTTAAATATATATGTATATATATATATTTTAAATATATATATATATATATATATATATATATATATATATATATATATATATATATATATATATATATATATATATATATATATATATATATATATATATATATATATATATATGCATATATTTAAAGGTCTCGATTTTGCATTTAAATCGTTAAAACTCTATTTACTTGTAATATTACTTATCAAAAATTATGTCCAGCTATTCTTTACCACATGGTATTTGATGATGCCACTAAATGCGTACGATTAACATAGTTAAAAGTGTTGGCTCATGAATATGGTGGATAGTTTTGCATTTAAAAAGCAGAGCCGTATTAAGTACTATTGCTATCTAAAGCCGTTGACCAAGAAAATATCGGCGGCAATCACATCCGTTCCTGTAAATTAATTTTCTCATGGATATTTGATGGAGCTGGAAATGCTTTAATAGACAAATGCAAAGACCGCTCGTCCTGACAGAAGAAATAACTCATGATATTGATCTGTGCAGTATGGCATAGACGACGTTGAACCTACTTTAAAGCCATCGAGTAAATTCATTCTGAATAGACCGCCTTTTATGAGTGAACCATATAGGAATAACACTGATATTCGCTAATCGTCCAACATTATGCATAATATGCAATGACATATGTCTGAAAGAAATGCAGCATCGAATCGTTAAATAAAATGGCCGAAAGTGTCAATAAATTCCGCACGAGAACATTCCTTTAAATAAGGTGCAAAATCAAGTGAAGAGGCTCGCCCGTGGCCCTGATTTACTGAGTGGCACGTGTCAATCGTTGCGGCAACCGTTCCGACCAACCCTGATGAGTCATTAATTTAGGGATGGATCACAGCTTAATTAAGTCTGCTGTAATCGTTGTGGTAAGGATGACAACATCAATATTATTTTATGCTTAGAGATGGTTCAACATTTGTCTCATGAATAAAATCACAGTATTGCTTACATATCTACATTTCCACCGTTATGGACATCTCAGCACACCTTCTGTTGATTATTTCAGTGCGAGGAACATAATGCACTAGCTCAAGTTATTAATCAGATAAACATAATTGAGATGTTATAATCCATCTTATAATGCAAAGCAAGTTGATATATGAACAAACCCCCGAAGTGATATTAATTATTTTACCCTGAAATCCTGCTCAAGCAAATAGAAAACTTTTGGCAGTACATTTCCCCCCTACCCTTCATTGCCAGAGACAGATGTGACATGGGTCCGCCATTAAACGTTACGGATTACGGCTAGCCAATTTGGCTTTTTAATCCAAACATGAATTCATTCAAGCCAGGAAATACTTTAATTACAGCTGAAAAAGGAATAATGACGTTTACGCAAATAGCAAAGTAAAATTCAATCCCAAGGCAGCTTTCGTGTCTATTCCTGGTGCAAGATATCTTCAAAAGAATTTAAATGATCCATTCTTCTTTATCTTGCAATGCAAAGAATAAGCACACCTAAATACACACACGAAGCATCCTGTTCAGTGACCTGACACCTACCTTCGCCAAGAGTCCAAAGTGAAAACACTAATCATGGTAAAGCACGCAATAGCACATATTTTGAACGGGGCTATCTATCGCTGATGGCTTATTATCTCTTGGTACGAGATAATAACTAACGTAAAGGCCTTTTGCAAAAGGTTATGTTTTGCAATATAATATGTTTCATAACACCGTTGAATCCACCCTGCGGGATAGCATTTCATCATTCTGTCATTCGTTAATTACTAATCTAAATCCTCGTTTGCAATCCATTGTGTGTTTTGCTTTAGTTAATGTAGTGCCTGCATGAACACGGTACAAAACTGAAAATCAATTCCATTTTTACGAGCTCAGAAGCGTCAAGTAAATCACAATCGCCATCTAATTACTGCAGAGCTAGATAGGCCAAACATTACGTTGGGAAAGAATCAACCAGCTCGCCTGTACTCGACCGTTTCATGACAGCAAGTGAAGATCGATGTGATAAACTGTCAACCGCGATATGGTGTCAGTTATGCTTCCATCTATTTGGTATCTATCCTATAATGTTGTTCCTGCAACATTTTATATTTGAACAATGCACTAGGCTTAAAAAATAGACGGGCTACACAACGACTGTATTAAAAAAGTGAACCATTTATAAGCTTCTTTCCTGAATTAAGAGGATTATTATAATAAGGGCTACCCCGATCACCACCCCGAAGTACATATAAAATGCCTACATTTACAACAATCCATACAGGGGCAGATCGGTGGACAAAATAATTATGGATATTATGGTTGAAAACTGCATTGGGTTTGACATATGCATTAACAATCAAAAATATTAAATCAAATGCACTTATCTGCCATTCTTGAATTCATGTTTGACACAGATAACAGAACCAGATGGTTAGGCGATGAAAGGATACTTCATACATTGTAGACCAGGCCCAGCTGCAAGTGTCGCCATTCTTTGATGTTCTGTCACCCCCAGCCACATTCTGGTGCATAAAGACTACATATTTATGAAAGGAATCTTTCTCAAAAGCAATCGAGTAATCCTGTGTTTAATATGTCTCCTTTCTCAAGGCTCTGTATAATCAACTCACATACACATATGGCATAATAAGCAGTATTCTTGCGTGACATTTGAACGACCTTACTGCTTACAGTACGAGTGGTACGCTGCTATTGAAATAGGTGCTCATGCATGATGCGGCAAAGCTCGAGTGGTTGTAATGAGGTAAGCAATTAGCCACTTTATGTGACTATAAATGCAATATCGGAAGATCAGCTAAGTGATATAGTGTGTTGCTGGCAATGTGGTCACCGGGTTGGATAGATTAGAAGAAGATTATCATGTGTATTACGATGTCAGCCTTAGCGATTCACGTATGGCAGCTACGTATGCTTTTGTAATAATGCATCTGAAATGTATGAATTTTATACAATAGTACCACTGATGCTGACGCATGATGACATCGCACCATGTTTGCGGTAAACGACGGTAGGCGCCTTGACCTTTAGAAGTAAGTGTCCCCCTTTTGATCTCATTATTGTGAAAGTAACAACTTCCTTATAACACTAAGAGGTTATAGTACATAACGACATTCACCAGCTAGAAAATAAGCAGCCGCGTCGCCCGTTTCTACTAAGCTCTCGAGTGCATTCAGGAAGCATCCCAATAGTTTATTCAATGATTTGTAGTAGCTTGAGGCAACAGAGTCATAGCTAGGCACGGGCACGTCAATGCCTTGGAATAAGGACATTCTACTTCAGCCTTTAGACAAAGCTCAAAGCATTGCTTATGACACGTTGTGCTAAATCAAATTGCTTTGGTCATTGACTCGTGCGATAACAAACATAAGCTAACTAACAACAATAACATTATCCATTGTTTCAACAGTTTAGTAGAATTTGCAATATATTGATGTTATCTGTCTGCTAAGCGTCTCAATAATGACTTACTTACCAAGTGTAGCTATAATTGTTCGCGTGTAAGCGGTCAACTTGTGCTACCTGTTTTCTAGCGATAAGGAAGTACCCAGCAGTATCACCGATCCCAACAAATAAAGCCGCATTTTACATCGACGTTCAATATTCCATTTGCATAGAAATGTTCTAAGAGCAGGTGACATCATTAATTTCCTCAACCGGCGCCGTTCTAACTTCGGGCAGCCTTGACAATTGAAATCATATAGATTAGACCAATGGGCTGACTGCGATCTGCATAGACAAAGACAACCATTATCATATATTTATATGAACAGTGATTAAAACCTGCGTTTATAATCCCCTACATGGCAATAGAGTCTAAGCTTAATCGATATATGGCATGTTTCAATAGACATAAAAGCGACGTACGATTATTCCACATACGCAATGAGACAGTAAAACCTTAGTTCAATTAAACGCAATTTGTGGAAAATAGACTAAACATTCGGTCAGATAGGTCATAATTCATTAGTGATGTAATGCCAGTAAAACGCACGCGGCTATGGGCGCTCTAAAAACGAACGGGTACAGGTTAGTTGCATGAGTGGCGCTGAATTCAAATGAACTACTTACTGAACCCCGTGTGAAAATCCATTACCACAGTGCTGCACCGGGATAACCACCATTGGTATCCGAGGTGTTTCTTTCATTAAATCAGTATATAGTCTATGTGTCTTTCAAATACCTAAATAATTACAGCCTAGTATGGAAGACCCATGGTAGTATTTCATTTCCCTGAAACGTGCTCTCCAACCGAAAGCCTCAGACCACCCGATAGTTTAATTTATGCGTGGTACCTCTGTTGCAAATTTATATACCTCTCCCTCGTTAACATGCTAATCACAGGGCTTTATATGATATCAATTATAAGGAAGTGCAGTGGTGCATATTGGTGGAGTTGTCACCAAATAGAAAACCAGCCAAGTAATATGCTGCAGAAAGATTTCTAACTGCTAATAAAATGACCAATCGTTGCCAAATTAAGGGCGAAGCATTTCGTAGTGAAACTTGCTTCTCTTAGTAAAAGATTCTCGTTTGTGCGCTACCGTTGCTTTAAAAATGTACGTTTCAATTTTAGGTATTTATGTATTACAATATACAAGCCTGTGAACTTTATATTAAACAAGTGTTTTTCGGTCACATATTGCAATTTAATATATCGCGAGTACATCCCTCTACACGATCAAACTTGGCCTAGCACTAATATGTTATATGCAATGGTCGCTATTCAATCGAAGTAATTCTGAGTAATATCTGAAATCTAACGTTAATATTTCGTTCATTTTTATTCATTACAAGCAATTGGATGATTCGTGCAAGAATTAGTTGGATTAGTCACAGAATGTGACCGAGTTTAATTAACAATTTGTTCACGTTCTCGTTTCACTTTGTCGGGAAGGTCAAGCACCGTACTACAAATAGTGATTGATGGTGGTGTCCAAATAGCTATGCGATCGGTCAGGCGATAATTCGGTTCGTTTGCCTGGTTCGGAGCCAATGACGTATGAGCCTTATAATAAAGCTAACCATCATAATAGAGGGTTTTGGTCTGTAAAGCAGGCAGCTGAACTAAATGGGGTTATAATTAAATGTGTTTCCTTGATCTCGATTGGGCCAGATATGCTATGCATGCTTTCGGGAGCTTAATATTCACGGGAATAGCAATGGATAGTTGTCGCGACCTATATACGTTAGCAACTCCAAATATAAATATTGATCTGATAAGTCAACCACCATTCAATCACAACACCTAATCAGTTAATCAATGGCTTTTTAGGGTTAGTGTTCACTCCGAGTAAATAAATCACCTGTAATTACATGACTGTGCTCAAATTATACACGAGTCGGTAGGTTTACACGTGAAAGGAACTACGAATATTTAGGGGCAAGATTGAGGTAATATGAAGGCGAGCTTTTCCAATACATCGCTGTTGAGTTGCGGCTGCGGAGAAGAGACAGGGAGGTTTCTGCTTAAATCTCTAGCGACCGTCGGCCGCCGGCGCAATATATACGCTGTCAAGTGATGACTAATGTAGTGTTTTTACTATTTGCATGTGTTTTGTAGCCCACAGCTGCAATAAGTGAGTTTTGTAGCCGAATTATAGAGGCGACAAACTTTAAAACTGCCCAAATGCAATTATAAATACAAGATGGTTATTTCAACAACCTTCGTCAGATCGACTGTGCGACGACATGATTTTTGAAAAATTTGGTAGTCACGTTTTTGTTAAATCAGTATGCCACGCGTTCAGTGTCACTGAATATTAATAATGAGCTGTCGAACTTGCATAATCAAGCGGCAAAACGTTATAATTATCTTCTGACTGGTGTGATTATTGCATGAGAATGCAACAATACGAATATTGGTTCTCTGTCTGCCTCTCAGCCACGTAGGCGCCACATGGCTTATAGGTCCCCATTAATCACGGCGAATGCTATTCAATGTTCAACTGATTTGACTTAATTGCCATTTGCACCCAATGACGTAAGGAATTTTTTTTAATGTAGATTGCGTACAATGTTACATAACTCCCGTTGAAATCAGATTTACTCAAAAATCACATGCTATCGTTCCGCACAATATAACACAGACACAAAAACGTTTTGAGTCAGAGCATGCAAATTCATTTTGACCTAGTAAAATTTGCGTTTGGGGATTCAATTCCAATCAATATATATAGTTTGTAGGTAAACATCATCTCGAATAACAATAAAGCATGTCAACAGAATGTCAATTGCACAAGTACTGAATGATATCATCTATGAACGTGTATTAACATCTGGTTAAAAGTAACACTACCAAATACATTTTCATGACAAATTACTTTCCACTTTTATCCAGTTCATGAATTAGCAACATTCACGCTGTTGTGAATAATTCTCTGTAGAGCATATACCTCATTCAACCATTGTGTCACAGGTTCAATATTTGCTTCGTTTATTTAGTAACACAATCTTCTCAAATACGAACTGTTCGATCACAATTTCGATTATTTATTCTAACAGCGTTACTAACTTCAACTTCCCACACTCGTGACATCCATATACATATACCTAATTTAACAAGATGCAAGCCACAGCTATAAGACAGCATATATGCCAAGCAGGTGGTATAATATTCTGACGGTGCATTATCCGTTACTGCCAGCAGATGTTGTTTAGCAGTGCAAAGCACGAGAACGTGCAAATATCATATCTACATATATAGCTCGTCAATGGGTAGAGATAGATAGATTATGTTACTTCGAACACTTCCTTTTCTTGCATAGGTGCATCCTTCTTCCATAACCAGTCAACAACATATTCTGACATTCAGATATATGTGGTATGCTTGCATTTTAACTACGATGTATAATATTGGCTACTGACTGATGATTGTAATATTTGCGCTTCAGCAGAGGTGAGCTTCATTTTCATCGGACATAGTGCTTTCAGAAACTGCGGCGCGTCAAGCTTATGAAAAATTTATTACGTAACTGACCAAATAAAAGTTTTCAAAACTTTTATTAGATTTCCTATGGAATTACAAATGTTACTTGTTCTCATTATATTTGGAAATGCTGTATAAATGATGAGTTTTGTGCAACTTAATCCTGTATATTTGACATGCGTTAGTTCGAAATGATGATTTTATTTGCATTTTGTATGGTCATTTGTTTTTCACTATGTATGTGTAATATAATGTGTGCATTATGTTGGGCATGGCCTCAAAAAGTCATACAAGTTCGTCATGTCCGTTATCTATCTATATCTATCTATCTATCTATCTATCTATCTATCTATCTATCTATCTATCTATCTATCTATCTATCTATCTATCTATCTATCTATCTATCTATCTATCTATCTATCTATCTATCTATCTATCTATCTATCTATCTATCTATCTATCTATCTATCTATCTATCTATCTATCTATCTATCTATCTATCTATCTATCTATCTATCTATCTATCTATCTATCTATCTATCTATCTATCTATCTGTCGATATGTCCGTCTGTCTATCTGTCAATCCGTCTGTCTGTTTTGTCTGTCTGTCTGTCTGTCTGTCTGTCTGTCTGTCTGTCTGTCTGTCTGTCTGTCTGTCTATCTATCTATCTATCTATCTATCTATATATCTATCTATCTATCTATCTATCTATCTATCTATCTATCTATCTATCTATCTATCTATCTATCTATCTATCTATCTATCTATCTATCTATCTATCTATCTATCTATCTATCTGTCTGTCTTTCTGTCTATCTATCTATCTATCTATCTATCTATCTATCTATCTATCTATCTATCTATCTATCTATCTATCTATCTATCTATCTATCTATCTATCTATCTATCTATCTATCTATCTATCTATCTATCTATCTATCTATCTATCTATCTATCTATCTATCTATCTATCTATCTATCTATCTATCTATCTATCTATCTATCTATCTATCTATCTATCTATCTATCTATCTATCTATCTATCTATTGGAACTTGACATAAAGTAATACCACGCAGACGTGGTGTTATGTTAGGAATGTTAGGTGGCAAAGTTGCCGTGCGCCATTTTGGGTGTCAGCATGCACTTTTGAATAACTGCTGAAGCTTAGAAATGCCGGCATACATTCCACGATACAACGCATTCTGAATAAAATATCATAACAAAAGTGCAGTTGAGCTGGGCAACTACGCCACCTCGCGTTTATGCCAATCGATGTAATAGCTTTTAGCATTACATACAATAATTGCATTCAACAGATTAGATTTCCTCTGATATTTCTTGGTTCGAGCCGGAACCTAATTGCACCTACATAATAATTACTGTTGAACTCACCATAAGTGCAACATTAATGTACACTGCAGCGTTACGAGGTTGAGCTTGTGCCTTCCTCACAATCAATACGATAATTATTTCCCTGCGGACCACTTTCTTGTGAGACCAGCATGCATATGCATCGTTGCCTGTCTTAACGGTAACTGTCACTGTAATAACCTTTATTCATTTAACCCACCTAACCTTATTCAAGTCATTAGTTAAATGCATTGACCCACGGCGCAGATAATAAAGCCTCCGATTGTTTAACAATACGTTCTTAATTAACGATTGTATGCACTAGAACATTTGCAGTAACTCAGTGCAAAGCCATTTAACGATAAGCTTAGTCATGGAGCCAATTTCTGTTGAGGCATGTGTAAGTCTCTTGAGATGAGCCTGAACATCTCTGTGAAACCATTTAACATGTGTGATTATACGTTTGTAACACTACATCTGATTTTTGTTTTGATCGACAAATGTGATTTATCTATACATACAATACAAGATAATTATATCTCATTTTTCACAAATGAATGTTTTCCTTGAGAACAAAAATTATATTTGCCTACAAGAAATACCACCCTATTAGCACTGTTTAAATGACGACAAACTCGGCAGGGAAAAAAACAGGGTATTCGACTGCGTAATTTATAACAATAGTGTAAGAAATTGACATCAGTTTCAATATTCATTTGCATAATTGTCCATATGGCCTGGCTTCATGTTCAATAAGTCGGCATCAAGGAATGTATATATTTCAAATTCCGCTACTTGGTAAAATGTATTGCCAAATATGACGA
>CM067349.1:53496442-53553370 GCA_034190875.2 Urechis unicinctus | reverse complement strand
ATATCACCCAACTTCCTTGTCTATATGCGAAAGTCATTCACCGAGCAGCGCAGCTTGAATATCGAAAACGCAACCACTGAAAGATACGCTACTCACTGAAATTGTAGTTTTGTTTGATCCACTTAACTAATATTTAGTTATCGTGGACATGTAATTCATATTGATGCATACGATTCATCATAAGAACGTACAAAACCGATATAATGCTTACTACTATCCATACAACTTCTGTGAAAAACGACTGACCCAAGGACTGTGGTCATACAGGCAACCTTCTTGCATGGTATTCCTCGGTGGTATTGACGTTATAATCAGTCTCTCCCACGACTCTGGTGCTTAATGCTAGCAGCTTCTATTTGATTTAATTTAAAATTCTAAAAACTCCATCGGAGGTGCACCGATCTCGTTTGAGTCTCGGCTACAAATGAGGCACCAAATAAATAACAGCATCAACCCCTGGCGACCCAAACCAAACCCTTGAGTAATTACCGCTTAGTATACTTGGCGATCATTTTGTTTGAAGAGGCGCACATACAGCACCACATCCAGCACCGCATACAGCATCACGTACAGCACCAAATACAGCACCATATACAGCACAATAGAGACCACTACATGCATCGCTACATACAGTACCACATACAGTACCACGTACAGCACCAAATACCGCACCACATAGAGCACCTCACAGAGCACCGTATACAGCACTACATACAGCACCATATAAAGCACCACATACAGTTCCAAATGCAGCACCACATACAGCACCACATACATACATACATACATACATACATACATACATACATACATACATACATACATACATACATACATACATACATACATACATACATACATACATACATACATACATACATACATACATACATACATACATACATACATACATACATACATACATACATACATACATACATACATACATACATACATACATACATACATACATACATACATACATACATACATACATACATACATACATACATACATACATACATACATACATACATACATACATACATACATACATACATACGTACGTACGTACGTACAATCATAACTGTCATAGACTCGTTAATCCTCTTGTTTTTCTATTGCTGCTTATCCATTATTATCATCACATTTTCCCAGTCAGACGTGTGTCAGCGTTTCCTGTATTCTCCTATCGGTGCACATGGTGCATGGTTCGAGCGCAGCTGCAACCGCATTCGATAATGTCCACTTGTTCGTCTCTTATTCGAAATAAGGCCTGATAAATCGACTGTCGGTTATTTCTTGCTCTGTTCTATTGAGCATTCGAACATCTGGAATATCAAATCATCGCCCACAAATGCTCTCTCTATTTGCGATGTATTTGCGATTACAACTGTTAACAATATAGATATAGATAAACATTTCATGGTGAGATTCCCTTTAGTGTTTTGGCGCGCTGATTGATGTCTGATAGGAATCGCTTTTTTATGGCTCTGCAGACAGATAGCAAACATTGGACTTTAAAAAGTCAATAGCGCAGGACATCAAACGAACAAAACACTTAACATAAATTCGTCCACGTGCGCAATGCCGTGAGCCATTAAGAGAAAGCGACCAACGTTTGTCAACAGAACTCGAATTGAACTTACCTCTTGTGTTAAACACCGGTCGCGGCTGTATTTTTTTCATAGAGTGCACACACTCATTCGCAGATATTTAATCCGATTATCCGTGCAATGCACGGTGGGATGTAAACCGAGCAAAACTCTGCCACAGAAGGGCCTGCATGTGTATTTCGTTACAACATGAATCTTTGAAAACAGGGTGGAAAACGGGATGGAAATCATTGCATTATGTGTTACAAGTAGCTAAGGTTTTTAAGCTGGTAAAACCTGAAAATAACGTTCCGGAAAGGAGCGTCCACGATATTCAACATACAGTTTGCACCTCGTAAAGAACGCACTGGCTTATATTTATATCTCGATTTATAGTGATAACTCAATCTTCCGACAAAACCAAATCTCCGTTTCCTAACGCAGTTATAATGACTGTGACAATGCCTCCTACCCGCCTGGTGTCGTGCCCCAAGTCAACCTTCAACGACAGGTCAGTGATTTACCTTGCAACCTGAATCAACACATCGTATATATGACACTTACCGACGACACTCAAATGACCCGATGAGGCTTATTTACGCAAAGCAGATCATTGTGCTGAGTTGTTCGGGTGTTAGTTACTCGACTGCATGGTTTGTATAGGAAATGGCATAAAGCAGTTGACGTAATAAGGGAAACCCATCAAGATTTAGAATGTACTTGAGCTACGCTTAGTTTATCTTTTGCTCCACTTTTAACATTTGACCCACGTTTTATGACCGTCAAACGCATAATGTCGATTTTATAAGCGATCGAAAATTTCGTGCCAATTTTAGTTGTTTTCCAAAATTTTACCTGCGATTCGTGAAAAAACTACGCATAATTACATGAAAAAAAATGTCAAAATCGACTAAGTATTATTAAACATATCGGGGTGTTAATGCATTTTGGGGCTTTAAGCTTATTAGGTGAGAAAACTATTAAAAATATACAATTAGATGTATTAGTTACAAGTTCAGAAGTGCATGGGTTATCGTCAGGCGCACACATTTTTACGATACGACCATTAACGACAGAGAAACGTGTTAACTTCTGATTGCACAGCTGAATTACGTATTTTCTCTCGTAACCGTAAGTGACGTCATCGACATCCATAAAAAAAACTTATCATCCGGTAGACACTGTCCCATACAACATTTGACCAAATGTTTATATCCATCCATTGAATATTGCCGATGTTATAAGCGAATGAAAAATGTGGTCAAACAATACCACAAATTTTCGAGTGGTGCCTTCGGGGCGAAATGTGCATATTTGTAGAGAGTAGCGGCGATCTTTGTGCAGCATGATGAGTAGCCTGCTGTTATCAAACCAGTGAAAACCCAGCAGAAGTGACACTCGCTGTACTTCAATCTTAGTTTGTGGGATTCACTTCAGGAAATGATAATTTTTTTAAAAATTGGACGATAATTGGTTTATTGTGTAATTGAACAATTTAGAGATTTTGGCTACCAGAAATGTTCTACTTGCTAGAATTTTGATGCTTTCATAACCGAAAGAGACGCCATCGATATCCAGGTAATCTTGAGATAAGACTTAAGCTGTCACTGACAACGTATTATTCACAGAGATATTCGGGATTGCATATTTTCATCTCAAGTTGTGGTAAAACTTTCAAACGAAACTACTGGGTTGTTCACATTATTGCTTTCCACCAACACAGAATAATCTATTGGAAAAGTTTTGAAAAACTGTGGACCTGTTTTGCGAGGCAAAAAAATTTGGCAAACATCTCACATACATTGCATCAAACGTGGTTGACCAAGATAACATGGCAAATGCAGTTTCGCGAAGTTAACAAGAGGCTCATGATATGGTCAAGTTATGTTAATTAGTATTATATTGATCGTAATCATCATAATCATTGTCTGCATTATCATTACTTTCATTCCTATACTTAAAGTGCCTATCGCACGAAAAATCATGTCATTTTTTTCGCCAGATAACGGAAAAATAACCCAGAAGTACCTATTCTGTCTATGTGTCAATTGTCTAAGTGCGGACTATATCAAGTTCTGCGAGAACATGTGGCTTATTCTGAGTCAGACAACCCCTCTTCACAATCGAGAGAAATGTGATCACTATCACTCATCACGGGGAGTACAATCATAAGTTATTTCATTCGTATGTTTTTCACTAACACTATGAGCACCCTCATGTTACCTCTGTATACGTATTGTTATTTTCCCTGCACTATTCTTATACTTGTGACTACTCTATGTGTTTATTCCACAAATTGTCCACATATTTTTAGGGGCCGGGGGTTAGAGATGCTATATACTGATGGTTGACATTGCTGCTAGCCAGGCTGGGGGTGACGTTAACGTTGATTTCTCCTCCATCTACAATTCTTATGATCTCATTGATGATCACTATGACTCTCCAATTAATAACCAAAACAATTCGTGTAAATACTACGAACCTAAATGTTTTCAAGAACTCAGCAATAATTATCTAAATAACCTAGCATATTTTCATGTTAACTGTCGAGGATTATCAGCCAATTGGGAGACCTTTAAAGAATTAATATGTGATCTCCATGGTACAACATTTGCATTCGAATTTTTAGGTGTAACGGAATTGTATAACTGCAAGGATGATAATAGATTGATGCTTCCGGGATACCATAGGCTCATATTCCGCAATCGTACAGATGATTTTATAGGAGGAGTAGGTTTATGTATAAAGGATCACATTACTTTTCGAATACGGGAAGATTTGTCAGTTTTTATTCCTAATGTAATCGAAACGCTCTTTGTAGAATATGAAACTGTAATCAAAACAAAAGCAATACTTGGTTTGATATACAGACCAAACTCGACCCCCAAAACCGACTTTGATGTATCCGCCAAAACCATCCTTGAACTTATGGAATTAATCAATGCTGAACATAACAAAATGTATAATAATGGGGGACTTGAACATAGATTTACTTAAATACCGGACTCACGGTAAAACCAATGAATTTGTGGACAATGTTTTTGCCAATGGCTTTGTACCAACGATTACTAAACCAACAAGGGTAACCAACACCTCAGCCACTCTTATTGACCATATATATTCAAACGACTTATCAACCCAAAGTAAGTCAGGAATAATCATCACCAACTTAGCTGACCACTTTGGAACATTTCACATTGCAATTCACAAAAAAATGTGCAGAACTATTATGCCGGGAGGAATAAGCACGTTCAAGAATTCCCTGGTAAATATTAATTTTCCAGAGTTTATCATCACAAATGTCCTTCACAAGCATATGATCATTTCTTGCAAGGATATAAATCAGCCTACGATCAAGCCTTTCCAGTAAAACCTAAAACAAAGACAAATAGAAAAGTCATTCGTGAACCCTGGATGACCTCTGGCTCAATCAAATCATCCCGACGTAAACATAAGCTTTATAAATTGATGAAAGCCCAACCAGATATTCATTACACTTACAAATATAAACAATACAATAACACGTATAACCGAACAAAACGGGACCAAAAGAAAGACTACTATGTTAAATTGATTAATGAACATAAATCCAATATAAAAGAAACGTGGGCCGTACTAAAACAGGCAATGGGAAACGTAACAAACAAACCCCAGTTTCCAAGATCAATAGTCATCGATAAACATAACATTACAGATAAATCAACGATCGCCAATGAGTAACAACTTCTTGGTAAACATAAGTTGCAATTTGCATGATAATTAATAAACACTTTTCAGATTATTTCATTAATAGCCCCGCGCAAAGTGTATTCATTGAACCCGTTAAACCACATGAACTGATTGCAGTGGCCCACAACTTAAAGCCAAAACAAAGTTCAGGGCATAACGACATAACTACAAAGATTGTAAAAGAATCTATACAACAAATAGTGCTTCCCTTGACCTATATCTTCAACCAATCCCTGACGACGGGTATAGTTCCTGATAAATCAAAAACTGCCAAAGTAATCCCAATCCACAAGTCATCCGACCCATGTCAAATGGATAACTACCGCCCTATAAGCTTATTGCCGGCATTCTCTAAACTTCTTGAAAAATTGATGTACCATAGAATTATTAATTTCTTAAATACTCATAGCATACTTTATGAACTTCAATATGGCTTTAGAAAACATCACTGTACAGCTCATCCCATTTTACAGTTACTTAAAAATGCGATATTTCATCCAATAGTTCGCAAAAAGAGTATACACTCGCAGTATTTTGTGATCTTTCCAAAGCCTTTGATAATATAGACCACGGTATACTCTTGGAACAAATGTCTAGACTAGGGGTAAGGGGTATAGCGCTTACATGGTTCAAAAGCTATTTAACCGATCGATTGCAATACACAAAAGTCGATGAACACAAATCCATAATGCAACCAATAAAGTGCGGAGTCCCCCAAGGGTCAATACTCGGCCCGCTTCTTTACCTATTATACGTCAATGACTTATCTATGTCATGCCAAGCAGACCTTCTCTCGTTTGCGGACGATACTACACTAATGACTTCTTCTTGTGACCTAAATACGCTCTTTTGTACGTCTAATGATGCACTTGGAAAATAACATGATTGGTTTTGTGCCAATAAGTTATTTCTCAATACCAAAAAAACTAAATATATTGCATTTAGACCATCTTATAAATCTGCAAACATAAACATAAATGAGCATGTTCTGAAAATCAATGGTCAATGCGTTGCAAGAGTAGGTGCAGGACAATCCGAAGAAGTTTACAAGTTTCTTGGTATATTTATTGACGATCACCTATCATGGAAATCACATGCCATGTACATCAACACTAAACTCTCTCGCGCTCTATTCGCTATCAAACAAGTCAAATACATGCTCCCCAAATCAGCCTTGCGTACTCTTTACTTCACTATGGTGCACCCATACATAACATACGGCATCCTGGCATGGGGTAATGCACGGGACTCTGTACTAAAACAAAACTGAACAATTCCAAAAACGCGCCATACGTTACATTAAATACCGCCTATAACAGTAACACAGATCCCCTGTTCAGGCGTTGTGGGATACTGAAACTGAAACACTTATACGAATATCACGTGGCCGTATTTATGTACGAACTTAATAACCATCAATTACCTGTATCGTTTAACGACTGTTTTCATCGAAACTATGAAATAAAATGCAAATATGAAATGCGAAATTCCAAACTGTTATATGTACCACCTCTAAAACACATTTTGCAGACAGACTACCCTTGCGTAGTTTTCCCCTAATATGGAACAAATGGTGTTCCAATAACGCCACTACGTTGTCCATCTCACAGTTTAAAAATAGCGTCCGAAACAGCATGTTGTCTACCTACCTGAATATTGTACAGTGCAACAATGCTAAGTGTGCGGATTGTAGTCTGTAACGTCCAACCCTCTGATTTGTTACACGAGTTACTCGCATATATATTGAACTTATTTAATATTGTATTATGTTTTATGTCATGCATGTGACCGTATACTATCATATATATATTCACACATATACCTGTATCACTGAAATGTATGCAAAATGTATGCAAATTGTTTATTGCCATATTCTACAATATATTTATATACCCTTTCAACAATGATTCTCACTTGAATGCAATGGAGTGTCACTAGCATCGTTATCGTAAGACTGTTTTGTGCAGGGCCTACTTAGGGACAATGGGAAGACAGCCCCTGGCTACATTGTCCCTACTTGCAGCACTGGATTTGTTGTTTATGTGTTTTTTGGCAATCAGTATCGATGAGTTGCCGTTGCTGCAAGTAAATAAATTCTATAAATCAACAATGTCACATGGTTATATTACAGGCGTTACAGGGATACTGCATACAGGCAGTTTGTTCGCTGGTGCTGGGGACATCTTGGACAAAATATCAGAGTTCCGTTACCAGCCTGCGCTGTTACAACAATACCAGATAACTTCCCAGCACCAGACTATCAATGATTCCTCTACCCTCCACTTACCCAGGACCTACTCTGGTGTGCCTCAATGGCTTGTCGTGGATCTGGTCTAACCGCATCTGCACACATTGGAGGTGGTGCTTGTGTCGTGGGTTTGGTCATAGCAAACTAGCAAGAACTCAGCCATCAGGCACTCGACATACTCTGAAACATAACAGGAATCAAGTCACAGCTTCCACACCAGACTGTCGATTATTACCTTATATACCCATGGTTATTGAATTTGTTGTTGTTTACATTTTATTTAACAGCAAAAATATTCACCAAATGTTGCCTTTGTTGCTAGGAATTGGTTCAGGTTCAGCTGTCTGACAGGCGCCCCTTGGATATTTAGTGACATTTTCAGTCATAGCTGCTTCCAAAATCTGTATACCAAAGAAGTAACTAATCAATTGGGATAGAATTAATGCACAAAACAAACAAACACATAGTGTCTATTCAACATTACATGCATGATAGTTGTTCAGTGGCTACACCCACTCCTCGCCTTAATGGAATGCATCAGCTAAATCAATCTTCAGAATTATCATATTTATATAGATCCATGAATTTGTTGCATGGTCGAAATGTATTGTACCCTCTTAACAAGATAATGGACTATTTATTCAATACTAATGCAACAAGAAAGCCATCGAGTCTCACCCTCTGCTTCTCTCTATATAAAGGCAGGTCTGCTCTTCTTGCGCTGGGGTGGGAGGGGTTCACTTGCCTCACCATCCTTTCTTGCTTGCTTGACAGCAGAGGCCTTCGCAAAAAGAGTAGGCACAGCAGCTTCCTTCAAATCCCGCTTACATCGTGGTATCCAACCAAGCTCTTCTCTGAGTTTCGGTGCCTCCTCAAAACATTCCTCGGTGAAATGAACCAAGCACACAGACGAGTACTTGCCCGTGCCCGGCCGTTTGTCTCGCGATCGTAGTACCTGGCCAATCCATTGTTTTTTTTAAATCGTCCTTTCGAGGAAACCTTAACAAGCTCACGCCGTCCCGACTGGTACGCGAGCACCCCCAAAAACAACAACGATTAACCATCGTGTTCAAGCAGTCACAAGATGGCTAAAAACGATCCAAATTCCCAAAAACGAGGGACGAACTCCGACAATGTAAACAACGGAGAACCCTTACCTGACGTCACACGCATGGGTGACCTAGATAATGGCTGCCTAAGCGTGACGCAGTTTTTATATTATTATTATCAGTCTAGTGAGTTTAACTGTTGAATTTATTTACTGAGTGCGTGTGTTACGTAGTAAGGAGTAATTGACTCTATATCTTTAACAGACACCGAGCCGAGGCGTTGAATCAAAAGTCCTATGTGCTTTTGTTGATTTCATGGTATCGTTGCCAGATGACAGGGGTGGATTTCGTGTTATTTCATAATCACCACTCAGTGAGCGTAGCTGTAAACTCTTTGCTCGAGACCGTCATATGTCAAGCAAACAAATGGTAATGTCTACCCCCGGCCAGGTCCGTCACTCCAGACAGTTATTGACAATCTAAAACCACTACGAAGCTGATTTTGATTGTGTCAACGTGTGTGTTTTTATGCATGTGTGTGTGGGTATATCCATCCATTAATAATTCTTTGTATCATTACTGTCATTGTGTCTTTGGATGCACTCCTCAGGTATAAGAGGTTGATTTCTGCAGATTATATCGGAGTGATTTATGCATGAAGGTATTTTGTGATAACCTGATTGCAGCCAGATTCGACTTTCTTCTGAGATTGTGTTGTTTCGGAGGATGGTTTAGTTGGTTGACAATCATGTGCAGAAGAGTCGCAAACTAAACATGTATTGGTCATAGAGGTGCTATAAGAACATATATGCGTATAAAAGTGAGTTTATTCAGCCGAAAGAAGGAGAATTATATCAATTGCGTGTGCTTCAATTCATTGTGATTGCGTGAGCAGCGAAAGTAGCATAAGTATCCTGCAGGGAAAGTGTATGAAGAGATTTCACGGCAAAAGCAAGTACATTGTACTATGTTGAACACGCTGCGTTTGATATTGGAAGTTCAAGTTAATGGCTTTCTCTGTCGGTCAATCTAACCCTCATGACTATCGAGTGCAGCTCCAACCCAAAGAAATTGAGTGTTTGAGTGCATTGTAAGATTGCTTTGAATGGGTGTAGCGCGTTTCAATGTCGATGTGGTATATAGACATTCAGTAACATTCCTATTTGCATTGTGACTAGAGGCAGGTGGAAAAAGCATTCCCAGCCAGAATTACCCAGAATACCATCGTCTCTTTCCCTAAAGTGTTGATAATGGCGGTTAGTATACCCCTACCCCTTCATTAGTCACCTCACAGGATAGAAAGACAGAAAATAGTTGAGTTGGCACCATTTGTGACACAAGTGGAATGTCAATAGTTAGAAGAAAACAATTTGATTAAAAACTGATAAGATGTATTTATTTCTACCACAATATTGCACTGAATGCTACAACATTACGAGTGTAAATACAAACCGACAACTAAATAACAAAACATTATGCGGTGAAATGCTAAGATATCAACCAACACACGGCAGTTTATGCAACAACTTATTCACAATGAATTTGGTAATCATAATTTATTCCATGAAAATAACATTTACCTAAGGATCGAATGTCACTGAATCAGAGCTGCAACCATTTGCTTCGTAGATTAGTCAATCCACGTTGACTGCTGCTAGAATATTTCGAAATGTCAATTTATCGAGCACCCAACCAAATGGATTAAATATATTTAGTGAACTGTTAGAATACCTGCAAATGTCACCCCACGGAAAATTGAAATGAATCAACCAAGCACAGGTTGGACTGTGGTACATACAAAGCCTCCTGCTAGGCTAGAATCAACCATGTTAATACCCACAGCTGCCACCACCCCCCCCCCCATTCTGAGTGAGTCAACCATACGAATACCCATAGCTACCACTTCCCTCCTGAATATTGAGATGAGTCAGCTATATGCATACCCATTGATGTCACCCCATTAAATATTGCGATGAGTCAACCATTTGAGTACTCACAGCTGTCATTCCACTGATTGTCAACCCATTTAGTACCTACATTGAATATGATTTAACATAATTCAACCCATCATATTAACTGGAATTGTCAACCGACTGTATTTTTGTAATCTATAGCAAATGAGGTAAAATTAAGGGACAATGAATGAAGTGGTCAATACGTAAACAATCAAACTAAACATCATAAATAAAAAATGACCACATTAAAAAAGCGTTTCATAGAATTTTTAAGCCAGAGAGCGCAAATATTTGTGATGATGAAAAGAAATGATAAATTGAAGGAGATGATGGGGTGAGGTAGGAGACAAATGATTTGACAAACCATGGAGTTTCTAAATGATCAAATGAACAGTGTGTTCTTCATGTACAAGTTAGAGGAACAAATAACTTGAATGGAATGTTAACACAAAATGGCGATAAATAGGGAAGTAAATATCTATAAAAGAAACAAAGAATAGAGATATAAAAAAACGACGCTAGCGGGAGACGCACCGAGTTGTTGGTGATGGTGAAAAGATGATGAAGTGAAGGAGATGGTGACAAACGATCCTCGGGGGCTCTACTTACCATTATAGGATGTTAAGGTGGAATCCATCTGGAAGAGAGGACGGGAGGTGCTGATAAAATGGCCCACTCTCACGCGCATATGTAAAATACAGACTACCATATCCAGATACTAGTTGTATGACGCCCCGCTCGCCTTCCAACACGACCTCTGCATACTCTTCCCTCTTCTTGTCTTCCACCGCCAACCAGACCCGTGTCAGACGACGCGTCAACTTGCTAAGGACGTCACGAACATCATCCACAGAGAGCTGCAACACGTCCAGCCCAATGACGCAAAGGGAGGACGTGTTGATGGCGTTGATCACTGCAATGTAATCTGATGTGCGCCACTCATTGCGGACGCCACTCAGCCAGAGCTGAGTCAGACCGGGTGAAGCATGGATGAGCGACGTCACATCAGATGAAGAAGGTGGAAGAGGATGATCACGATGAGTTGAGATGAATAGAGAGGTGATGGCGGACATAGAGGATGACAGGAGATGCATGAAATCTGAGGTGAAAGGATGGCATCTACACAGGGTGAGTGATGTGATAGTCTGGTGACGTGTGAGGACGTCACTCAGCCCAGATGAGTTAACCTGATTATATGAAGATGAAGATGATGACAAGTCACATTCACTTAGCCACAAATGCTTCAGACACCCCGTACATCTCTCGCTCAGCGCCTGCACTAACTCACCACCACCGTGCAACACATACAGCTCCACGAGACGTTGGCAGCAAGTGAGTATAGCATTGATAGTTGATGATGATACAGTAAAATTATCAAAAGCGTTAAAATATTCAAGCGTCCCTCCATTGCTCGTCACCATCTCCACCAACTCGTCTTCTTCCAGTCCGCACCACGCCACACTGAGACCTGTCAGTTCCCGGCTCCTCACGTCTGCTCCCTAGACGCCACGGTTATCACTAATGTCCAAATGACGCAGACGAGGACAATATGACGTGACTGCAACGACATCACCAGATGTCAGATCACAGTCAGCCAAACGCAGGTAATGGAGAGATGGGATTGATGACAAGCAGCCAAGAACTGATGACTCATTTGATGAAGAGGACCCCAAATCGTTACCTCCAAAGTCCACCGCCTCCACATTGTTAAGTTGGCTGAGTGCCTCGGTAACGCCCCCTATGGTCTCTTGTGTGAAGCCCGCCCAGAAGCTGACGCTTGAGATATTGTCGAGATGTTCAGCATTTTCGTTGATGTCGGCAGCCGTCACCTTACCATCATGATGCCCCAGAGCAGTTGCACGCCGACAATACTTCATGTTGTGAATGCCGTTGACCCGCACTCTGAGGAGCGTATTGTTTGTGTCATCGCCTGGGTCACGTCGGACGAGTTGGTCGGCTGCCATAACAGCTCACTGCTGTCAGACGTGAACCACCTCGTCTTCATCACACGCTGTAACAAACATCCTATGGAATTAAGACTCAACACACAATGTTCACATATATATATATATATATATATATATATATATATATATATATATATATATATATATATATATATATATATATATATATATATATATATATATATATATATAGAGAGAGAGAGAGAGAGAGAGAGAGAGAGAGAGAGAGAGAGAGAGAGAGATTTATTATGAATTAACTAATAATAATCAATAACATTATCCTTACCACCCTTGCTTCTGTAAATTCAAGTCGCATAGCATGACATTAATAGTTAAAGTAGCCATACTTAGTGTATAGATGAGACTAATCCATCCAATTAAGGTATTAAATGAGGGGTGCCGGTGAGCAGATTTTTTTGGCTTAACAGTAAATCCTTTATGTTGATATCACTATATATTAGTATATAAATCCACTTTCACACAGAAACTTGCCAACAGGTCTGCGCTCTTCAGTGACATTCAACAAAATGGAGAATTGTGCCAAAACGAACGCCGAGCTTCAGACAACTTTGTGACGTTGAGTTGTAAAGATTTTGTAGTCAAGTTAGGTAAAGCTCAATATTCACCTTTAATCAAAGTTTAGATCTTACAATGAATGACGGACTGATCTGTGGATATTGTAGTTTCGTTGGCTAGTTTTTGTGGGAAATCGTATGGTTTTTCCACTTCAGAATGAGCAATATAATTTATTTGTAATCAATAGAATATAATACCTTAAATATTTAATCTTACCTTCAGATCACTGATGAAGCTCCACTGCTGGCTCTCAAGGACAATCCGCATGCAGAATTCCTCGCCGCCAGGTAACGCCATCCTCTTGCTCCCGAGTACTCCACTGACAACATCCTGGGTTAATTTCGTGAAGTCCTTCTTCTTGTCCTCTTTGCTGATAATGTAACTAAGCATCTTTCTGTTCCTTTCCTCTGCCATGATTCCCACGACATACATGATGATCAGGTCGTATCTAAAGAGTTAACATAAAATGGGCAAACCATCAATATGAACTTAAACATTGACAACCAACCAGTTCTTACATATACAATGCTAATGAATTGTAATAGTACAGGGTCATATACTTAAGTCAACAACCATCAACGATATTTGCTGTAAACCATACAGGTGACAACAGCTTGTTACACCAACAAACTATGTGTTCGCTGCATACAGTTTGCAAAGAAATAGCGTATCTAATGTCATGGAAGTCCATGGTTAATACACAACTACTAGCCCACATCAATTTTGTTTTGTTTAATGTGTTTCTATGCGTGATTTTAAGAGTAAATTCAATCTGCGTAATACTCTTACTGCCTTTAATGTCTTGTTCACAGGGAAGAAAATTATTGACGAGATGGATCGTTGTGATATCTAGAACAAGTTTTTGAGGCCGTTTCAGTCTACTGGTTATTATAATTTTCTTATGGCATAGTCTTTTACCTGCCGTCGTTTTCCGCCACTAGCTTCTTGATCTGGGGTTCCTCCATTCCGATGGCCGTCAAGGATTCCAGTAGAGATTGGTGAGATGCCCCAAAGATACTGTTGGCGACATCGTCTTCCACTATATCTCTCTTAACAAACAGTCCAGTTTCTACACATTCTTTATCAGTCACTTCTGCCTCTTCTAGATCTTCTTCTGTCATCTCTGTTTTTATGGCACCTTCATTAATGAGTAACTCTGCAATAAAGTTTGCACAATTTCCACACGATGCTGCCTTGTTTATTCGAGTCCTTTTGTCGCATTACTTTGTGTGTCTTGCGGAGTTGCATCTTCACCAGAGAGTCGATAAGTGATAGGGACAGTTCTGTGCGACTCCTGATCAACAAGTCGCCAGGATTTTGAATGCTTTCTGCGAGTAGCACGAATGAGGCTGCGTATAGGGGAGTGAGAAGAAGGGCACGAATATTGATTTGCTTGTCTAGAAACTGCAGTACCTCATTCCGATGCTGCGGCGGTAATTGGGTGTTAAGGAAACTTTTGAGGCTATTCTCATCAAACCCTACCACGTCGACTTTTCTATGAAAGAGCTCCCAACCCTCTTCTAAGCCAAAAGGCCTGGATGAGACAAAGACGTGGGCTCCGGCCAGTAACTTCCCTGATATGAGGTTGTTGAGGATATCTTTGGGATGGGCTATCATATCGGCTACAGCCACGCGACCCGGGTTACTCTTGAAAAAACCTTTCGGGACCTCGTCTGCCCCGTCGAGGATAACTGTTATTTCTGTTTCTTTCCCCGACAGGGCGCGCCATACATTAGCCTGTTCTTTTTCTACAAAATCGGGTCCGTTACGTAGCAGCAAACGCTTGAGAGATGTCTCTGTTGTCCAATCTACAGAGCAAAGTTGTATCACAAATGGAGGTCGTAGGACATGAGGCGTCCTCTTCTTGGTAGCTTCTCTGGCGAACTGCGTGACTGCTGTAGTCTTGCCCACCCCTGGAGCGCCTACAAGAAGCACTGTTCGTGTTGGTTTGTTGTTCTCTTGGTCACTGAACAGTTCTGTCAATTCGATTCCACTTCCCGAAGAGTGGTCAGCATGGGCTTCATTGAGACCTCTTCTGTCAACGACTTTTGAATCTCTATTTATTGTCAGGATAACAAAATCTCCAACTTTGATGCCAAGTCTGCCTTCCAGTTCGTTCTCTTTCAATGCAATAGCTCCCAGCAGATTATAATAGACATTGCACAGGAGATCGTCCATGCGTCCCAGTGCTGTCTTTGTGTCCTGTTCAGTGATTTCTGCCATTAAATCTTTCTGCATTGAAATGTCCAAGAACAGGACGAGTACAAAAAAACTGTATAGCATTGATTTCTTCACATGATCGATAAGTATGTTTGTGTTCTCTTTGTCGCCTGTCTGTTCTTTAATTGCTCTGGCTATCTCTGAAGTCAAACACCCTTCGTCCTCCATCAGGTCCACAAGTCTCTCTACATTCTTCATCCTTTGTAGTGTTTCACGGTGCTGCTCCAGGCGGTCCAACAAGTGTGGGGGGACTTGGAGCTTTCTTGGGTCACCTTTTCTGTGTTGACACAAAACGCGGTATTGTAGCGTAGTAAGCTCGTCAGTAACAGGCTGTATTCGTACCTTGTCTACCATGAGCTTGTAAAGTTCATCCTGACCAGAGACGCGCAGGCACTGAGTGAATATATCATAGGCGCCCCTCATCTGTATGATACCAAGTAGCTTGCCCTTCTTCTCACGAGGTATTTGTTTGCATGATATTTCATCAGCTTGGTACTTTGACAGAGTGTCTGTTAGCTGTAATTGCTCCACAAAATATTCCACATATTGAAGCTTTTCAACAAGAACCTCGCGAACCTGGGTCATCCTTTCTGACATCGTGCAGTCGCCCTTTCTCTTGACGCTCTGTAACAAATGAACATCGTGTATTTTACGCGTTACTGATTGATACCCAACAAAACCCAATGAAACCCTTAGATTTCAAATCATCACCAAGACACATAATAAATAAATAGTTAATAATGATAGCTGCTCTAATAAAGTGAACATATTTCCTTTATAAAGTAAATATTATTTACCGCCATAAAGCGTATGTCCACTGGGCCGAGTCAGGTATATACGCTGATTATAATGACAAGATCGCTTCCAAGCAAAACAGTTCATTTACAGTTGTTTGTCAACTTGGAGTCATATGCTGCAGGCAAGGCTAGTACGACTAGTCTGGTGGTTCACTTTATAAGCCTGCTGGTGTGTCCCTGGCATCACGGCTGTCTATCATTTCTTGGAACCGCCCACTTTACACTGTAACCAATACAGTCCACCAAATATCTAGTGAGGCGGAGACAGACGTGTTATTTTAAACTTGCAAATGACGGCATGCTATCAGAGACATGCGAGAACACCTGCGAATGACGGCTTGCTATCAGAGAAATGCGAGAACACCTGCGAATGACGGCATGCTATCAGAGACATGCGAGAACACCTACGAGTGACGGTTTGCTATCAGACGTGTTAGAATACATACGAATGACGGTATGCTATCATAGACGATCGCGGCAAGCAAGACCATCACGTGAAGTGAATAGACAATCGAGAGACATCACAATAGGGACATCTAGTCCACACCAGTACCGTCATCTTCTTCACTTCACTGCACGAACACATCCTTGCCGTGAATAACTTCACTAAAAGAACACGCCCATCTGGCGAACAACTTTACTACATGAACACGTCCACCTGGTGAACGACTTCACTACACGAACGCGTCCACCTGTTAAACAACTTCACTACACAAACACATCCTCCTCTTGAACAACGCTACTACACGAACACATCCTAATCGTGAACACCTTCACGACACAAACACAGCCACCTCGTGAACAACATCACTACACAAGCACATCCACCGCATGAACAACTTCACTACACCAACGCATCCTCATCGTGAACAACTTCACTTCACCAACGCATCCACCTCATGAACAACTTCACAACACAAACACATCCACCTCGTGAGCAGCTTCACTACACAAACATAGCCACGTAGTGAACAACTTTACAACACTAATATATCCACCTCGTAAACAACACATATGCACCTCCAACCCATGTACATAGTCACATAATGTACACAAAACACTCATACCCTCTACCTGTTGATCGCCTCAACTGCATATGCACCTGTATCTCGTCCGTGCCTCCACCTTATGTGTTCCTTAAACACATTTACACCTCCAACGCATCGTTGTGTACATCCTATTCATTTGAAGCTCCGCCTTGAATACTCCTGAACCTTATGAATAAATACACTGCATAGATCCACCAATCTAAACCTCTCCCTTCTGTAAACCTCCACCACTTGCACACCTCGATCACTTGCATACCTTATGAGAATACAGTCCTCCGCCACAATACATTAATGCTCGCATTCAGTGTGCGTGCACCACATCACCATGCGCGCGTCACACTCATTTTCACCTCCGCCTCACCAACCGTATTGTGTATCCAACCTATACTGGACCCTACACCTGCACTGGATATAACACATGCACTGGACTCGGCACCTCTACTAGATCAAGAATTGACATGTTCAAAAACCCAAGTACACCCAGGTCAATAACATCAGCGCGATGTTTTGGGTTTTGCAACGCACAAGATCATATAAAGACTTACGCCTTTAGCATCACTATTCAGACAACTTGTAAGCGTCTGATACTTGGAAATGTAAATCAACTTGATTTACAACACTGTATGTGGTGATTTACCCAGAATCTGATGTCATGCGATTGCACACTAAATAAGCATACATGCGCAGTAACTCTATTTGAAATGGCTGACGTAGCCTCATACCATTAAACCGATCGTAAACCAGCCAATCACAGCACAGGAACTAAATCAGCCAATGACAGTACAGGAACTAGTTGCGCGCAACTAAATCAACCAATCACAACACATTTATTTGCGCATAACTAAATCAGCCAAGCAGAGGTCTGTAATTATTCTGTAACTAATTCCTGTGCCGTGATAGGCAGAGATTTAGTTGCGCGCAAATAATTCCTGACCTCTGATTGGTTGAATTATTTGAGCCGCAGGGTACGCATCTTATTGAACAGCCTGAGCCACTTGTTAAAACATCTAATGCCTCTTATCAAACAGTATGTGTATCTTCATGAACAGCCTAAGCTGCTTGTTAAACATCTGGTGCCTCTTATAAAACAGTATGTGTATCTTCTTGAACAACCTTAGCCGCCTGTTAAACATCTGGTGCCTCTTATCAAACAGCATGTGTATCTTCTTGAACAGCCTAAGCCGCTTGTTAAACATCTGGTGCCTCTTATCAAACAGCATGTGTATCTTCTTGAACAGCCTAAGCCGCTTGTTTAAACATCTGGTGCCTCTTATCAAACAGCATGTGTATCTTCTTGAACAGCCTGGCCGCTTGTTAAACATCTGGTGCCTCTTATCAAACAGCATGTGTATCTTCATGAACAGCCTGACCGCTTGTTAAACATCTGATGCCTCTTATCAAACAGTGTTTGTATCTTATGGTGCAAGCTGTATTTGTTGTGTCAGGTGTTTGTTATGTTGTGTTATGTTGGGCGCGTAGTAGTGTGCGCTATGTGGGGCGTGTTGTTTTTGCGTTGTGTGGGGCGTGTTGTTTTTGCGTTGTTTAGGGCGTGTTGTTTTTGTGTTGTGTGGGGTGTGTTGTGAGTGTGTTATGTAGAGCGCATTTACTTACTGCTCTAGTGGGCTGATGGAAGAGTTCGTGTGTATAGTATATGATAGTGAGTGAGTCAATGAGTTTAGGTAACTGTTGCTTGGTGACGGTGTATAGTTGTTTATTACAGGATTACATATACATGCGGAATTCTTGTTACATAGTGACAAAACCTCGCTCCCTCTACCCGAACTACAACTGCCAGGTAATTCATGTATTTAGTAATCTCCTATATCTATATTTATACGCGGTCATTAGGAAGTGTTACATTGGAAATAGAGTAATTGTGGCTTGTGTGAGACGAGCCACCATGAAGAAACCAAATAATGAATTCATCCACACCCCCAGCTTAAATCACTTCTATGACTGAGTTTAGTATGAACATGGGACATGAAAAAGTCTCAATTACTGCAATCAATCACGACATTATGGTGGGTTAGATTTTAACTGAGTCAAGCATAGGCCCATAACACAGAGGAGATAACGTTGTTCGTGACAACACACACAATGTTACATAGAAACTGTGGACGCTTATATTGACCGTCTACCAATCACAAGAACGCGTTCCCTATGCGTGTCCACATAATAGTTGACGGCCGAGCAAACAAGATGATTTATTGTAAAGCATATCCACTCGATAAAAGAGCTTCGGCACACAAATAACTCCTTGCCACTAACTACCACCACTTGCTATGTTTTTTTGTCAGCATATATTTGCTAAAGTTCTATTCTTGTAACGTCCCCCACGTTGTCATTATGCAGAAGAATCCAGCATTTTATTGTGAACGGAGCTCTGGTAAACAACCTTTATTGCTGTTAAGACGAGACAACAGCATGATGAAGTCTCATTAAATTGTTATAGCTTGATACTAAACTCGACGACTGCTCGTTATTACAGACACAAGTGATACAGTGCGAGATTCGGGATAAGTCACACATTGTAGCATGTACAGATTGAAGAGAGCCTATGTGTTTATATACGGTTTATATGTATATATATATTATAATAGAAATAGAGACCACCGAATCATAGAGAAGCGCGCGCCTCAGGGCGACAGACACTCCCTACTTTCCAGTGACAGTTTAAATCCGGGGCTTTCCCTTTAACTGATTGTGATATGTGAAATAGAATCCCTGTTTCTGACTAGCGTATTTGATTTTGACTGGCGCTCGTCTCTCGAAGTGCAAAAAGCTGATACGTAAAAATTTCCTTTCCCTGCGTTTATCGACCTCGTCCAATAAAGACGGGTTTCATTCATTTAAATAAACCATTAAGTCGATGGTTCTTCGAGAGTTTCGTCGGAAGCAATGAAACACTTACTCCACAATAAATGGTATAGTCATTGCAGTTCTTTTGTTAGAATTGCTCAATGATATGCTTTGCATCAAATCTCAAGCATAGAGATAACTATGTAAAATAATTTCACTATGCAAAATAATTCAATGGACGAAATGTACATTCCATGGGGTTACTAAGTGCTTCTTCTATTTACCTAACTCAAAAGCTATTCAATCCACGCTGGGTAAGCATTACACTGATATTTAAAAGAGACACTTCCTTTTCCAAGAAACCCTCAATAGACCACCACTTATGCGAGCTGACATTAGCCAAACATTTTGAGTTGGTGGTCGAATATAATTGGATGGTAACGATTTGTCGAGGCCCTAGCTAGTATACCACGTGAGAGTCACTCGGAACAAACGTGACAGGGAGGTGGTATGAAGATGTGACATCCTAGCCCAGTTAATATCTCGTCAGAAGTCAACCAATGGTTCTAACGATGAGTGTTTGATTTCAAAATGTGTCTGGAAAGTTAAATTAAAATATGATTGCATAAAGATGCCACAATGTAACTGCCAAATGCTTCGTGTTTTTATTCCCATTAAATCAATGAAACGGTTACAAATGCATTCGAAAAGGGGTAATCGAGTGATAATTAACCTGATATAAAATGATCACCCTTTTGATCAAATTCTTAACACGCACACATTCTTTCACTCACTCACTCACTCACTCACTCACTCACTCACTCACTCACTCACTCACTCACTCACTCACTCACTCACTCACTCACTCACTCACTCACTCACTCACTCACTCACTTACGCACTCGCTCACTCAATTATTCACTCAATGACTCCCCCACTAACATGCACAAACTCACTCACTCACCAACAAGCACAACCTCAATCACGCATTAAAACACACAATCCCACTCATTCACTCATTAACACACACCAACTCACTCATTCACTAACACCCACAAACTCACTCACTCGCAAACACTCACCAACTCACTCATTCACTCTCTCACTAACACACACAAATCCACTTGCTCACTCACAAACACGCACTAGCTAACTAACACACTTATGAGGTCAAGGTAAAAAAAAATTCTGAAAAATGGCAAAAATTACGACCTCTATCGCGAATCAAAAACTGTTAACAAACATACATACATATAAACGAGAAGTCCATTTTCCAATGAAGAAACTTGGCGAAGTATACCATCATCATTGTCATCGTCATCATAATACTGATCACGATTATCATAATCATCTTCATTGTCTTCTTAATCTCCGTTTTAATCATCAGGAGGTAATGCTAAACGCAGTACAGTTGAGTAATACTGAACATTGTCATACTGAAGAGCTCGCAGTTATGATGTACAAAGGGCTTTATTCTTTGTGGGCACCATGTGTACTTCTTGCGGCATACAACAAAAGTAACTTGATATATCTTAAACGACACAGGGTAGCGGTTGCGCGTATGCCTGACATGCAATAGGCGGCTGATCAAATCCGTCCCATATCTTTTTGTTAAAAAAATTCAATTTTCGTGTCACTACTTTTAATTTAGCTTAGTTTATGAGAAAATTATCTGGAATGAACAATAACACGTGAAAGTCATTTAGTCAGAATATAGGAAAAAAATGAGCTACGATACGACCAATAACGACGAAGAAAGGGCGTATAAACCTCCAATTTCAGTTTTGCTTTAACTTTAATGCTTTCCGTACCGGAAAAATCCATAAGATATAACAGCTGGCCTATATTTCGGACTATTGACCCGATATTGACCGCTTGATAAGCTCTCGATTATTTGATGAGTTTGTAACCGGAAGTGAAGTCAACAACATCCATTCAATTTTACGATTCGGCTAACGCTGTCCCTGTCTGATAGTAGATCCAATTTGTATTGCAATCGGACGTGTATTAACGTGGTCGAAATCTTCATCATAATTTGGCTAACATTTGAACTGATACCAAGATTTTGCGAACTAGGACGTGTTGGAAAACTATTAATTTTGTGTGTAGAAATCGGACGATAATCCACGGAGATATTCGGGGTTCTTTGACCTTAGCTTCCGATCAAAGTCAAAACAAAACATCGCGGTTCTCCTGTATCGAGAAAAACAAACATTCCACAAACAGCCCACAAACGCGACTGAACAAGAAAACTTGGCGGAAGCCAAGTTACCAATACTAATAATTACTAAATAGGTACACTCACCTATACACCCGTTGAAGCAATAAATGGGTAGCGCTGTTTTTTTCCGGGACGATTTCCAACAAGATGTTCAGATTGGTGGTGAATGCCTTGTCAATTGAAGTGTGCATTTCCTCGAATCGCGCATGCGCCAAAGAATGGTTTTCCACCTAACGAAATCGTGGGGTGTACTCTGTTTCGATTTGCATTCATCATCCTCATGAAAGAAAATCCAGTTTTATTCCTTATAAATGTTATCATCTCAGCATATCACAATATGATTTGCTTGTCGGCAGCCTCTATTGCGTTCTCATGTATGCGCTTAGAAACTCAACACGCTAATCAGTTAAAGCAGGTTGTTAATTTTCAGCCGATTGGCAAGATTCAATAAGCGAGGAATGTAAATGTTTTAGGGATCCAAAAAAGGTAGATGTCTATTGGCTCTTTCATGCATATGTCACTAAATAAAGTAGATCAAAAGAGTGACTAACATGTTTTCATGTGACCATGTGAAGAAACTCCCCCCTCCCGCTCGACCCACTTCCTATGGTGGGGTGCAGGCAAAGCCGAACGCGCTTACTTAGATGACGGAAAACCACACCACCCAATCGTTCCGCTGAGGGCACAAGCACCCAAGTCAGTTCAACTCGCCGAGTGACAGCGACATGCATAATAATAGTTAATATATAATGAGTCAGGCGAAACTGAACGAGAACGAGATCGTTTGATAACTTGACCTGTGGCTGAGGGTACCGGTGGCTAACCCTCTTTGTATACCCAACCTTTCCAACTGCCGTACTGCGCCCAGCCCTCCCCGGTTTGAATTTGATCTGATTCACGCAGCAATACCTCGGCAAATAAATTCATCATTGTTAAAGAGATATCGTTTAATTAATTTGTTGGACGCTAGATACTCAGTTGTTGGGTAGTCGCTGTGATTACAATAACAGCCAGACGACCATTGGTATTTGGGGGAATTTGGTGACCTGTATGAGGAAGGCCCATAATTGACCACGTAATTATGGATATAAAATTGTTGGTGACCCCACGACTTTCCCACTCTAACAATTACATGTATTTCAAAAAGTTTACAATTGAATTAGGCTTCTAATATGCAACACTTATTACGAGCTAACAATTTTACAGGGAGACATTGATGATTGAAACATTCATTTTATGACCTTGACATTGATTTTAGGTCAAGTGGCAAAAAATGGCTCTTGGTTCTGCGCATTATCAACACCTTCGAATAAAAAGATATATTCGAAAATATTTTGAACATTGCGATCGCAAGACAACAAGAAATAAACATTTTGCGCATGAATAACACTTTCTATACAAAAATTGGTTTTGTAAGCTATGTATAACATTGCACCCACCATTGCAGTACATAAAAAGTTAACAAACATTCAGTACATATTTTAAGTATTCCTTAAACTAAAAGGCAAATAGATACACTTTTGAAAATGGTTTAATCCAGAGATGCATGGCTACTAGCACTGGCATGTTTTTTCCACACACAAAAAACAAATAAAATTAATGTCGCTTCTTAAGACGTCAGCTACTCTTCTAACTCAATCAATGTTTCCTTTAATCCACTCAACGTCGGATAAGCAGTGCACTGAATACTTGTACTCTCAAGCGGCCCTGTATTCAACGGGCTCTATCCAAGAGTTTATATCTTCTCTAAAAGTATTCACTCTTCAGTTTTGCCTGCCAATACCCCACGCCAATACCCCAACCTCCTGCCCAGTGTAGGAAAGATGGTGCATTTTTCGCAAATTGGTTTGATATTTATCATCTGAGCATTCAATGATAGGTTGTTTGACTAATTCTGGGTGTCAATATATATAATGTTAAGTGTGTTGTTGTGAGTATATATTACACGCTATATTACAGCACTTGCGGGAATGAATGACTGTTTTAGTTGCCACCTGGATCTATAATATGGCCAGAGCGAGTAGGGTAGCCTGCACAAACAATGTATTTTGTATCTGAAATGATCCAGCCCGCCGACATACATAACAACCAAGACATAAACGGAACTCAGTTGAGGGTGATCACTAAAGGGGACGTGACTCGAATACACTTGACATACATACATATATATTACATACATACATACATACATATACATACATACATACATACATACATACATACATAGAACATACATACATACATATGTGACATACATAACATAGGTGTACATACTTTACATACATACCTACATACATAACATACATACATAAATACATACATACATACATACATACATACATACATACATACATACATACATACATACATACATACATACATACATACATACATACATACATACATACATACATACATACATACATACATACATACATACATACATACATACATACATACATACATACATACATACATACATACATACATACATACATACATACATACATACATACATACATACATACATACATACATACATAAATACATACATACATACATACATACATACATACATACATACATACATACATACATACATACATACATACATACATACATACATACATACATACAAAGAATAAAAGGAAAATGTCTCACTCGAGACAAGATTGTCTTATTTATACCTATGTTAAGTGATATTTGTTCGAGAGTAGCTTGCATTCTATATGAAATCTTTTAAGCACTACCCATGAACAAACATTCCAGTGTTATTGTTCTTAATAATACGTGTAAAATTCATGTAGTATGTGCTAGCCAGTATAGATAATAATAGATAATACAAATTTACAAGCGCAAATATTTGCTTCTCCGATAAATTCTGCCTTACTGGTCTAAGAGTATTTCTAACCATAATATATATATATGTGAAATTAATAGCTTAAGTATTACACCTTTCGCTTCAATATTTATGCATTGAGAGTGAAAGAGAGAGAGAGAGAGGTTTTCTTGTGAGAATGACCTAGATGGACATACAAAATAGCTGTGTATATGTAAATATATATATATGTATATATATATATGATATATATATAAATATACATATATTTATAAATATGTTTACATATATATATATACATATATATATATATATATATGTATATATATAGATATAGATATATATATAGCAGTATATTTCTCGTATCATATATGTCAGCTCTTATTTGTATATATATATCACTCTCTCTCTCTCTAGTCAGATATCTCGGTATATATAAGTTCTGTTATACCTGGAGGGATATATATATCTAATCTATTATGGAATAAATACATGTGTATATATATATACTACTTATATATGAACATATATTTATGCAAGATATATATGCAAGTGATTATATATATCGATAACCTGTCAACTACAAAAACAAATTACAGTTTCGAATAATAAATCTTGCTAGGCTAGTAGGGGTAATTATGTCTTCCAACGATTTTTTTTTCTATTTCTCCTGCTTAAGTTTTTCGAGCTTTTCTCCGGAACGGTTGGACATATCAACATGAAACATTGGGGAATAATAGATCAAGTTGGGACACAAATACCGATCAAGTTAGACGCGCATGCGCAGTGTTTCCCAATTTTCTGTAACTATCTCCTCCATAACTACTGCAGTTACGAACAGCTGAATTACATGGTTGTAAGAAGCAATTATCGTAGCATGGAATGGGCGAAAAAAATACTTGTTTTCACTTTTGTACTTTGTATAATGACATGTGTTTTAGAGTACCTATCGCGATTTTTGCTTCGAGTTCTCTCTGAAACGGCTGTATTTACGTACATGAAATTTTGTCAGTATTTAGAACTTGGCCTCGTGATAATGATTGTAACAGTATTCTAAGCATTCACAGTAAAAAAAAACAGTAAAAAGGACGCTTAGTTCGGATGTTTTCTATTGCGTCAGCTTAGCGAGTAGGCTTTATGTAAGCTGGACATGTCTAAGTAAACCAAACCTTACGTTATCGACCAGAGGCATTCATCGCTTTCCTCGGCTTTGCATTGACTTGGCTAAGGGGTCATGTCAAAACATCTGCTAAGGGGTCATGTTAAAACATCTAAGCGGCAGCAGCTTGTGACATATATCCGAAAATAGTGCGCGTTACCAGCTCCCCTCGCTGACATCTATCGTAAACGTGTGCGCCTGGCTTTGGGGGGCTCGCTAGTCTGGATGGGGAAAAAAGTAGCAATAAATTCGGTAGCTATGTTGAAGATGGTAATATCTCAGATCATGAGTTTAAACTCGTTTTAGCTGAGGTCGCAAAATATACACAAATGAAGGGCGAAATAAAGGCTAGATCTATAAAAGCGCGCCAGACTGTTTCAAATTAATGAAAGAAATGCACTGATCCAGCTTGGAAAAAAAGACGAAGCATTGGAAGGTATCAAACAAAAATTGGGTGCTTCTTTAACATTGAGCGAACTGTGAATGATATTGACCCGCCTCAATACATAGAATAAACCCAGTGTGCGCGGACTTTTGTACACTGTATATACCGATCTATTGATTAAACAAGTGTATATGGTATGGAAATGAACACCGAAGAGCGTATTGCTGAACTTGAGGGTGGTGTTAAAGAGTTGATGTTTGATACAGATTATATGAAAGACGAAAACATGGCTCTGGAGTGCAAGCTGAGTGATATGGATACTAAATATGATAACCTAGTGGAACACCTGAAGGACATGGTGAGAGATCTGGAGGTTAGAGGGTCCGAGGGGTCCTTGGGTGAGCAGAAATCTTGTATAAGCTGCCACAGAGTCAGAAGTATATATAGTAGGGGTACTGCGCCAGTACCGAAAAAAAATCTTGTATAAGCTACAAAAAGGCCTGAAACTCTTGTAGAGGGAAACTGCGCCAGTACCGCTATTATATATACTACTCTTTGACTCTTGGCATTGACTTTCTCTCTCCACTGATTGTCTCCGTAGGCCAACACAGCACTCTCGATTCGATTGCAATCCACTTCTAATCTGGTGGCAGTATCATTAAACACCATTAGCAGCATTACCTGGATAACTCGTCAAACGTAAACGACACTAAGCAAACAACTGGTAATACTGTTAAAACATTCATAGTTCTGTCTTAGTGTATAGTTACCATGGTTTCCACAGCATTGGTATCCTCGCAGAAGATAATGTTGGCAGAGGGCGTTGTTCCTATGAAGTCTCGAAACTCGCGTGATAGGTGTGGTTGTTAATGTACCACCATGATCACCCCATCCCCTTGCTCCATCCTGTAGCACATTACAAATGATAGTAGAGGATGCTGTTATTAAGAGGACAAAGTTGTTTTTTCATTATCTATTTGTATGCGTTGGTGAGTGTCTGTTCTATGTGTGTGCATGTGTGTGTGCCTACTTGAGCCTGTGTGTGTGTGTCTGTGCGTGCATCTACTTCAGCGTTCCATCTCAAAAGGAATCTTAGAGATCGATTCACACAAAGAACAAAAAAGACTTAACAAGATAGATAGATAGATAGATAGATAGATAGATAGATAGATAGATAGATAGATAGATAGATAGATAGATAGATAGATAGATAGATAGATAGATAGATAGATAGATAGATAGATAGATAGATAGATAGATAGATAGATAGATAGATAGATAGATAGATAGATAGATAGATAGATAGATAGATAGATAGATAGATAGATCGATAGATAGATAGATAGATAGATAGATCGATAGATAGATAGATAGATAGATAGATCGATAGATAGATAGATAGATAGATAGATAGATAGATAGATAGATAGATAGATAGATAGATAGATAGATAGATAGATAGATAGATAGATAGATAGGAACGTATAAAGAACAATTCTTAACGGACATGACGAACTTGTATGACTGTTTGAGGCCATGCCCAACATAATGCACACATTATATTACACATACATAGTGAAAAACAAATGACCATACAAAATGCAATAAAATCATCATTTCGAACTAACGCATGTCAAATATACAGGATTAAGTTGCACAAAACTCATCATTTAAACAGCATTTCCAAATATAATGAGAACAAGTATCATTTGTAATTCTAATAAAAGTTTTGAAAACTTTTATTTGGTCAGTTACGTAATAAATTTTGCATAAGCTTGACGCGCCGCAGTTTCTGAAAGCACTATGTGCAAAATGAAGCTCACCTCTGCTGAAGCGCAAATATTACAATCATCAGTCAGTAGCCAATATCATACATCGTAGTTGAAATACAAGCATACCACATATATCTGAATGTCAGAATATGTTGTTGACTGGTTATGGAAGAAGGATGCACCTATGCAAGAAAAGGAAGTGTTCGAAGTAACATAATCTATCTATCTCTACCCATTGACGAGCTATATATGTAGATATGATATTTGCACGTTCTCGTGCTTTGCACTGCTAAACAACATCTGCTGGCAGTAACGGATAATGCACCGAATATTATATCACCTGCTTGGCATATATGCTGTCTTATAGCTGTGGCTTGCATCTTGTTAAATTAGGTATATGTATATGGATGTCACGAGTGTGGGAAGTTGAAGTTAGTGACGCAGTTAGAATAAATAATCAGCCAGTCAGTCTCCTATCGAAATTGTGATCGAACAGTTCGTATTTGAGAAGATTGTGTTACTAAATAAACGAAGCAAATATTGAACCTGTGACACAATGGTTGAATGAGGTATATGCTCTACAGAGAATTATTCACAACAGCGTGGATGTTGCTAATTCCAGAACTGGATAAGCGTGGAAAGTAATTTGTCATGAAAATGTATTTGGTAGTGTTACTTCTAACCAGATGTTAATACACGTTCATAGATGATTTCATTCAGTACTTGTGCAATTGACATTCTGTTGACATGCTTTATTGTTATTCAAGATGATGTGTACCTACAAACTATATATATTGATTGGAATTGAATCCCCAAACGCAAATTTTACTAGGTCAAAATGAATTTGCATGCTCCGACTCAAAACGTTTTTGTGTCTGTGTTATATTGTGCGGAACGATAGCATGTGATTTTTGAGCAAATCTGATTTCATCGAGAGTTATGTAACATCGCATGCACTCTACATTAAAAACTATTCCTTACATTGGGTGCAAATTGCAATTAAGTCAAATGTGTTTAACATTGAATTACATTCGTCGTGATTAATGGGGACCTATAAGCCATGTGGCGCCTACGTGGCTGAGAGGCAGACAGAGAACCAATATTCGTATTGTTGCATTCTCATGCAATAATCACACCAGTCAGAAGATAATTATAACGTTTTTGCCGCTTGATTAAGCAAGTTCGACAGCTCATTATTAATATTCAGTAACACTGAACGCGTGGCATACTGATTTAACAAAAACGTGACTACCAAATTTTGCAAAAATCATGTCGTCGCACAGTGGATCTGACGAAGGTTGTTGAAATAACCATCTTGTATTTATAATTGCATTTGGGCAGTATTAAAGTTTGTCGCCTCTTTAATTCGGCTACAAAACTCACGTATTGCAGCTGTGGGCTACAAACACATGCAAATAGTGAAAACACTACATTAGTCATCACTTGACAGCGTATATATTGCGCCGGCGGCCGACGGTCGCTAGAGATTTAAGCAGAAACCTCCCTGTCTCTTCTCCGCAGCCGCAACTCATCAGCGATGTATTGGAAAAGCTCGCCTACAAATTACCTCAATCTTGCCCCTAAATATTCGTAGTTCCTTTCACGTGTAAATCTACTGACTTGTGTATAATTTGAGCACAGTCACGTAATTACAGGTGATTTATTTACTCAGAGTGAACACTAACCCTAAAACGCCATTGATTAACTGATTAGGTGTTATGATTGAATGGTGGTTGACTTATCAGATCAATATTTATATTTGGAGTTGCTAACGTATATAGGTCGCGACAACTATCCATTGCTATTCCCGTGAATATTAAGCTCCCGAAAGCATGCATAGCATATCTGGCCCAATCGAGATCAAGGAAACACATTTAATTATAACCCCATTTAGTTCAGCTACCTGCTTTACAGACCAAAACCCTCTATTATGATGGTTAGCTTTATTATAAGGCTCATACGTCATTGGCTCCAAACCAGGCAAAACGAACCGAATTATCGCCTGACCGATCACATAGCTATTTGGACACCACCATCAATCACCATTTGTAGTACGGTGCTTGACCTTCCCGACAAAATGAAACGAGAACGTGAACAAATTCTTAATTAAACTCGGTCACATTCTGTGACTAATCCAACTAATTCTTGCACGAATCATCCGATTGCTTGTAATGAATAAAAATGAACGAATTATTAACGTTAGATTTCAGATATTACTCAGAATTACTTCGATTGAATAGCGACCATTGCATATAACATATTAGTGCTAGGCCAAGTTTGATCGTGTAGAGGGATGTACTCGCGATATATTAAATTGCAATATGTGACCGAAAAACACTTGTTTAATATAAAGTTCACAGGCTTGTATATTGTAATACATAAATACCTAAAATTGAAACGTACATTTTTAAAGCAACGCTAGCGCACAAACGAGAATCTTTTACTAAGAGAAGCAAGTTTCAGTACGAAATCCTTCGCCCTTAATTTGGCAACGATTGGTCATTTTATTAGCAGTTAGAAATCTTTCTGCAGCATATTACTTTACTTGGCTGGTTTTCTATTTGGTGACAACTCCACCAATATGCACCACTGCACTTCCTTATAATTGATATCATATAAAGCCCTGTGATTAGCATGTTAACGAGGGAGAGGTATATAAATTTGCAACAGAGGTACCACGCATAAATTAAACTATCGGGTGGTCTGAGGCTTTCGGTTGGAGAGCACGTTTCAGGGAAATGAAATACTACCATGGGTCTTCCATACTAGGCTGTAATTATTTAGGTATTCGAAAAACACATAGACTATATACTGATTTTATGAAAGAAACACCTCGGATACCAATGGTGGTTATCCCGGTGCAGCACTGTGGTAATGGATTTTCACACGGGGTTCAGTAAGTAGTTCATTTGAATTCAGCGCCACTCATGCAACTAACCTGTACCCGTTCGTTTCTAGAGCGCCTATAGCCGCGTGCATGTTACTGGCATTACATCACTAACGAATTATGACCTATCTGACCAATGTTTAGTCTATTTTCCACAAATTGCGTTTAATTGAACTAAGGTTTTACTGTCTCATTGTGTATGTGGAATAATCGCACGTCGCTTTTATGTCTATTGAAACATGCCATATATCGTGTAAGCTTAGACTCTTTTGCCATGTAGGGGATTATAAACGCAGGTTTTAATCACTGTTCATATAAATATATGATAATGGTTGTCTTTGTCTATGCAGATCGCAGTCAGCCCATTGGTCTAATCTATATGATTTCAATTGTCAAGGCTGCCCAAAGTTAGAACGGCGCCGGTTGAGGAAATTAATGACGTCACCTGCTCTTAGAACATTTCTATGCAAATGGAATGTTGTACGTCGATGTAAAATACGGCTTTCTGTGTTGGGATCGGTGATACAGCTGGGTACTTCCTTATCGCTAGAAAATAGGTAGCACAAGTTGACCACTTACACTCGAACAAATATAGCTACACTTGGTAAGTAAGTCATTATTGAGACGCTAAGCAGACAGATAACATCAATATATTGCAAATTCTACTAAACTGCCACAGTTGCACCAAGAATGGTGATGACTTTGATGAAATACTGCCTGTCACGCCCAACAATGGGTCTTCTTACATTGCCTGATCAGCTTCTGGGATAGAATTTGAAAGTCAGATTACAAGCGTATTATGACAGATCGCTGGGCTACACTCATGACACTTAACGATTATACATCCCATTGTGAAATCATTGTCCGCCTTGGATCAGGCCCACAGACAAGAAATCTGAAGAAACCAGACATAGCTTTGCTTTGTCTGGTGTTCCACTTCCCCACTTGAGACTCCTTGTCACCCAATAACATCATTTCAGCATAAATGAAAGGCTCGTAAGCCAATTACGGAGATGCTGCAGCCACACGCGATGATCATCACGAACCATGGATGTTTTTGAAATTCGCTTTCCTTCGTGCACATCAATAAAATCTATATGCGCTGTGCAATTTGTACGAAGAAAATATGAATCAATCATAATGAAGCATCTTCTCAGGAGGATAATACTGACGCTTTTGATCAACATAAAGAGTGAACCTCTCTGACACAGCTCTGTTACTTATATTTAACACAACCGTGTTGAAACAATGGATAATGGTATTGTTGTTATTTAGCTTATGTTTATTATCGCACGAGTTAATGACCAAAGCAATTTGATTTATCATTTGTAATAAGCAATGCTTTGAGCTTTGTCTAATGGCTGAAGTAGAATGTCTTTATTCCACGGCATTGATGATCCCGGGCCTAGCTATGACTGTCTTGCCTCAAGCTGTTACATATCATTCAATAAACTATTTGGATGCTTCCTGAATGCACTGGAGAGCTAAGTAGAAACGGGTGACGCGGCTGCTTATTTTCTAGCTGGTTAATGTTATAAGGAAGTTGTTACTTTCACAATAATGAGATCAAAAGAGGGACACTTACTTCTGAGGTCAAAGCGCCTACCTTCGTTTACCTCAAACATGGTGCGATGTCATCATGCGTGAACATCAGTGGTACTATTGTATAAAATTCATGCATTTCAGATGCATTATTACAAAAGCATACTTAGCTGTCATACGTGAATCACTAAGGCTGACATCGTAGTACACATGATAATCTTCTTCTAATCTATACAACCCGGTGACCACATGGCCAGCAACACACTATATCACTTAGCTGATCTTCCGATATTGCATTTATAGTCACATAAAGTGGCTAATTGCTTACCTCATTACAACCACTCGAGCTTTGCCGCATCATGCATGAGCACCTATTTCAATAGCAGCGTACCACTCGTACTGTAAGCAGTAAGGTCGTTCAAATGTCACGCAAGAATACTGCTTATTATGCCATAGAATATGTGTATGTGAGATGATTATACAGAGCCTTGAGAAAGGAGACATATTAAACACATGATTACTCGATTGCTTTTGAGAAAGATTACTTTCATAAATATATAGTCTTTATGCACCAGAATGTGGCTGGGGATGACAGAACATCATAGAATGGCGACACTTGCAGCTGGGCCTGGTCTACAATGTATGAAGTATCCTTTCATCGCCCAACCATCTGGTTCTGCTATCTGTGTCAATCATGAATTCAAGAATGGCAGATAAGTGCATTTGATTTAATATTCTTGATTGCTGATGCATATGTCAAACCCAATGCAGTTTTCAACCATAATATCCATACTCATTTCGCCCACCGATCTGCCCCTGTATGGATTGCTGTAAATGTAGGCATTTTATATGTACTTCGGGGTGGTGATCGGGGAAGTATAATAATCCTCTTAATTCAGGAAAGATGCTTAGAAATGGCTCACTTTTTTAATACAGTCGTTGTGTAGCCCGTCTATGTTTAAGCCTAGTGCATTGTTCAAATATAAAATGTTGCAGGAACCACATTATAGGATAAATACCAAATAGATGGACAGGCAAGAGTACAGGCAAGCTGGTTGATTCTTTCCCAACGCAATGTTTGGCCTATCTAGCTCTGCAGTAATTAGATGGCGATTGTGATTTACATGCCGCTTCTGAGCTCGTAAAAAATGGAATTGATTTTGAGTTTTGTACCGTGTTCATGCAGTCACTACATTAACTAAAGCAAAACACACAATGGATGGCAAACGAGGATTTAGATTAGTAATTAACGAATGACAGAATGATGAAATGCTATCCCGCAGGGTGGATTCAACGGTGTTATGAAACATATTATATTGCAAAACATAACCTTTTGCAAAAGGCCTTTACTTTAGTTACTATCTCGTACCAAGAGATAAGGTGCCATCAGCGACAGATAGCCCCGTTCAAAATATCTGCTATTGCGTGCTTTACCATGATTAGTGTTTCCATTTTGGGCTCCTGGCGAAATTAGGCGCCAGGTCACTGAACAGGATGCTTCGTGTGTGTATTTTGGTCTGCTTATTCTTTGCATTGCAAGATAAAGAAGAACGGATCATTTAAATTCTTTTGAAGATACCTTGCACCAGAAATAGACACGAAAGCTGCCTTGGGATTGTATTTTACTTTGCTATTTGCGTAAACGTCATCATTCCCTTTTCAGCTGCAATTAAAGTATAATCCGGACCCATGCCACATCTGTCTCTGGCAGTGAAGGGTAGGGGGAAAATGTACTGCCAAAAGTTTTCTATTCGCTTGAGCAGGATTTCAGGGTACAAAAATTAATATCACTTCGGAGGTTAGTTCATATATCAACTTGCTTTGCATTGTAAGATGGATTATAACAGCTCAATTATGTTTATCTGATTAATAACTTGAGCTAGTGCATTATGTTCCTCGCACCGAAATAATCAACAGAAGGTGTGCTGAGATGTCCATAACGATGGAAATGTAGATATGTAAGCAATGCTGTGATTTTATTCATGAGACAAATGTTGAACCATCTCTAAGCATGCAATAATATTGATGTTGTCATCCTTACCACAACGATTACAGCAGACTTAATTAGGCTGTGATCCATCCTTAAATATATGACTCATTAGGGTTGGTCGGAACGGTTGCCGCAACGATTGACACGTGCCACTCAGCAAATCAGGGCCACGGGCGAGCCTCTTAACTTGATTTTGCACTCTATTTAAAGGAATGTTCTCGTGCGAAATTTATTGACACTTTCGGCCATTTTATTTAACGATTCGATGCTGCATTTCTTCCAGACATATGTCATAGCATAGTACGCATAATGTTGGACGATTAGCGAATATCAGTGTTATTCCTATATGGTTCACTCATAAAAGGAGGTCTATTCAGAATGAATTTACTCGATGGCTTTAAAGTAGGTTCAACGTCGTCTATGCCATACTGCACAGATCAATATCATGAGTTATTTCTTCTGCCAGGACGAGCGGTCTTTGAATTTGTCTATTAAAGCATTTCCAGCTCCATCAAATATCCATGAGAAAATTAATTTACAGGAACGGATGTGATTGCAGCCGATATTTTCTTGGTCAACTGCTTTAGATAGCAATAGTACTTAATACGGCTCTGCTTTTTAAATGCAAAACTATCCACCATATTCATGAGCCAACACTTTTAACTATGTTAATCGTACGCATTTAGTGCCATCATCAAATACCATGTGGTAAAGAATTTTTGATAAGTAATATTACAAGTCAGTTGAGTTTTAACGATTTAAATGCAAAATCGAGACCTTTAAATATATATGTATATATATATATATATAACGGGTTCAGTTATTGACATGATAAAGTCATCACCAAATTCCCTGTACTTCAGATGCCCGTTTTACAGTCATATATCCTCCCCATTAAAGGCCACGGTAACGATGAGTCTTGTGTGTTATTGATTGCGTGCCTGGTAAAAACATTCTTATAAACAGAAGCATCCTGAGCACCACTATCAATCACCGTTTGCAAAATAAACCAGGACATATACTTTACGTTTCCCACTAAAGCGACAGCCGATTTCGTATAACCCAAAATCAATTTAAACAGATTGCTGGATACGGTGCCCGAAGGCGCAATCACAGTAGCTGCAATTACCGCAAACATGTACAAGCAAGCTGTGTGTCTATATTCAATCCACATCACACTGACCGTTGCGGCAAATAATAAAATACATACGAACAGACATTTCTTTAATTTATTTTCTTTTTAAGAATTGAGAGGTGCAAGTATTCTTCTAAATTCCCCTCCACCCTGCATGTATTGCGTTTTTTAGACAACCTTCGTGTTGAAGGATCTTAATATAGGGCAATGTTAATAATGTTACATCAAGACACGTGTAAAATCATTGCTGAAAACTGATATCATTTGCTAGAACATATGATCACACATAATGTGGCGTGCTCTTCAGCTATTCCCGGAACAGTTTTGCCGATTGCTTCCGCAAATTCTATGGCGTATTGATGAAGCATACAGGTAAGTTTTCAGAGGTATATTTTTGTACTATGTTAAACAGTAATTGGTTTAATACTGCTGAAACTGTAAATCATGCCTTCCATGCTCTTATTGAATTGAAATAGTGTTACAGTAAACAACTCGTTTTCCCACTGTATCATTTTTAAAGTGCAAGTAATGGGTAAAATATGAATTTTCGTGATCTTATAGAACGCGATTTTCTGATCAATAATTTGCAGTTCTTTTTTCGATCCGACGCGTAGTAAACAAGAAATAAGCAAAAACAAACAACACATTCCGGAACTTCCCGACCACACGCCGAAGATGAACGAAGGCGCTGTGACGTCATATGTCACCAGAAGATGTTGCCACGGACGCCGTTTCTATTCGCGAACTAGCTGTCGTACTGATTTATCGCTTTTTATAGACACTCATCAGCGTTTTTGTGTCCATCGTTTCTTGAGAATCTGTAAGTATACTCATCCTTACATTTCCCATATGATAGTCGAATTAGAATTCATTAATTATGTTTCTGTACTGATTTTGAAAACAGAATTTGCACTTGCCCGATGATGTGAGGCCCAGTTCTGCAATAATTCGCATCTAACAGGACATAGTGAGCATGTTTTTCCTAAGGAAAATGCTCGAAAACAATTGTGGGTGCGCTTTGTTCGTACCAAGAGGGCAAACTTTGATGTGCCAAGTGCAACCTCTAGGAGGTTTCTGTGCAGTGCACATTTCACTCCAGAGTCATACCAGGACCAGCTAAAGTTTGAAATGGGCATGTCACGATCAAGGCGAATTCTCGAGCCGACAGCTGTCCCAACCATCCACGCAACAGCCCCTGCTAACCCACTGAAGCGGCCCTTGTCGGATAACCAAGATGACAACAAAGGCCGCAAGAGTAGAGCATTGGCAAAACGGGAAATTTCTAGGGTAAGAAGATCAAGCAAAATTTCAATTACATGGAAAAAAAATTCTATACAAAAATGTTTTTCTCTCTTGGGGAATGGGCTGCGTTATATAGAACCATTATTGTGAGTGGATAACCCCTTCTGCATGAACCCCTTATTTTTATCACTGTGTGTCATTCCATAGGTATTGGCAGCTAGCAGCAATAATAAAGAATCAAGTGAGCAAGAGGTATGTATTTAGTCAGTCATGTCTTACAGATTCCTAACAGTTCCACTGCGATAAAAGATTATTTTATATGATTTAATGAATCAGCATTAATTGGTTAATATTTGGCAAGAGGCAGTGTTGCAAGATTGGAAAATATTATTATTTATTGTATATAATAAATGGCCAGCCGTGTGAAAGGTATGCATTTATGAAATTTGTTATGTTCAGGTATCCACTGACATTAAGCCACCCATTACAGGTGAATTATTCTACAAGTCGGCCTGCGTTCAAACACAGCTGCCACACTTCAGGAGTAAAAGTAAGAAAATAATGGTAATCAGCAATATATGACATATTCTCACACATTTGAACATATTAGCAAAATTGCACTTAATTTTGCATCAGGTGTTGGCACCAAGCATGTTGTGATGGTGGATGCATCAACTCAATACGGACCACCTATCTCCTCTCCATCAAAGGGTGCACCCCCTCTGCCATTCTTAGAGGAAAGCCCAATCAAAGAGGACAGAGACTCTGATTACAAACCATCAGACCAGTCCCTGCAGGAGATAGATATTGAAGTCACTGACAGGTAAGAGGTTCTTTCAGCTGGTAAGCCTTCTATATTCATTTTGAATCCATATTGGTTGACATGCATCCATGCTGACAAGAGTGCTAATTTTACCATAGAAGCAGTCACATTCTCATATGTTTCAGATCATTGAAAGAGACAGGACCAGCTGACATGCAGTATGAAAGGAAGTTTTTAGTCTTTGAAAGCCAACTACTGGAATTATTCACATCATGTCCCATCTGTACTGGACCATGTGTGGCAAATGTGATTAATTTAATTGGTACTCTGGTACAAGTGCAACAGGTATGCCAGAATTGCCACTTTATGCGTACATGGGCCAGTCAACCTTTCATAGGTAAAATGCCTGCTGGAAATTTGCTGCTGTCAGTTGCCATCTTGTTCTCCGGGTCACTCCCTACGCAAATGCTAAGGCTCTTCAATTTTCTCAAGGTCCCTGTTATGAGCCGAAACTCATATTTCCGCCGCCACCAGAGAGATTACCTCATCCCCATAGCCATCAACAGTTGGAGAAGAGAACAAGCTGATGTCATTGCTACCCTAAAATCAATGCCAGGTGGTCTACATCTTGCTGGTGACGGTCGCTGTGATAGCCCGGGGCATTCAGCGAAATATGGCGGCTATAATGTCATCGAGCAGCGCATCAACAAAATAGCTGACATCAAGTTGATTCAGGTGAGTTGTTGCTCAAACAAGTTCCATATCTGGCATAAATCATTATGTTATATATCTTACAAATTTGAATATTAACCCTGTATGTAGAGCAGTGAAGTGGCAAACAGCAATGCTTGTGAGCTGGAGGGCCTCAAACGAAGCATGTCATTTCTTTTGGATGACCAAGGACTCCAGTTGGACTGCATCATCACCGACAGGCACAAGAGTATCAATAAGTACATCCGTGATGACCTCACCAACAACCACCCAAATGCCGCTGGTGTCCAACACTACTTTGACATTTGGCATGTAGCCAAAGGTGACAATGCCCATCAAAATTAGGAAGAGTTTTTTAAGTTAATTTAACTCAAACTAAATGTTAATAAAGGAAAATACAAATACTGAGTGAGATATAAAACACTGCTAATAAATTATTTGATTCTATATAATTTCTGCAGGTCTTGGAAAAAAGATTGATGCACTGGGGAAGAAAAAGGATTGTGAAGACATTGTATTATGGAAGAAATCCATCATAAATCATGTGTACTATGTGGCTGGTCATTCAGTACCTGATGGAGTAGCTAGGGCTGATATAGTTGAGGCCATGTGGACATCACTGCTAAACCACATTCGTAACCTCCATGTTCATGTCAGTCCAATATACCCTCAGTGTGAACATCCACCACTTGTTGGAGCCGAGAGGCAAAAAACAATGGTTGGAACTAGGTAAATGTTGGCATTTTAGAAAAACAAAAAAATAGGTCAAGCAAATTTAAGAATGAAGTCTGAAAATGGTATTCATGAATGGTATTTTGTGAGTCGGTATATAATAGAACTTGTTTGGTACAGACAGCAAAGCCAGTGATTTACTAGAAGATGTCATCCTTTCCAAGGCCTTAATCAAAGACCTCGTCAAGATGTCACCATTATATCAAACATCTACTCTGGAGGCTTTCCATAGCTTGATAATCAAATTTGCACCAAAACATACTGGTTTCATGTGGCTCTGTCAGTATGCAAGGTGTGTTGGTTTGATATGTAATTATGTTTACAAAATTGTTTGTGTACCCTGGCCTGCCTTAATATATTTTACATTTCACCTTTTCACTTGGTTCTTTGTTTGTGGTATTTGAGCATTGATGTATTTAAATATGGACACATGAAACATTTCAACCTCAAAATTTATCCATCAAATTGTGAATTTATTGTCTTGCTGCTCTTCACTTCAACCACAACAGTGGTAGACTACAGGCTGTGACCAGAAATGGAAGACCGCGGTTTTCTCTCAGATTTCCCAAATTCAAGAAGGGGGAGTACACAATACGCAAAGACAAAACTCCATCTACATATGGTTTGCTTATTTAAAACTCCATCATTTTATGAAAAATAGGTCTTCTTCCACTGTAAATTCCTGTGTATTAATCAAGATAAAAGCAATTATGTGTATGTTTATGCAGGGTATGTAGAGGGAATGATGCAGAGCCTTCTTGAACAATACTCGGCTAGTCCTACCCTGCTCAAGAATTCCATTGCAGAACTCCGGGCCAATGAACCAGGAACACTTGCTGAAAGGTATGACTACCCTGACAAGGACAAGGCTGAGAGGCAGCATATGGAGAGGTTTCTTCTTTAGAAGAGGTAGGGGAGGGGAGGTGGTAGAAGCATTATTTAGGTGGTTGGTCGATTGATGTTTTCTCAATATCAAAGGTCTTAAACATCATTGGTGAGGTAACTACCACAATATGACCTCTGATGTTGAAAGTGATGTTAAACAACAATATTAACCATTTTTATTTTCTAATCATCCAGCTTGTGTATGGCTTAAAGTCTTGATTTGAATGTTAAATGGGTCTTAGGTAAGCTAAGCTCTGGTGAAACTCAAAAACTGCTATATGCTTCCGCTTTGTGGCTTGCTGAGAACTAATCTTGTAAATATATATGTTGGACTGGTGTATATATTTTGCCATTTCTATTATCACAGACAAGTGAATAAAAACCAGACATTGTTGGTATTTGTGAGCAGAATTGTATAAGCATTGCTTGTATAATGTACCCGCAAAATTTAATCATGATGATTGATACAGGATAGATAAAATATCCTGCAAAAAATATTGATATACTGTTAACATACTGTTATTTGAGTGACACAACATCTTTTGTATGAGATACAGGATACAGGAACAAGATGCCCTGCAGGTATGTCATGATTTTGGAATTGATGCTTCCTATCATGTTATGCATATGTTATAATAAATAAGGTGGACCGCCCTCGACTGAATTTTGAAGCTGGTTGTCTTCTGTGTGTAGTATCATCTATAGGTTCTTATATTTTTGAGCAAAGTAAATAACAGAATAAGACACATAATGCTTTTTTGTCCCTTTATTATTCCAATGCTGGCAGTTTAAAACCAACATATACTGATTCACCCTTAGGAAAAACATCTCTAATTTTTTTTACAGCACAAGCTGGCAGTGGCACTCTATGATGTCTGCCTAAATATCCCCAGCACCACTGTACCAACTGCCTATATGCAGTGAATCGGAATAACCTGCAATATAAAGGGATATTTACAACTTTTCATTCAGTACATGAATATTATTCATCAGTTATCATCTGAACCAGACCATTTTTAAGTATACTCACTCATGCCGAGCAGCATGTTTCTTCTTGTACCTCTGGATGTAAGCACTATAAGCTATTTCTAGCGTCCAGGGACACAGGCACCCTGAGACAAATCCTGGGTGTGCTGTTATACAGGACACACCCATAGATTTCACTTTCTCGCGAACTTGCGGAATTTCCTGGCAGCATTTACTCTCTGCTACTGTAAGCATTGGCCCACATGAGCCACACGAGCACCTAGTACAGGGCATAATTACAATGAATAACTAGTATTTCAGCACACACACAAAACAAATGACATAAAACATGAATGAAAAGATGATTTGAACCAAGACTTAAGGACAACTGTAAAATAAAGAGAAAAATATCTGCAAACGGTTGGAGATTGTTTGGACTGAAATGTGCCATTACCAAGTGCTGTTGCCCAGTCGGCTCAAGTCCTCTTCTATTTGAGGAGAATTTGCAGGCCTTGTCTTGGCTGGAGGCTCAAATCTGTATGGCTGTATTCCCCCACAGGCTCCTAGTTCCTCTTCTTGGTGAGAAGAACACTCACTGCTGTAATCCAGCTCATCGCTTCCGGAGTTGTCTGTATATGAGGAAGACGAGGACATCTAGCTCCTTGATAACTATTAAACGGGCCTGAAATCGAGGTGCACACGTGTTTCAGCACTGTCTGTATTATTGCCCGGTCCCCGTTGATTGACGTTTTCACACTACATAATAGAAGTTTATCACAATTTAATGTATTCTAGGCGAACAAGTACTCAAAGCTACATGAAATGATGTGATTCGTTGCAGTATATGATGTACAAGATGACTGTATAAAATACGATTATGCTCACACCTACCACAGTTCCCATGTAAACAAACGAGAAAATGACTGCGCTATCCGGCTGGACGGTGACATATGACGTCACAAACTCAGGAGCCAATGGCTGTCGTTTTTTGCGCATATGCCAAAACGGTCCGAAAATCGAGGGAAATATTGAAAAAAAACCCACAAAATGACGTCTATGGACGAAAATATTGTCGGAAACGTCTTTCACAGGCTGAAATACACCTAATAACACATTAATTAGGGATTCGAAAATATACGTTACTTGCACTTTAACTTCCAACTTGTACAGCTTTGTAATGTTCAGTGTTACTACTACATAATATAATACTTTCTGGTGCAAAATATGATATTCAGGGAGGTCTAAAATAGCTATAGCAGCATTCACCAACCAACCAATGGGAATGAACCTCGTAGGCTGGGAACACCTACATTTCAAGTGTTTGCCATGACAATAATAGCAATTGCCATTCTTCGCGGAAGCTATACAATTATTTCTCCTTGCTCAGTACTATGTCGACGTATCGACATTATTTCCGTATGCACAAAGTTGTGTGGCTTTATGCACGTAGATCCGCTGGCATCATTAGTGGTTGTCCTAATAGAGAATAATTGTACAAAACCTTGCCAAATAAGCTTACTCATTAGACAATGGCCTAGTGTCAGCTTATGTAATAGGATACTTTGCCGATGCTTAGCATAGCACAAGGCACATGAGATCAATCGTAATATCTATTTATATTGATACAAATCTAGCTACGCACTCAAACTGATGTGCTAGTTGTGGATGACGGTGACTTTGGTGATTGGACAATGTTGTTCAGGTACTAGTATCACACTTATTCAGGTAATCAGCATCTAACCGAGCTACAGCTCTTACGGTTTTCTTGAACAGCATTGCTATATGTTCACCAAGTGCATTAATTGTTGGCAAATAATCACGCATGAGCCAATTGGCAGAATGTTTGGTTGATGCAGATGTGTAGTAATAATCTGGCGGGGATGATTAATGGGACGTCTCCGAGACCATGAAAAAAATGGAATTGATTTTCAGTTTTGTAGCATTATCATGCAATCACCACATTGATCAAAGGGAAGTAAAGCAAAACAGGCGGCAGATTGCAGAGCGGGTATTATATCAGGAATAAATGAATGCCGCGCTGGTGAAATGTTGGTTGGCTGCATGAATTCACAGAAGCTATAAAACACTTTGTACATCACGCAACCAAGTTATTCCAACGGAGTTTTTAATTGATGATTGTTCGTGCGCTTGCCAAGTTATAGTTTGATTTTCTGCTGCTGAGGGGCGTTTTACGTCACCTCGCGTATTAAGCCACACCAATCCCTCAGTCTGTACTGAAAAAAACCTTGTTCGCGTATTATGCTTTCTTTTTTATTCTGGCATGTAAATTAAAACTTTATTTGAAAATTTAAAATTCCTCACTCCTGGGACACCTTTTTAAGTAGAAACAGATTCCATTTGTTTGTATATATTTTAGATGGCAGAGTAGATGAAAGTTCGTTTCTCATTACTCACAATCACCATTTGTAGTATCTGGTGATTGACCATTACAACACAGACACGACAACGCGAGCCAATTTCCTTAAGTGAACTAGGACACATTTTCTTTTACGTATTCCGGTACATTTCGGTTCAAACAGATTTATGGCCATGATGCTCAAAGGCGCGTTCGGAGTAGTTTTATACGTACCATCATGTGTCTGCATCACATTCTCGATACAGCGACCATTGCGACAAACCAATCTGAAAAGTGGGAGTAAAAGGTTCTTAAATCTTATTCCTGTTAGGGATAGAGGAGTGCATTTCTTTCTAACTTTCCCTTAAGCACGCACCTAGTGCAAATTTGAGATCAATGACGACGTGCTGAAGGCATATGAGTCAATGACAAAACTAAGTTTTAAGAGCAAAATATCCGAATATTGATAATTCTGGCTTATTCATGATATCGAAATTCAAGTGTCATGCTCTACTGCTATTTCCCAGACTGTTTTGACGATTGCTACTGTGCTCTGATCAAATACACATATTAAATGGGTTGAGAGAGTTATATATTGTCAATAATGTCTTCCGTTCTCGAAATGAGGTGAAATATTGCGAAAGTATGCCACTCGTTGCATCACTGTGGGATTTTTAACTTTTGAATTGTGTAGCTTTTGAGATTCCGATATCACACGTACAAAATATAATTCTTTCAGGTGCACAGTATAATATTCAGAGAAGTTAACATATATTTTCTGCGTCCGGGTCAGCATCCAAATTATAAAAGCTTAAGGCATGCATCAGTGAGGTGCAAAGTTTGATGATAGACAACAAAGCTTAGCGCACAGAAGCCTGACCACCAAATGATACGGCTGCTGTTTCACAGCCAAACCAGCCAACCATGTTATTGTAAGACGTCACGTGTGTGATCGCAATGCTACCCATAGTTACGCTGTTGGCCACATCGATTTCGTGATCTATCAACATATTAATGATTCTTTGCATTCAAGCTGTGCACATACGCCACCATTCATGTGCTATTCAAATCGTCCCTGACTAAACGGGGAAAATACATTGGCTTTCGTTTTTATCATCGATAAACAATTGCTAGCTTTAATGATCTATCATGTGACAATACGTTTTCTCATAAAACTATTGGATCAACTGCTACTGACCGATGTATTTTCGGCTGAATATTTGAAATGAATCCGACAAGATAGCGTTTTCATTAAATCACATCGAATGTTGAACCTCACGAGCAGGAATAGCGGATATCATTAACTTTCTATGAATGTGTTAAAGATCGTATGAGGATGTAATGTAGCCTCCTAAAACCAGAGGATGAATATTCCGCCAGCTGCCGAGTGCCCTCTACTCAAATGCACGTTATCACTGTCTTACTTGTTTAAGTGAAAAGTGCAGTTATTTTCCATGTAAAGGTAGTGACCGGACTTTGTGGTGATGCGCAATACACAAAACATCACCAAAGGCTGCATGAAACTGGGCCTTATATTTAATATATATCTCCCTGAGAGGGTATAAATAAACTGCATTATGATGAAGTACAGAATGCGAGTATGGTTTCGGATTATTTGTCATTGACCATAACCCGGCAAGTGCTTTATCGTGATCTGTCTGGCATTATAATGCCTATAGATCGCAAATAATGGGCAATTTCAAAGCATTAGTTGTCGACTAAGCTCTTGGGTAACCGCCCATCGTAAATTAAGCGCAAATAGCAGCAAAACATCAACGAACAGTGCCCTAGATTCAGTTGAAAGCTCAGGTAGATAAAAAATGATATTAATTTTTCCCTATTCATGTATCCAGGGTCAGAACACTTGATATAAATTCGGAACGATATCCCCCATTAGCTGAAATAGTGTGAGAGTTGTCAGGTGCACCTACTCCCTGTGCATATTTTAAGTTACTAGCTATCGATGGCCATTTATTATTCTCATTGCGACTTCTAAATGTGTTCGTCATATTTGTTAATGCATTTTACCAAGTAGCGGAATTTGAAATATATACATTCCTTGATGCCGACTTATTGAAAATGAAGCCAGGCCATATGGACAATTATGCAAATGAATAATGCAAAATTATTGAAACTGATGTCAATTTCTTACACTATTGTTATAAAATACGCAGCCGAATACCCTTGTTTTCCCTGTGCTTGATCCCTGCCGAGTTTGTCGTCATTTAAACAGTCCTAATAGCGTGGTATTTCTTGTAGGCAAATATAATTTTTGTTCTAAAGGAAAACATTTATTTGTGAAAAATGAGATATAATAATCTTGTATTGTATGTATAGATAAATCACATTTGTCGATCAAAACAAAAATCAGTGTTACAAACGTATAATCACACATGTTAAATGGTTTCACAGAGATGTTCAGGCTCATCGCAAGAGACTTACACGTGCCTCAACAGAAATTGGCGCCATGACTAAGCTTATCGTTTAATGGCTTTGCACTGAGTTACTGCAAATGTTCTAGTGCATACAATCGTTAATTAAGAACGTATTGTTAAACAATCGGAGGCTTTATTACCTGCGCCGTGGGTCAATGCATTTAACTAATGACTTGTATAAGGTTAGGTGGGTTAAATGAATAAAGGTTATTACAGTGACAGTTACCGTTAAGACAGGCAACGATGCATATGCATGCTGGTCTCACAAGAAAGTGGTCCGCAGGGAAATAATTATCGTATTGATTGTGAGGAAGGCACAAGCTCAACCTCGTAACGCTGCAGTGTACATTAATGTTGCACTTATGGTGAGTTCAACAGTAATTATTATGTAGGTGCAATTAGGTTCCGGCTCGAACCAAGAAATATCAGAGGAAATCTAATCTGTTGAATGCAATTATTGTATGTAATACTAAAAGCTATTACATCGATTGGCATAAACGCGAGGTGGCTTAGTTGCCCAGCTCAACTGCACTTTTGTTATGATATTTTATTCAGAATGCGTTGTATCGTGGAATGTATGCCGGCATTTCTAAGCTTCAGCAGTTATTCAAAAGTGCATGCTGACACCCAAAATGGCGCACGGCAACTTTGCCACCTAACATTCCTAACATAACACCACGTCTGCGTGGTATTACTTTATGTCAAGTTCCAATAGATAGATAGATAGATAGATAGATAGATAGATAGATAGATAGATAGATAGATAGATAGATAGATAGATAGATAGATAGATAGATAGATAGATAGATAGATAGATAGATAGATAGATAGATAGATAGATAGATAGATAGATAGATAGATAGATAGATAGATAGATAGATAGATAGATAGATAGATAGATAGATAGAGATAGATAGATAGATAGATAGATAGATAGATAGATAGATAGATAGATAGATAGATAGATAGATAGATAGATAGATAGATAGATAGATAGATAGATAGATAGATAGACAGACAGACAGACAGACAGACAGACAGACAGACAGACAGACAGACAGACAGACAGACAGACAGACAGACAAACAGACAGACAAACAGACAGACAAACAGACAGACGGATTGACAGATAGACAGACGGACATATCGACAGATAGATAGATAGATAGATAGATAGATAGATAGATAGATAGATAGATAGATAGATAGATAGATAGATAGATAGATAGATAGATAGATAGATAGATAGATAGATAGATAGATAGATAGATAGATAGATAGATAACGGACATGACGAACTTGTATGACTTTTTGAGGCCATGCCCAACATAATGCACACATTATATTACACATACATAGTGAAAAACAAATGACCATACAAAATGCAAATAAAATCATCATTTCGAACTAACGCATGTCAAATATACAGGATTAAGTTGCACAAAACTCATCATTTATACAGCATTTACAAATATAATGAGAACAAGTAACATTTGTAATTCCATAGGAAATCTAATAAAAGTTTTGAAAACTTTTATTTGGTCAGTTACGTAATAAATTTTTCATAAGCTTGACGCGCCGCAGTTTCTGAAAGCACTATGTCCAAAATGAAGCTCACCTCTGCTGAAGCGCAAATATTACAATCATCAGTCAGTACCCAATATTATACATCGTAGTTAAAATGCAAGCATACCACATATATCTGAATGTCAGAATATGTTGTTGACTGGTTATGGAAGAAGGATGCACCTATGCAAGAAAAGGAAGTGTTCGAAGTAACATAATCTATCTATCTCTACCCATTGACGAGCTATATATGTAGATATGATATTTGCACGTTCTCGTGCTTTGCACTGCTAAACAACATCTGCTGGCAGTAACGGATAATGCACCGTCAGAATATTATACCACCTGCTTGGCATATATGCTGTCTTATAGCTGTGGCTTGCATCTTGTTAAATTAGGTATATGTATATGGATGTCACGAGTGTGGGAAGTTGAATTTAGTGACGCTGTTAGAATAAATATCCTATCGAAATTGTGATCGAACAGTTCGTATTTGAGACGATTGTGTTACTAAATAAACGAAGCAAATATTGAACCTGTGACACAATGGTTGAATGAGGTATATGCTCTACAGAGAATTATTCACAACAGCGTGGATGTTGCTAATTCCAGAACTGCATAAGCGTGGAAAGTAATTTGTCATGAAAATGTATTTGGTAGTGTTACTTCTAACCAGATGTTAATACACGTTCATAGATGATTTCATTCAGTACTTGTGCAATTGACATTCTGTTGACATGCTTTATTGTTATTCAAGATGATGTGTACCTACAAACTATATATATTGATTGGAATTGAATCCCCAAACGCAAATTTTACTAGGTCAAAATGAATTTGCATGCTCCGACTCAAAACGTTTTTGTGTCTGTGTGTTATATTGTGCGGAACGATAGCATGTGATTTTTGAGCAAATCTGATTTCATCGAGAGTTATGTAACATCGCATGCACTCTACATTAAAAACTATTCCTTACATTGGGTGCAAATTGCAATTAAGTCAAATGTGTTTAACATTGAATTACATTCGTCGTGATTAATGGGGACCTATAAGCCATGTGGCGCCTACGTGGCTGAGAGGCAGACAGAGAACCAATATTCGTATTGTTGCATTCTCATGCAATAATCACACCAGTCAGAAGATAATTATAACGTTTTGCCGCTTGATTAAGCAAGTTCGACAGCTCATTATTAATATTCAGTAACACTGAACGCGTGGCATACTGATTTAACAAAAACGTGACTACCAAATTTTGCAAAAATCATGTCGTCGCACAGTGGATCTGACGAAGGTTGTTGAAATAACCATCTTGTATTTATAATTGCATTTGGGCAGTATTAAAGTTTGTCGCCTCTATAATTCGGCTACAAAACTCACGTATTGCAGCTGTGGGCTACAAACACATGCAAATAGTGAAAACACTACATTAGTCATCACTTGACAGCGTATATATTGCCCCGGCGGCCGACGGTCGCTAGAGATTTAAGCAGAAACCTCCCTGTCTCTTCTCCGCAGCCGCAACTCATCAGCGATGTATTGGAAAAGCTCGCCTACAAATTACCTCAATCTTGCCCCTAAATATTCGTAGTTCCTTTCACGTGTAAATCTACTGACTTGTGTATAATTTGAGCACAGTCACGTAATTACAGGTGATTTATTTACTCAGAGTGAACACTAACCCTAAAACGCCATTGATTAACTGATTAGGTGTTATGATTGAATGGTGGTTGACTTATCAGATCAATATTTATATTTGGAGTTGCTAACGTATATAGGTCGCGACAACTATCCATTGCTATTCCCGTGAATATTAAGCTCCCGAAAGCATGCATAGCATATCTGGCCCAATCGAGATCAAGGAAACACATTTAATTATAACCCCATTTAGTTCAGCTACCTGCTTTACAGACCAAAACCCTCTATTATGATGGTTAGCTTTATTATAAGGCTCATACGTCATTGGCTCCAAACCAGGCAAAACGAACCGAATTATCGCCTGACCGATCACATAGCTATTTGGACACCACCATCAATCACCATTTGTAGCACGGTGCTTGACCTTCACGACAAAGTGAAACGAGAACGTGAAAAAATTCTTAATTAAGCTCGGTCACATTCTGTGACTAATCTAACTAATTCCTGCACGAATCATCCGATTGCTTGTAATGAATAAAAATGAACGAAATATTAACGTTCGATTTCAGATATTACTCAGAATTACTTCGATTGAATAGCGACCATTGCATATAACATATTAGTACTAGGCCAAGTTTGATCGTGTAGAGGGATGTACTCGCGATATATTAAATTGCAATATGTGACCGAAAAACACTTGTTTAATATAAAGTTCACAGGCTTGTATATTGTAATACATAAATACCTAACATTTATGCACGCCCATAGCCGCGTGCGTTTTACAGGCATTACATCATTAACGAATTATGACCTATCTGACCGAATGTTTAGTCTATTTTCCACAAATTGCGTTTAATTGAACTAAGGTTTTACTGTCTCATTGCGTATGTGGAATAATCGTAAGTCGCTTTTGTGTCTATTGAAACATGCCATATATCGTTTAAGCTTAGACTCTATTGCCATGTAGGGGATTATAAACGCAGGTTTTAATCACTGTTCATATAAATGTATGATAATGGTTGTCTTTGTCTATGCAGATCGCAGTCATCCCATTGGTCTAATCTATATGATTTCAATTGTCAAGGCTGCCCAAAGTTAGAACGGTGCCGGTTGAGGAAATTAATGATGTCACCTGCTCTTAGAACATTTCTATGCAAATGGAATATTGAACGTCGATGTAAAATGCGGCTTTCTTTGCTGGGATCGGTGATACAGCAAGGTACTTCCTGATCGCTAGAAAATAGGTAGCACAAGTTGACCACTTACACTCGAACAAATATAGCTACACTTGGTAAGTAAGTCATTATTGCGACGCTTAGCAGACAGATAACATCAATATATTGCAAATTCTACTAAACTGCCACAGTTGCACCAAGAATGGTGATGACTTTGATGAAATACTGCCTGTCACGCCCAACAATGGGTCTTCTTACATTGCCTGATCAGCTTCTGGGATAGAATTTGAAAGTCAGATTACAAGCGTATTATGACAGATGGCTGGGCTACACTCATGACACTTAACAATTATACATCCCATTGTGAAATCATTGTCCGCCTTGGATCAAGCCCACAGACAAGAAATCTGAAGAAACCAGACATAGCTTTGCTTTGTCTGGTGTTCCACTTCCCCACTTGAGACTCCTTGTCACCCAATAACATCATCTCAGCATAAATGAAAGGCTCGTAAGCCAATAACAGAGAGGCTGCAGCCACACGCGATGATCATCACGAACCATGGATGTTTTTGAAATTCGCTTTCCTTCGTGCACATCAATAAAATCTATATGCGCTGTGCAATTTTGTACGAAGAAAATATGAATCAATCATAATGAAGCATCTTCTCAGGAGGATAATACTGACGCTTTTGATCAACATAAAGAGTGAACCTCTTTGACACAGCTCTGTTACTTATATTTAACACAACCGTGTTGAAACAATGGATAATGGTATTGTTGTTATTTAGCTTATGTTTATTATCGCACGAGTTAATGACCAAAGCAATTTGATTTATCATTTGTAATATGCAATGCTTTGAGCTTTGTCTAATGCCTGAAGTAGAATGTCTTTATTCCACGGCATTGATGATCCCGGGCCTAGCTATGACTGTCTTGCCTCAAGCTGTTACATATCATTCAATAAACTTTTTGGATGCTTCCTGAATGCTCTGGAGAGCTAAGTAGAAACGGGTGACGCGGCTGCTTATTTTCTAGCTGGTTAATGTCGTTATGTACTATAACCTCTTAATGTTATAAGGAAGTTGTTACTTTCAAAATAATGAGATCAAAAGGGGACACTTACTTCTAAGGTCAAGGCGCCTACCTTCGTTTACCTCAAACATGGTGCGATGTCATCATGCGTGAACATCAGTGGTACTATTGTATAAAATTCATACATTTCAGATGCATTATTACAAAAGCATACTTAGCTGTCATACGTGAATCACTAAGGCTGACATCGTAGTACACATGATAATCTTCTTCTAATCTATCCAACCCGGTGACCACATGGCCAGCAACACACTATATCACTTAGCTGATCTTCCGATATTGCATTTATAGTCACATAAAGTGGCTAATTGCTTACTTCATTACAACCACTCGAGCTTTGCCGCATCATGCATGAGCACCTATTTCAATAGCAGCGTACCACTCGTACTGTAAGCAGTAAGGTCGTTCAAATGTCACGCAAGAATACTGCTTATTATGCCATAGAATATGTGCATGTGAGTTGATAATACAGAGCCTTGAGAAAGGAGACATATTAAACACATGATTACTCGATTGCTTTTGAGAAAGATTACTTTCATAAATATATAGTCTTTATGCACCAGAATGTGGCTGGGAATGACAGAACATCATAGAATGGCGACACTTGCAGCTGGGCCTGGTCTACAATGTATGAAGTATCATTTCATCGCCCATCATATTACGCTATCTGTGTCAAACATGAATTCAAGATTGTTAATGCATATGTCAAACCCAATGCAGTTTTCAACCATAATATCCATAATTATTTTGTTCACCGATCTGCCCCTGTATGGATGGCTGTAAATGTAGGCATTTTATATGTACTTCGGGGTGGTGATCGGGGTAGCCTTTAGTATAATAATCCTCTTAATTCAGGAAAGATGCTTAGAAATGGTTCACTTTTTTAATACAGTCGTTGTGTAGCCCGTCTATTTTTTAAGCCTAGTGCATTGTTCAAATATAAAATGTTGCAGGAACCACATTATAGGATAAATACCAAATAGATGGAAGCATAACTGACACCATATCGCGGTTGACAGTTTATCACATCGATCTTCACTTGCTGTTATGAAACGGTCGAGTACAGGCGAGCTGGTTGATTCTTTCCCAACGTAATGTTTGGCCTATCTAGCTCTGCAGTAATTAGATGGCGATTGTGATTTACTTGACGCTTCTGAGCTCATAAAAAAAGGAGTTGATTTTCAGTTTTGTACCGTGTTCATGCAGGCACTACATTAACTAAAGCAAAACACACAATGGATTGCAAACGAGGATATAGATTAGTAATTAACGAATGACAGAATGATGAAATGTTATTCCGCAGGATGTATTCAACGGTGTTATGAAACATATTATATTGCAAAACATAACTTTTGCAAAAGGCCTTTACGTTAGTTACTATCTCGTGCCAAGAGATAAGGTGCCATCAGCGATAGATAGCCCCGTTCAAAATATCTGCTATTGCGTGCTTTACCATGATTAGTGTTTCCATTTTGGGCTCCTTGCGAAATTAGGCGCCAGGTCACTGAACAGGATGCTTCGTGTGTGTATTTAGGTGTGCTTATTCTTTGCATTGCAAGATAAAGAAGAACGGATCATTCAAATTCTTTTGAAGATATCTTGCACCAGGAATAGACACAAAAGCTGCCTTGGGATTGTACTTTGCTATTTGCGTAAACGTCATCATTCCTTTTTCAGCTGTAATTAAAGTATTTCCTGGTTTGAATGAATTCATGTTTGGATTAAAAAGCCAAATTGGCTAGCCGTAATCCGTAACGTTTAATGTCGGACCCATGTCACATCTGTCTCTGGCAATGAAGGGTAGGGGGAAATGTACTGCCAAAAGTTTTCTATTTGCTTGAGCAGGATTTCAGGGTAAAAAAATTAATATCATTTTGGAGGTTAGTTCAATTATCAACTTGCGTTGCATTGTAAGATGGATTATAACAGCTCGATTATGTTTATCTGATTAATAACTTGAGCTAGTGCATTATGTTCCTCGCACCGAAATAATCTACAGAAGGTGTGCTGAGATATCCATAACGGTGGAAATGTAGATATGTAAGCAATACTGTGATTTTATTCATGAGACAAATGTTGAACCATCTCTAAGCATGAAATAATATTGATGTTGTCATCCTTACCACAACGATTACAGCAGACTTAATTAAGCTGTGATCCATCCTTAAATTAATGACTCATCAGGGTTGGTCGGAACGGTTGCCGCAACGATTGACACGTGCCACTCAGCAAATCAGGGCCACGGGCGAGCCTCTGCACTTGATTTTGCACCTTATTTAAAGGAATGTTCTCGTGCGGAATTTATTGACACTTTCGGCCATTTTATTTAACGATTCGATGCTGCATTTCTTTCAGACATATGTCATTGCATATTATGCATAATGTTGGACGATTAACGAATATCAGTGTTATTCCTATATGGTTCACTCATAAAAGGCGGTCTATTCAGAATGAATTTACTCGATGGCTTAAAAGTAGGTTCAACGTCGTCTATGCCATACTGCACAGATCAATATTATTTCTTCTGTCAAGACGAGCGATCTTTGAATTTGTCTATTAAAGCATTTTCATCTCCATCAAATATCCATGAGAAAATTAATTTACTGGAACGGATGTGATTGCAGCCGATATTTTATTGGTCAACTGCTTTAGATAGCAATAGTACTTAATACGGCTCTGCTTTTTAAATGCAAAACTATCAACCATGAGCCAACACTTTTACCTATGTTAATCGTACTTATTTAGTGCCATCATCAAATACCATGTGGTAAAGAATAACTGGACATAATTTTTTATAAGAAATATTACAAGTCAATAGAGTTTTAACGATTTAAATGCAAAATCGAGACCATTAAATATATATGTATATATATATATATATATATATATTATATATATATATATATATATATATATATATATATATATATTTATATATATATATATATGTGTATATATATATATATATATATATATATATATATATATATATGTATATATATATATATATAGCAATTGCCATACTTCACGGAAGCTATACAATTATTTCTCCTTGCTCAGTACTATGTCGACGTATCGACATTATTCCCGTATGCACAAAGTTGTGTGGCTTTATGCACGTAAATCCGCTGGCATCATTGATGGTTGTCCTAATAGAGAATAATTGTACAAAACCTTGCCAAATAAGCTTACTCATTAGACAATGGCCTAGTGTCAGCGTATGTAATAGGATTCTTTGCCGATCCTTAGCATAGCACAAGGCACATGAGATCAATCGTAATATCTATTTATATTGATACAAATCTAGCTACGCTCTCAAACTGATGTGCTAGTTGCGGATGACGGTGACTTTGGTGATTGGACAATGTTGTTCAGGTACTAGTACCACACTTATTCAGGTAATCAGCATCTAACCGAGCTTCAGCTCTTACGGTTTTCTTGAACAGCATTGCTATATGTTCACCAAGTGCATTAATTGTTGGCAAATAATCACGCATGAGCCAACTGGAAGAATGTTTGGTTGATGCAGATGTGTAGTAATAACCTGGCGGGGATGATTAATGGGACGTCTCCGAGACCATGAAAAAAATGGAATTGATTTTCAGTTTTGTAGCATTATCATGCAATCACCACATTGATCAAGGGGAAGTAAAGCAAGACAGGCGGTAGATTGCAGAGCGGGTATTATATCAGGAATTAACGAATGCCGCGCTGGTGAAATGTTGGTTGGCTGCATGAATTCACATGAGCTATAAAACACGTTGTACATCACGCAACCAAGTTATTCCAACGGAGTTTTTAATTGATGATCTTTCGTGCGCTTGCCAAGTTATAGTTTGATTTTCTGCTGTTGAGGGGCGTTTTACGTCACCTCGCGTATTAAGCCACACCTACCCCTCTGTCTGTACTGAAAAAAACATTGTACGCGTATTATGCTTCCTTTTTTATTCTGGCATGTAAATTAAAACTTTATTTGAAATTTTAAAATTCCACACTCCTGGGACACCTTTGTAAGTAGAAAGAGATTCCATTTGTTTGTATATCTTAGATGGCAGAGTAGATGAAAGGTCGTTTCTCATTACTCACAATCACCATTTGTAGTATCTGGTGATTGATCATTACAACACAGAGACACGACAACGCGAGCCAAAGGCGCGTTCGGAGTAGTTTTATACGTACCATCATGTGTCTGCATCACATTTTCGATACAGCGACCATTGCGACAAACCAATCTGAAAAGTGGGAGTGAAAGGTTCTTAAATCTTATTCCTGTTAGGGATAGAGGAGTGCATTTCTTTCTAACTTTCCCTTAAGCACACACATAGTGCAAATTAGAGATTAATGACGACGTGCTGAAGGCATATGAGTCAATGACAAAACTAAGTTTTAAGAGCAATATATCGGAATATTGATAATTCTGGCTTATTCATGAGATCGAAATTCAAGTGTCATGCTCTACTGCTATTTCCCAGACTGTTTTGACGATTGCTACTGTGCTCTGATCAAATACACATATTTAATGGGTTAAGAGAGTTATATATTGTCAATAATGTCTACCGTTCTCGAAATGAGGTGAAATATTGCGAAAGTATGCCACTCGTTGCATTACTGTGGGATTTTTAACTTTTGAATTGTGTAGCTTTTGAGATTCCGATATCACACGTACAAAATATAATTCATTCAGGTGCACAATATAATATTCAGAGAAGTAAACATATATTTTCTGCCTCCGGGTCAGCATCCAAATTATAAAAGCTTAAGGCATGCATCAGTGAGGTGCAAAGTTTGATGATAGACAACAAAGCTTACCGCGCAGAAGCCTGACCACCAAATGATACGGCTGCTGTTTCACAGCCAAACCAGCAAACCATGCTATTGTAAAACGTCACGTGTGACCGAAGATGTTCCCTGTGAACACTTCTATAAATGTGATCGCAATGCTACCTATAGTAACGCTGTTGGCCACATCGATTTCGTGATCTATCACCATATTAATGATTCTGTGCATTCACGCTGTGTACATACGCCACCATTCATGTACTATTCAAATAGTGCCTGACTAAACGGAGAAAATACATTGGCTTTCGTTTTTATCATCGATAAACAATTGCTAGCTTTAATGGTCTATCATGTGACAATACGTTTTCTCATAAAACTATTGGATGTATTTTCGGCTGAATATTTGAAATGAATCCGACAAGATAGCGTTTTCATTAAATCACATCGAATTTTGAACCTCACGAGCAGGAAAAGCGGATATCATTAACTTTCTATGAATGTGTTAGAAGATCGTATGAAGATGTAATGTAGCCTCCTAAAACCAGAGGATGAATATTCCGCCAGCTGCCGAGTGCCCTCTACTCAAAAGCACGTTATCACTGTCTTACTTTTTTAAGTGAAAAGTGCAGTTATTTTCCATGAAAGAGTAGTGACCGGACTTTGTTGTGATGCGCAATACA
>CM067349.1:53486442-53491442 GCA_034190875.2 Urechis unicinctus | reverse complement strand
GCATCCTTGCAGAAGATAATGTTGGCAGAGGGCGTTGTCCCTATAAAGTCTCGAAACTCGCGTGATAGGTGTGGTTGTTAATGTACCACCATGATCACCCCATCCCCTTGCTCCATCCTGTAGCACATTACAAATGATAGTAGAGGATGCTGTTATTAAGAGGACAAAGTTGTTTTTTCATTATCTATTTGTATGCGTTGGTGAGTGTCTGTTCTATGTGTGTGCATGTGTGTGTGCCTACTTGAGCCTTTGTGTGTGTGTCTGTGCGTGCATCTACTTTAGCGTTCCATCTCAAAAGGAATCATAGAGATCGATTCACACAAAGAACAAAAAAGACTTAACGAGATAGAGATAGATATAGATAGATAGATAGATAGATAGATAGATAGATAGATAGATAGATAGATAGATAGATAGATAGATAGATAGATAGAGATAGATAGATAGAGATAGATAGATAGATAGATAGATAGATAGATAGATAGATAGATAGATAGATAGATAGATAGATAGATAGATAGATAGATAGATAGATAGATAGATAGATAGATAGATAGATAGATAGATAGATAGATAGATAGCTAGATAGATAGATAGATAGATAGATAGATAGATAGATCGCTCGCTAGATAGATAGATAGATAGATAGATAGATCGCTAGATAGATAGATAGAAAGATAGATAGATAGATATCGATAGCTAGATAGATAGATAGATAGATAGATAGATAGATAGATCGCTAGATAGATAGATCGCTAGCTCGATAGATAGATAGATAGATAGATAGATAGATAGCTAGATAGATAGATAGATAGATAGATAGATAGATAGATAGGAACGTATAAAGAACAATTCTTAACGGACATGACGAACTTGTATGACTGTTTGAGGCCATGCCCAACATAATGCACACATTATATTACACATACATAGTGAAAAAACAAATTACCATACAAAATGCAAATAAAATCATCATTTCGAACTAACGCATGTCAAATATACAGGATTAAGTTGCACAAAACTCATCATTTATACAGCATTTCCAAATATAATGAGAACAAGTAACATTTGTAATTCCATAGGAAATATAATAAAAGTTTTGAAAACTTTTATTTGGTCAGTTACGTAATAAATTTTGCATAAGCTTGACGCGCCGCAGTTTCTGAAAGCACTATGTACAAAATGACGCTCACCTCTGCTGAAGCGCAAATATTACAATCATCAGTCAGTAGCCAATATTATACATCGTAGTTGAAATGCAAGCATACCACATATATCTGAATGTCAGAATATGTTGTTGACTGGTTATGGAAGAAGGATGCACCTATGCAAGAAAAGGAAGTGTTCGAAGTAACATAATCTATCTATCTCTACCCATTGACGAGCTATATATGTAGATATGATATTTGCACGTTCTCGTGCTTTGCACTGCTAAACAACCTCTGCTGGCAGTAACGGATAATGCACCGTCAGAATATTATACCACCTGCTTGGCATATATGCTGTCTTATAGCTGTGGCTTGCATCTTGTTAAATTAGGTATATGTATATGGATGTCACGAGTGTGGGAAGTTGAATTTAGTGACGCTGTTAGAATAAATAATCAGCCAGTCAGTCTCCTATCGAAATTGTGATCGAACAGTTCGTATTTGAGACGATTGTGTTACTAAATAAACGAAGCAAATATTGAACCTGTGACACAATGGTTGAATGGGGTATATGCTCTACAGAGAATTATTCACAACAGCGTGGATGTTGCTAATTCAAGAACTGGATAAAAGTGGAAGGTAATTTGTCATGAAAATGTATTTGGTAGTGTTACTTCTAACCAGATGTTAATACACGTTCATACATGATATCATTCAGTACTTGTGCAATTGACATTCTGTTGACATGCTTTATTGTTATTCGAGATGATGTGTACCTACAAACTATATATATTGATTGGAATTGAATCCCCAAACGCAAATTTTACTAGGTCAAAATGAATTTGCATGCTCCGACTCAAAACGTTTTTGTGTCTGTGTTATATTGTGCGGAACGATAGCATGTGATTTTTGAGTAAATCTGATTTCAACGAGAGTTATGTAACATTGTACGCACTCTACATTAAAAACTATTCTATTATTACATCATTGGGTGCAAATGGCAATTAAGTCAAATCTGTTGAACATTGAATAGCATTCGCCGTGATTAATGGGGACCTATAAGCCATGTGGCGCCTACGTGGCTGAGAGGCAGACAGAGAACCAATATTCGTATTGTTGCATTCTCATGCAATAATCACACCAGTCAGAAGATAATTATAACGTTTTGCCGCTTGATTATGCAAGTTCGACAGCTCATTATTAATATTCAGTAACACTGAACGCGTAGCATATTGATTTAACAAAAACGTGACTACCAAATTTTGCGAAAATCATGTCGTCGCACAGTCGGTCTGACGAAGGTTGTTGAAATAACCATCTTGTATTTATAATTGCATTTGGGCAGTATTAAAGTTTTTCGCCTCTATAATTCGGCTACAAAACTCACTTATTGCAGCTGTGGGCTACAAACACATGCAAATAGTGGAGGCACTGCATTAGTCATCGTTTGACAGCGTATATATTGCGCCGGCGGCTGGCGGTCGCTAGAGATTTAAGCAGAAACCTCCCTGTCTCTTCTCCGCAGCCGCAACTCAACAGCGATGTATTGGAAAAGCTCGCCTTCATATTACCTCAATCTTACCCCTAAATATTCGTAGTTCCTTTCACGTGTAAACCTACCGACTTGTGTATAATTTGAGCACAGTCACGTAATTACAGGTGATTTATTTACTCAGAGTGAACACTAACCCTAAAACGCCATTGATTAACTGATTAAGTGTTGTGATTGAATGGTGGTTGACTTATCAGATCAATATTTATATTTGGAGTTGCTAACGTATATAGGTCGCGACAACTATCCATTGCTATTCCCATGAATATTAAGCTCCCGAAAGCATGCATAGCATATCTGACCCAATCGAGATCAAGAAAACACATTTAATTACAACCCCATTTAGTTCAGCTGCCTGCTTTACAGACCAAAACCCTCTATTATGATGGTTAGCTTTATTATAAGGCTCATACGTCATTGGCTCCGAACCAGGCAAAACGAACCGAATTATCGCCTGACCGATCACATAGCTATTTGGACACCACCATCAATCACTATTTGTAGTACGGTGCTTGACCTTCCCGACAAAGTGAAACGAGAACGTGAACAAATTGTTAATTAAACTCGGTCACATTCTGTGACTAATCCAACTAATTCCTGCACGAATCATCCAATTGCTTGTAATGAATAAAAATGAACGAAATATTAACGTTAGATTTCAGATATTACTCAGAATTACTTCGATTGAATAGCGACCATTGCATATAACATATTAGTGCTAGGCCAAGTTTGATCGTGTAGAGGGATGTACTCGCGATATATTAAATTGCAATATGTGACCGAAAAACACTTGTTTAATATAAAGTTCACAGGCTTGTATATTGTAATACATAAATACCTAAAATTGAAACGTACATTTTTAAAGCAACGCTAGCGCACAAACGAGAATCTTTTACTAAGAGAAGCAAGTTTCACTACGAAATGCTTCGCCCTTAATTTGGCAACGATTGGTCATTTTATTAGCAGTTAGAAATCTTTCTGCAGCATATTACTTGGCTGGTTTTCTATTTGGTGACAACTCCACCAATATGCACCACTGCACTTCCTTATAATTGATATCATATAAAGCCCTGTGATTAGCATGTTAACGAGGGAGAGGTATATAAATTTGCAACAGAGGTACCACGCATAAATTAAACTATCGGGTGGTCTGAGGCTTTCGGTTGGAGAGCACGTTTCAGGGAAATGAAATACTACCATGGGTCTTCCATACTAGGCTGTAATTATTTAGGTATTTGAAAGACACATAGACTATATACTGATTTAATGAAAGAAACACCTCGGATACCATTGGTGGTTATCCCGGTGCAGCACTGTGGTAATGGATTTTCACACGGGGTTCAGTAAGTAGTTCATTTGAATTCAGCGCCACTCATGCAACTAACCTGTACCCGTTCGTTTTTAGAGCGCCCATAGCCGCGTGCGTTTTACTGGCATTACATCACTAATGAATTATGACCTATCTGACCGAATGTTTAGTCTATTTTCCACAAATTGCGTTTAATTGAACTAAGGTTTTACTGTCTCATTGCGTATGTGGAATAATCGTACGTCGCTTTTATGTCTATTGAAACATGCCATATATCGATTAAGCTTAGACTCTATTGCCATGTAGGGGATTATAAACGCAGGTTTTAATCACTGTTCATATAAATATATGATAATGATTGTCTTTGTCTATGCAGATCGCAGTCAGCCCATTGGTCTAATCTATATGATTTCAATTGTCAAGGCTGCCCAAAGTTAGAACGGCGCCGGATGAGGAAATTAATGATGTCACCTGCTCTTAGAACATTTCTATGCAAATGGAAAATTGAACGTCGAGGTAAAATGCGGCTTTCTGTGTTGGGATCGGTGATATCGCTAGAAAATAGGTGGCCCAAGTTGACCACTTACGCTCGAACAAATATAGCTACACTTGGTAAGTAAGTCATTATTGCGACGCTTAGCAGACAGATAACATCAATATATTGCACATTCTACTAAACTGCCACAGTTGCATCAAGAATGGTGATGACTTTGATGAAATATTGCCTGTCACGCCCAACAATGGGTCTTCTTACATTGTGCTGATCAGCTTCTGGGATGGAATTTGAAAGTCAGATTACAAGCGTATTATGACAGATCGCTGGGCTACACTCATGGCACGATTATACATCCCATTGTGAGATCATTGTCCGCCTTGGATCAGGCCCGCAGACAAAAAATCTGAAGAAACCTGACATAGCTTGCTTTGCCTGGTGTTCCACTTCCCCACTTGAGACTCCTGGTCACACAATAACATCATCTCAGCATAAATG
>CM067349.1:53462865-53477408 GCA_034190875.2 Urechis unicinctus | reverse complement strand
AGATTATATTCCTTACAAGATATCCCGATGCATTGGTATCATTCTATCCGATCAACAGGTTTTCATACAGCGATCTGGCGGAGAAAATGATATTATACGCTGGAGTATTATTCCCTTTTGACAAAGCTCCTTTGTGGATATATTTTTAATACCATGGTCATTCAACGGAAAGTAATTAAGTTATATGTTGGATTTACATGGTTTTCTATAAACCCGTAATTCAGAGCTTTTTATCTACTTTCTAATGTACAATCAGACCTTACTTTTCGCATTTCTTTTATTCCATCATCGTTTGCTTTATCATCACCAATCATGAACTTGCTGATCTATTCTATTTCTCAAGTGTTTAGGAAGTTGCTCTCATTTTCAGTCTTTGGAGCCGATCAATTCACTTGCATAGGTACATATTCCGATGTAATTGATTGTCGCCCCCCCCCCCCTGTGTGTGTGTGTGTGCGTGTATGTGTGTTTGTGTGGGGGGGGGGGAGAAAGAGCAAAAGACAAACAGGGATGATGTATGAGAGAGAGAGTGAGAAAGGGAGAGAGAGGGGCATCGAGATAGAGACAGGTAGAGAGGGAGACAATGAGAGAAGCAGAGCGGGAGAAGGAAATAGAGAGAGAAAAAGAGAGAGAGATGGAAAGAGAGAGAGAGAGATAATGAGAGAGAGCGTGTGTGTGAGAGTGGTAGAGAGAGAGAGAGCACATTTTGTGTGAAAGAGAGACGGAGAAAGAGAGAGAGATAGGTAGGAATAGCGGAAATATAAAGAGTGAGAAGGAGAGAGAGAAAGGGAAAGAGAGAAAAAGGAAAATGAGGGAAAGAAAGAGAGATAGAAAAATAGAGAGAGGTAGTGTGAGAAGGAGAGAGAGAGAGTGAGTGAGTGAGTGTAAGTGTGACGTTTCGATCATGTATGTCATGAATGCTAGTTCAGTCTGAAATGGCAGTGTTTGAGAGCGATAGAGTAAGAGGGTAACAAGTGGAGAGATAGAGAAAGTGAGAGATAGAGAGAGAGAGGGAGAGAAGTCAAAGGAATGACAAAGAGAGTGGGAAAGACAGAGATTGAGACAGAGAGCGAGAGAGAGAGAGGGGAAGGATTGAGAAAGAGAGAAATAGTGAGGGGTGTGGGAGAGAGAGAGGGAGAGAGAAAATTGATAGAGAGAGTGTGTGTATGTGAGAGAGAGATTGAGTAAAAATCTTTAGTGTGTGAGAGAGAGGGAGAAAGAGAGAGGGCGGGAGCGAGTAGCATAGAAAGATGGAAATAAAGAGATAGATAAAAAGAGAGAAATGGAAAGAGAAAGATTGAGAGGATGAAAGATAGAGAAAGTAAGATATTGAGAGAGCCAGAGTGAAAGGGAGAAATAGAGGGAGACAAAGAGAGATATGGAAAGAGGGAGTGGAAGAACAAGTAAGTGCGTGTGCGTGAGAGATAGTGAAAGAGATACAACTGTGTGCAAAAGAGAGACAACGCGTGCGAGAGAGGGGGCGGGACAGTTAGAGTAAGAAGGAGAGAGATAAAGAGAGAGGGAAAGAGAGATAGAGGGGAAGAGAAGGAAAGAACGAGTAAAAGAGAGGGCGAGGGAGACAAATACACGCAGAGAAAAATAGAACAGAAAAAGAGACAGTGAAAGAAAAAGACACAAAAAAGAGGGAAAGAGGGAGATAGAGTGTGTGATAGAGAACGAAAAAAGCATTTGTTTGAGAAATAGGCAGTAAAAGAGAAAGGCTGATAAAGAGACAGAGCCAGAGAAAGAGAGTGATTATGAGAGAGAGAAAGAGAGAGAGAGCAAACATTATGTGAGTGAGCGAGAGAGATATATCGAAAATGAGGGAGACAAATACACGCAGAGAAAAATAGAACAGAAAAAGAGACAGTGAAAGAAAAAGACACAAAAAAGAGGGAAAGAGGGAGATAGAGTGTGTGATAGAGAACGAAAAAAGCATTTGTTTGAGAAATAGGCAGTAAAAGAGAAAGGCTGATAAAGAGACAGAGCCAGAGAAAGAGAGTGATTATGAGAGAGAGAAAGAGAGAGAGAGCAAACATTATGTGAGTGAGCGAGAGAGATATATCGAAAATGAGGGAGAGGGTGAGAGAGGGAAAGTGAGAGAGAGACAGAAAGTATGAGAGAGCGTTGGAAAGACAGAGATAGATGGATAGGGAAAGAGAGATTGAAGTGGGAGGGAAGGCGAGAGAGAGAGAGAGAGAACAAGAGAAAGAGAGAGTGTGTGTGAGTGAGAGAGATAGAGAATGAGTGAACATAATTGCGTGTGCATGAGAGAAGGAGAAATAGTGGGGGAGGAGGAGGGAGAGAGAGAGACAGAGAGAGTAAAAAGTGAGAGAGACAAAGCCAGAGATGGAAATAGAGAGATAGAGAGAGAAAGTGAGAGACGAAAAGAGAGAGAATGAGAAAGTGTGTTCTTGAGCGATAGAGAAAGTGAGAGCAAAAGCTGTGTGTGAAAGAGAGAGTTTCACTGTATCTGTTTGTAAAATGCTATACTTTCACTTTTACTTTACCTAGTTATCCAATATTTTCGGGGGCTGATTTTTCGGGGATGTATTTTTGCGTTATTGGGGGCGGATGCACTGCTTCTTCCGGTTTACTGACGAAAAGGTTTACCTTCATGCAATACAAACTCAGGTATGAAATCGTCAGAAAATATACCAAATTGGCTGATTCTGAAAATATGCCCGAAATCATAATTAATCGCAAAGACACAATCGAATAGCTAGTTTAACCAAATTTAAGGACAATGTGTCAGGAAAAATTATGTTGCCTCATTATATTTTGGCCAGTGGAAGATAAATGAAATGATGAAAAAAGCTCAAGTATTAATGCTTAATGGTCATTGTTTCGCCCAATTTTGTACACATGGGGTAGATATATCATGGAAAAGAGAGTAACGTAGAAACAGTGTGAGAATTAGAAATGTATCCCTTTTCCTTTTTGATGCACACAAATATTGCAAACATGACTCAAAAGGCAATAATCGAAAATTAGAAATACATTCGAACTGAACCTAGAAAGTTTTTACATGCTATGCATAAAGAAGAGAGTCTGATGTTGAAATAGCATAATAATTAGAAATGCACCTATAACTCTTCTACTGTGCCAAACAGTACAGCAATGATTATGTAAAACATATCAGCATTCTAGTGTGAACAATCTCTATATAAAATATGATGCTTTTAATGACAGCGTAAAATACACTGCTTCACCCTTCCTCTATTATATAAGGGAAAATGACCAGACAACTGCAATGCAGAAACTTGGAAGTTTTGGAATGGTGAAGCTGTGTTGTGCATTATAAAATAAGCTATCTTACTATCTTGCTCACTGGCCTAATTTGTGGAAAGAAAGAGAGAGATAGATCGAGAGTGTGCGTGTGTGTGAGAGTGGTAGAGAAAGTGAGAGCGGGCAAATTTTGTGTGAAAGGGAAACATGATAGCATTAAATAAACTGTTCCACCGTCCTTTATTATTAACGGGAAAATGACTAGACAGCTGTAATACAGAAACTGGGAAGTTTTGGAGTGTTGTGCATTATAAAATAAGCTATCTAATTATCTTGCCCTCTTGCCTAAAAGTAATAGGTAAAACTATTGCATTCAGCATGAAGAAAATAAAACTATGGATTTGTTGCTGTTAAGCTGGATTTGTTTTGTCTTTTTTCAGCATCCCATGTTGGAATTTTCTTCGTTTCATTTAAAGGTACTAGGTGCAACTGTAGCATTTAACAACCAGATACAGCGAAACTATGGATTTGTGGCTGTGAAGCTGTTATTATTTTCTGTTAGATATGTTGGAAATTTTCTTCATTTCATTTAACCATCCAATTGTTTCGCCTAGACAATATATAAATCAGGGTTGCTGAATCTGAAATTACATTTATGAACCACTTCAAAAAAGGTTTTTCCTGGCGTAGAATAAAAACACATTGGGGTCCCTACAATTAAAGGACCCTGAGCGTTATTTCGGCAAGATAATGGACCTTGAATATGTGACTAATCGAAATATTTACACAAAATCTCTGTATCTTACATACGTGCGTTTTAATGTCCTATATTCCTTTTCACCAGTCGCAAAAGTGCCCAGTTAAATTGTAAACTATCGAAAATACCTGTTACGGCTTCAAAAGGGAGCATCTTTGGCATTTCAATTTACTTTCTCTCACATCCAAATCCTTAATAAAAGTGCTTTAATGATGGGGTCATTTAACAATATACAAGGAGTGACAAGAGAATGGTAACAATTGACGTTCACCTAATATTCTGTGTACTTGCCGTGTGTTTGAAAAAGATAGAGAAAAAGAGAGTGAGAGTGAAAGAGAGACAGGGAGGGAGAACAGGAATGAGGGAGGGTACGAGTAGGGTAAAAGAGAGAGAGAGAAAGAGAGAGAGAGAAAGAGAGAGAGAGAGAGTGTGAGAGTGGAGAGTGTGAAAGAGAGAAATTTTAAAGAGAGAGATAGAGAGAAGGAAAGAGAGAGAGAGTTAGAGCAAATGAAGGAGAGGGAAAAAGGGAGAGAGAATGTGGGTGCATGTGCGTGTGTGTATGTGCGAGAGAAAGACAGTGAGAGAGGGCGAGTAAGAGTGAAAGACACTGTGTATGTGAAAGAACGAGAGAGGGAGGGGCGATGATATATAGACAATGACAACAACAGTGACCCGAGACGCTTGTCACGATTCTAACTTCACCCCGTTTTCTAATCTATGTACATGCTACGTGACCACATTTTGGCCGAGATGGATGTACAATGTGGTCAATCGACAAGCCCCATTAATCCACGACCAAATCGTATAGATGAAATAAGTACCTTAAATAGAAGGCACTTTCCACGAGTGTTACGACATACGGATTTTACGACAATAAATCCTGCTACTATTTTCTGTTTAGTTTACTTCAAAAATGTATTCATGCACGAAATCGGGTAAAAGTCGGTTGAAGATAAACTAAATTGGCTGATAAAAACAATACACCCGAAAGCATTATTAATGGCCCACACACAATCGAATAGCTAGTTTGAAAAGTATGGGTCATTCCGTGTTAAATCAACCAATTGCGGGAAAATTTGTCAGACAAACATTTTGGTGCGAATTTTTTTTTCCGAGTGGAAGATAGACACAAATGATGAAACAAGCCCATATATTAAAGACAAGTAGTCATTGTTTCATCCAATTTTGTTCACTAGGGGTCATAATTAGAAATCTCGCTAGTGATTTTGGCCAACTTCAGAGTGCTATCTCCAATTGAGACATGGACGTCGACTCCAAGTTAAAGCATATTCAGCTCATGTTAATGTGATACATGGCAAGAGCATATTTCTCAAAAATTAAGATTTTGACATACAAAAAATGTAAAATCCGAAGATTACATTATGGTCGCATATTTAAGGTCCATCATCATGTCGAATAAACTCCCTAGGGTCCTTCAATTCCATGGATCCAGATGATTTTTATTGCGCACCAGGACAAATAATAATTTTATACTGTGGGAGAAATAAGCATTTGAATATTTGTTAAGTGGTTCATAAATGTTATTTCAGGTTCAACAACCCTGATTTATATACTGCCTAGGTGAAACCCCCAACAATAACATAATTAAATGAATTGGAGAAAAATTCTCAGATGGGATGCAAATAGAAAAACAGCGCTTCTCTGTATCTGGTTGTTTAATGCTATAGTTCCACCTTTTACGTTTATGCAAGTGAGCTTTATAACGCATCACAGATACCCCAATCATAACTTTCCCATTTCTCTATTGCAGTTGTCTGCTCATTGGCATGTATAATTAAAGAAAGGGGGACCAGTTTATTTACTGCTGCCATACATAACAATAAATCATATAGTAAGATTGTCCACACATGAATGTTGATAATTTTCACCCAATTATTGCTGTAATTTTTGGCACAGTGAAAGTGTTAAAGATGCATATTTAATTACCAAGGTATTGTAACTATTTTCTAAATACATGCCATATAAAAGCTCCCTAAGTCTTATTTGAATGTAATTTGACCTTTTGACTATTACTTTATTCTCTTCTCTGTGCACAGCAAATAAGATCGTCTTACTATGTGTCTCTCACATGAATTTTGACATTTGAAAAATGTAAAATCGGACGATTGCAAACTTGACCCAAATTTAAGATCCATTATTTTGTGGTATAAAATCGCTTGGGGTCCTTCAATTGCATTCTACACCAGGAAATATACGAATATAGGCAATAGCTTTTATACTTAAAAAAAGTAGATGTTATTTAAGATTCATTCATAGCAATATATTATATACAGAATATCTTGTATACTCTGGAAGAAATTAGTATCAAACATTTTTACCGAAATCACTTTTTTTCTCTAATGCATTCTTTGCCATTGTTATAAACACATTAACTTGGGCTGAAAAAGCTTAAATTTGTAGAAAATGTTTAGAGCTGCCACCATTCTACTTGCCACTTGTAACACCATAAAGTTTCTCTCTCTCGCTCTCTATCTATCTATCTCCATCCATCCTCCATCCATCCATCCATCCATCCATCCATCCATCATCCATCCATCCATCATCCATCCATCCATCCATCCATCCATCCATCCATCCATCCATCCATCCCAAAATCCATCCATCCATCCATCCATCCATCCATCCATCCATCCATCCATCCATCCATCCATCCATCCATCCATCCATCCATCCATCCATCCATCCATCCATCCATCCATCCATCCATCCATCCATCCATCCATCCATCCATCCATCCATCCATCCATCCATCCATCCATCCATCCATCCATCCATCCATCCATCCATCCATCTATCATCCATCCATCCATCCTATCTATCTATCTATCTATCTATCCTATCTATCTATCCATCTATCTATCTATCTATCTATCTATCTATCTATCTATCTATCTATCTATCTATCTATCTATCTATCTATCTATCTATCTATCTATCTATCTATCTCTGTCTCTGTGTCTGTCTCTGTCTCTGTCTGTCTCTCTCTCTCTCTCTCTCTCTCTCTCTCTCTCTCTCCTCTCTCTCTCTCTCTCTCTCTCTCTCTCTCTCTCTCTCTCTCTCTCTCTCTCTCTCTCTCTCTCTTACGTTCATCCTCACGGAGATAAGTCTTATGTGAATATATGTGCAAATTTATCTGCATCATTGAGTTATCGCTCAATGCGATAATGCGATTTTATATAAGTTCCGTCTTGGCCATTGCTTTTACTGAGGTGTACAGATGTGGAAATAGGATAGCTTGTATACAACACATAATACAATTTTTCATGAATACACAAGCCAAGAGCTAATGTACTACCTTGATGAAGGGTCGATTATAATGTTTGGCTGTCAGGAAGGTTTTTTCGAGAACTGCGAATAAATACTTCGCAAATTTGATGGCTTTGGTATCTTAATGAGGATTTTTATGTTACGAAATCACAATGTGATCGCTGATAATAAGTCATACGTTTCCGTGGAAGTATTAGCAATAGTCATTCCCGAAAACTTATCATTCAGTTTACTTGCTGAAGTTGCCTCGGCTGATCTGATCAATGTTTGCGTGGCATTTGGTAATCATGACTCTTGCCAACCCATGTGTTCAGTGCGGATTTGATAATCCCTATAGTACACAGAGCCAACCAGCGGTTAAAATGGTTATTGCACGCATATGCTACAATACCTATCATCGATTCCAGCCTCAGTCCCAGACGTTGTGGCACCACTTATAGATCACCGCCGCTGGACGCTGGATCAGAAATGTGCTCTACGAATATTTTCCATCATCGTTTTTCATAAAGCCAATTTCTGTGAATGTTATGTTAGGGCTGACATCGCTCAAAATACGGTCTCTCCGTGGGGGACTATAACATGTTCTATAAGTTGAAGAACAGGTAAACTTTATTGATAATAAACAAAGACACAACTAGAGAGAGACGCTGCTCAATAACTACTACACCGAAACAGGTGACGTCAGTGTCACCTGACATGGTCTCTTATGATACTAATCATAACGTTCGTTACATCCCCTTTTCTCTGGATGTTATCACTGACATTTTTAAAGTAATTTAAACTGTTAAACAAAATGTTCTCACATCCGCAAGTGAAACACATAATATACACCTCAGTCACTAAATCTTGCGGGCTTCATGACTTGTCGACCTGATTGAGTCACTACAACCGATGGAGGAGGGTCGGCATCTCCTTTTACCTCGATTACCTGGCGGCTCACGTTGGGTTTAGAAAGACTGGTTACTGGTTTTGTTGTAGCAGCAGGTTTGTCACTATCGCCTTGTGTGTTAATATCCGCATTGTGTTCACTGGGCACAACTGTCTCAGTCACAGTCTCATTGACTCTTTTGAGATGCCGTCTGTTTCTGGGATACTTTCAAGAAGGAGTCTTCACCATGTACGATCTACCTGTAACATCACCCGATCCCTCAATGGTTCCCTTTAACCACTCTTTAGAGAACTTTTCAGCTGGTTTAATACCCACAGTGTCGCCCACTTTCAGTTCTGTCAGAGGTTGGTAGGAGGCAAACTTGTCATAATTTTGTTTCATTTGTGACTTATACAGTTCATTCTTTGCTTGAAATGCCTGTGGGTCGTTTAAGTGTGGTTTCGGCAGTCTCAAACTCGTTGGTAGCAATGTCTTGGTTCGTCTGTTGAAAAGTCTCTGAGCAGGTGACTCTCCTAGATACTGAGTTGTAGTGTTCCAAAATTCCAAATTGGCAAGATAAGGAACTGTTCCGTCCTTCTGAGCTTTTATGATCAGACTTTTAGGGGGATTTAACGGCATTTTCCACCTTCCCATTGCACTGGGGGTACATTGGTGAAGAAGTGTGATGGGTAAACTGCCAGTTTTCAGCAAACTTTTTAAACTTGTCACCGGCGAATTGAGGTCCATTGTCACTGAACACACAACATCTGGTATCCCATTACTGGAAAACTGCTTTCTCAGTTTGTGAACGATTTTGTGTTTTCCAAAGAGTCGATACCAGCAAAATTTAAGAAATAGTCAACACACACTAGGAAATCTTTATCAGCAATGGTAGCAATATCCACACCGACCTTTTGCCATGGACGATCAGGTGTATCATGCTGATTTGGGGGTTCTTTGTGTTGTTGCTTTTGAAACGCATTGCAAATATACTCTTGGACAGGAAATCTTTGACTTCAGACGTCATCCCCTGCCAGAAAACAGATTCGCGTGCACTGCGTAAGCAACCTTCTACACCTATGTGTGAGGAGTGGAGCTGATTGATTATGTGTTTGTGCAGGGTGGGAGGAATAACAACCCTGTCACCCTGAAATACAACTCCATCACAAACAGATAGTTGATCTGTAATGCTGTAGTATGGCTTGAATTCTTTTGGCGCTTCTTCTCTCTTTGAAGGCCATCCATGCGTGATTGCAGTATAAGTATCATATTCACCTCATAGATTTCCTTCTCAGCCGGGTGAAGAAGTGGTTTCCCAGGTAACTAGGCATCAGAAAATTCAGTGAGAATTATATCCTGGTTCAAAGACTTGTAAGAGCTGACAGACAGGTAATTCTGTCTGTTTACTGTTACGAGTTCCATCTTTTGAATGGCATTGCTCCCCAGTATTGGCATACGTTTCGCCTTGTCATCATCTATTATGTGACAAAGTACTCTGTATCCTTGAGCAATTTTTGGATTAATCATTAGCACAAGCAGTTCACAAACTGTTTTATCACTGATTTCTCCCATATACATGTGCAGATCAGTTGATCTTGTTATGTCGATCTGTGCTTTCTTTGTGTCTGTCAGTATACTCATTGGAAGTATGTTACAGGTTGCACCGCTGTCAAGCTGAAACTTAACTAGCTTGCCACTAACTTCCATAGTTGCGAATTCTTTGCAGCTAGCTGTTGCTAGGTCATAACCGTTGATTGACTTAACATATGGGAAATCATCTGCACGTTGATCAGAGCTTATCTCTAGAGTCTTTACACTCTTTCCATGTGAGTAGGCATGTCCTGATGAGGCGCTTGCCAGTTTCATCCTTGTGATGAGGCTGAGAGCGATACAGGTTTTCTTCCTCTTCGAGTAGTTGAATATTTGTGACTGGTCACAACACTGAGTCATTTGGCATAAGTTGTTTGACAGCTGTCATGGTAGGCTCCGCTGCCTTGCAAATATTTATGCATTTAGTGAGATTTAAGACCTGGTTTAGACACACCACACACTATTCTGTCTTTGATGAGAGAGTCACATTATGTCTCAAACTCACATGTTTTTTGCCTTTCGAGTGTCTAGTTGGGTTTTGGTAAGTCAGCGTAGAGTTCCCACGACTCGCGCCATTTCTTCCACGTCGCAGCAAGATTTCTGCTTTCGAAATCGAGATTATCCGGCGGTTTCACAGCAGATTCAGCCATAATGAGCACCAAGGTATATCCACAATACTAGTAGTGGTAGTATACTCACTTCTGACTCCATGTAACATGTTCTATAAGTTGAAGAACAGGTAAACTTTATTTATAATAAACAAAGACACAACTAGAGAGAGACGCTGCTCAATAACTACTACACCGAAACAGGTGACGTCAGTGTCACCTGACATGGTCTCTTATGATACTAATCATAACGTTCGTTACAGATACCTCAAATAGGCATACAATGTGTTTAATGGATTGATAATGGTAGTGTTGATTTGCTTTTACGGCCTCGTAGTGCTAAGAACTTTGGGGGCTATTCGTACATCTTGACCAAAACCCATAGCTTGGCCCCATGAAGAAGTTAAAAGGTGAACGCTCCTTTTACACATCTCATCATCACACCTAGAATGACATATGATCGACATTACAGTAATTTACCATCAAACACTCATGAAGACAAAGTGCATAAGGAACTCCCAGCGTGCATTAAATGACTCAGCTGAGCTATATCTTCAAAGTCATGGTCTGCTTGGCAAGCACTTAATGATACAATAACAAGATGTGATTTCCGTTACGAACCCTGTCAAAGCAGAAATTGGGATGATTTATACGATCCACTGTAACCAGTTTGTTAGGACGTGCATATTGGATATCTATACCGTATCATTGTGTCGTATCGTTTGTGGTGTGGTGATGTGCCAACACGCACTTTAGCTTGTTGATGAAGGAACACGAACTTTAGGCGTAGGTTTTAGAAGAAACTTAAACTTTATTGTTCACTATGACTTAAGAATTTAAGGTGGAGCTTTGCCTAATAGATGGAGAGAGAAAGTGTCATGAGGCCAGGATAAAACTGTTTTTTAAAGGTCAAAGTGATTCCAATGACTCACGACTATCCCAATTCTCATGGGAACATGCAGTAGCCTGGTCAGAGGTTGGGCGTGGCTATAAAATATGTGATATGTTTGAGAAGGAGAGGTAGCAGCTGGCAGGTGACACGTAGGTAACTCGTGGGAATGACCTAGCTGGGCAAGTTATGATGATGGACAATGTTGTGGCATAATGTTCTTTTGACACTCAACAATTGGCCGGCGTTAAAGTTGTAACTCGGTTTTGAAAAGTCCTAATCTAGCTTGTACTATTCAACTGGCCATTTCACTGATGTGATGATTCATCACACTTTGTTGGGCTTCTATGTGCAACACTGATATCCGTACTAAAACGCTGAACAAAATCGCCGTTGTAATTCAAAGTAATAACATCTAGATGGCACTGACACAGCTCTTTTTGATTTCATTACTGGCTTCAGATAGAGCCGTTGGCGGAAGACGCCACAGCTTACATACACAGGGTCACGTGACCACACGGTGTGAATGGGAAATGTGCGATACGAGGGCGTAGTCTATCCTTCACCAACTCGGGACTTGGTCGCAGTTCTCCACTCTTTCCTGTCCAGCATCTGGGTCCTCATCCCCCCTGTGTAAATGAGGCCAACATCCCGCCGCAAAGTGTCGATGAATCTGGCTCGCCGCCGTCCGCTTCAAGTGCCATGCGCAGCATCCTGGTATAGACACCATCAAGGGATTTCTCTTGCTGTACAGTTAAGGTCCATGTCCCGTAGAGCGGGGTAGGTGGGACTCGTAGTCTTGGACGGCAGCTCACCTAGGAGAAGAAAAACTCTGAGTTCAAACTTGGGTAGGTGGGGCTCGTTGTCTTGGACGGCAGCTAAACTAGGGGAAGGAAAACTCTGATTTCAAACCCCCAGCTGGGTCAAGCAGTAAGATCTTCATCGGCGGACTTCATAATCTGGTATTGGCAAACCAGCGGCAGGGAAGGCAACGTCTCAAGCCTTCAAGGACGGAGGAGGTACGTTAACGCACCCAACGACCGAGACACAGGTGACGGCCAAGCCTTAGGGGGATGAGTGCAGCAGTGTGCCAACCGCAGGCTCGGATGAGAGATCTGGCGAATCCTCATCTGTACCCAGCCACGAATGGACTATGGATTTCTCTACGGCGATTTGGTTATAAGTACAATATTTGATGTCAAATAACATCAATTAGGTATTGTTGCATGTTAGCATGTTTGTCCTGTTGTCGTGTCAATGGCATCATTCTGGCACTGATGCACAGATATTACATCACCTAACTTGCAAATATGTCTATATGTATTCTGTCTGATCTATTATATGACTGATGTCAGCTAATCGATGAGCGTTGCAAAATACTAAGTCAGCGATAGGCACTAAACTCTGTATCAGCACTTGCCAATTTGCAATTCAAATATATCACCCTATTCGATTCGATTGTAATTATGTCAAATTATTGGTTTGGATTGTTCAACTAGCATGTCGCAATATATATTACCCTGCCGAACACAAGTAAGTTGATTTCGGTACGAAGATCATCGATGCAGGAAAAGTATCACTACTTGCTTAAGGAATTGCTTTACTGTAAATCATCTATGGTTAGTCAATAAAAAAGACAAAGCCCGTGGATATAAAGGCAATTTCTGGTTAGGTTGAAAAATAGGGCACACAACAAATGTTTTTGGCTTCCATGCGCCGCAAAAGCAATTACGTATCCTTATTATGGACAATAGTAACCAATGGCAGCGCTGGCCACAAATATTCAGACGTGTATTGCCATGGGATGGAATCGGCATGGCAAGGTATTGGCCGTTATTGCAAACATAGTCTATTGCCAAGCACAATCAGCTGAGAACAAATGACATTCCCAGTAATACAATCCAGGAGCTTAATTACACACCATATCATGCTGTTAATGTAACAAACAGCATTCAGCATTAGTACAACGTGTACATCGCTGCCCCTCGAGAGCCAATCGTGCAAAAAGTATTAGCATACTCTCTACATAGCGGAAGCGACAAGCAATTACATGCGACGAGCTCTTAGTCGGAAAACTAGTCTCTAGATGTTTGAAATATCATCACAAATCATCCTACATATCACCCCAATGCGCACACAGTGTTATCAGTCTTTATACGTAGGTTACGGGTGCAATACAAATCCAATTATGTGCTTTATGGTGACCCAACCGCTGCCTTATCGTGACGTTGACAACTTAACGTCATTCTACTCTCTTACCAGGGCACCAGAGCGACTGGTATTTATATGAAATACCGTAACATTAACTGAGAAAATCATAATATTGCATTTATTGTTTCGATTACGTTGAATAACAAGGTTATGTCCATGTTTTTATATCCGTGCAAAGAGAGGCTGTTATATATGACACTTAATAAGCAATGCTTCAAAGCTCCAACGACTGGAATTACCACCGGGAGCAGTATTATGCGATATATGATACCGAGTTTTCTATGTGGTATGTCGGCAGGCAAAAATACTAACACACTACATGCTCGACAATATGACCTTCCGTCAAGCAGCAATGGAACACTAAGCTACCTGGTTCACACGGGATGTGTCTGCCATGTTGTCGTTGATTGCCAGCAAACGATGTCAAACATTGCGGTGTTTACGATAAATTTAAACATGCACTACTTGATGCGATGTGATAGTAACTGGACGTTACTGTGTCCAGTGATGACGGTAAACAGCCTATTCATCATGTCACATGGACTTAGATATCTATCAGCTAATAATTGACATTTGTTTTGGCTAGCTGACTGAGTATATAAATAATTCAAAACTCAATACAACAGGATCCACCAAATATTCGCGTCTACGTATCTGTCTCCTATTTCAACTCACATTGTCATCAGCGCGCATATATGAACGTCCACAACTAGAGATGACAGCATAAATATAAACATAGCTCATTGCATGATTTAAAAACGGACACGGGTTCTATATCCTATGAAACCTCAGGAGACCTAGCTATATCGTAACAGATCGTGAAAATATCTCATCAACCGCCATAGCCCGTCAGTAGGGAAGACGGCTTTATGTGGTAGCGTTGGGCACTAAGTGACAGCCAGCTACTTCTCATAAGCAGACAGCAGGTGCATCCGCTAATGCGATAATGGATTTTCGTAATTAAGGTCAGTCACCAGCTATACTTTACTCTTTCGTGTCCGAGAGTAGCATACTATTTGGATATTTATACACCAGCTGCCTTAAATGTTCCCATTTGAGGTCAGTTTCATATGCAATCCATCTTTTTTTCATTCTTTTCTTCAT
>CM067349.1:53351411-53462765 GCA_034190875.2 Urechis unicinctus | reverse complement strand
TGAATATCCACCGAGATCAGGGTATAGTGGAACGCTTTAACCGAACCCTGGCTTTGGTCACCAGTATGCCGTAGAGTTAAGGGATACTGGAAAACGATCAACTGAGTGGGTTTCTCGACTGCAGGCTGTAGTCTCTGCGATAAATAATGAGGTGACCCGCTTGAATGGAAAAAAACCTAAAGATGCTATGAAGGCAAAACGAGTTGCACAAAAGCCATCTGCAGTCGTACCAGGGTGCCCTCTGGGGGTCAAAGAGCAAAAGCTTCCCTCTGATGCTGGCGTTCGCTACCTCTACCAGCCTGGTGAGGCAGAGCAAGACCAGCGTCGGCGGGCCACTGACCCTGTGTGGTCACTCAATGTTTACCGGATTGGAAGCTCTGTCACTAAATCTGGTAAACCTGTACTATACTATTTGTTGGATGGACCTCTCCGTGGCTTTGTAAAGGAGGAGTTGCTTGTGGTGCCGTCCGATACCCAGTTGCCGCCAGACGGTATTATCAATTAGACTAATAGATATCTATATATATAACAATGGTAGGATTTGACAATAAGTGCCCATGGATATTACTCGGGAAGAAAGACCCCTGTAACAGGCCCTGTACGCAAGAGCAAGAGTTTTGTAATTTACACAGATATAAGATTAAACATGGTGTCATTAATCGTCTTTGTACGGGTTGTCAGAAGGCTATAAAAAATAATAAGGTAGGATTGTGTATGGATTGTGTGTTCGATAAAGTCAACCACAGTCGTCTTCGTCAAAAGAAAAAAATTGCTTCACAACGGCCTATAGCTGGGGACACTGACTCGCCAGTTAACGCCACTGAACGGGGATTCCCCACTGTATAAAAATAGAAATCTTGTGGCGCTGTCAACAACATTGTTTGGCGGTCAGGCCTATGTGCGACGAAGCTTGGCACCTTGTCAGAGACTGGTGTTTACTGCATAGGTCAAAGTCCGCTCGCTGTATTGTCATTGCCTTTTGTGTATCAACGAATTCTCTTTTAGACTAATGGAACGGTATAGTAAACATGACTAATAATCAGCGGGCACGTGAAGCCCAAAACGATTATGTTTCAATTCACGGTTTTAAGCCTCCTTATCCACGCTCTAAGGTTGCACTCAAAGCACTCCAAGTGCGTAATGAATATGACCGTACATACAAGAGTCCCTGCCCCACGCAGACCTGTCCCTGACCCACGCATCCCCGCAACCCAGTCCCCAGTCCCCACAGCGCGTCTTGCCTTCAAGAAGACTAAGTGGGCTGTTAAAAACTATTTGCGTGGATGGGTGATGAACGTTCCTGAGTCTCACCCCCTTAGCTCGGACCTTACGATGTTCTTTAAGGGCATGCGTCGGAAGATGCATAAAGTTTTGACTGGTGAGCTAGAAGAGCTAGGTGGAATCAAGTGTCAGTTTGCCCTTAAGGTAAGACTCTCCAAGCACGCCGATGATGACAGCACTGAGTATTTTGAGCCTGTGTTGCGAAATAAGCAGCAGGTGGTTCTCTCCTCAGAAGACATGGATGTTGCGTTGGACCAGAGTGTTGTTAATATCCAAGAGCGGTTGGAGAAGTGGACCAACCAAGGTTCTGGCTGGGAGTTTGAGGCGGTCACAACTCTGTGGATTGATATTGCCAACTACCAACCGTTGAAGGGTGGCTCCTACCTGCGACTTCCGGCTGAGCTGGCGGCTAAGCAGGCCATCATAAATGTAAAGAACTGGGACGACTTCTGCATTCTATGGGCTGTTGTAGCCGCTCTGCACCCGGTAGCCAAGAACCCACAGTGACCATCAAAATATAACATTCAGTGGCTCTTAGATCTGCTGGAGGGTGCAGGTGTAGAATATCCTACACCGGTGTCGCATGTTGAGAAGATAGAAAAGCATGCTAACCTAGCCTTGAACGTTTTTGGCTGGGATGGGAAGACCACTATCGTACACCGCATCAGTAAGCACTCTGGTACCCGTATAAACCTCATGCTGATTGAGAAGGACGGCAAGTTTCATTACACGCAAATCAAAGACCTGAACCGCTTGCTGTATGACCAGACGAAACATAAAGAGCGCAAGTTCTTCTGTGAGCTATGTCTGCATGAATATACATCAGAGGGTCTGCTCCTGGTGCATAAGCCTGAGTGTATGGGGATAGGGCAAACTGCTGTGCGAGTGGATATGCCTGAGGAAGGCAAGAACATATTATCCTTCCAGAACTGGCAGAAACAGCTTGCTGCACCCTACGTCATCTATGCTGACTTTGAAGCGCTCACAGTGAAGCTTCGGGGTCCTGCGCTTAATCCTGGTAAGAGCAACACGCAGAGAACGCAGGAACACCAAGGATGCGGCTACGGCTATGTGGTTGTTCGTTGTGACGGTAAGACCGAACCCCCTGTGGTTTACAGAGGAAGCGATACTGTGGAGAAGTTCTTACAGGCTCTGCAGCAGGAGGAGCAAAAGATCAAAGCAGTTCTGTCCAAGCCTGTCCCTATGCGGATGACTCGGGAGGATAGAAGGGCACATAAGGCTGCAACTCACTGTCATGTGTGCAAGAAAAAACTGGGCTGTGACTCTGTTCACGATCACTGCCATATAACAGGCTTGTACAGAAGGCCAGCCCATAACGTGTGTAACCTGAAACTTCGGCTGAGTCCCAAGACAACACCCATCCCTGTGGTGTTCCATAACCTGCGGGGCTACGACTCCCATCTCTTGATGCAGGGTATAAGCAAAGTGGAGGGGAACATCAACTGTATCCCCAACAACATGGAGAAATATATCTCCCTGTCGCTTGGACAGTTGCGCTTCATTGACAGTGCACAGTTTCTCCTGGCCTCGCTTGATAAGCTGGTGTCTGCTAACAACCCAGATGCCTTTGCTGTGACGGCGGAATATGAGCCAGACCAGATGAAGCGGCGGTTGCTATTGCGTAAGGGAGTCTTCCCCTATGAGTTCATGGACAGCTGGGATAAGTTTGATTTCCCTCTGCCGCCAATCCAGGAGTTCTACAGCAAGCTCTCTGAGGAGGGTATATCTACTGTAGACTATGCCCATGCACAAAAGGTCTGGAGCGTGTTTGCGTGTAAGAACATGGGTGACTACCATGACCTGTACCTGCGGACAGATGTACTGCTCCTGGCAGATGTATTTGAGGTGTTCCGCAAGACCTGTCTTAAGCAGTATGGGTTGGATCTGGCCCATTACTATACCAGCCCCGGTTTTTCATGGGATGCTTTGCTTAAGAGCACAGGCGTGGAACTCGAGCTACTCACCGACTATGACAAGCACCTGTTCATTGAGAAAGGTCTACGCGGCGGTATAAGCATGGTGTCGCGCCGCCACGCTAAGGCCAATAACCCGCTCGTGGATGACTTTGACCAGGATAAACCAACGAGCTACATCCAGTACCTTGATGCTAAAAATTTGTATGGGTGGGCTATGAGTCAGCCTTTGCCAACTGCGGGTATTGAGTGGGTGGCTCGGCCGGAGGATCTACAGATACAGGACCACCCAGATGATGCCGAGACTGGATACATACTTGAGGTTGACTTGGAGTATCCTACTGCACTTCATGACGAGCACAACGACTACCCGCTGGCTCCGGAGCGGCTTCTTGTAGAGAACGACTGGTTGTTTATCTATCAGAAGAACCTCCTGGGCGAGTTGGGTGGCACCCTGGGCGAGGTTGAAAAGCTGGTGCCAAACCTGCGGAATAAGGAGAAGTATGTGGTGCACTACAGGAACCTCAAGCTGTATCTGTCTTTGGGGATGAGACTTACCAAGATCCATCGAGCACTTGTCTTCACCCAGAGCCCCTGGATGGAGCCTTACATTCAGATGAATACAGATCTGCGTAAGGTGGCCACCAGCGACTTTGAAAAGGACCTGTATAAGCTTATGAACAACTCTGTGTTCGGTAAGACTATGGAGAACCTCCGCAGGCGGGTCAATGTCAAGATTGTGCGATCTACAGAAGAAGAAAGAATGCGTAGGCTTATTGCAAGTCCCGTCTATGCGCGTCATCAGGTGTTTGATAATGACCTGGCCGCTCTGCACATGCACAAGACTCACCTGGTACTGAACCGTCCGGTGTATGTGGGCATGTGTATACTCGACCTCTCCAAACACCTGATGTACGACTTCTATTATAATACCATGAAGCCCAGATACGGCAAGAACCTTGGCTTGTTGTACACAGATACGGATTCGCTGCTAATGGAGATACGCACGCCTGACGTGTATGCTGACATGAAGGAAGATGTCCATCTCTTTGACACCAGCAACTTTCATCCCTCCCGTAGTCTCTACAGCAGTGTGAACAAGAAGGTTCTGGGGAAGATGAAGGATGAGTGTGCTGGCGTGCACATCAAGGAGTATGTTGGTCTGCGCCCTAAGATGTACTCGATCTTGATGTCGAGTCGGGATGAGATCAAAAAAGCAAAAGGTGTGAAGAAGGTGGTGGTGAAGAAGCATCTACGACACGCTCAGTACGTTGAGTCACTGTTCGCCAAAAAACAGTTTCGCCACGGAATGAACATGCTCAGGAGTGACTGCCATAAAATATATGGGCTCCACGTTAACAAGGTGTCTCTCTCCCCCTTTGACTCAAAGCGGTGGATAGCTCCAGGTGGTGTAGACACTCTGGCCTATGTGCACGCGTCGATATTTTGAACATATGAGGGCTGAGGTATAGAATGAGCACCGATAAACATATGGGGTAGGCCAAGCTGCAGGCAGACGTGGAACATATATGGGAGGAGAAGGTGGACCTTGAGATTGAGGTGAGGGATTTGGAATCAAAGTATGAGGACCTTTTGGAGCGCGTGAGTCGTTTAGAAGAGCTTATTCCTCAGGGTCCTGATGTAGAGGAGAAGGTGAGGGAATTGGAATCGAAGTATGAGGAACTTTTGGAGCGCGTGTGTCGTTTAGAAGAGCTTATTCCTCAGGGTCCTGTTGTAGATTGTTGACATTGCTGTCGCCCTCTTTAGTGGGCCTATACCATAGGGGCTGGAAGGGCTGGGCTCATATGGTATAGTATAGGGGGGAGGTGCGAGCGGTTCGCTGGCTCATGTGAGTCACCCTGTATATGTGTGTTTTCTGGGTTGCTGTATTAGATTGCTGTGCTCGTACCCCCAGTCTCTATACTACTGTACCAATGTACCCTATGTTAGATATTGTACAATATTAAATCGACAGGTGTAATATGCCAAGATATATCCCCCACATAGATTATACCCGGTGTTAAATTGGCCTGGGCTGTTTTATACCGCGGGTATATTATAGGCTAGGCAATTTTAAACCCCACGGGGCCAGATTAAACCCCAAATACCCAGCCAGACCCAAAATATTCGAGGAAAATATTATTTGCATTTTTGACTATTAAATTGTGCGTAATTGTGATTTCTTTTCATCACGATTTACCAACTTGGGTGCTTCAACGTTGACATACAACACAATGAGTTGGACATTTTCACTTTGGCAAACACATTATCCTGCCATTAACCTTGTGAATATGTTTCTGAGAAATGATGTTCCAAACATATATCTAAACGCTGGTAACCACATTAAAGTGTTCCGACACATTCTCAACGTGCAATGTGTGCACTGACAAGCTTTGAAGACTAAAGCTTGCAGGATATGTAAGCCCCTGTGCTGACTGTCATATCTCTTTGATAGTTTGAAGCGCGCATAGCAGCTTACTTGATAGTCTTCTAATTGCAACATGTATGCGCGTACGATGTGCTAGTTAAATGCCGAAATGAACTCGTCACTCTATTATATTGTATTTAAAACTCGTTGTTGATCCTCATCCAGTCATATGCGTTTGATATCAAATAATCAAATAAAAAACTAAAGGAAAAATATGACAACATAGCTGAAAAAGATATGTAAATCTCGTCGTATTATCAGACATATATTTCCCAGACCTCATTGGCCTGATTCAGTCACAGTTAACATATATCTCCAAATTCCTTGAATTGTTTATTATTTAAGCCTAATATGTTTAATTGATAATTCATAATAACATGGAGTAAAGAAGCCACTCAGAACACATAGGGTATAACAGCCCTTCTTGAGGCAGGTAATTCAGTCTTGAACTTCTCCTGATACCACCTGTGAGTGAGGAATCCAGCCAACGTCTGATTAGAGAAAACAAATATGGCAACGCTCCACAACGTTCTGTGCGTCAGCCCGGCAATCAGTAAAAAAGCTGTGTATATAAGCATCTCCATGGTGTAGTGAGGACATGATACAAGCTCAAACCATCCACCTGAAGGCAGCACATGCCCCTGGGACTTTACTTTACCTGCAAAGCATCAGATAATATATTAGATTTGACAGAAACCACAACTGTTTCTTAACTGCTCCACATCATCATCATTGTTGTCGTCGTCATGATCATCATGATCATCACGATCATCATCATCGTAATCATCTTAGACAAGCATGTCAAGAAGCAAGATGATTGGTTTGAAGGAAGGATGCTAGCACAAGTACTCACCCTTAGGGTCTTTACGAAGGTTAGCCAACTGGATATGAATCCTGTTGTGATGCCAGCTTGCCCAGATGAACAAGAGAATGCCTACGATGTGATGTAACTTAATCACTTCATATAATGAGGTCACTCGAGCTAAAATAAACCCAGAGAAAACATACATTATACATGCTCACAACTTAAGGCCATCAGACCTGGGAGTTCTACTGTTATTTGCAATGATTAACTATGACTTAGAATCATATATAATGGTAAGTTGACAACAAGATGGGTTTCACTGGGATAGTTACAATAGCATGATGCAAACTTACAGTTTTTTGGGTTGGTTAACATTACCTTACAATCACATGGTGTACACTCAAACGATATGACAAGACTTTATGATAGAATTTAATGTTAAATATTGTGATCAAAAGCAGACTTTAAGGGGCACAGATCCCTCCAATTATGTCACACTGGCTTCCCTATCAACCAAAATATATGGTATGCTGAAAGATATTTGCAAGTACATTTATAACATTCTACCAGCAATACTGACAAAATATGCCTCCTATTGGATTCACACATCCCTAAGGTCAAGGGCGCTGATGACTTCCCTAATCCAAATTTTAAATCTACAACTTAGTAAAACGTCAGGTAGGGCAGATTTTTTAGTTTGCAAGGAAATATTTACATAATGGAGGTTGGTGTAATATTTTGGACTTGTTTTGAAACAGACTGTGCCACCAAAGGGATTGTATAAGTTCTGCTGAATAGGAGAGGTAAAAATTAAGCAAGGCATGGTGATAAAAGCAACAGTCTAAATGGAATAGTCAGCACTTGCTAATGTGACAAATGAAGGAGAGAGGGGATTTGGTTACAATTTAATGTTCAGAGAGTCGATAGAAACTAATTTTTGTAAGGTCAATTGGTGCCTGTGTATTTCAATAAGAGTACCATCGTCTATTTGTATACAGGTGTTGTATTACCCTGATCACTGGTAAGCAGAGGTGCCTCACAGAGCACAGCGAGTGGGAAGGTGAAATATATGATGATGCCAATCGAGTAATGCGCTAGGTTCATAGTGGATGGGGAGTAGACGCTGACACACGCGGACTCGAGGCATCGTCTCGCAGTCTGTGTCAACATCATGCCAATCAAAAGCACACTCGAAAACGCATCTGAAAACAGAACGTAATCAAATTACAAGGTCAGTTAATATTACCCAAGATTATCCATCTGAAAATACATAACTATTTAAGATTTTTGGGGGTGATGATTACAACAAAAAGACTGTGACAGCTCTTTATGGAGTTGAGCCCTACTCACCTGTGTTGACACTGTGTTCACTTCCATGGTTTATCCATTCGACCATAGTAATAAGCCAGCTAGGTGACTGGTATCCCGCTATAACCACTGCCCCAATCAAGATAGTCATCACACCATTTATCAATGTTCCGACTATGTAGAAATGTAGAAACCAACTGTTACAACATAGAATTGAACAAGTGATATGTATTAAAAGTCTGTAAATAAACCATTAGCCCATTAATAAATTTCACTCGAGAGACTTAATGTGTGTTTCAGCTGTAGTCATCAGCTTAGCATAAGATCTTGGCCAAGAACTTAAGAACCAAGGCCTTGAAGAAGAACATGATTTCCTTTGTCAATGTACATTGATTTGCAAACAGCTCATAAAAGCAAGATAAACTCTTGAATGAGACAAGCTGCTTGGTTATTGAAATTTAACAGACATACTGCTATGGGTTAACTTGAGTTCCCTGAAATGGTCAATGCAGAGTTTAGGTCAGTGGAGATGCATAGAGCTAGATGGTGAAGGCAGGTGCTGACTCGCGGCCGTTAATTAATTCACAACATCTTTAATTAGCCATTCAAGGCACAGCCAGGACTGAATACTGAATAAGGTATGGTCACAAGAATAGTACGGCTGCTTGACTAAATCACCAACATACATAGTTTATCTACAAACCCACGTCTCAGATACGTTTGTTCAAATTGACAAGTGGGCTTATTAATGAACAAACTAAAAAAACATTCAAGTCATACAAGGAATATTCATGAATTATGGCATTGAAACAGCCAATTGAGTGACTCGGCTAATTTGCATCTCTGTCTTTTATTGACATCACATTTGCACTGAATCCATTGCCATTGCTCAACCAACTAAGTGACTACCCATGGAGCATATGGGGGAAGCTAACGTACTAATGTTACCCGGTAGCGACTGAAAATCGGTGAAAACAAACACCATCACACGTTGTGAATATTAGCAATCTGATGGTTTACTTGCTTCTCCATCATTATCATTACGCAATTGTCACGCCAAACATAGAAGTAATGAATGTAGAAATGTTAAAAAGGATTCCATTGCAGAGACAATTCCATTGCTGTATGCCTTGAATCACCGAGTACCTCTTGTGCCCAATATTGATTAAGTTTCATTTATGCGTTTGTGGTTAATCGTGTTTCAGAGCTAAAAATACACGAATAGAACCCACTCCATGAGCGCCTTGTGAACGTATAGCAAACAAATACCATGTGACCTTATATTTATCAAAATGGTGGTTATCGCAACAAGATTTTTCGAATCAATATATTAATGGAATTTCTTATAGAACCGCAGCGATCGAGGGGTAAACATTTGGCGCAGTTCAAGATATATTTTCACAGGCTCTGAGACTTGATATGTGTTGTTTTCAAGATGCTAAATTGAGAGGTTCATTCGAAACCTGATATGGGAAATTTGCCCATTATTGACTCAATAATGGGCAAATATTATTGAGGCCAATGAAAACCCAGGACGTTATAATCAAATGAAACGTCCGCACAGGGCTAGCACTAGACCTACAGTAGGCCTAGTATGTCTGCAGGAAAAGGCCTACCTCATGGCAAGCCAAATATGGTCAATCATGAAAATATTTCTTCGACCTACTCTTTATCTATTTGAAATAGCCATACGGATATCATTTTGTTCGACTCAATTGTTGATTACCTTGTTCGCTGAAGTTGTAGGAAAGCTGTAATACATATACAAAACAAATTCGAAGCGGAATATCGTCCACAAATGTGTCTGCTCAAGTTTATGTGAAAACGAAGCAATTAAGTCATAACGTACTTTGTTATCCGAAACAAAAATATTGATAAAAGGAACAGCGTTAATGTTTGCGATGTTTTTTTTATTCATTTGTGCATATATTGAAGATTGATCTGGATTTTTCAGTGAGCCCCGTAGGATGTTTAAGAATAACCAGATATGGTTCATCTTTGTATTTGTATAACTATGAAAGGCAGTGAGATTAATCTTTGGTTGTCAACCACATTTTGACTAGGCCAATCGCTAGACCTAACGGGTAGTAGTTAGGTCTGTTAACCTGGCTAGGCTAGCACTAGCCTGGGGACCAGACCTAAGCATCATTCACTTTCTGTCTACTGCAGACAAAGAGGCCAATTGTAGGCCTAGGCCGGCACGGGCAGCTGGTTCCGTGGTTGACAACATAGTAATTGTGTTGACAAATCAGTAATATTATATAATATTGCTAGGTACTCTGAGGGTTAACCACTGATAGTATGCAATTCAAAGTTTAATAGGGTTGACTAATCATGGTTTTCAGTGGGTTGACCACATAATGCATTAAGTTGATTGACTATTCTCGGTTGCTTTGCTTAGTTTGGCCTCTGGGAGCGATAATCAATATGAGTAACCACTTACCTTTTTGGAACTTCTAACAATTGTACCAAAGTCCATGTCGTTCTTTTACCACGTGCTTTCCCATAGAGAAGAAGGTCTTGGATAAACTGTGGTAGATTAGGGGCGATGACATACAAAAGCGTGGCGAGCACAATCGCAATGGAAGCTACTATCCAAAACACTACTAAAATAGCAGACGCCATTTTGTGAGTGGTAGTTGTTAGATGTTATCCGCCACACTGATGTCGACCAATTATAACAAAATTTAGGATATATATGCCGCCATCTGTGCATGGCGCCATCTGTGCATGCCGCCATCTGTGCATGCCGCCATAGAATAATGAACGAGATGAGAGGGTAATTCGGTCGTTATTGTGTCAATTCGACATTTTGAATGAACCTGAATACTTGGCTAGTTGGTATTTTGATTCATATAAACGTGAACAGAGTACAAAGATGCCGGCGGCGCCATTATACTCATGCATATTCATGAGGAGGGGAAAGGCTAAATTGCATGTGTCGCCGGGTCAAAACAAACTCATTAAACGTTAATCGCTGACCAGTCAATCAGAAGAGAACATGAGAGTGTATGTGACTGTAAATTGGGATTACTGGTGGCTGGGTTGGTTAAGGTTTGGTTGTCAGATGACGGGATGGCCTCGGCGTTATGGGTCCTTGTCGAAAAGACTCCTCAACTCAGATAATCCAACCATACCGACGTTTTGGACACATTTTCGGTTCATTGATACATGCGATGGATCATATCAATATGTTTTGGGTGCTTATATCAAAGTTATTTTACAAATATCTGAAGCGAATATTTGCACTGTAACCAACCAGTCGCAACCCAATGTCTGCGATGCGAACTCCTATACGGGGGGGGGGGGAGGCACAGGACATTGCGCATTCTCATCGTCTGCACGGAGCGTTTTTATACATTATTAAGTCTAATGATGTCTGGAGAATGAATTGATCTCTCAAGTCAGCTGACCTCACTCGCTCTATGATCTGTTTGTTTTGGTCTAGTAACATGGATCTCCCTGCGTCGTATTGAGCTCGATTAGTGCACAACGTGACTCTCCCTTTGCCTAAAGGATAATTCATTAACAGCATGCAAACCAATCATAAAACTCGCGGGTGAACCCGCTGATATGCAAGATCAATCGATTCAATCAAAGTTTTAACTATTGATGTCTACGCAAATTGGGGAAATAATAAATCCAAGATCACTCATTCCATATATAATTCTCTATTATCGCTCGAACACCGCGTAATATATTAATAGAAAATAGCGGCAGTCTAATGTGGCTTATCAAATAATATTCGAGGGAGAAAAATGAAACCACCTTATATTAATATTATTATAATCAAAATGGAGCATGATCCGATCAGTCTGTCAGACTTGGTGTAATTTACCTGCCATGTCTCTAAATTACAGAGTGCCCTCGCCGAATATACACAAGTAGAATATTTGCTGTTTTCAAACGAAACTAATGTCATCTTCAATGATTGTGCCGTAAATATGAATATCTAAACCATTTTGCGTTAACCAAAAGACAAACTTATCCATGACAGATTAATAGCATTAATGAAACTGACAAAATAAGACGTAACGCGATCAAGTTGGAACCATAACTGCTTTCAAATTGTACCTTAGCTGCAGCCAATCACAGGCGCAGCGGCATATCAGAGATACGGCTGCTCCCGAGAGGCGAGGTCATGGGGGTCACCGACCTTTCTATATATGTAAGTCAGGCGAAACCGAACACTACTGAGCGCGCTCGTTGAATGAATTGACTTGAGTGCCTGTGGATGATAGTGGTCATACGATATACCACCATATCTAGCGTCAGTGCAGTACTTTGAGGTTGCCTATCCCTTCTAACGATTATCACTGATTTGTCTAATGTCACAGGTAATGAATTCTAAAGAACGTGTAAACCGCATTAATCTACTATATCATCTCCTCCGTTAACTTAATTTTATGTTATGTAAATGATCTTGGTCATTTAGGTTTAAAGATGCATTTTTTTCAAAAAATGGCATGCTGTTTTTTGGCTCCATTCAATAGAACAACTCTTTTGGAACCCATATAAACCATTTTGCGGACTGGTTCAACACTATATCGTCGATTACACCGTATCGAAATCTGTCGGTCACACCCATGTTTACAAACATGAGCACATGTCGATGGGAAAATGACGCATGCGTATTGAAGGGCCATTTGTTTACAACACATAGTTGTGACGTCACGCACAGCGCAGATTCGACAGAAGGTGGAAACGCAAGCAGCCGAAATGGTGAGTGTTTTGATTCCTACATTTCTTGTATGACTCTTCTTCGATTGGAGTTTTCGAATGTTATATAAAAAAAAGAACCCGCCCCAATATAGTGAACACTATCAGTACAATAGATTACCGTAAATTTAGCAATAAGTAGCGTTACACCTGCGAACAAATCCTGAGGTAGCCGTGCACGACGTTTATTAACGTCGTGCAACGATCGTAACCGAATGCGCGTGAACGATACATGAGTTCCAATTATACACGATAATTTCACAAATGTACATATGAAGAATAATTTTTCACATAAATGAATGTTTATTAACAAGTTGAGTTAGTTTACGTGTGAGATTTCGTCAAAGGCGATTTAATCCGGCCACACAAATTCTGAAAAGTTCATGTTTATTTTGAACGACAAGATCGGTTTCTGCGCGCATGCGCAGACAAGGTTCTTCGCAAGCGAACTTTTTCTTTCTGAATTTTATTATTTAAGTATATGTGTCATTTTGTCCATGATTATCTTTTGAAAATATCTACTTTGAAGGGCGATATGTATTCAACGATATCACATTGACATTTAAAAAAAAATAACACTTATTGATTCCCGCAGTTTGGAGGGGACACTTGGCCTTGTCCTGAGTAGGGGTGTGCCCCGGGATCTCAAAAACCTATACCCTTCATACAAGGTAAAAATGGCAAACAGGGAATGGAATTGGCCGGCTGCTATCTTCTATGCATACATAAACCCTACAGAGAAGATAGCGGCCAGCCATGGTACAGATTCTGACAACCTGTGTGGAACTGAGGCTGGTTCCTATATTATTTGAATTGGATTCTTATTAAGGGTATTTTATTGAACTCAATACATCCATTATGACTGGGAAGGATGTGTTTAATGGTTTGAAATTGTTCACCATGACACAGGTGTCCAAGTCGGTGGAGGTTGCAGACTAGCCCGAAGAGGCGGCAGAGGAGCCTCACCTTCTTCAAACAAGGTACTATTGGGCTTGCCTTACCTAATTGAATCACTTTGTCAGTAAATAGGGGGTCCCATGTTGGACTTGGCGACCATATATTTCCACTGGTTCTCATTTGTTTGTAGACCTCGACAGGCCGAAAGCGAGTCAATCTTGTTAGCAGAGGCTACCTTTGCAACACACCAATAACTAACCAGGCCCTACAGCAGAGTAGAGTGGCTGCTAAATCTTTAGGAAAGAGAAATTGAAGGTAATGTACAACTCAGCAGTTAGCACTCTTCAGCTGCTCCAAAAACCTTCATGCAATTTTGGTCAGAGAGAGCGATTTACATTGGAGATATTCAATCCATCAAAATGAAGACTTTTGATTACTCATAGTTTTTTCAGATTTTTGTGCGGTGGCTGGATTTGGATGGTGTGCGGCAGTTGCTGGTTGATGGTTAGACAGACAGCCACAGTTTGCGCTTACAATCACCCGACAACCCACACCGCCGAAAGAAGGATTCCACCCTCCATCAACTACCACTTCACCAGACTGCTGCACCAACAGCCCAGACTTTTGCACATATGCACTACCTCAGATGGAAGGAGTTGTGCTTGACCCGATGGTCATTGAGGTTATTAACAGGTACCGAGTTAGATGCGGTTGTCGAGTATCAGAAAAAAAGATGCTTAGACACGGCGCCTATCAGCAATTGGTTCTGTGAATTCATGGCTTTTTGGGGGAGTACAACAGGGTAACTCCCTCCTGTTGTGTGTGGAAGATCAGAGACCTCCTCCTTGACAAGTATTGACAGTATACAGGCTTAATACAAAGTAGGATTGGTAATATACTAAGCTTAAATGTTTTAATTGGTAATTTTAATCAGGAAATATCTCATTGTTCTGATTATTATTTTTGTGCGGATTATATTGATAAGTCCTAGTATTGAAATTGCCTAGTCTCACAAAACATGTGGTATTATTTGTTCTGAACATTTTTGTTTCAACAATCTCATAATTTATTGTCCCTTCGTTTTATGGAATGAGCATTCATATATAAGTCAATTTTCCGTCTCTCAAACACAGAAGAAAAGAATTATGCACACATTATTTTGTCAATTAGTCATGGCACATTATCTTCAGATTTAACTTTTTATGTTCATAATTCTAGCCCTGATGAAAAAGAAGTGACATTAAAATGAGTTCATGTATTATTTATTTGCCAATTCCATGAGTTCTTCTATTACAGTTTGGATGTTACTAATAAATGATTTGTACATTTCAACAAAAAAAAACTTCCAAATCATATTTTTAATCAAAACGAGACATCTGCAACTCAACTGTTTTTTTGGTAGATGGCCTTGGCACAGGAGCAATGTTCAGACTTGATTGCGGGCAAGGTATGACGAACACCAGCCATTGAATTAGGGTCAAGAGGATGCAAATAATTACCCTACCTGAAATTTACAAAGTAAGGTATGTTTGCAATAACAATTAACAAAAGCAAATAGTGTAGTGGACTCACCATAGGCCCTTAGATTTTATTTAATCGGTGATATTTACACAAGTCGATTCAATACAGGCCGATTCGATAGCAGGGTATTCATAATACAACGAGATTATTTACATGTACAGCAAAAACTTTGCAGCTTCTTCGTTGGTCAAACTCCTCACTTCCCTGAATGCCTATCTTAAAGAGAGCCTCGTGTTAGACCGCAGCTAGTCTAACTCCCGCTTCCTTCTCTTAGTTGTTGAATCTGTTAATAGCTTCTTTCTCTCTCCACCTTTTCTTCTTTCTTGCTTTTGTCGTCCATTATCGCAATGAAAATAGCGCAAACTAAACATCCGCCAGCGACGAACGGCACAGAGTGATGACGTTTCTGCGCTTCCGGAATTAATCATACACGAGCTTCCAAATATGGTCTATTTTTGACGGGACGTGAAAAATAAGGAACTGAAAGTTTATTTAAGAACAACAAGAAATATATACGGCCATTCCAACTTTGGATTCCGGATATCATTTAAGATACTCTTGCATTTAGCAACTTTTTTTTTCGATTAAAAATCGAGTGATTTTTTGATGACACACGCCAAGAGAAATGGTATGAATAGGCCACAATAATTGAAGATTGGAGGAAGAGAATTAAGCAATCAATCCGTCAACATCTACAGCCGACTCCTGGTCGACTATCTACAGCTGACCGTCGTGATTTTCGATATTTGCAGTGAACCAGCTGGGTAGCTGTGGAGGTATAGTAATTCAGGAGTGTGGTGTATTTGTGTTTCGTATGCTGTTTGCAGATTGCACTTGTAAATCTCACTTTCACGCATGTGCCCCGCGCTCACGTGTTGTTGACTGCCTCCATTTTGAATTAAAGTTTTGTATTAATTTACCAGTGTTATTTGCCTTCACGCAACCAGAAACACTACAAATTGGCGACGAGGATGTGTGCTATTCTTTGCTAAAGTACCCGCTACCATTTCCCACGGATGTTGGATGCTGTCATCGCCTAGGTGAGCCCAGGATCGCCGATGATCCCAGCAGCAACGGTACCGTAGCAACTTCCCACACATTTCAAAATGGAAGACCATGTCAATATGTCGCTGCCCCCATTCAACCCAGAGCCGCACGACTCGTGTGCGACACGCTGGGACCGCTGGCTGAAAAGATTTAACAACTTCGTTGTGGCCAAAAATATCACAGACGACAACCGAAAACAGGCCATGTTACTGCACTACGGGGGAGAAGAGGTATTTGAGATTCATGAAGCACTGTCCGTCAAGGGTCAAACGATCGACTCGTATACAAGCCTCACCGCGAAACTCACAGAATATTTTGCGCCAAAGCGAAATGCCGAGTACGAGGTATACCTGTTCCGACAGACGACACAACAGACTGGTGAGACGCTCGACAAATTCTATGCGCGATTACTGCAAATGTCGAAAAATTGTGACTTTACTGATGCTGCCCGCGAGATAAAGTCTCAGATTATCCAGAAGTGTGTTTTATCGAAAATTCGCGATAAGGGACTTAGTGAACCAAATCTATTGCTGTCCGACCTGCTACAGTATGGCCGTACACTCGAAGCGACCATGACCCAAGTGAAGTCCATGGGTGGATCGACGGAACACTCCAAGGCTACGCCTGTTGTTCACCGTGTCGATGCTTGTCCCGGATTGTTCAAGCAACGTTTCAACAATCCGAAACCACATAAACGTGTGCCAAACCAGCCGTCTACGTCAACGGGCCAAGCCAAGACTTGCTGTCCTGGTTGTGGCAATGCAAAGGGTCACATGAATCGAGCCAAGCATTGCCCTGCTTGGGGTAAGCAGTGCCGGAAATGCAGCAAAAACAATCATTTCGCATCAGTGTGCCGTGGAAGTGCACCAGCCCCGCAGGGTCAACCACCTGCCGCTAACGCTCACGCCCGTACTCACTTTGTGCAAGATGCGTCAGCAGTTCTGGATAGTTCCGAGTACGCTGTGTTCACTGTCCAGTCTCGCTCACCGCGAGGTCCTTATGTGTGCGAGATCAAACTCAATGGTTTTCCGACCCATATGGAGATAGACACTGGTGCCGCGCTCAGTCTCGTAAGTGCTCAGCAATACGATCGATTACCCTGTTCGGTACCACTTGACACAAGCAACCTACCAAACCTGAAGACATATTCAGGCGACGTGATCCAGCCATTGGGACGTTGTGTTGTGCATGTCGAACATGAAGGCCAGAATTATGATCTCCCTTTACTTGTCGTCCCCGGCGATGGTCCAAACTTGCTTGGGAGAGATTGGCTGCAGTGTGTTAGGCTTAACTGGCCTCAACTCCACCGTGTAGAGGCTGCGCCATTCGGCAGTCTTCCTAAACTCTACCCGCAGTTGTTCTCAAATAAACTTGGTTGTGTGAAAAACGTCTCCGCGAAACTTGTCGTGGATGAGAATGCAACACCGCGATGCTACAAGTCGCGCCCTGTTCCCTACGCGCTCCAAGCGAAGGTCGAAGCGGAGTTGGAACGTCTTCAGTCCGAAGGAGTCATCCGTCCTGTTGAATTTGCCGACTGGGCTGCGCCCATCGTTCCGGTGCTGAAGTCAAACGGTGACATCAGAATTTGTGGTGACTACAAGCTCACTGTGAACGCCGCCACGAAAGTCGACAAATATCCGATTCCGAACATCAAAGACTTGTACGCGAAACTTGCTGGTGGTAAATACTACTCGAAACTCGACTTGAGTCACGCTTATCAACAGGTTCCTCTTGATGAGGGATCCCAGAGACTCGCCACCATCACTACCTCAAAAGGTCTATTTGCTTATACGCGTCTGTGCTATGGTGTCTCGTCGGCTCCGGGAATCTTTCAGAGGATAATGGAGCAGGTTCTTCAAGGGATGCCGATGGTAGCCGTCTACCTAGACGACATCCTGGTCTCAGGCAATACGTACGAGGAAGCTCGCCGCAATCTCCATGCAGTGCTGCAGAAGCTTCAGGATGCTGGTCTCACGCTAAAATTGGAAAAATGCCAATTCCTGCAAGACTCGGTCGTATACTTAGGTCACATTCTCGACGCTGAAGGAATACGTCCAACTGAGGAGAAGACCGCCGCGATTCAGAACGCGCCTGCACCCACCAACGTGTCTGAGTTGCGTAGTTACCTCGGGATGGTCAACCATTACCACCCATTTCTGCCTAACGTTAGCGCTGTGCTTGCTCCTGTGCATGAACTTCTCCACAAAGACACTCGTTGGCATTGGGGAAAGCCGCAACAGGATGCTTTTGAACGCTCGAAAGCGTTGTTCCGTTCATCGAAACTGCTCGTTCACTACAACCCGAAACTGCCGTTAGTGCTTACATGCGACGCCTCACCCTACGGTATTGGAGCAGTCTTATCTCACACTATGCCCGATGGTGTCGACAAACCTGTAGCATTTGCCTCGCGAACTCTGATTCAAGCTGAGAAAAACTACGCTCAGGTCGAGCGCGAGAGCCTGGCGATTGTTTACGGTGTTACGAAGTTTCATAAATACCTTTATGGTAGGGACTTTACCATTCTCTCCGACCACAAGCCGCTGCTGGGTCTGTTGCACGAGCAGAAAGCGATATCACCGACAGCGAGCGCCCGTATTCAGCGTTGGGCCCTGATTTTAGCAAACTACCGATACCACTTACGCTATCGCCCTGGTTCCCAGATACCCAACGCAGACGGTCTCAGCAGACTACCCGTCAATACTGGTTTGACGTCCGTGCCAGTCCCTGAAGAGACAATTCTAGCCCTCTCAAGTCTCGACAACACTCCAGTTACGGCAAAACTGGTGGTTCAGTGGGTTGCCAAGGACCCCATACTCTCGCTTGTGGCCAAGTACTTGCGCGAAGGGTGGCCATCTGCCGCAGGAGAAGAGTTAGCGCCGTATTTTCATCGAAGAAATGAACTTTCAATCGAGCAAGGATGCATTTTGTGGGGATCCCGTGTCGTTATCCCACCCCCAGGCAGAGACACTATTCTTGCCGATCTCCATGAAACACACCCCGGAATAGTCCGGATGAAATCTTTTGCCAGAAGCTATATCTGGTGGCCCGGGATGGACAAAGAAATCGAAACTACCGTACGTTCGTGTCACTCTTGTCAGCAACAAGTTGTCAGCCCACCGAAAGGTAACCTACACCCTTGGGAGTGGCCGGGAAGGCCCTGGCACCGCCTCCATATTGACTACGCTGGGCCCGTGGAAGGCAAGATGCTGCTAGTAATCGTGGATGCACACAGCAAGTTCGTTGAGTGTCATATCGTGCCCTCTGCAAACTCCGCGAACACCATCATCAAGCTACTACAGACGTTTGCTACCCACGGTCTTCCTGCACAACTGGTCAGCGATAATGGTACGCCCTTCACCAGCGAAGAATTTGCTCAGTTCTGCAGGAACAATGGCATAAAGCACATCCGCAGTGCGCCATACCATCCTGCCAGCAACGGTTTAGCAGAACGTGCAGTCCAAACCGTCAAGAACGGCTTGAGGAAAACAGTCGGTCCCAATCTCGAGACTCGCTTGTACCGTTTCCTCGCAACATATCGTCTCACACCCCAGACAACTACTGGTGAATCACCCGCAGAGCTACTGCTTAAACGACGCCCGAGGTCTCGGCTTGACCTTCTGTGTCCTGACGTCCAAGGAAAGGTACTTGCCAAGCAAGCTAGTGGTCTCCGTGATCACGGCGATGAACGCTCGTTCTTCTGTGGCGACGCTGTCTGAGTACAATTTCCCTGCTGAACTCGAGAATAAGTGTTGGTAAACTGTTATCTACAAGAGGCTACCTTCAACCCAGAGACAGTCCTACAGACTTAACAATATGGTCAATGTTTAGTTTTAATATTATTTTTGTATCACATTCATTCTTTCTTAAGTTACCTGTTTCACTTGCTATGGCGCTTAGACGTTTTTGCTTAGTTTTAATTCTTGCTTTCGTTCATTCTTTCTCTATTTCCCTCTTCACCTCCTACACATTCAGACACGGATGAACAGACAGATGGGTTTCTGTCTCACACGTTAGCATCTTCAGCACTTTCTATTATCCGGATATGTTGCCATTTTTTCCATATCACCCTCGTTAACCCCACGACGTGACTCCCAACTCTGAACAACTCACTGCTACTGTGATAGTCTTCGTCTTTACCTTCAACACCTGATCGACACCACCCAAACACAATCACATTTATAAAACAATCGACCTAAATAATACGAGATAACGAGACTAGGAAGCAACTTAGCCGAGCAAATTCTCCTCGAACGCTACAGCCAGATAATTACCACGATTGAGCACAGTGTGAAAACACTCCTCAGTATCCGATGGAATGATTATTTAAACTCACCAGACTGGCAAACAATTTCAAGCTATTCAAATACTGTATGTTCGTGCTGCTAGACAATCATTTCCCTCATAGCAAACGCACTCAGCAGTATCCATACCAGGACGCACATTTTGTTACAATATGAATGCAGCTTGATTGCATGAGCACGTGTTCCCGAATTGGTGTACTGTTTATTTCTCCACATCACAAGTCGATCCAAGTAAAAGATAAATGGTCGTGGTGTACGAATCATTGCCAGAGAGCGACCAGATTGTGCGCTACTTAATGTGTACAATCACAAGAAAGATAAAAGTCGTGAGATAGTCAACACATGTCCCACTCTTGGTGAACTACAGTCTGGGGAATAGCACTCTAACAGCGGTTCGGGTTGATATTAAAGGTCAGTTACCTTCGGTCTTTAGCATTGGTGTGCGTCCAAAAAGAGATACATATTGAAATATTTAATAACCAGCTATTAACAAAATATTTTTAGGCTGGCTACTCATGCCATGACACTATTCAGATTTTGCCCAAGGCTGTCACAACATTATGCCTTTGGACTGAATGTGATAAGTCCATACGAAATGTGTACACACTATTTTAACATAGCCAACGGCAGTCCCACCTTCAACAACCAAGAAGAAGAAAAGTCAGAAACATGTATACTTCTGAAGTTTGAAATGTACTGTAATTTGGCAGTTGGCTGGAGGGTATCAGCAGGGGTTGGGTGGGGGGTAGCAGCAGGGGTTGGGTGGGGGGTATCAGCAGGGGTTGGGTGGGACTTATCGGAATTTGTTTTTATGAGCTGCAAAGTCTCCCACAGGGCCAGAAAATGAATAACACCGAAACCAGCAGGCCTCAAATCCGGCATGAAATCGTATGCGGTATGGTAAAAGCCCGGAGAGGCCAGATCAACTGGAGCCTTGAGCGCGTGGGACAGATGTACGTGTTTCATCATGTGGGATGAGGTCTGCACTATTGACAGGACAATTCTGACAACGTTCCTGAACTGGCTGGAAACCGCGGAGAGCAGGTCATCCGCTGCGGCGACCAGGTCATACGCTGCGGCGACCAGGTCATCCGCTGCGGCGACCAGGTCATCCGCTGCGGCGACCAGGTCATCCGCTGCGGCGACCAGGCTCAGCCGCCACCAATACGATATGCAAAAGACCCTGCCCAGCTGGTTGTGCTGGGACCGGTTCGTGGTGAAATTGTATTCCCCAGATAACACGTAAATATCTTGGGAAGGCCTTCCTGTACAACTACAAGACTTCGTCCAGATCGTAACCGAGACCTCAGATGCCCTGGATAGGACCGTTTAGGCCGGAACAGGTACATACGTGACTCACCTACCTTCCGTATGGGCTTCACGAGGCCATGAACCCAGCTCGTCAACATTTTGCGCAGCTAGACGAAATAGACATGCATATCGCGAGTAGGGAGCTAAATTGATGTAGCTGGCAGACGAGGCTGTAGCAGAAAGGCACCTCCAGGTCGCACGCCTGCGGGATAAGTGGCAAGTCTTCCAAGATCAATCACACCAGGGAGACTACTGACCACTTGCTCATTGAGGACAAGGCACATTCCCATGCTGTTCTGGTATCAGGGCATCACGAATGTATCCATCCTCACTGCAATTCCCTTCCCGGTGGAGAGCACAGTGCTTGCTATGAACATACCCTAGATTGGATATGCACTAGCACAAAGACATTTTGCGCGTTCATTTTCACAGAGTGTAGTCCCTGAATTAGACTTCACACTACTGCTAGACTCCGCACCAGAGAGATCGTTGGTAATGAATAACGACAACGCAGCTGGTTGGTCTCTCTGGATTTCCGAATTCCGAATGAATCCTGTCCTCAGTTCTTGAGGTCTTTATATACCATTTCGCTTGGCGTGCGACCAAATGGGCAGACGCCTCATTAATTCATCATGAATTCACTAAGCTATATGTAAGGCAATTCACCTTAAACTTAAATGGCCTTTCAGTTGGCCAAGACATTTACATATAAACATACGATTAACATTACACAGGAGATTACATATAATGTGACTTAAACTGAAATGGCCTTCCATTTGGCCCCAGAACATTAACATACATGCATAAATTAGACTGACCCCCAGCAACTATTTCTTAACTTCAAAGGGTTCGGCAACATCAAAGAACACTCGTCACGTGACCTGGCGGAGGTCAACATTATCACTTTAAAACCGTTATGACTTTAGACCGCCACATTATGACACATGGTTCTACTCCACAGGGGGAGCCTGGCCTAAGCCGTCAATCATAACATTACCTCCCTCTCTTTCTAAGTTTTTGGCAATTCAACAAAATTGAAAAACTTAATACAGGTCCCTAATTTTCTATATAACATATATTGGAACTATGTTCTACGGATATACACATTACAACGCCAGTACATTCTTCACAATCAAGCGATTAAGTCATATTGCATCAACGCACATACATACATAAAGGAAATATATGCAATCAAACGTAAATGGAGTAAACACATTAACTACGTACAATGAGACTCGGATACATTAAAATATATATATATATATATATATATATATATGAGAAATGTTCATCCACGCATAATGAGTCTTTAGTCCATATTACATGTCGGACACGATCTTCTGCAATGCGGGACGGGCGGCAAGGGGCATCCATCTTCCATTGATGCGGTAACAGCCCTTTGTGTGGGGGCAAGAATCCTTGGAAGCGGCTAGTGTCAATCACCATTGGGTTTAGTGAGATAGCGTGGCATGGGCCAATGTTATCCGTAAAGTTCATAACTGCATTCCATTTACTCACGTTACTCCATCGTTATCCATTCAGAATTAGTCCTCAAGTTCTGGGGTGGTGGGCACAGGTATAGCATACACGTAAGTGCACTGGGAGGTAGCACGCATATCCGGAAAGTGACATTAGTTCGCGGCCATATGCATGGCATAGGTGGCAAATAAGTTCACCTTCATGGCATGCTGGATAAACCACAGGGCACGTCAGGCACAATCGTAGGTTCAGTAGGTACTAGTGTGGTTGTCGGGAATTCTGGGCGGCAACACGTGATCGCACATCAAGTTTCTCGTCCTGTCCTTCCGACGTTCGACCCGGTGCTTCAGAGTCCAGTCACAGGCCGTGCGGCAGGGTGACTAGCAGCGGCGGCGGTGTCACACAGCAATGGCATGGAGAAGCAGGGAAGGTATTAGATTGTCTGGTGACGGCCACACTCTGGTGGTGCAGGATGGACCGAGGCCACAGGCTGGCGTGAGATCATGGACCCACGGAGACTGTGTTGGGACGTGGCAGCGGCACGTGGACATCATGGGTGGAGGCCTGGATGTCAGCTCAGTCTTACTGCACGGGTGACGGCAACTGCTCCCACACCTCTCGTCTGGCAAGCTGTCGGATCTCAGGACCATGGGAGTGATGCATCCAGAGGCGGGCTGGCTGGAGGACTAGGAACGCTCGACATTGTTGGGTTTTGAGTTTGTTTGCCTGTTTACTATTCCTTCATATCTAAGTTGCTACATTAATACTAATCTTAAACAATACCTATTCTACAAAAGAAAGTTACCTAGCATCAAATTACAATAAAATCACTCCACTAATAATTTCTGCATTATATACTTAACACAGGTCATACATTAACAAGTCCTGTTCTAGGCCATTGGTGGATCTACCTAACTGGCCTCCTTAAGACCAGGGCACCGATCTTGTTTAGGATTAGTTCCCTGATGCATAACATGGACCTGTGGCTAATCCGAGTTACTAGTTTTTGAACTAAATAACTCTTTCCTGAGAGTGTCTTGAGGCGAACAATCTATAGGATAAACAAATCACTTGCAGAACCCTATCATGCCAGTTAAAAACACAATACTGACCCCAGTAATCAATAAACAGAACAAACATGGTTTTTGGTTTTTGCGGCGTATTTCTGTCTAGCATTATAAACATGTGATTAGATTTAAGGAGGGTTGACCGAATATAATAAATGAGTTTGGGTAATACGTAGATCATCATATGTATTGTTAATCACCTGTGCCAGGTGGGGGTGGGATGATTAGAACGGGAAAATCTTAATAGGTTGGAGAGTTGGGTATGTTACGGTAGCCTTATTATGGCAGTGGTTAGCTTTGAGTACCCTGGGTAGTTGGCTCTTATGTGTGCGCAGGTGAGAAGGCGCGGCGAACAAGACTTAACCATTATTCCCATCCTTTGTTAACAAACTGTTGGACGCAGTCGGGTGTGCGTGGACATGGAGGGTTGAAGGCCTCGTTGGCCTGATTTCTAGGGCTCACTGCGGCGGCGGTGGCAGGCGTTTTAACGTGGGTGATTAGAGGTTGGCGGAAATCGGGTCGAATTGGCCGTGCATGTGCGGGGGAAGAGCGGTGTCTTCAACTTTCCTCCGTGCGGATGGAGGGTCAATCTCATCATAAGACTTTGGCTGCGGGATGAGCCTGACATTGCGTTGATTTGCGCGGATTTGTCTGCCGGTCTCAAGATCCAAGAGGGTGAGTCCTCCCTTGTAGTTGCGGATAACCTGATACCCTGGCTGGTACCTCGCTTGACCTTTGTGAGGATTAAGAACCCGTAAGCTGACAAAAGAGCCACATGGCAGCTTGTTATCTCTGCCGGCATCTTCTGTAGCGTACTTCTGCTTCTGCTTAACTCTGGCTTCTTTAAATAGCGTTTCGGCTAAGCGGATGGCTGCTATTCTATCTCCTTCCTCTAGGCTGTTTTGGTTAGTGCGGGGTAGTCTTGGTCTCTTGCCGTAAACAGCCTGATAGGGCGACAGACCACCCGGGCCCTGGGAAATTCTGTACCCATAAAGCGCCTGGCCAAGATATGTGGACCACTTCCTTTCTTCTCCGCCTGTTAGTCGCAATAGGATCCTCTGTATGGTTCCGTTGAACCTCTCTGTCATGCCGTTGCTCTGCGGGTGGTAGGGACTGGTCCTGCGGTGCTCAACGCCAAACTCCTCCATCCATTTCCGGAAGGGTTCGTTGACGAATTCTCCTCCATTATCGGTGATAATGATGGCGGGTACCCCATATCTCGCAACAATGTGGTCCATAAAAGCTTCTTGTACTGTTAAAGCTTTCTTTGAGGCGATGGGCACGACTTCCGCCCATCCTGTGAGATGATCCACAGCGGTGAGCAGGTATTGTCGCCCTCGCTGGTCACGTGGAAAAGGTCCCACCAAGTCAATACCCCAGGTATGGAAAGCTGTAGGGGGTACTGGCATCTGCCCTCGGGGATTCCGCTGCTGTGGTGGGGTGAGTGTGCGGCAGCGTGCGCATGAGGCCAGGTAATCTCGAACATGGCGGCGCATGGCAGGCCACACATATGACTCCTGGATCCGGCCTAGGGTTTTAGCGAAAGCAGCATGACCTGTATCTTCATGGCATCGATCAATCACTTTCTGGCGATAGGCGTGGGGCAACAACAAACGCAAGTACAGCGGGGAAGTGGGAGAGGGTTTAGCAGTGGTGAAGAGCAATCCTCCTTCAATGATGTAACGTGTCTCATCAGTGTCACTGGCAGCCTCCTGCATCTCTTCTAGAAACTCTTCTCGCTGTTGTTGAGCTAACTCCTTGGGGTCAATGTGGTCAGTACGCCAGTCATCGGGTGCATCCATGGGTGGAATGAAGGCAGGGATGGGGGTGATAGCGGCAATTTGAGACACAACATCTGTGGTAGCGGCAATCCGAGATAAAGCATCAGCATGGACATTTTTCTTACCAGGTATGTGTTGTATAGGGGCGCCATACTCAGCAATTTGAATTGCCCATCGCTGGAGCTTGGTGTTCTTTATCTCTGATTTAAACAGGGACTTGAGAGGCTTGTGATCTGTGTAGATGGTGAACTCTGAACCCCAGAGGTAAGGATGGAACTTCTTCAGCCCATAAACAATCCCATAAGCCTCCTTTTCAATGGTTGGCCATCTCAGCTGTGGTCCACTGAGCTTGTGTGAAAGATAAGCTACAGGCCTGTTGATACCTCCATCATTCTGGGTCAGCACGGCACCGACAGCCTTATTGCTAGCGTCTGTATACAGCTGATATGGTCGCCTAGGGTCTGGGTGAGCTAAGATGGGGGCTGTGGTTAGGGCTCGTTTGAGCTTACAGAAGGCTCGCGCCTCCTCAGGTCCCCAGCGAAATGGTTCGCCCTTCTTCTGCAAGTTAGTCAAAGGGGCTGCCAACTGAGCATAGTTCTTAATGCACTGCCTGTAATAACCTGCCATACCAGGAAACTTCTCACCCCGGTGACGGAAGTAGGAGCGGGCATCTCAGAAATTGCTTTAACTCGATCACTCAAGGGTTGAATTCCCTCACCCGACACTCGAAAACCCAATAACACAATCTGGGTGAGGCTGAAATGACACTTGGATGGCTTAAGCTGAAGGCCAGCGCTGCGCAATCTTTGAAACACCTGTTCAAGGTGATGCACATGCTCGCTTTCATCCCGAGAATAAACCACTATATCGTCAATGTACACCATGCAGATTTTTCCTGTCAGACCAGAGAGAATTTTATTCATGGTCCGCTGAACAATAGCGGGGGCATTTGTCAAACCAAAGGGCATGCGCACAAATTCAAAAAGACCCAGGTGACAGGTAAATGCAGTCTTAGAGATGGAATCTTCATCCATGGGAACCTGCCAATAACCTGACCTTAAATCAAGCGTTGAGAAAATTGTTGCTCCCCGTAATTCATCAAACACGTCCTGGATATTGGGGAGGGGGTGACTGTCCTTCCTGGTGACAGAGTTCAATTTCCGGTAGTCGACGCAGAAGCGTGTAGTGCCGTTTCGCTTTGGTACAAGGGTGATGGGCGAAGCCCATGGGGAGTCGGAGGGACGGATTACTCCATCCCGCAGCATCTCATCAATACATTGTTCAGTTTGCTGACGTTTTGCGAAGGGCAACCGGTATCCCTTCTGCCGAATTGGATCCTGGTCTCCTGTGTCAATCACCACTGGTGGCAGTGACTGAGCAACTCGAACTGGGGTAGTTTTGGGGCTAAAAACATCCTCGTAAGCTTTCAACACTTGGCGGATAGTCCCATTCGGGGCAGTAGGTAATATTCCTGTGGCCATCAAAGGACAAAACCTAGTCTCCAGTTCGGTAATCACGTTGTATTTCTTATCTCCTATGACGAGAATATCTTGGTCTAGATCTAGAATAGTTCCCTTCATGAAATTAGCTCCCAAGAGTACTTCTACTCCCAGCGACTCACAGATTAACACTTTGGTTATCTTGCCAGCTAGTTTAATCGTGCACGCCCCTTGGATGGGGAGCTCGTGATCTGTGATGGAAGTGATAGTGGGCGCCTGGTGGAGTGGGGTTAGTTTGGGAAGTCTTTCATAAATAGCGCGCGTGACAATTGTATGTGTGGATCCAGTGTCAATCAAGGCAGTAGTTGGGACACCGGATATATCAAGGCGGACCCTAGGGCGTCCGCTTCCTCCTTGTACGCCACAGGAGCAACCACCGCGTTCGGTGGCATTACCTGTGGCGGCCATTAGTTTCCCCGGGTTCTGATTGACAGGTGCTTGGACAGATATCGGGCGATTCTCGGGACAGTCGTAAGTCCAATGACGTCCTCCACAATAGCAGGGCCGATTGGGTGGACCTGCGTGACAGTTTTGGGTCTGGTGGTCAGTGCGCCTGCAGCGGTCGCACTTAATCACGGCTTGGGGTTGGAGAGGTTCGTTTTGCTTCTTTGGCAGTGTTTGCCTGCAGTCGGCGGCTAAGTGCCCATATTCGAAACAGCGGTAGCACCTATCATCTCGGGTTGCTTTACGGCGCTGAACAGGGAGAGTCTGTGCCCTGGGGGCTGGCTTAGGGCGTGGGGCATTCATGGCAGCGACCTCACACTGCAATTCCTTATGGCTTTTTGCTATATCACTAAACACGGTCATGGCCTCCAATGCCTTTGTGATGGCGGTAACCTCGGGTGCGGAGAGGCCAGACACCTCCGCCGTGCGCCCCCTCGGCGCAGATTTTGGGATAAGCAGCTCACCCACCTTTGCCCGTTGCAGAGCTAATTTCATAGCCGATTCGAGGGTGTGGATGCGACCACCCAGTACCAATTCTTCTGCCATGCCACGGTTGGCTAAGTTGGATAGGTACAGCCGAACAAGGTCGGACTGGTCGTCAGGCAAGGCCGGATACCCCTCCTTTACTAGCGCCAAGAACTCGTAATTGTAAGTGGTGATGGGTTCACCAGGCCTCTGGGTAAAAGCGCGCAAGGCATCACGCTGATGCTGCTCAAATCCGGCAGAAATAAAGGTGACAGCAATGTCCCTTTTCACGGCAGGCCATCTTCCTTCACACTGTTTAATATGGTCTAAAAGGGGCCCTTCAACGGTGGCTTTTGCCAATTTTAGGGGGCAGTCCGTGGCGCTCACTGTGCGTAGCCACTTCAGGGTTTTCTCGGGGTCTGCACCATCGCAGTTGCCCACTTTCCTTATTAATTGCTCAATGCGGGCGCGATCGCTAAACAGGGAACCAAGTACACGGGCTATCTTCAAATCCTCCTCGTCTGTCTCGTCTTCTTCATCGTACCTTCCAGGCGGCCGGTACCGGGAATCCGGGATAGGGCTAAGAGGCCTGCGGTCATGGGGAGGATTCTGGGCTGGGTTAGGAGGCCCATGATCGGGTTGGTTGTCTTCATGAACTTCGGGAATTGTTTGATTATGAGTTGAACTAGAGCCAGGGGCAGGGGTATGATGAATGGGGCCGTTTTGTGACATCTCAAATAGCGGGTCGGTTTCTGTGACAATGGGGCTTTCCCAGTATCTTGTTCAATTAAGGGGCTAACGGATGTGTGTCACTGAGTGTTAGGTGGTGTGACTCCACAAATCCCTGAGTTAAATGCTCATGTTATTTTTAAGTGAAACACAATGGGGTGGGTGAATACAGCACAAAATTGCCATTAGGTGGAGCTCAATTACACAGTGGGTGCCAATACCATTAAACCACTTATACAAACAAAGGAGCGAATGGACGCAAGTACACGATACAACTGGATGGACACGGACCATATTCTCACAAATACAAACAGTGGGGAACTCGAATGCCGCCGGGAACGCTAATTGGTACTCGTGTTCAAACAGCTAGCTGGCGTAGGTGACGCCGCATGGTATGTTAATTGATTGACGCTCGTTCGGGCACCTGGTTGGCCAGCAGATAGTTAGCCACGCCCACGCGTAATTTACAAAGATATGCCTAGAGAAAACGTTGATTGTTGTCACCGCACCTAGTGGATCTGGTTTTACATTTGTGCTCGCCTATCATTGTATCTGTACTCGCCACGTTTACTCCGAGAGAGAAAAAAAACTCTAGCCTGCGCTAACCTTACTTCATCTACAACCTCATCTTACGTCTTTCAACAATACCCAGTTAACATGGCGCTTACGATATAACAGGAATAATAACTTTTGCCTACCACAACAATGTCTCCTCATCTTACGTCTTACAATAAAATCCCAGTTAACATGGCGCTCATGATAAAACAGGAATAGTAGCTTTTGCCTACCACAACAATATCTGAGCGGTGTCCATTTTGTCCGTGTGCCTGTGGCTTGTCACGCGTCCTTGGGTCCTTCCTGGTCTGTGGGCAGCGGATGATCGGTCCTTTCATTTTCAGCAATCACGTCGGGGGGGTCACCACTTTATGCTATGAACATACCCTAGATTGGATATGCACTAGCACAAAGACATTTTGCGCGTTCATTTTCACAGAGTGTAGTCCCTGAATTAGACTTCACACTACTGCTAGACTCCGCACCAGAGAGATCGTTGGTAATGAATAACGACAACGCAGCTGGTTGGTCTCTCTGGATTTCCGAATTCCGAATGAATCCTGTCCTCAGTTCTTGAGGTCTTTATATACCATTTCGCTTGGCGTGCGACCAAATGGGCAGACGCCTCATTAATTCATCATGAATTCACTAAGCTATATGTAAGGCAATTCACCTTAAACTTAAATGGCCTTTCAGTTGGCCAAGACATTTACATATAAACATACGATTAACATTACACAGGAGATTACATATAATGTGACTTAAACTGAAATGGCCTTCCATTTGGCCCCAGAACATTAACATACATGCATAAATTAGACTGACCCCCAGCAACTATTTCTTAACTTCAAAGGGTTCGGCAACATCAAAGAACACTCGTCACGTGACCTGGCGGAGGTCAACATTATCACTTTAAACCGTTATGACTTTAGACCGCCACATTATGACACATGGTTCTACTCCACAGGGGGAGCCTGGCCTAAGCCGTCAATCATAACAGTGCTTGTACCCAAGAGTCGGCTGGTGATCTGCGTATGTGCCCCAGCAGCGCCCAGACACAGGACCTAAAGCTGTCATTGTTATGAACGATTGGTCAAGCCCTATATTAACGATGGTCAATCACCTGTGGGCTTGTACAACTTTGGTACGAATGAGTCCATTGCTCGGCAATCAGAGACAGAAGAAAGGACGCTTCAGATCGCGGCAGCAGGCGATTACGGCTCTAGGTCTTGGTCAGGATGACCATGCTGCAGATGTGCTTATTACCTGATGGGAGTGTTGACTATGTTAAGTCTTGATGACAGCCTCGGTAAGCTGTGGATTTATTCTTGGAATTACATTAACAATCGGCCCATCAACTCAAGCACTTTGAATACACTTTGTGTTAGATGGACCTCGCTTCTTTAAGTTGTGGACGTTCGGTGATATAATAGCTACGAACATCCCCGATCCTGTCTTAAAACGAGTATTTACACGTGTTAGATGTGAGGTGGCGGACTACTGGACAATACACCATGAATCTCCCTGGTGACGTTGAACTTTTGTGTAAGCCCATGATTGACAAGGAGTGGTCAAATCTGGTGATTCGATGACTGGACACTTTGACATGCAAGGTTACAAGGTACTACGTCTGACTGACCCCATATCATCAGAGAAAGCTGCCAACAAAAAAGCCAAAAAACACGACGAGGTCATGGTCCTGGTCGACCTCAAGCAGAACACGACGAGGTCATGGTCCTGGTCGACCTCAAGCAGAACACGACGAGGTCATGGTCCTGGTCGACCTCAAGCAGAACACCACAAGCCATACCCCTACAGCACTCACAGAATACCACCACCGCACACAAGACCTTGTTGATTGGGGGTAGCTAATTATGGTGACTGAATTCAATCTCCTAAATCTATACAACATTTCCTAGAATCATTTATGAAAAAAAAATTAGAATTACAGGTTATATGCTGAAGTCCAGATGAGCATAGCTTGAGCACCCCCTGAATCTCTTGATTCACTTGTTACCTTAGTAATAGAGGTATGTACTCAGCACCTGTTTAGTAGGGGCCCAACCACCCAACTTAATATGTGACGCTCACAATAGGATCAGTCCAGATCTAATTCAGAATTTACAAATGTTCCATTTAAGGATTTGGGTGTGTTGATCTCTTTACAATCTTCGAATAATTCACAGTAAAACTACCTCAACTGCCCGGACAGGGAATCTTCTTCCAAGGATACAGTGCTCTGTACGAGAGCAAACACAAGTCTAGTGGCTTCTCCGCGGTGCGTTCAAATATGATTACAGTTGGCCCTGCATAGAGGGTTGCAGAGGATGGATTCACATCCACCACCCCCCGAGGGGTTACAGATCATTGTTTGGGTCAGACCTCTGTAATGAGCTACAAGTCCATTTACCACCTCCGGAATTCTTATAATTAGGTGGATACACGCGTCATGACACAGGTCACACCGTGTTCTATGCTATCTGGTTGGTGATTACTGTATGCCAAACAATCTCATGGAATATGGATCCAGAAGGGCTCTCTGATTCAAATAGGTATAGTTTGGGCAAGTGACCTTGAAAACATCATCTTTCATTTGAGAATCATCTGAATAGCGAGCCAGGTATAATGCAAATGATACCAGGAGACTAGGTCGTCTTGTTGACGTCGTGCGGTGATCGCAACCAACGGCGGTGATCGATGCATGAGTTCTAATCATACACGATAGCTACACAAATCTACAAAACACGCGGTCTGTCATTATGCGACCGTATGAAAAAGGGGTTTCCCCTGGGTTACCCCTCTAAGCATATCTGACGCGATAGGAATACCGGTGAGAAATACGCGCATGGCGAGAGCGCGCCTTTAACACGTGTCACTATTGTCATTATTTGAGATATCAACTTTGACGGATTCGTAGCACGCATCGCTGAGTATTCCATAGCAGTATGCGTTTAAAAGTGCGGTATGCTCAATAGTTCAAACATAGTCTAAAGGTGAACATATCTCACCCTCTTTACCTCTGTCTTCCATTAGATTCAGTGGTCTTGAACGCGCGTCTTAAACCGAAACTTAACATGTACTAGGCCTCATCATAGTGTGATCTTCAGCACGGCGACCAGCACAGAGGGTAAGCAGCCCGGGGGGTGGGGGGAGGGGGGAGGGGGGTACCCCTTAAGTGTACAGAGGTAGTGAATAAGTGCCGCGCGACGGGGTATGTTTTATCGTCCTCTCGACTTGTACGACGGGTTTTTGGGCCTCTTACTTGTACGACGGGGTATGATTTTCAGCTTCAATCTATACGACGGGTTATACATTCGCATACATTGTACGACGGGGTATGCTTTTGGCCATTTTGACCTTGTACGACGGGTACGGGTTTTCGAGGTCCCGCGGCACACCCCTATCCAGAATAAGGTCAAGTGCCCCCCACCGGTTTAAGCAGGTACAAGAACGTGGTCCAAACGGATGGCCCTTACTCTTCAGTTGGTGTGGGTGTGACCTAGTGTTTAGTTACTGTTGAGGAGGTGACTTCGTGTTTAGTTACTGTTGTGGATATGACCTCGGGTTTAGTTACAGTTGAGGAGGTGACCTCGTGTTTAGTTACTGTTGAGGAGGTGACTTCGTGTTAAGGTACTGTTGAGGAGGTGACCTCGTGTTTAGTTACTGTTGAGGAGGTGACCTCGTGTTTAGTTACTGTTACATGTGGTCTCGTGTTTAGTTACTGCAGTAGACGGGACTTCGTGTTTAGTTACAGTTGTGTGTGTGATTTCGTCTGCAGTTGAAGATGGCAAATTATTTGTAGTGAAAAGGATATTGTCTGTAGTTACTGCTGTAGTTGGATATTGTAATTAGTTACCGTTGTTGATATGACCTCGTATTTGGTTATTGTTGTGGACATGACTTCGCGTTTAGATACTTTTATGGATGCGTTTCTAGTTGCTGTTTTGTTGTGGATGGGATATTGGCTGTAATTACTGTTGTGGATGGGATATTGTCTGTTGATGGGATATTGGCCGTATTAACTGTTGTGGATAGGATAATGTCTGTTGATGGACATTGGCTGTATTATCTGTTGTGGATGGGATATTGTCTGTAGATGGGATATTGGCTGTATTAGCTGTTGTTGATGGGATATTGTCTGTAGATTGGATATTGGCTGTAGTTACGGTTGTGGATTGGATATTGCATGTAGTTGTTGTTTTGTATGGGATCTTGTCTGTTGTTGATATTTTTTTATCGATGTTGATGTTTTTATATCGCTTTGTAATAACTGTTGTGGACTTGTTTCAATATTTACTGCTGTAGACGTTGTTTCAATATTTACTGCTGTAGACGTTGTTTCAGTATTAACTGTTGTCGACGTTGTTTCATTATTAACTGTTGAGGACGTTGTTTCTATATTTGCTGTTGTGGACGTTGTTTCAATATTTACTGTTGTGGACGTTGTTTCATTATTTACTGCTGTGGACGTTGTTTCAATATTAACTGTTGTGGACGTTGTTTCAATATTTACTGTTGTAGACGTTACTTTAATATTTACTGCTGTGGACGTTGTTTCGATATTCACTGTTGTGGACGTTGTTTCAATATTTACTGTTGTGGACGTTGTTTCAATATTTACTGTTGTGGACATAGTTTCAATATTTACTGTTGTGGACGTTGTTTCAGCATTAACTGTTGTGGACGTTGTTTCAATATTTACTGTTGTGGACGTTGTTTCTATATTTACTGTTGTGGACGTTGTTTCAATATTTACTGTTGTGGACGTTGTTTCAATATTTACTGTTGTGGACGTTGTTTCAATATTTACTGTTGTGGACGTTGTTTCAATATTTACTGTTGTGGACGTTGTTTCAATATTTACTGTTGTGGACGTTGTTTCAATATTTACTGTTGTGGACGTTGTTCCAATATTTACTGTTGTGGACGTTGTTTCATTATTTACTGTTGTGGACGTTGTTTCAATATTAACTGTTGTGGACGTTGTTTCTATATTTACTGTTGTGGACGTTGTTTCAATATTTACTGTTGTGGACGTTGTTTCATTATTTACTGTTGTGGACGTTGTTTCAATATTACCTGTTGTGGACGTTGTTTCAATATTTACTGTTGTGGACGTTGTTTCTATATTTACTGTTGTGGACGTTGTTTCAATATTTACTGTTGTGGACGTTGTTTCAATATTTACTGTTGTGGACGTTGTTTCAATATTTACTGTTGTTGACGTTGTTTCAAATTTTACTGTTGTGGACGTTGTTTCAAATTTTACTGTTGCGGACGTTGTTTCTATATTTACTGTTGTTGACGTTGTTTCAATATTTACTGTTGTGGACGTCGTTTCAATATTTACTGTTGTGGACGTTGTTCCAATATTTACTGTTGTGGACGTTGTTTCAATATTTACTGTTGTGGACGTTGTTTCAAACTTTACTGATGTGGACGTTGTTTCTTTATTTTCTGTTTTGGACATTGTTTCAATATTTACTGTTGTAGACGTTGTTTTAATATTTACTGCTGTTAACGTTGTTTCGATGTTCACTGTTGTGGACGTTGTGTCAATATTTACTGTTGTAGACGTTGTTTCAGTATTTACTGTTGTGGACGTTGTTTCAATATTTACTGTTGTGGACGGTATGTAACTACTTTCTATATTTACTCTTGTGGATTTGTCCATTTATTTGATTACAATTGTGAATATTTCACCGTCAAAAATGTAACCGTATCAGTTTATCAATGTCATTAACAATCTCCTTACACAAATGACGCGAATTAACACTATGGTATACGTGTTTTTTGCCGTAACGGTGATTCTTCTGGTATCATGTTGTATCAATTTTGTCACGTGTGAAAGTTTCCAGGTCTGCTTCTTCTGGTGATGTTTGTCGGCATAGTATCAGAGACAAGGGTATGCCAACTCTCGAGTCTATTTGATTCTCCCAGCCAACCCTGAAGCCCGGTGTAGAATTCGTCATGTGCTCCAACCGATGGAAGAGAGAATTTAGGCTGAGGAACGTCCTGTTCGGGTGTGATGATTATCGGGTCCTTCACCTGCCTCAGGTAAATTTATATCCACCTGTGTTAATTAACGCCATCCATAGCAAGGCAATTATACTCAGAATAACAGATTTACATTACATGATCAACCTTCACTGCCTGTCATTAACCGAGGGCCTTCAATGAACGACATTGACCTTGGGCCTTAACAGACTGTCATTGAGCAATTTCTGTCACTGACTGCCATTGATTGGGGGCCTTCATTGATCGTCAATTATAGTGGCTTTTACTGTCCGTCAATGACAGGGGGCCTTCACTGACCGTTATTGATAGGGGGTCTTCACACCATCATGACACACCATCATTGATTGACGATGGCCAGTGATAGGCCCGTTATAGCATCGTTTATGGGTCGGGAACCACCCGTCCATCCTTTACATGAACTGTGCTCTGACCTTCTGTGTTCTCTTGAAACTGACAGTGGGGCCGGCCCAGCATCCCTGTTCTGGTGTGGCGATTCTTCTCAGCTGCTTACTTTCTTGCACTTGCCTCATGGTCTATGACGTACAAACACAAGCGGAACGCCTTCCTGTTCCTGACAACTTGGTCCATTGTCGTGCAAACGATCACCTTTGTCGTTAAAGCCATTGCCGATCTCATCGTCCACTTAACATGCAGCAACACAGGTGACGACAACTTTTATAGGTGTAATATGTTAACTCAACAGGCACAACTGTTGTGATGATACAAGATCCATGATGATTACTTATGGATCGATCCAAGTTTCGTCAGTAAATCATCGCATTAAAGTTAATGCAACATGGGTTATTGTCAAATGTACATATAGCAAGATATTGTTTCACATTGGAGATTGTGTCTGGTGAGAGATTGTCAGGTGAAAGATTGAGTTTGTTGGAATGTATTGCCAGCAGATGTTGTACAAATGGTGAGTTAGATTGGACGTTATGTCAACAGTTGTTGTATAAGCGGTGAGTTGGATGGTATGTTTTGTCAGCTGTTGTTGTAAAAGTGGTGAGTTAGATGGAACTTATTTTCAGCAGTTGTTGCATAAGTGGTAAGTTATATGAGATGTTTTGTCAGCTATTGTTGTATGAGTGTTGAGTTAGATGGAACGTTTTGTCAGCTGTTGTTGTAAAAGTGGTGAGTTAGATGGAACGTTTTGTCAGCAGTTGTTGTATAAGTGGTAAGTTAGATGGAACGTTTTGTCAGCTGTTGTTGTATAAGTGGTAAGTTAGATGGAACGTTTTGTCACCAGTTGTTGTATGAGTGGTGAGTTGGATGGAACGTTTTGTCAGCTGTTGTTGTATAAGCGGTGAGTTAGATGGTATGTTTTGACAGCAGTTGTTGTAAAAGTGGTGAGTTAGATGGGATGTTTTGACAGCAGTTGTTGTATAAGCGGTGAGTTAGATGGTATGTTTTGACAGCAGTTGTTGTATAAGCGGTGATTTAGATGGGATGTTTTGACAGCAGTTGTTGTATAAGCAGTGAGTTGGATGGTATGTTTTGACAGCAGTTGTTGTATAAGCGGTGAGTTGGATGGTATGTTTTGACAGCAGTTGTTGTATAAGCAGTGAGTTGGATGGTATGTTTTGACAGCAGTTGTTGTATAAGCGGTGAGTTAGATGGGATGTTTTGACAGCAGTTGTTGTATAAGCGGTGAGTTAGATGGGATGTTTTGACAGCAGTTGTTGTATAAGCGGTGAGTTAGATGGTATGTTTTGACAGCAGTTGTTGTATAAGCGGTGAGTTAGATGGTATGTTTTGACAGCAGTTGTTGTATAAGCGGTGAGTTAGATGGTATGTTTTGACAGCAGTTGTTGTATAAGCGGTGAGTTAGATGGTATGTTTTGACAGCAGTTGTTGTATAAGCGGTGAGTTAGATGGTATGTTTTGACAGCAGTTGTTGTATAAGCGGTGAGATGGATGGTATGTTTTGACAGCAGTTGTTGTATAAGCGGTGAGATGGATGGTATGTTTTGACAGCAGTTGTTGTATAAGCGGTGAGTTAGATGGTATGTTTTGACAGCAGTTGTTGTATAAGCGGTGAGTTAGATGGTATGTTTTGTCACCAGTTGTTGTAAAAGTGGTGAGTTAGATGGAACTTATTTTCAGCAGTTGTTGCATAAGTGGTAAGTTATATGAGATGTTTTGTCAGCTATTGTTGTATGAGTGTTGAGTTAGATGGAACGTTTTGTCAGCTGTTGTTGTAAAAGTGGTGAGTTAGATGGAACGTTTTGTCAGCAGTTGTTGTATAAGTGGTAAGTTAGATGGAACGTTTTGTCAGCTGCTGTTGTATAAGTGGTAAGTTAGATGGAACGTTTTGTCACCAGTTGTTGTATGAGTGGTGAGTTGGATGGAACGTTTTGTCAGCTGTTGTTGTAAAAGTGGTGAGTTAGATGGAACGTTTTGTCACCAGTTGTTGCATACGTAGTGAGTTAGATGGAACGTTTTGTCACCAGTTGTTGTATGAGTGGTGAGTTGGATAGAACGTTTTGTCAGCTGTTGTTGTAAAAGTGGTGAGTTAGATGGAACGTTTTGTTACCAGTTGTTGTATGAGTGGTGAGTTAGATGGAACTTATTTTCAGCATTTGTTGCATAAGTGGTAAATTAGATAGAACGTTTTGTCAGCAGTTGTTGTATAAGTGGTAAGTTAGATGGAACGTTTTGTCAGCAGCTGTTGTAGCACGTAACGTGTGTGTGTAAACGTTGAGAAATAAGTAAACCTAGAGATTTAGCTAGTTAAGAGGTTTTATAAAAGTGGCAGGATTCTGTATGAATCGAGATTTCATCAACTGGTAGATTGGGTCGGTAGATGTTGGCAGTGGAGAGGTTGGGTCAGATGAGAGATTTTGTTGAAAGAGAAATTGTACCAGATGATAGATTATGTCAGATGAGAGTATGTGCTATATGATTGTGTCAGATAAGAAATTGGGCTAGCTGGTGAGAAATTGTGTCAAATAGGAAATGGTTCTAGCTGGCGAGAATTTGTGTCAAATGAAAATTCGTGTTTGCAGGTGAGAGATTGTGTCAACAGCAACACACGCCGTTATATTCGGCGCTTGTGTGGACGATACAGAACGTTTGTCAGACTCTGGGACTCATAGTGACCGTGGTTTACTGGGCTGTCATCTACCCCAACCACGAGATACACGGTCACGCCCTCGCCTACTCCCTCAACACCCACCTCATCAACTTCATCATCATCCTCGTTGACTTCGTCCTCATAGGCATACCTATACGACTGCTGCACTGTTACCAGCCACAGGCATTCGGCTTGCTGTACTCCCTGGGGCTTGTCGTAGCATGGAGAGTGTTCGGGGAAGACAGCGTGTATGTAGGATATGCTGAGTTCGAGGACGCTCCTGTAAGGACAGCCATCTTCTTGACTCTACTGGTGGTAGTTGTCTTACCCTGTGTTCATCTCGTCTGGTTCCTCCTCTACCTCTTGAAGGTTTACGTGTACTCCAAAAGCTGGTCAACCTCAAGTGCTGTCGTTATAACGGAAGTCGACACCAGCATGACAAATGGAAGCTGTAGAAAACAGGCTCACATATTGTACACAGCTGATGATCCTGAACGCGGAGTCCTCAAGGAACCGAGTGATCTGGAACAAAGTACCTTTAAGGATCTTGATGACCCTGAACATTGTGCTCTTAAGGAAGCTGTCGATACACAAGAGTTTGCCTTTAGGAAAACTGTTGATTTTTAATAGTTTGCCCTCAAGGAAAATGTTGATCCTTATTTGCAGCCTTCAGGAAAGAGATGTGTTCCTATTGATATTTACCATTTTACCCTAAGCGAAACTAATGCTATTTAACGTTGATCCTGAATATTGTGTCCCAATGAAAAATGCTGATCCTTATCATTGTGGCCGAAAGGAAACTGTTGATCCATGATATTTTCCCCCCATGGAAACTGTTTAATTCTAAACAATGTATCTCTATGGAAACTGTTGATCAGAATGTTTACTTTTCGTCATATTGGAATTAAAGCTTTTGTAGCAATGTACTTAATCTCTACAGTGAAGAGAGCTTTAGCGCGGAAGCATCATCATAACCATCATATGGTCTAAGTACTGGCTACCATCATCATTATTAGTTTTCTATGGTGGTCACGATGCTATGATCATCGCAGTCATCATCATTATCATCATCATCATCATCATCATCATCAACACCATCATCATCAATATCATTATTATCATCATCATCAGCAGCATCATTATCATCATCATCATCACATCAATTAATCAAAGCTCTTAATCTTGGCGTTATGAATTAACATTACAATCATCCTTCATCACTGCATTGTTAGTACTTCATTGTCTTTATTATAATAGTGGTGCATGGTTTGTGATTATGAAACTCAGCAAGTTGTTGATAGTTGATGACAGTTTCCATGTTGATTACATGCTTTTTTGTCATCAGAGTATCCATGGGTATGCAGACTGTTGTTGCATTGTATAAAAAAATGGCTTAGATGTATTTACAGAAAAACAATGTTATCAAATTATTGATTTGCTAAATGTATTCCAATCATTTTAGCCGTATTTAAGTTATCTTAGTCAGTCGCGTTAGTCATTATGTATGTCGTGAATGGTCGTATTGTGAATGGGTTTACTCTCGAATTAAATGCTCAGATGATAAATATCAAACCAATTTGGGAACAATACTAAAATATTGAGTCACCACTTATCCTACACAGGGCAGGAGGTGGGATTATTGGCGTGATGTATTACTAAGGATGAAAACTGTACCCAGGGTAACAACTGTAACAAAGGCAACAACTGTTCCCAGGGTCACAATCGTACCAATGGTAACAATTGCAAGGGTAAAAACTTTAATCATGGTAATAACTATATCCAGAGTATTAGCTCGCCCAAGCCAAAATACACCCAGTGTAGTAACTATAGAAATATATCATACTTCACCATAGTCACAACCGTACCAAATGTAGAAACTGTACGGAGGGTAGCAACTATTTTGAGTAGTAACTGTACCCGATGTACCAACTTTATTAAATGTAACGAGTTTGCTGAGGGCAGCAACTGCACAACAACAAAATCCAATGTAATATCTCTACCAAGGGTAACAACTGTAGACAATAAAATAACTGTGCCGTGTATAGCAGATGTCCGAGCACAAAGGCTGTACAAGTGATATTGTACTTGTTATTTTCGCTATTTGTATGCCTATTGTGTGATGTGTATTAGCAGTGGAAAGGATCTTCGAAACGAAATTGTTCATGCTCTCACAATGACGCCAACCCAGTATATACATACAATTTTGTTTATTACAAGTTAGCGTCATCTAACAATGGCTGTGTGTTATTATTGGTAAAGCATTAATCGCAGAGCCACTTTGAGTGATTTCTTTTTAGCAAAACTATAAACTCTCTGATAAAGCTCCTTGAAAAAGGGCCACTTGAGAGTACAAATATTCAGTTTACTGCTTATCCGACATTGAGTGGATTTTAGCATACATTGACTGAGTAGAAGAAGATTGCTGACTTCTTAAGAAGTGCCATTAAAATTTCTTCATTTTTATTTTTTTGAAAAAAAAGTGCTATTAGCCATGCATCTCCTGTAATGTAACGTTTTGAAATTTTTCCTGATACAGTCCGCCAAGTTCCCCAATGTGCCCATGGGCCTATAGTTAACTCGAACTCGCAATGTTATGGCGTTCAGACTGGTTTGTATGTTTGTGTTAACTTTGCGAATTTGCATTGTATTGTATGTATGTATGTATGTATGTATGTATGTATGTATGTATGTATGTATGTATGTATGTATGTATGTATGTATGTATGTATGTATGTATGTATGTATGTATGTATGTATGTCTGTATGTATGTATGTATGTATGTATGTATGTATGTATGTATGTATGTATGTATGTATGTATGTATGTATGTATGTATGTATGTATGTATGTATGTATGTATGTATGTATGTATGTATGTATGTATGTATGTATGTGTATGTATGTATGTATGTATGTATGTATGTATGTATGTATGTATGTATGTATGTATGTCTATGTATGTATGTCTGTATGTCTGTATGTATGTATGTATGTATGTATGTATGTATGTCTGTCTGTCTGTATGTATGTATGTATGTATGTATGTCTGTATGTATGTATGTATGTCTGTATGTCTGTCTGTCTGTCTGTATGTCTGTATGTATGTATGTCTGTCTGTATGTATGTATGTATGTATCTGTATGTATGTATGTATGTATGTATGTCTGTATGTATGTATGTATGTCTGTCTGTCTGTATGTATGTATGTATGTATGTATGTCTGTATGTATGTATGTATGTATGTATGTGTCTGTATGTCTGTATGTATGTATGTATGTATGTATGTATGTCTGTATGTATGTATGTATGTATGTATGTATGTATGTATGTATGTATGTCTGTATGTATGTATGTATGTATGTCTGTCTGTATGTATGTATGTCTGTATGTATGTATGTATGTATGTATGTATTCTTCATAGCTTACAAAACCCCTTTTTGTATAGAAAGTGTTATTCATGCGCAAAATGTTTATTTCTTGTTGTCTTGCGATCGCAATGTCAAAATATTTTCGAATATATCTTTTTATTCGAAGGTGTTGGTAATGCGCAGAACCAAGAGCCATTTTTTTTGCCACCACTTGACCTAAAATCAATGTCAAGATCATAAAATGAATGTTTCAATCATCAATGTCTCCCTGGAAAATTGTTAGCTCGTAATAAGTGTTGCATATTAGAAGCCTAATTCAATTGTAAACTTTTTGAAATACATGTAATTGTTAAAGTGGGAAAGTCGTGGGGTCACCAACAATTTTATATCCATAATTACGTGGTCAATTATGGGCCTTCTTCATACAGGTCGCCAAATTCCCCCAAATACCTATGGTCGTCTGGCTGTTATTGTAATCACAGCGACTACCCAACAACTGAGTATCTAGCGTCCAACAAATTAATTAAACGATATCTCTTTAACAGTGATGAATTTATTTGCCGAGGTATTGCTGCGTGAATCAGATCATATTCAAACCGGGGAGGGCTGGGCGCAGTACGGCAGTTGGAAAGGTTGGGTATACACAGAGGGTTAGCCACCGGTACCCTCAGCCACAGGTACCCTCAGCCACAGGTCAAGTTATCAAACGATCTCGTTCTCGTTCAGTTTCGCCTGACTCATTATATATTAACTATTATTATGCATGTCGCTGTCACTCGGCGAGTTGAACTGACTTGGGTGCTTGTGCCCTCAGCGGAACGATTGGGTGGTGTGGTTTTCGGTCATCTAAGTAAGCGCGTTCGGCTTTGCATGCACCCCACCATAGGAAGTGGGTCGAGCGGGAGGGGGAAGTTTCTTCGCATGGTCACATGAAAACATGTTAGTCACTCTTTTGATCTACTTTATTTAGTGACATATGCATGAAAGAGCCAATAGACATCTACCTTTTTTGGATCCCTAAAACATTTACATTCCTCGCTTATTGAATCTTGCCAATCGGCTGAAAATTAACAACCTGCTTTAGCTGATTAGCGTGTTGAGTTTCTAAGCGCATACATGAGAACGCAATAGAGGCTGCCGACAAGCAAATCATATTGTGATATGCTGAGATGATAACATTTATAAGGAATAAAACTGGATTTTCTTTCATGAGGATGATGAATGCAAATCGAAACAGAGTACACCCCACGATTTCGTTAGGTGGAAAACCATTCTTTGGCGCATGCGCGATTCGAGGAAATGCACACTTCAATTGACAAGCATTCACCACAAATCTGAACATCTTGTTGGAAATCGTCCCGGAAAAAAACAGCGCTACCCATTTATTGCTTCAACGGGTGTATAGGTGAGTGTACCTATTTAGTAATTATTAGTATTGGTAACTTGGCTTCCGCCAAGTTTTCTTGTTCAGTCGCGTTTGTGGGTTGTTTGTGGAATGTTTGTTTTTCGCGATACAGGGTGACATTTTGGGAACAAAAGTAAGTGGTCGGCAACAATGATGTGCAGAACCGCGATGTTCTGTTTTGACTTTGATCGGAAGCTAAGGTCAAAGAACCCCGAATATCTCCGTGGATTATCGTCCGATTTCTACACACAAAATTAATAGTTTTCCAACACGTCCTAGTTCGCAAAATCTTGGTATCAGTTCAAATGTTAGCCAAATTATGATGAAGATTTCGACCACGTTAATACACGTCAGATTGCAATACAAATTGGATCTAATATCAGACAGGGACAGCGTTAGCCGAATCGTAAAATTGAATGGATGTTGTTGACTTCACTTCCGGTTACAAACTCATCAAATAATCGAGAGCTTATCAAGTGGTCAATATCGGGTCAATAGTCCGAAATATAGGCCAGCTGTTATATCTTATGGATTTTTCCGGTACGGAAAGCATTAAAGTTAAAGCAAAACTGAAATTGGAGGTTTATACGCCCGTTCTCCGTCGTTATTGGTCGTATCGTAGCTCATTTTATTCCTATATTCTGACTAAATAACTTTCACGTGTTATTGTTCATTCTAGATAATTAGTGACACGAAAATTTAATTTTTTTAACAAAAAGATATGGGACGGATTTGATCAGCCGCCTATTGCATGTCAGGCAAACGCGCAACCGCTACCCCGTGTCGTTTAAGATATTTCAAGTTACTTTTGTTGTATGCCGCAAGAAGTACACATGGTGCCCACAAAGAATAAAGCCCTTTGTTCATCATAACTGCGAGCTCTTCAGTATGACAATGTTCAGTATTACTCATCTGTACTGCGTTTAGCATTACCCCCTTACTGATGATTAAAACGGAGATTAAGAAGACAATGAAGATGATCATGATAATCGTGATCAGTATTATGATGACGATGACAATGATGATGGTATACTTCGCCAAGTTTCTCCATTGGAAAATGGACTTCTCGTTTATATGTATGTATGTTTGTTAACAGTTTTTGATCCGCGATAGAGGTCGTAATTTTTGCCATTTTTCAGAATTTTTTTTTACCTTGACCTCATAAGTGTGTTAGTTAGCTAGTGCGTGTTTGTGAGTGAGCAAGTGGATTTGTGTGTGTTAGTGAGAGAGTGAATGAGTGAGTTGGTGAGTGTTTGCGAGTGAGTGAGTTTGTGGGTGTTAGTGAATGAGTGAGTTGGTGTGTGTTAATGAGTGAATGAGTGGGATTGTGCGTTTTAGTGCGTGATTGAGGTTGTGCTTGTTGGTGAGTGAGTGAGTTTGTGCTTGAGTGAATAATTGAGTGAGCGAGTGCGTAAGTGAGTGAGTGAGTGAGTGAATGAGTGAGTCAGTCAGTCAGTCAGTGAGTGAGTGAGTGAGTGAGTGAGTGAGTGAGTGAGTGAGTGAGTGAGTGAGTGAGTGAAAGAATGTGTGCGTGTTAAGAATTTGATCAAAAGGGTGATCATTTTATATGGATTTGATTCAGACTGTCATCAGGTTAATTATCACTCGATTACCCCTTTTCGAATGCGTTTGTACCCGTTTCATTGATTTAATGGGAATGAAAACACGAAGCACGTGGCAGTTACATTGTGGCATCTTTATGCAATCATATTTTAATTTAACTTTCCAGACACATTTTGAAATCAAACACTCATCGTTAGAACCATTGGTGGACTACTGACGTGATATTAACTGGGCTAGGATGTCACATCTCCATACCACCTCCCTGTCACGTTTGTTCTGAGTGACTCTCACGTGGTGTACTAGCTAGGGCCTCGACAAATCGTTACCATCCAATTATATTCGACCACCAACTCAAAATGTTTGGCTAATGTCAGCTCGCATAAGTGGTAGGGTAGAGCCCCTCGTTATGGTCTATTGAGTGTTTCTTGGAAAAGGAAGTGTCTCTTTTAAATTTCAGTGTAATGCTTACCCAGCGTGGATTGAATAGCTTTTGAGTTAGGTAAATAGAAGAAGCACTTAGTAACCCCATGGAATGTACATTTCGTCCATTGAATTATTTTGCATAGTGGAATTATTTTACATAGTTATCTCTATGCTTGAGATATGATGCAAAGCATATCATTGAGCAATTCTAACAAAAGAAGTTTTATAACAACTGCAATGACTATACCATTTATTGTGGAGTAAGTGTTTCATTGCTTCCGACGAAACTCTCGAAGAACCATCGACTTAATGGTTTATTTAAATAAATGAAACCCGTTTTTATTGGACGAGGTCGATAAACGCAGGGAAAGGAAATTTATACGTATCAGCTATTTGCACTTCGAGAGACAAGCGCCAGTCAAAATCACATACGCTAGTCAGAAACAGGGATTCTATTTCACATATCACAATCAGTTAAAGGGAAAGCCCCGGATTTAAACTGTCACTGGAAAGTAGGGAGTGTCTGTCGCCCTGAGGCGCGCGCTTCTCTATGATTCGGTGGTCTCTATTTCTATTATAATATATATATACATATAAACCGTATATAAACACATAGGCTCTCTTCAATCTGTACATGCTACAATTTGTGACTTATTCCGAATCTCGCACTTTATCACTTGTGTCTGTAATAACGAGCAGTCGTCGAGTTTAGTATCAAGCTATAACAATTTAATGAGACTTCATCATGCTGTTGTCTCGTCTTAACAGCAATAAAGGTTGTTTACCAGAGCTCCGTCCACAATAAAATGCTGGATTCTTCTGCATAATGACAACGTGGGGGACGTTACAAGAATAGAACTTTAACAAATATATGCTGACAAAAAAACATACCAAGTGGTGGTAGTTAGTGGCAAGGAGTTATTTGTGTGCCGAAGCTCTTTTATCGAGTGGATACGCTTTACAATAAATCACCTTGTTTGCTCGGCCGTCAACTATTATGTGGACACGCATAGGGAACGCGTTCTTGTGATTGGTAGACGGTCAATATAAGCGTCCGCAGTTTCTATGTACCATTGTGTGTGTTGTCACGAACAACGATATCTCCTCTGTGTTATGGGCCTATGCTTGACTCAGTTAAAATCTAACCCACCATAATGTCGTGATTGATTGCAGTAATTGAGACTTTTTCATGTCCCATGTTCATACTAAACTCAGTCATAGAAGTGGTTTAAGATGGGGGTGTGGATGAATTCATTATTTGGTTTCTTCATGGTGGCTCGTCTCACACAAGCCACAATTACTCTATTTCCAATGTAACACTTCCTAATGACCGCGTATAAATATAGATATAGGAGATTACTAAATACATGAATTATCTGGCCATTGTAGTTCGGGTAGAGGGAGCGAGGTTTTGTCACTATGTAACAAGAATTCCGCATGTATATGTAATCCTGTAATAAACAACTATACACTGTCACCAAGCAACAGTTACCTAAACTCATTGACTCACTCACTATCATATACTATACACACGAACTCTTCCATCAGCCCACTAGAGCAGTAAGTAAATGCGCTCCACATAACACACTCAGCAACACACCCCACACAACACAAAAACAACACGCCCTACACAAAGCAAAAACAACACGCCCCACACAACGCAAAAACAACACGCCCCACATAGCGCACACTACTACGCACCCAACATAACACACAACATAACAAACACCTGACACAACAAATACAGCTTGCACCATAAGATACAAACACTGTTTGGTAAGAGGCCAGATGTTTAACAAGCGGTCAGGCTGTTCATGAAGATACACATGCTGTTTGATAAGAGGCACCAGATGTTTAACAAGCGGCTTAGGCTGTTCAAGAAGATACACATGCTGTTTGATAAGAGGCACCAGATGTTTAACAAGCGGCTTAGGCTGTTCAAGAAGATACACATGCTGTTTGATAAGAGGCACCAGATGTTTAACAAGCAGCTTAGGCTGTTCATGAAGATACACATACTGTTTGATAAGAGGCATTAGATGTTTAACAAGTGGCTCAGGCTGTTCAATAAGATGCGTACCCTGCGGCTCAAATAATTCAACCAATCAGAGGTCAGGAATTATTTGCGCGCAACTAAATCTCTGCCTATCACGGCACAGGAATTAGTTACAGAATAATTACAGACCTCTGCTTGGCTGATTTAGTTATGCGCAAATGTGTTGTGATTGGTTGATTTAGTTGCGCGCAACTAGTTCCTGTACTGTCATTGGCTGATTTAGTTCCTGTGCTGTGATTGGCTGGTTTACGATCGGTTTAATGGTATGAGGCTACGTCAGCCATTTCAAATAGAGTTACTGCGCATGTATGCTTATTTAGTGTGCAATCGCATGACATCAGATTCTGGGTAAATCACCACATACAGTGTTGTAAATCAAGTTGATTTACATTTCCAAGTATCAGACGCTTACAAGTTGTCTGAATAGTGATGCTAAAGGGGTAAGTCTTTATATGATCTTGTGCGTTGCAAAACCCAAAACATCGCGCTGATGTTATTGACCTGGGTGTACTTGGGTTTTTGAACATGTCAATTCTTGATCTAGTAGAGGTGCCGAGTCCAGTGCATGTGTTATATCCAGTGCAGGTGTAGGGTCCAGTATAGGATGGATACACAATACGGTTGGTGAGGCGGAGGTGAAAATGAGTGTGACGCGCGCATGGTGATGTGGTGCACGCACACTGAATGCGAGCATTAATGTATTGTGGCGGAGGACTGTATTCTCATAAGGTATGCAAGTGATCGAGGTGTGCATGTGGTGGAGGTTTACAGGAGAGGTTTAGATTGGTGGATCTATGCAGTGTATTTATTCATAAGGTTCAGGAGTATTCAAGGCGGAGCTTCAAATGAATAGGATGTACACAACGATGCGTTGGAGGTGTAAATGCGTTTAAGGAACACATAAGGTGGAGGCACGGACGAGATACAGGTGCATATGCAGTTTAGGCGATCAACAGGTAGAGGGTATGAGTGTTTTGTGTACATTATGTGACTATGTACATGGGTTGGAGGTGCATATGTGTTGTTTACGAGGTGGATATATTAGTGTTGTAAAGTTGTTCACTAAGTGGCTATGTTTGTGTAGTGAAGCTGCTCACGAGGTGGATGTGTTTGTGTTGTGAAGTTGTTCATGAGGTGGATGCGTTGGTGTATTGAAGTTGTTCACGATGAGGATGCGTTGGTGTAGTGAAGTTGTTCATGCGGTGGATGTGCTTGTGTAGTGATGTTGTTCACGAGGTGGCTGTGTTTGTGTCGTGAAGGTGTTCACGATTAGGATGTGTTCGTGTAGTAGCGTTGTTCAAGAGGAGGATGTGTTTGTGTAGTGAAGTTGTTTAACAGGTGGACGCGTTCGTGTAGTGAAGTCGTTCACCAGGTGGACGTGTTCGTGTAGTGAAGTTGTTCGCCAGATGGGCGTGTTCTTTTAGTGAAGTTATTCACGGCAAGGATGTGTTCGTGCAGTGAAGTGAAGAAGATGACGGTACTGGTGTGGACTAGATGTCTCTATTGTGATGTCTCTCGATTGTCTATTCACTTCACGTGATGGTCTTGCTTGCCGCGATCGTCTATGATAGCATACCGTCATTCGTATGTATTCTAACACATGTCTGATAGCGAACCGTCACTCGTAGGTGTTCTCGCATGTCTCTGATAGCATGCCGTCATTCGCAGGTGTTCTCGCATGTCTCTGATAGCATGCCGTCATTCGCAGGTGTTCTCGCATGTCTCTGATAGCATGCCGTCATTTGCAGGTGTTCTCGCATGTCTCTAATAGCATGCCGTCGTTCGCCGGTGTTCGCTTCAGAATCCAACGCTCATTGCGCAATATCCTATCCCATGACGTCATCATTAAAAGTTTAAAATAACACGTCTGTCTCCGCCTCACTAGATATTTGGTGGACTGTATTGGTTACAGTGTAAAGTGGGCGGTTCCAAGATATGATAGACAGCCGTGATGCCAGGGACACACCAGCAGGCTTATAAAGTGAACCACCAGACTAGTCGTACTAGCCTTGCCTGCAGCATATGACTCCAAGTTGACAAACAACTGTAAATGAACTGTTTTGCTTGGAAGCGATCTTGTCATTATAATCAGCGTATATACCTGACTCGGCCCAGTGGACATACGCTTTATGGCGGTAAATAATATTTACTTTATAAAGGAAATATGTTCACTTTATTAGAGCAGCTATCATTATTAACTATTTATTTATTATGTGTCTTGGTGATGATTTGAAATCTAAGGGTTTCATTGGGTTTTGTTGGGTATCAATCAGTAACGCGTAAAATACACGATGTTCATTTGTTACAGAGCGTCAAGAGAAAGGGCGACTGCACGATTTCAGAAAGGATGACCCAGGTTCGCGAGGTTCTTGTCGAAAAGCTTCAACATGTGGAATATTTTGTGGAGCAATTAGAGCTAACAGACACTCTGTCAAAGTACCAAGCTGAAGAAATATCATGCAAACAAATACCTCGTGAGAAGAAGGGCAAGCTACTTGGTATCATACAGATGAAGGGCGCCTATGATAAATTCACTCAGTGCCTGCGCGTCTCTGGTCAGGATGAACTCTACCAGCTCATGGTAGACAAGGTACGAATACAGCCTGTTACTGACGAGCTGGATGTCCAAGGGGCGCCTGTCAGACAGCTGAACCTGAACAAATTCCTAGCAACAAACATTTGTTCCATATTCGGGGAAAACTACGCAAGGGTAGTCTGTCTGCAAAATGTGTTTTAGAGGTGGTACATATAACAGTTTGGAATTTCGCATTTCATATTTGCATTTTATTTCATAGTTTCGATGAAAACAGTCGTTAAACGATACAGGCAATTGATGGTTATTAAGTTCGTACATAAATACGGCCACGTGATATTCGTATAAGTGTTTCAGTTTCAGTATCCCACAACGCCTGAACAGGGGATCTGTGTGACTGTTATAGGAGGATTAATTAATGTAACGTATGGCGCGTTTTTGGAATTGTTCAGTTTTTTTTTAGTACAGAGTCCCGTGCTTTACCCCATGCCAGGATGCCGTATGTTATGTATGGGTGCACCATAGTGAAGTAAAGAGTACGCAAGGCTGATTTGGGGAGCATGTATTTGACTTGTTTAATAGCGAATAGAGCGCGAGAGAGTTTAGTGTTGATGTACATGGCATGTGATTTCCATGATAGGTGATCGTCAATAAATATACCAAGAAACCTGTAAGCTTCTTCGGATTGTCCTGCACCTACTCTTGCAACGCATTGACCATTGATTTTCAGAACATGCTCATTTATGTTTATGTTTGCAGATTATAAGTTGGTCTAAATGCAATATATTTAGTTTTTTGGGTATTGAGAAATAACTTATTGGCACAAAACCAATCATGTTATTTTCCAAGTGCATCATTAGACGAACAAAAGAGCGTATTTAGGTCACAAGAAGAAGTCAGTAGTGTAGTATCGTCCGCAAACGAGAGAAGGTCTGCTTGGCATGACATAGATAAGTCATTGACGTATAATAGGTAAAGAAGCGGGCCGAGTATTGACCCTTGGGGGACTCCGCACTTTATTGGTTGCATTATGGATTTGTGTTCATCGACTTCTGTGTATTGCAATCGATCGGTTAAATAGCTTTTGAACCATGTAAGCGCTATCCCCCTTACCCCTAGTCTAGACATTTTTTCCAAGAGTATACCGTGGTCTATCATATCAAAGGCTTTGGAAAGATCACAAAATACTGCGAGTGTATACTCTTTTTGCGAACTATTGGATGAAATATCGCATTTTTTAAGTAACTGTAAAATTGGATGAGCTGTACAGTGATGTTTTCTAAAGCCATATTGAAGTTCATAAAGTATGCTATGAGTATTTAAGAAATTAATAATTCTATGGTACATCAATTTTTCAAGAAGTTTAGAGAATGCCGGCAATAAGCTTATAGGGCGGTAGTTATCCATTTGACATGGGTCGGATGACTTGTGGATTGGGATTACTTTGGCAGTTTTTGATTTATCAGGAACTATACCCGTCGTCAGGGATTGGTTGAAGATATAGGTCAAGGGAAGCACTATTTGTTGTATAGATTCTTTTACAAACTTTGTAGTTATGTCGTCATGCCCTGAACTTTGTTTTGGCTTTAAGTTGTTGGCCACTGCAATCAGTTCATGTGGTTTAACGGGTTCAATGAATACACTTTGCGCGGGGCTATTAATGAAATAATCTGAAAAGTGTTTATTAGTTATCATGCAAATTGCAACTTATGTTTACAAAGAAGTTGTTAAACTCATTGGCGATCGTTGATTTATCTGTAATGTTATGTTTATAGATGACTATTGATCTTGGAAACTGGGGTTTGTTTGTTACGTTTCCCATTGCCTGTTTTAGTACGGCCCACGTTTCTTTTATATTGGATTTATGTTCATTAATCAATTTAACATAGTAGTCTTTCTTTTGGTCCCGTGTTGTTCGGTTATACGTGTTATTGTATTGTTTATATTTGTAAGTGTAATGAATATCTGGTTGGGCTTTCATCAATTTATAAAGCTTATGTTTACGTCGGGATGATTTGATTAAGCCAGAGGTCATCCAGGGTTCACGAATGACGTTTCTATTTGTCTTTGTTTTAGGTTTTACTGGAAAGGCTTGATCGTAAGCTGATTTATATCCTTGCAAAAAATGATCATATGCTTGTGAAGGACATTTGTGATGATAAACTCTGGAAAATAATAATATTTACCAGGGAATTCTTGAACGTGCTTATTCCTCCCGGCGTAATGGTTCTGCACATTTTTCTGGGGGGAACGGCACTTTCCACTTTGTGAATTGCAATGTGAAATGTTCCAAAGTGGTCAGCTAAGTCGGTGATGATTATTCCTGACTTACTTTGGGTTGATAAGTCATGTGATCCTTTATACATAAACCTACTCCTCCTATAAAATCATCTGTACGATTGCGGAATATGAGCCTATGGTATCCCGGAAGCATCAATCTATTATCATCCTTGCAGTTATACAATTCCGTTACACCTAAAAATTCGAATGCAAATGTTGTACCATGGAGATCACATATTAATTCTTTAAAGGTCTCCCAATTGGCTGATAATCCTCGACAGTTAACATGAAAATATTCTAGGTTATTTAGATAATTATTGCTGAGTTCTTGAAAACATTTAGGTTCGTAGTATTTACACGAATTGTTTTGGTTATTAATTGGAGAGTCATAGAGATCATCAATGAGATCATAAGAATTGTAGATGGAGGAGAAATCAACGTTAACGTCATCCCCAGCCTGGCTAGCAGCAATGTCAACCATCAGTATATATCATCCCTAACCCCCGGCCCTTAAATATGCGGACAATATGTGGAATAGAAACACATAGAGTAGTCACAAGTATAAGAATAGTGCAGGGAAAATAACAATACGTATGCAGAGGTAACATGAGGGTGCTCATAGTGTTAGTGAAAAACATACGAATGAAATAACTTATGATTGTACTCCCCGTGATGAGTGATAGTGATCACATTTCTCTCGATTGTGAAGAGGGGTTGTCTGACTCAGAATAAGCCACATGTTCTCGCAGAACTTGATATAGTCCGCACTTAGACAATTGACACATAGACAGAATAGGTACTTCTGGGTTATATTTCCGTTATCTGGCGAAAAAAATGACATAATGTTTTCGTGCGATAGGCACTTTAAGTATAGGAATGAAAGTAATGATAATGCAGACAATGATTATGATGATTAAGATCAATATAATACTAATTAACATAACTTGACCATATCATGAGCCTCTTGTTAACTTCGCGAAACTGCATTTGCCATGTTATCTTGGTCAACCACGTTTGATGCAATGTATGTGAGATGTTTGCCAAAATTTTTTGCCTCGCAAAACAGGTCCACAGTTTTTCAAAACTTTTCCAATAGATTATTCTGTAATGGTGGAAAGCAATAATGTGAACAACCCAGTAGTTTTGTTTGAACCTTTTACCACAAATTGAGATGAAAATATGCAATCCCGAATATCTCTGTGAATAATACGTTGTCAGTGACAGCTTAAGTCTTATCTCAAGATTACCTGGATATCGATGGCGTCTCTTTCGGTTATGAAAACATCAAAATTCTAGCAAGTAGAACATTTCTGGTAGCCAAAATCTCTAAATTATTCAATTACACAATAAACCAATTATCGTCCAATTTAAAAAAAAAATATCGTTTCCTGAAGTCAATCCCACAAACTAAGATTAAAGTGCAGCGAGTGTCACTTCTGCTGGGTTTTCACTGGTTTGATAACAGCAGGCTACTCATCATGCTGCACAAAGATCGCCGCTACTCTCTACAAATATGCACATTTCGCCCCGAAGGCACCACTCGAAAATTTGTGGTATTGTTTTACCACATTTTTCAATCGCTTATAACATCGACAATATTCGATGGATGGATATAAAAATTTTGTCAAATGTTGTATGGGGCAGTGTCTACCGGATAATAAGTTTTTTTTATGGATGTCGATGACGTCACCTACGGTTACGAGAGAAAATACGTAATTCAGCTGTGCAATCAGAAGTTAACACGTCGTTTCTCCGTCGTTAATGGTCGTATCGTAAAAATGTGTGCGCCTGACGATAACCCATGCTCTTCTGAACTTGTAACTAATACATCCAATTGTATATTTTTAATAGTTTTCTCACCTAATAAGCTTAAAGCCCCAAAATGCATTAACACCCCGATATGTTTAATAATACTTAGTCGATTTTGACATTTTTTTCATGTAATTATGCGTAGTTTTTTCACGAATCGCAGGTAAAATTTCGGAAACAACTAAAATTGGCACGAAATTTTCGATCGCTTATAAAATCGACATTATGCGTTTGACGGTCATAAAACGTGGGTCAAATGTTAAAAGTGGAGCAAAAGATAAACTAAGCGTAGCTCAAGTACATTCTAAATCTTGATGTGTTTCCCTTATTACGTCAACTGCTTTATGCCATTTCCTATACAAACAATGCAGTTGAGTAATTAACACCCGAACAACTCAGCACAATGATCTGCTTTGCGTAAATAAGCCTCATCGGGTCATTTGAGTGTCGTCGGTAAGCGTCATATATACTATGTGTTGATTCAGGTTGCAAGGTAAATCACTGACCTCTCGTTGAAGGTTGACTTGGGGCACGACACCGGGCGGGTAGGAGGTATTGTCACAGTCATTATAACTGCGTTAGGAAATGGAGATTTGGCTTTGTCGGAAGATTGAGTTATCACTATAAATCGAGATATAAATAAAAGCCAGTGCGTTCTTTACGAGGTGCAAACTGTATCGTGGACGCTCCTTTCCGGAACGTTATTTTCAGGTTTTACCAGCTTTAAAACCTTAGCTACTTGTAACACATAATACAATGATTTCCATCCCGTTTTCCATCCTGTTTTTTTTCCCGACAGCAAATCATAACTCACAACCTTCAGTCATCCCCGTTATACATTGTTAAAACATCAGTACCACACACAAAATAGACTGACTCTGAAAATCGAACCAGGCGCAGAAAGATAATTCGACAAAAAACATATGAATAATCTAAGTTCACAGCGTTTTGACTACCCTAAGCATCCCGAAACCCTAGTTTCAACCAACAACGACTATTCTTAACAGCCACAGTCAGCCTCGGCAACCCCATACATGCGTTACCCCTTTAGTCCTAGGATCCCTGTCAGGACCGATGACCTTGCCCCCTTTCTGTAATCGTCCTATATACTCTAGCGCTGTTGTCCATTCTCCTTTGCTTGGATCCTCTTCTGCTACCCGTTTGTCTTCTCCAGCCATCAGTTGTTTGAGACGCTGTGATCTGGCCACTCGAACCCCTTAATAAATTAGAATATGAATCACATGATAGGGTTTTAAATTTTAGAAATACAGCGGTAGTTTTGAGAACATAACATCGCCGATCGATCTTTCACCATTGAGCCACGCGCTTTTGTTTACATTTTAGCTTCCACGAAACCAGGTGGCGCACTGGTCGCGAACTTCACAACGGAAACGTCCGAGTCGGGTATCTTATTATAGCAAGATCTTTGGTCATAGGCTCTGTAAATAAATGAGACTTGTTGTCTGTAGGATCTAAAAAAACGCAGTTTCCATTGACTGACCAAGCGTGGTTTAATGATTAATGGCATGCCATAAGCAGACTGGTCATAGAACTCCATGGTCGCACAAATGGTCCTGAGAACACAGAGGTGGAAGATCTGTCTTGATACTTAGAAACTAGATTCGAAGAACAAGAGCATGGGTGGGTGTCCAAGAGCCTGATTTAACGATTGCATCCCGCCTGTATTATGTCGTTTTGTGTCTGTAGGTATGGGCCAAGAATGTTTCGACAACCGAGAATTTGCTGGCCTGACAACGCACACAAAGATGACTCAAGTATGCCAGGACAAAAAGCCTTTGAGACATCATTTGTGTTATTATGATTGTACAGAAGCATCGTATGAGAGTTATAGTGGAAACATCGTTTCCCGTGGGTCGTGACGGAATCTAGCTTTGTCTTGCTTAAGTTGAAATAATACTAAGTATGTTGATAACTATGCCTTCTGGGTTAAACTTTAATCATAATACTCACAACTTGTTCATATCGACATGTATTCCCTTTCCTTGTGACTAATATCGATGGCTGAGTCAGGGAATTGTTGTATGGAAAAGCCGTTTTGATGGCAGGAGATGAAAAGGGTGCCTAACGTTGAAATTTATAATTCATTATTACATATTTAAACATCAAAATGCAATATCGAAACATTGCTTTACAATTATTTTCTTGCATATGGAATATTGATGCATTGTATCTTTCTGTACCGAGTTTCATTACAGGAAGTATTCTAACACTACCCCAAAGGTATAAGATCTCAGCAACAACAACCATTACAACATCAGTTTTGTTTAAAGGGATTTAATAAGCGTAATAGATCCAAGCAATTGATTCACATAATGTTAACATCATCATCAACACATCCAGACAATTGTGTCAATTTTGACTAAATAGCTGCTTCATAACTGCTTCATGATACATCAACACCATGTAGGCAACCCATGGAGTCTTAATAACATGTACACCTTTTATAAGTTTTATGGCCAGACATTAACCTCCGAAACCATGGGCAATGCTAAACATACATATTTATCTTAGTTTATATCATCTGGCAAACTTTCACATTAACAGAAACCAACATTATCCATAAAACATGATAACATTATATCTCAGAACCTGTACAAGTCTTCATTGACATGATACATTCAGACAAAACATACACATGAAATATATCAAGCATACACTGGGTTATGTATTTATAATAGTTCGTATTTAATTAATAACATGTCAACAAGTACAAAAAAAAAAACCACTAAGGTTTTTTTCATAGAAGGTATTGAACAATTATATAGCCTTTAGCACTAAATAAGCATTACTTGTGAACATGCATTCATTATAATATACAATAACACATACGAATCGACAATGCCACAGCAGCCAACATATATAGTTAGTCAAGAAACAAATTCAACATAGCTTAGAAATGTGATGTGCTAGTTCCAATAACAACATAAGCAATTTATATACAATAGACTATGAACATTCTTCAGCATTGCATCAACAACATAAAACATACACATGGAATGGTCTATCCAACTTCAACTTAATGGTATCATGAATGATGAACTTGTAATTGACTTGACAGTCAACTTTCTTATTCTACAAAATCTCAAGCTTAAGAATATAAGGCAATACATGTATCCCTACTCAAATAAAAAACGTTAACCACCGACGGAAATGAAATCTCTGTCAGCTCCTACAGAATTGTGTTTATGACATGAATGATGTGGAGTCCAGTGTCTCTTGGATCTCATCCACAATTGTTTTGGCGAGCTGTAGACAGTCTTGTGCTTCTTCAGCGGAGGTGGTGTCGTGTGGGGTATGAGGGAATGTGTTATGAGAGGGATAGATTGCAGCATGTCGATCACGGCACATTGTATCAAGCCTCTTGACACACGACCTACCATACTCACTCAGCTGCTTGATGTCAAGGTTGAGAGATGGTAATGGTACACTGGAAGCACTATCCGCATCAATGGCATTCTGAGCTGCCAGCAAACTCTTCTCGACAGCCTTTTGGACGCTCAAAAACATCAGCAATTAGAAACAATACAGTTCATTCAAATAACTTGAATATAACACATATAAACCATAGGAACATACCTGGTAGCATTTCTGCACAACCCATTCAGGAAACGTGCAAAGATCGCCATGTGCAGCTTCGAGGTCGAATCTTGCTTGCCTGATCCATCGCCGCGATTCACCAGGTTGTGGATTTGAACCGGAGAGCACATTGGATACGTAAAAGCCCCCTTTTCTGTTGCGCCTCCTTGACTTAGCTTTCTTTTTCTGCGTCTCATATATACCTTGTTGGCGTTGGTGGTTTTGGTAACACTGTTTCAAGTAACTACCAACACTACCGCGCCCCGAGGCAGATCCATACTCCGCACTCAATTGAGCAGACTGGGAAGATGCCAACTTGATACCGTCAGTTTCCATGGAGTCAATTTCTTGTTCAAGGTAATTGAATATTCTCCAACTGATATCACTGCCATTATTAGCATCAGGATGCCAATGTAAATATAGGCGTTTATATACCTTCAACTTGTCGGATGGCAATAGTTTACTTGACTCTTCAATTATCCGCTTCACCTCCTCCCAGCTTTCGTCGTCCGTTTGACCCCCTAACCATGCATTAGTTTCTGCTGTTGATGCATCACGACTGAAGAGATCATCTTTGAACCGATACAGGCGGTAACTGGCGATGTTCTCAATGGACGATGCAGAGGTGAAGACTTTGTGCATTCCAAGTTTTGCGGGATGATCGTCGGAAACAATAACGCGGCCAAAAATATACACGGGCTCCTCGTCCAGCTCTTCATTCCCTATCTTCACTGCTACTATTTCGTCTGGTGCAAATTGACTAAACGCTTGCATTAAACCCCCATGTAGTCGTATTGGTACGAAACTGCCAGTCGGAGGCATGAAGGACAGATGGTCTGAAAATGTGATTGGGATCCCATTGTCTTCAAGAACCTTGCCCTCCTTGGAGGGTTCACAGGTAATGATATCTTCAATTGCTCTTCCCGCGCGCATAGAAACTTCTTCTAGCTCAAAAAGCGCAATCAATGTATCGCACAAACCACGGGCGATATTCTTGGTCTCGCTGGATATCTTTAGCAGCACAATATGTTCATTTGGCCTGTGGATTGTATAAAAAGGAACCTCAGCTTCACTCTGCTCTATCCGAGTACCATCGACACTCAAGAATGTCGTCAACGACTGCCGACGTCCTACGGTGATTGATGACAGCACATTTGCTACCTGGGTACTGCTCATTGTTTGGCACTTGCTATACTGGATAATACTTGTCATAGCATGAATGAAACTGTCACTCTTTAGTTTTGATGCAAAGATTACATCTTGGTCGAAATCATCAGTTTCTGCAACCAAAGCTTCAGTGATAATGTCAGTTAGTAGCTTAGGGGCTATTGCAGGCCCCATCATCTTGAAGATCATTTTGATTTCACTTGAAGATAGTCCATTATCCATGATTGAATCTACAAAAAAGGGCTTGTGTAATTTTTCAATTCTTGAATCCCACCTATCACTGTCTTTGTAGATGATCCTGTTACCACTGAACATTTTGAAAGCTTCAGAATTTGGTTCCCGTGCAGGTAAATACAGATTATCAAGCGTCGTATCTTCTCTATACGTTGCAAACAATCCATGTAGACATTGTTGTACGATGAGTTTCATATTGGGCTTGATCTCAGTTTTTTTGGTGTCCTTGTATATAACTTTCAACACACCAGCATATTGGGACGTATGACACGTTTGATGGGCACCTATCGCAAGAAGCAATTGCTCACAGCGCCAGAGTTCCTTGGGGAACTTACACAGGTATGGTTTGATCTCAGGTTCGAGTTTTCGCACTATCTGGCTGGGTTTGATGAGCAAATAAGTTTGGTCATCCAACTCCACAGGAATACAGTTGGCTTGAGCCAGTATAGGAGTTATGCCACATTGCGCATCGTTTATGTGCAGGTCTTTGAGCCGTTCAAAGATGCTGACAATAATGTCCAATAATGCCGACTGTATAAACGGGCCCCTTTGTGAGGCACATATGTTGACCAGATGTTGTGCAACGTCAGTGCTGCTTGGACTGCAGTTGATACCCAGTCGCGCTCGCACAGCTTGATTACGTTTGCGCAAATCTGGCGAATGGAAATTCGAGGACCATTGTGGCAATATGGAGGAAACGCTCCACATAAACTTTGCCTCTGATTCGAGACATGCGCCTTCAAATTTGATAAATCCTTTAGCAGAGGACACTTTACCATACTGAGGGCACATGGCATGCCATTTCGGATTTATAATATGTGGCGGAATGAATTTGATAGTCTTGATGTGATCCAAAAGATTCTCCTTCAAAAGATCACGCCTATTGGTAATGTGGCGTATCAGGACACGTGATTGGTCTGTGTGGGTTTGTTGATCGGTTTTATCGTTAAGGGCATCCTGTTCAATTTGCTTGGCATAAGCTATAACACGCTCTGGTGTTACGGTCATGTGCATTCCGCAGTGACCAAGAAACTCATGCCAGGCAAGACAACCGTATGAATCTGATGGCACCTGTTCACCCATTGCGACAAATACCTCTTCTAAAGGGTTATAAAACTCACAAGCTGGTCTGAGCTGCCCTTGTGGGTCTGCCAGAAAATGCAGTTGCTTCAATCCTTCAATTAAAACTGCCTGATTTGATTTCAACGCCTTTGGAAGGAGGACATCTTTGATATATTCCAAATGTTGCAGTCTGCCACACTGTGTCATGAGATCAAACTGAAGAAACAGGAAGCCACAATATATCTCCTCTGCAGAAAGGAATTTACACTTTAGCAATGAACGCAGCTGTTCGAGTTCCTTTTTCGTTTTGAGAAACACTGTACCAGAGTTATTAGGATTTGTCCAAATTTCCACGTCCACAGTTGGAATATCTGGGATGACATACACACCAGCTTGCCCAACAGACACATGCTTCCCACTGACCGTTTCATAGATTGGTAGTGAAGGAAGAACCTCAAAAGCTTCAGGAACATGTACGATACTTTCAACGTGCTGAGAGAAGTAACCAAGAAGCACTCTTCGCTCTGATGTACTAAGTTGATTATACCTTTGAATGCCATTTTGCATAATGTAATGGAGACCAATGACCATGCTCTCTGGTCTATCAATATGTCCAAGAATTTGATTAATTAGACGCATTGGCTCGATGGAGTCTAACAATTCAAAGTTTGCTGCATACATACCACAATTCTGAAATGCTTCACGCAAACCCCTTGACAACAGATCTCCCGCATTTGGATCAAAAGTGGCGTTTGCCCGCCCAACAGGTAGCAACCACCTTTGTTTCCCTGTGAACGCAGGTAGAAGACACCATTCATGAAGACATCGCATACTGTCAAATATACTATCCATACTCGCTTTTCTAATCAAGTGATGATCCCACACACAGGTAGCAATGAAAGTCCAGACTCGTTTGAGCCAGACGGCTTTTGGGGAGGCTTTCAGGCGATGTTGAACAATCTTGTCTTTTCCAAAGAACAATGTTATGTCAAGTTCTTTTGAGAGATGCTGCGAAAACTCACTCAATGAAAACTTTCTTGCAAGTTTTGCCTGAACAACATCCATTTCTGGCACTAAGCTTATAAGCATATTGTGCAAGAAGAACTCACTCGAGTGTGGTAGTAGATCTGAATAGAAAGTGACATACACGGGGTAATTAGTCGAGAAGACTCGAACCATATGATCAGCAGTAATGAGCAATGGAGTTCCATGTAGACGAGAGACGAAATTCATTGATTTGGAGCAGTAACTCAAGAAAGCATGAGCTGTGGTTATGTCAATAAGAAAAGAACCCCGAAGACCAGTTGGTAAAGGTCCGACCCTGCCAACATTGCTCCTGCAATATTCCAGACAGACCACCGGAGAGACCTCTAAGATTTGAACCTCTGCTTTCCGGAAATTAGACATGACAACACTGCAATCAAATATAAGATTTAGTCCCATATTTGTGACAACGTGCCTGATCATAGCACACATTTCCAACTTCTTGGTAGACTTCTTAGATTTACTATGTTCTACTTCTTCTGTTCCAATTTCTGTTGATATAGTATCAAAGTATCCACACCGTGAATTATCTTCATGAGATACTGCCACCCAATGTACCCTTTGGTTCACTTTGGTCTTAATCACTGGCATGATTTCAAGTTGATGTCGAGCAATATATCTGTAAACATGTATGCCAAGTCCAAATAGTTTGTCATCACTCTCTGGCACATTAGGGAACAGTTTCAGATATTGTTCGACAGTTTCTAGTTGAGTTCCATCGACATTTGCCCGGGTCTCCATGATCAAGGATGCATACGCCGGTGCTACAATTGAACTCATCATATGTTTGTTCCACATTGTTCGAGTGTCATTGCCGTTATCCCACAAACCACGCCGGTTCTCGTGCTCAAGAGCAAAATGTCCATTGATATGAACAGGTAGCATAACACTCACTGGCATTGGTAGAAACGAAAACAGTCTGTGGCGATCTTCAGTCTTATTTCCGATGTGTAGTGCAACACCTGCACGTGGTAGTAAAGCTAACTCATCACGGTCATACCCGGATTTCAGCTCTTCAGAGAGGTCTCTAGGATTGTCATAGCCAAACTGCTGTATGATGAGCCATTGATTGTGTATGGCAAGGGAGGAAACATTCATTGTGTACAAAATCCGACGTCCTTGTACATCTGACAATTGTAGTTTTCTAGCCTGTAGAGCTTTAGCAGCGATTCTGACCTCGTTCACAAATGATCTCATTTTTATCTCGTCCTGCCTACTAATGTTGGCCTGAACTGTATGGATTGGTCGCACACGGCCTGTTTTGTCAACCTCATTAAGAACAATTTTCCTGATGTTGTTCACAAAAAGAAGCATAGTTGACATATCCTCTTTAAAGCTTTGAAAAAGTTCACGTATTCTCCCTGGTGTCACTGAGGCACATTTCAATTCCGTGTTTCGGACCATTGTTTCGCTTCGTAGCGGTAACCGGAACATAGTTCCATTCTCAATATCATACTCGTCTTGCATAAATGGCTCCACAACTCCTGCAAACTGTTTCTCAAAGTCTGGTGTAAGCTTATACATCTGACCAGGCTCAGCACTTGTAGATCCGGGTAAATATTTGCAATTAGGATCAAATGCACACAGACGTTTACCTTGTCCAGTGACACATGTCAAAAATGTGGGAGTGTCAGTAAGGTGGTAAACGCAATTGAAGCCTACACCATACTGGCCAGTTTTGCAAGGATCATGGCTCTTTGAACCTTCCCCAAGATTCTGTATTCCATTAATATCCGATTCTGTAAAGCATTTGTTGTTGTAAACACAAAGTGCTGGTCCTTGCAGAGCTTTCCAACTGTCGTCAAATAATCTTTCGCTTGTGTGGGTTCTGCTATCTAGGATGAAGTGCACTTCAGTGGCGCCAGCATCGTCAGCATTTTGAAGTAACTCTTTCATGATTGATTCATCCAAAGGGTAGCCAGACAAAATCCTGTTGATTCTGTTGACAAGCTTTTCTTTTTGGCCGAAGGGGATCCCATGAGAATTATTTTGAATGACTTCCTGTCTTATGGTTTTGACTCCTAAGCGACTGGCGTGAGAGTGTGCTATGCTGGAGTGGCAAATGATAGTGTCCTTGACTTGTACCCAAGGACAATTGTTGTAACACAGCTTAGTTGAATCGGTCATATCATTGTCTTGCGTTGGCAAATACAAAATGCCATGCTGCCTAAGTAATGGCTCGATTGACAGTTCTTGCGAGCACACTATCTCTCCTATTTTTTTCACAATATTAGTTGCTTTAATCAGCATGTTTTCATTCAGTTTAGTTCCATTTTGCTGTAGCTCAATGGCTACAGTTTGGAGAACCTTAATGTAGTCTTCTGCTGAAAAAGTTCTTTTGACGCCAATGGATTTTAGAAACTTCCCATATTTCTCAAACTCGAATGTAATAGGATATAAAAGAGGACAGCAATCAGTGGAGCAAATGAAGGCACATATTTCTGGAGATACAAATTGTGTTGTATGCAATATACAGGGAATACTGCGCAACTCTTTGTCTATATCAGCAGGGAGCCTCTTGTTCTTCTCAATATATTTGTCAAACCACCGATACACAGCATGACAAATCTTGGCAAACTCGTCACGTGACTTGGGAGATAAAGGAAGTGCAATAATGCTCTTAAGCTGTTGCAAAGCCTCTAGCGGGGTCACTTCACGACCAGATATTCCTAAAAATGTACTGGCTTCTTTTTGTCCCCATGATCCCTCAAGACATATATCAGGATGAAGAATGGGCTTGATGCAGCTCACTAGGTACTTCATCTTGCTGTGATACATTTCAACGGGTGGCAGGAGGTCGTTACATGCATTGCCCTTCCACGGCAGGCCTGCATTGTCTTTGTCTTGCGGCATAACGGACAGGAATGGGGCATTCATTATCTGTTTTGCCACTGCATCTGATGGTCGTTTTCCACTTCGCAAGTTTTTGTCCATTAGACGGACAAGTAATCGAGAGCAAACCATTTTGTTGTCTACATTTCTACTGTTCAAAGTGGCACAGCGACTGGCAATCTGTTCCCAACACAGGGTGTCCGTTGACATACCCATTTGCTCCAGCTTAGACATGCATGAAGACATCATACTAACATCATCGCATATAAAACCGGGAAACAAACCATCGCATACGTCAAATAGAATGTGCACTTCACCTCCCGGGTGTATCAGTGATTTGGGTTGCACTAGATGCTCGCCACATGGAAGTACAGGGATACATTTAGAGACCTCAAGCAATGCATGGATGCTTGAATCGCCAGGACAGGACAGACATGCTGCAATTAAGTGGTCCCTGTCCTTTCGTTCCACTTTTGCTATATGAGGTATGAAAACTTCCTTGTAAAATGAGTCCTTGTTTAAGAAATTGTCAATGAATCTTGAGTTCGGGTGTTGTTGTAATAATGTCTGTATTCGCAATGGTATATCAACCACTGTATTGTCACACAACAAACTGTTTATGCTGCCAAACACCCTAAGCATGGTTTCAAATGTGTAAGGTGAAACACCTTGACATGCCTGTCGGTCAAGTGTAACAAGTCTACACAAGTTCACCCACTGTGGGTGTGTAGGGAACACCAGAGGGCCATCAATAGAACAGATTCGGTTAAGAAATGATGACATTAACCATGATATCAAATGGTTGGCATTCGGGCTTGTCTGTGGCCACAAATCAAATACTGACTGGAAATCAGATATGTCAGACAACCGTTGCATGTCAACCAAGAAATTGACATATGCATCAGTGAGAGCATCTTCTACCAAGAGTCTATTCCATGTCGATCTGTCGTCCACCTTGTCATGCTTATCTGGAACCTGGATACTCCTCCTGCTGGACGACACGGAAAAGTACCCATTTATGTGCACTGGGAGTTTTGTTGTCTGTGGTAAGGGAAGGAAACAAAACACCTGACCATCCCCTACTACCGGGCGAGGCACAAATCTGCCATCCACTTTTGTACATGGTGCTGCAATACCAGCTATTGGAAGAACCCCATTGTCTTGTCTTGCAAAGGATAGAGATTTTTCCTTTCCGAATGCAGTTCCGACATACCAGAAGGTACTACTACTCGCAAAGCCACAAAAAATGCTGCATGCCCAAGTCTGTACAATATATATTCATACATAGCACTTCCGATTGACTGATCTCGCCAAGTGAGTGGGACACAACCATTTTAGCACTTGAACGCATAATGTTATGCCCGAACGCATTTGGTCGGACTTCTTTGATAGCATTTTCTTTCTCAATAGAAAGCCATCTTTCTGGTCTTGATGGATCGACCGTATCGATTGGCAAATGATCAACTACAATCCTCGTCACATTCTGAGTGAAAAGTAGAATTGTTTCACTTGACTGTGTCAGGATTCGGAACAGCTCAAGGACGTCGCTTCTCTGATATGCAGTTTTACATATATCACTCTGCGCAGCTTGATTTGGCGTTCGTAATGGGAAACGGAACAAGGTCCCATTGTAGCTCTGTCCCTGTGTTGTGGACATATCACACCCATATATCCCATTAAAGGGCTCAAACTGATCACTAAAATGCTGTAGTGTTTTCCTGTTCTTGGAGAGGCTTAGTTTTATGCCAGGCTTAGATTTATCTAAGACAACCTTGCCCAAATGTTTGAGATGGGGATCTAGAAACACAATGCTGTCTCCACTTAGAAAACTTGGTACATCTGTAAGATTGTACACTGTATTGAACCCGAGACCGAACTGGCCTATTTTATCTCTTTGCCCTTCTTTAGTAGCCCCACTCAACTTCACGATGTTATTAAAATCGTCGGCTGTAAACAGAGCGTTGTTATAAGCCCATAAGGCTGGTCCCTGAACCTCTCTCATTCCTTGGTCAAACAGCCTGTCGAGTGATGACGATGAAACCCTTTCGTCAAAAAGGAAGCGTACTTCTGAAGCACCCGCATCATCAGCGTTCTGTACTAGCTCCTTGATAACCGAAAGTCCATCAGAATAATCCCCTAAAAGTGATTTCAGTCTTCTAGTAAGGGGTTCACCTTGCCCATAAGACATGATCATATCATCTGCCCGTACTACACGACTTAGCAGGCTGCGTACCTCAAGCCAAACTATAATTTTGGGGGGAAGGGCTTCATGGACAAAATGCAATTCTGTATCATCATCAACAGTGTCTAACAGCATACCCGCGTCTCCAGCGTCCTGGTATGTGCATGCCTGCTTTTCTTTGAATTTCAAGAAATCACCGCTGTGGTGAACGGGAATAGGCATGTCATCCCTTGGTTCTGTACCAGAATCTGCCATGTGCTTAAGAATACTTATAACCATTGTGAGATCTTGTTCAGACCTCTCCGGTGATTGATCAACGTGACTATCGGCGATCATTCCAAGAACAGAGAAGAAATCAGGGTGTTCATTGGACCCCTGTGACAAGAACAACTTGCTAAACTTCTGCATTTCTTTCGGCAGTCCAAATGCGAAGGGTTCTAGGTTCAATGATGTTGGTTCTGTTGCCAGCTGGTCAATAGTACAAAAACCACCTCTATGGTACACCCAGGCATGGAAATCAAGTTGTGTCAGGGCGGTCCTAATTTTCTCATGTGACCTCCTCATCAGAATACTGTATATAGCATTTATAGATGAGTAGTGCATGTTCAGATCGCTAGCATTGGTAGATATGATCTGTAATTGTTCCAGCACATTCTTAGTTGAGGGCGGACTATTCCATGAAAAGCAGGCAGTCAGTCTTGGGAATTGCTTTCTGGAAACCAGACATTGAACAGCACCCACTACATGTGCATACTCATCAGACTTGATTTCATTAGGGCGGGCAACACTGTCTGAAATTTCTTCTCCTAGAAGTGGTAGATCTTCGTGATAGCTGATTTCACCCCTGTCGTTCTGTACAGGCACCCATGGCAGTTGACACATATTTTCCATAAAGTCTTTCTTTGAAAAGTGTTGGTGATTTCGCTCCATGAGTTTTGCAAACAGCTTTGCTTTTTTATGCCTATTGTCTTTCTCCAAAGAGAGGGATGATGCAATTGTTAGGTAATCACTACCAGTCATAGAACTACGTGTTTTCATTGCAAGGGACTGCAGCGCTCGTCGGTAATCATCATGACATGCCGATAGACTTGGTAACTGGTCTTGTGGAAGCAACTGCTCCAAGAGTTCCTCGCCATGAGGATTGAATAGAGAATTTGGGGAACACCTGGAACCGGTTCGTGAGCTCATAAACTCCAGGGTATTCAACTGGGCCAGAAACGAACGATCAACATGAACTTCTTTGCTCAACGATGTCAAAATTGCCTTCTCAATTGTAGCCGCATCATTGTGCGAATAAAAAGACGGGTCTTGTTTCAGTGTTGGGACGACAACAAACTGTAAGACATCCAGTTTTGTAAGGAATTTGACATTCACCAGAACCAACAGTTTCTTTGATGCTGTATCGGATGCGTCAAACAGGTCACCCTTTAAAGGAAATGCCACATTGGACCTATCTGTACAATACTGGGCACAAGCTGCAGGCACAAATTCGTTTTTCCCTACAAGAGGAAACATTGGCAAAGACCTCAGAATCTCAACAGACATGCTGTCTCTCAACTCAGAACAGTGGTTAGCCATGTATTGAGTCCAAGCCGAGACCTGGAAATGGGACAGTGTACTAAACGCTTTCACGATGGATGATTGACGATTCTTCAAAACCTTTCCAATAGCCTTTATGATAGCACCTGCTTTGGGTTTAAAAAGCAAGCCTTCAGAAAAACATGGTTTATGGTTCTCAATAAACCGTGGCAAACTATCCACGACAATGATTCCAAGGTGTTTAAGAATGACTATTATATCGGGAGGAACAGATCCAACCTCAGTCGAGGAACCAATTACAACAGGTTCATCAAATTGAATCCTCGTCATCAAGTGATTTGGGAATGGAAGTAACGGTAGTCCAAGTAGGCAAGTCAAGTGTACATGATGTTTTTGCACGTATACCCAAATATTTTCCAGCCATTTGGGACCCAATTTCTCAGAACAGATTTCAACTGTTCTTTGTGAAGTTGCATATGGTTCCATCATAAGTTTCAGAAGACTGTGGAAATATTTTGGCGAATACAGACGTAACTGGTACTTGCCTGCATAATCAACATAGGACACATAACGAGATATAAAATAAGTGGAACAAAAATGTAGAAGATAATGCCAATGAATTTGATAGAGCAAGATAACCAAAATACAGTACATGGAACTTACCAGTCTGTGCTAGATGGTGGATTGTCTTTTCACAATCCTCTGTCATGTCTGTGAAGTCAACAAATTTGTTTGGAATGTCAGGAAATATATTTGCAATCATATCGAGTTCGGCAACATATACGCTTTCGCCCATGTTGAATGTAGTGCAAGTGCCATCCCCCAAGGGAAGAAGAGCAAGTCCGTTGAGGTCATTGTGTATTATATAGGCAAGAATTTCTTTCCTCTCTGCTGAGGAAATGTTGATGGAATCTTGAACTTTCAAGAATGATTTGGCAACCAGTGCCGGCTTTATATATGATGGCTTTGGGCAGCCAGATGATATCATAGAATTGATCAAGTGGGAACTAGTTGGTAACACCAGGAAGTGGTTTGTTAACAAAAGTATTCTCTTTAAAGTGTCATTAACCCTCTCTTGTGGGTCAAAGAACAGCGCGTTCGACCAGCTAGTCCATTGTCCTCCGTTTACTTCTGAGAAAAAAATGTTTTTTTCCATTAATTGTGTTCGAAGTTGTGGAAGGACTGCTTGCCAGTACTCTGATACATGGTCATAATCTGGGATGAGATTTTGGATCAGCATCCATGACGACGGAATTCCATTAGGTATCTCTTTGATGTAAAGTGCCAGATTAGTCACGGCTTTAGGAATCAGTTCCGACGCGAGGAATATATTCCATTGTACATCATCGTCCCTCTTGCTTTGGTCAGAGGAAGGCATTTTCAAGTGATGCCGATTTTGGTCAACAGCAAAAAATCCATTAACATGGAATTGAAGACCAGTTGGTTCCCGTTGCTCAGTGGGTAAAGGAAGGAAACAAAAAATTCGACCATGTGTAATTGGAAGATCTCCACCAGTTGAAATAGCGACGCCGGCCCATGGCAGACAACTTTTGTTTGGTATCTTGGATGTACTGGAACAGCTTAAGTACTGGCTTAAAAGGAAACTGTCCTCAGATGTAATGTCTTTGTCATGATCCACCGTGGTAATGGACATAGGATAAACAGTACTCACACTTTCGTGTGCTTGTCTTGCAGAATAACTAGTCATTTCACCTAGTTTTTGATCGATTGTCATGTTGACCTTATGAATAAATTGTTGCCGGTCGTCTACTATCCTTTGCTTGCATTCTGCCGCAAGGAACACTTCAAATAACGTTTGCGCTCCACCCTGTTCCAAATTGGTGTACAACTTAATGCTGGCAAGATTTTTCAAGAATATCAAATTAAGATGGCATTCAATCTTCAAGGCATCAAACAGCAAGATCACCTTTTCTGCTGTGTAAATTGTGTCACACAGATCAGACAGAGCTTCAGAATTTCGCAATGGAAACCTCAAAACTGTTCCTCGGAAATAACCATTTTGCATTATTTCCGATAAGTCAGAATGAAATAGATTATGGCAAAATGGCTCAAGCTGCTGTCGTTTTGTCTCCAGGATCTCTCTTTCACTGAGATGGATGCGATAAGAAGTTGTATATTCTTTGCGTCCCACTTTGCTCCCTTCTACATTGCGCTCAAAATGAATTTGGTGGGGATCTAGGAAGCCCAACCATTCACCACTAAGGATACTGGGCATGTCTGAGACACAAACAGTGTTTATGTTAAATAATGCATAATTGTACATGTTCTTTTGGGTGTGATTTATATACATGTGTATATATATATATATATATATATATATATATATATATATATAGATATATATATATATATATATATATAGATATATATATATATATATCTATATATATATATATATCTTCTATATATATATATATATATATATTATATATATATATATATATATATATATATATATATATGTATACCTATGTTGATGTGTCTGCAAAAATAAGTATGGATATATACTTCAAATAAAAAGTATACCTGTTAGATGGAAGACTGACTTGAAGCCGAGCCCAAAGCGGCCTACTTTCATGGGGTCATCTCTCTTGACACTGTCAAGAAGCATTCGTATACCTCGCCAGTCATCATCACTGAAGACTGCGTCGTTGTAAACGAGAAGAGCAGGACCCTGCATTGACATATGGGACCCCGTCTTACACGTATTATAATCATCATCTAGTAGATTACTATGATCATATTTGGCAAGATGCCATTTTGGTTGTGAGAAATAATACGGTTGACATAAGGCAGGTATAAGCCGTTTAGGTGAATGCTTGTAAAGCACTGGACCCGGAGTGATTGTGCACAAGGGTTCAGACTCATTCAAGACAAGAATGCTAAAACTGCCTCACTACTGACGCCGTTGCTCAATTTATCTTCCTCTATCAATAGACAATATAAACGTTGTCGGGGACGGTGATCAAAGTTGTTGAGGCATTTATTCCGATCACTTTCGGGTTGAAGGACCTATACAAAATAGCCCCATGGGTGCATGGGGGAAACTTGGTGAACTTAAATGACATTTATTTTATCATAGTCATCAGCACCACCATTATAATCATCAATGTCACAAAAATCATCATTAACGTCATTATTATCGCCAAAAGCCTTATCGTCATGGAAATCTTACAATTAATTATACATATAGAAAGCTCTTACGATTATATTCAGCAACAGTTATGCGTTCACGATCAATACTAAAACACTAGGTTTTGCGCATCAATTACACCTTCCATTTAAAAAAGAAATCGAAAATATCCTTAAAATGGCAACATGGACCGCGAGACAAAAAGAAGTGGACAAAGATACATTTTGAAGCTGACCAATATTATACAAAGTTGCGACTCAATTTGGTTACAATAATAGTTGTTTTGACCTTCGAATCGTCATTTACAAGGAAGATATTGACGATTCAATTATTTTCCCGATAACCTTGACCTTAGTTGGCATTCAAGATCAAAACAAAACCTCTGGGTTTTGCGCACCAATTACACCTTCTATTTAAAAAAATAATTTCGAAAATATATTGAAAATTGCGATTAGTAGCACGAGACAAACAAACTTAAATATTTATTTAGAAGCTAACCAACGCTACAGAAACAAAACCTCTCGGTTATGCGCATTATTGACGCCTAACGATTGAACAACAATTCGAAAATTTCAAACATTGCTACCTGTATCGCAGATCTCAACAAAAGTTTACAAACCAACAGACAAACGAGAGGCCCATGGGGACATGGAAGAACTATATCAGAAAGTTTTTTTAAGTTTCAGTAAGTTTTGCAAAATTTCTGTAAGTTTTTTTTAGAATTTAAATAAAATTGTTTACAAACATTGATTCAGAAGCTAACCAAGGTTAAACGCGAGACAAAAAGAAGAATAAAAGAAGTTAGAAAAATTTCAGAATCAGGCAATCATTGACCATGTTTTTGTAGGATTTTTAGCCAATTTTCATGGCCATCACATGTATATCGATGTTTTATAAGCAATCGAATTTATCAAAGGAATCATGTTTTCTGCCTGCCATACTTGAAAGCATATGTCAATAACCAAAGTTTAGTAATAGCATCAGCTTTTTGAAAATGTTAGTTTTGTTACGATCCGACGATAATTAGTTTAATTATTGACAAAATAAAAAGATTAGAGATTTGGTTACCAGAAATTTTCAACCTGCTAAAATCTTTTTAACATTGCATTATTAACAACGTAGTATATATTTAGAAAAAGTTTAAGATTACATTACACTTTCAGAATATAAAAACTAGTCTAAAAGGGAATTCTAAAGCATGGACGTATTGAGCATTGAACTTTTTGAAAACTTTGATGCTTTTGTAACCGTAAGTGACGTCATCGACATTCATGAAATTTTAGGATACGTCTTGGTATGCCGACGGTTTTAATGACGATGATGATAACGACAATGATGATGGTGATATCATGACTAGTTATAAATGCCGGGGTTGTATTCACAATGTAACTCACTTAGCGGAGTAACACGGACAAAGTTGGCAGAGAGCAAAAAAAAAAGCATGGGGCAGATAACGCATGCACTCGTCGTTTACCAATTTTCACAGTACCAACAAGCCATAAGGTTTTTTGTTTAGGTAGTTAATCGTTGACCATGGGCTTAGAACCAATTTGTCTCATTTAACATTAACAAGCCTCTTATTCATTTAGAAATAAAGATATACATAACTCTTGAAATATCGCCAGTGAAGGATTGAACATGTCTGTAACCAGGCAAGGCACTCGCCCCTGGTGCGTTGATGATCCAATGCCACCTTAGACAGCGCGGATAAGAAACATCGGAAGTTATAAACGACTTCCCCAAAAGTATTATAATACGGTTGACGCTCTCTATGGTAACATTTAACCCACTTTTTATGACTCTCGAATGCATATTGTAGATTAAATAAGCGATCGATAATTTCTTGCCAATTTTAGCTGCGATTCGTATGAAAACTACGGGTAATTCGTGCTGATATGCTGCGTACAAAATGTTACTAGAAAAGTTACCTACAAATTCATGTAAATATTGTCAAAATTGACCCAGTATTATAAAACATATCGGGGTGTTAATGGATAATGGGGGGCGTTTGTGAACTTTAAGCTCAGTTTTCGAGAAAACTATAAGAGATTTACAATAAGATGAATACGTTACAAGTTTGGAAGTGCATGGGCGATCTTCAGGTGCAAACCTTTTCAAAATACGACCATTATCAACAGATAAAGGACGCGTTAACTTTCTATTGCACAGCTAAATTACGTTGTTTTACACGTAACCGGAAGTGACGTCATCGACATACGTAAAAAAAACTTATCTTTCGAAAGCCACCGCTCCTACAACATTCGACCCAATTTTTATGACCATCCATAGAATATTGGCGATGTTATTAGCGATTGAAAAAAAAAGTGGTAAAAACACTACCACCAATTTTCGAGTGGGGGCAACGGGGCAAAATATGCCTATTTTATCATGACATTTGTTATGAAAAGTTGGCCAATAAACCATGCTACAAGAAACTATAAATTCGATAAAAATCGCACCGTAGGTTAAAACTATATGTAGGATTGAAAAATTCACAACGTAACCTTGACCTTTATATTAGGTCAAGGTCAAAATAAAAAAACCTCTCGGTTCTGCGCATCATTGCTCCCAAAGATCTAAAAAAAATTCTTGAAAATCAAAAAAGTGTACCCATGTGAACCTTGCGAAAACAATCACAAGCGTTTTAAAATTAAAATATTGACCCAAAATCGACCAAGTTACTCTACATTTATCGAGAAAATAATAATGAAATCATGTTTCACGGGTCCATGATTGATTGACAATGTATTGGCTGACACATGGGAAAGCATATTTTATTAATTAGTACTGCGGTCTGCCATACATGCCACGCCACGAGGGCCGAGCGCGGATCAGCGGCAGCATTTGTGCAGCGCCCGAGGCCGGCTGTTGTTTACATAAATACGTACGTACATACATACATACATACGTACATACATACATACATACATACATACATACATACATACATACATACATACATACGTACGTACGTACATACGTACGTACGTACGTACGTACATACATACATACATACATACATACATACATACATACATACATACATACATACATACATACATACATACATACATACATACATACATACATACATACATACATACATACATACATACATACATACATACATACATACATACATACATACATACATATACAAACAGCAATAAGTCGATGTTGCAGTATTAAGTCGAATATGCAGCATTAAGTCGAAGAAAAATTGTTATGGTTGTCAATTGTAGTCTTTTTTATTTTTTCGTCGTTGTATAGTTTTTGAGTGTTTGGAACAGTTGCGGGTTCAATTATAAATGTTAATATTTTAATACACATGATATTTGACTTATACACGGTTGGACTTAATCCCTTCGACATTAAGTCATCGACTTAGTGCCAAATTCACTCTTCTATATTAACAGCATTAAGTCGAACTAAGAAATGACGTCAAACAATCATTTATGTAATCATCCTGAATGTCACTGATTTACAAGTGGTCGAAGTTGTATTTGCGATTCAATGTGTTCAAAAGATTGTCACCACCACAGGCGCTTCGGAGCGCCGAACCGCTCGATCTATACTGAGGAGCTCGGAAGCTTGACATCGGCAGTCACATGTACTCCATGACAACTTCAGTCGGATAACCAGATATTATGGATGTCGATGACGTCACTTCCGGTAACGAAAGCATCAAAGTTTTTAAAAAATTACACAAGTTCAATGCTCAATACGTCCATGCTTTCGAATTTAATTTTGATACAGTTTACATATTCTGAATGTGTAATGTAATTGTAAACTTTTTCTAAATATACTTAGTTGTTAATAATGCATCGTTAAAAAAATTGTAGCAGGTCGATAATTTCTGGTAGCCAAAATCTCTAAACTTTTTAATTTCGCAATTAATTCACTAATTATCGTCCGATCGTAACAAAATTAACATTTTCTAAATGCTTAAACAATTACTAAACTTTGATTATTGACATATGCTATCAAAATATTCGACGTTTTCAAAGCGCGTTGAGTTGAAAAAGCATATTTCATTTAGTAAATTTTCGTCAAATTTTCGATTGCTAATAAAATCGTTAATATCAGTTCAATAGTCATAAAAATCAGCTAAAATGTTGACATTAACTGCGCAAATCTAATCCGCATTTTTTTTATATCAGTTGCCTCATTTCCGGTTTCGAACGAATCAAAGTTTAAACTGGGCTGAAATCTGAAGTTATCGTGTCGTTTGTCCGTCGTTAATGGTCGTATCCTAAATTTGTTTACACTCGAAGGAAGTCAATTCAATTCTAAATATAGGTGTAACATTTTCTGCTCTAAATACACGGCAGTTCTCTCAAAATGTAAGCTGGAAGTACATCGGGCATCACTCATGCAGGCTCCTCACTGGTTTGTTAGCAACAGCCGACTGATAGCGCTGAACAAAGGCCGCCTCTACTCTCTGCTCCCCTTCACTTAGTCAATTTTCGTCAAATTTTCGATTGCTAATAAAATAGTAAATATCAGTTCAAAAGTCTTAACAATTAGCTGAGTTGTTGACATCAACAGCGCGAATGTAATCTAATTGCATTGGCTTAATGGCGCTACAAGCCAACGTTTATATTATTCAAACTTATCTGTGAATAAATGTATATTGATGATTATACCATGCAGAGAGAATGACAGAGAGCGACAAAGCTGATGAAACTATAAATGAGATAACATCGTTGATGCTACTATGTTAGCACATCTTCCAGCTAGGACTGGTAACTTAAAGAGTGCACCTCACTAATGTTGTCATATATGGAATGTGGGGTGTATGCTATGCTATATTTTCCTCGTCATTGTATTTAAAGCAGAATGTCTTATAGTATATATCTACCCCACGTTGTAATATCTCACCTGGCACCACATTCCAGTGTATTCGAGTCACGTCCTCTTTGGTGATAACCCTCAACTGAACAGTTCTGTTTATGTCTTGGTCGATCAGCTTTATCTTAGGATCGTTAACCACAAATATCGTTGAAGAAAAACATTCAAAGTTAGTATGCACTAAACCGCTTTATTGCCTACCTTATGGGCGACGCTTGACATCAGCCCGTGCTATATGATGTGTGCTAGTTTTGTCAACATCAAACATTCCCGAATATTTCCACTGAGATCAAACGATTTCATGTAGACATAAACCGAATGATTATAACAGGGATCACTACTCTGTTGCATTTTAAGTATGTGCTCTTGAGTAAGTAATGTATGTCGGCACGTTAGAGCAGTTGAAGGTTCTGGTCAACATTACAGCGAAAAAATATATTGTTTATGCAGCCTACCATACTCGCTCTGGTCATATAATAGATGCAAGTGACAGCTAAAAAAGTCATTCATTCCCCCCAAGTATTTATTATTCAGCGACGGTTCATGCAATGGATGGTAACAACTTTATCGCAGGTAAAATGCAATATACAGTGCTGTAATATAGCGTGTAATTTATACTCACTACAATATACACATCACCTGCATATTCACTGTAGCCCAGATACCATATCCTCTACATCAAGAAATATTCAAACAACCTATCATTAAATGCTCAGATAATAAATATCAAACCAATTTGCGAAAAATACTAAAATATTGAGTCACCACTTTTCTTACAAAGGGCAGGAGGTGGGAGTATTGGCGTGGGGTATTACTCGGTAACAACTGTAACCAAGGCAACAACTGTACCCAGGGTTACAATCGTATCGATGGTAACAACTGCACCAAGAGTTACAACTTTAATCAGGGTGATAACTATATCTAGAGTAATAACTCGACCAAGTAAAAAATATAAATATATATCCTTCTTCACCAGAGTCAAATCAGTACCAAGTTTAAAAACTGTACGAATGGTAGCAACTGTTTAGAGTTGTAACTGTACCCAATGTACCAACGTTATTAAATGTAACGTGTGTGCAAAGAGCAACAACTGCACAACAACAACATACAATGTAATACCTGTACCAAGGGTAACAACTGTACACAATAAAATAACTGTGCCGAATATTGCAGATGTCCGAGCGCAAAGGCTGTACCAGTGATACTGCACTTGATGTTTTCGCTATTTATATGCCTATTGTGTGATGTGTATTAGCAGTGGACATGATCTGTGAAACGAAAATTCCCCTGCTCTCATTAATCACAATGACGTCAACGCAGAATATACATGCAAATTGTTTATTACAAGGTAGCGTCAACTAACAATGGCTGCGTGTTATTTATTAGGAAAGCGATCATCGCAGAGCCAATTGGAGTGAATCCTCTTAACAGAGCTATCAACTCTTTGATAAAGTTTCTTGAATAAAGGACCAGTTGAGAATACAAATATTCAGTGCACTGCTTATACGACGTTGAGTGAATTTTAGCATACATTGATTGAGTAAGAAGAGTTGCTGACTCCTTTAGAAGTGCCATTAAAATTTCTTCATTTTTATTTATTTGAAAAAAAATAACGGGCGTCAAACTGAAGTGCTATTTGCCATGCATGTCCGGTTGAAAGCGTTTTATTGAATCATTAAAACTAGTGTATCAGTTTAAGGAAAGCTTAGAATATGTACTGAAGAAACTAAACAAATTTTTGAAAGCTTTATTTTGTCTCGCGATAAAGGTCGCAAATTTTAACATAATTTCGAATTTAAAAAACAAAATAGCATGAGTTATTCATGCGCACCACTCAGAGGTTTAATTTTCCTTTTTTGTTTATCAAAACCCAAAACCCAAAATGAACAACAGTAACTAAACCGTAAACCGTGTTTCATATGCGCCAACAAAAAACGGATAACACTAAACACATTCGTTTTTCGTTTTTCATTCGGTCATACAAGCGGCTGGAAAGGTTGGTTAGTATTCGCACCGGACGTCCCCCGTGCTATCAAAGAGTAGACGAGCAGCGATCATTGCATAACTATAGTTCCATACAATAGCGACTTGGAAGCTTGGCATCGGGAACCGAACCCCTGTATATATGTGTGTATTTATATGTAAGTGCGCGTGCCTATGTGTGTATTTATATGTGTGTGCACGTGCGAGTGTGCATGTGTTGTTATATACATACATACATACATACACACACACACATATATATATATATATATATATATATATATATATATATATATATATATATATATAGATATATACACATATATATCAATATATACATAAAAATATATACATACATATATGTTTATATATATATATGTATATATATGTATAAGTATATATATATGCATACATATCTATATTTATGAATATATATATATGTGTATATATATGAATATATAAATACATGTATAATACATGTATATATATACATGTATATAGAATATATATATATATATATATATATATATATATATATATATATATATATATATATATATATATATATATATATATATATATATATAGCCAAACTCCTATGTGTGTATTTATGTGTGTGCGCGTGCGTGTTGTTATATATATATATATATATATATATATATATATAGATATATATATATAATATATATATATATAGAATATATATATATATCTATATATATATATATATATATACATATATATATATATATATATATATATATATATATATATATATATATATATATATATATGTATATATATATATATATATATATATATAGCCTACCATAGTTACTTTTGGGTTCCCCTCCGAATTTTTGTATTACAGCGGGTTTAAAGTGAGATTTTTGGCTTTGCGGGACCTCAATACACATAGCTTCCACTAAATGGTTCTAGATAGTTATAACGCCGATGGGGGTACACTGTCTACAGTTTTGGGTAGCCTGGTGGGTATATAATAGCAGACCATAGTTACTTTGGGGGTTCCCCTCCCATTTATTTGTGTTACAGCGGGTGCAAAGTGAGATTTTTGGCTTTGCGGGATCTCAATACACATAGCTTCCACTAAATGGTTCTAGATAGTTATAACGCCGATGGGGATATACTGTCTACAGTTTTTGGTAGCCTGGTAGGTATAAAATAGCAGACCATAGTTACTTTGAGGGTTACCCTCCCAGTTTTTGTGTTACAGCGGGTGCGAAGTGGGATTTTGGACCCAAAAGTTAACTCAATTGACATAGCTTCCACTAAATGGTTCTAGATAGTTATAACGCCGATGGGGCTATACTGCCAACAGTATTGGGTAGCCTAGTGGGTATATAGTAGCAGACAATAGTTCTCTGGGGTTCCCTTCCCAGAATTTGTGATTCCTAGGGCCAAATATGTGATTTTGGACTCATTGTTAACTCAATATACATGGAATGTATATTGAGTTACAGAAGTTCACTTGAATGGGATTATGGTTCCCGATGATGCTTAATTATAGTTGTTTATGAAAGGAAATAAACTATCTCTACTTGTCTATAGTCGTTCATTCTGTTTAAATATGCTTTGAATCCTTATATTCTGTACCACCCGACCAATCAGCTGATCTGTGTTTACATGCTAAGGTTCGGCGTTCTACTATTTTGCGCCAGCTTCACACCGGTGCTAACCACACGGAAGCCGGGCAAGCGAGGACGTCAGATTATTGTTTTCAACAAATTGTGTATCTTCGTATTAGCAATTCATGTTAAATGAACCCTGCACATATGTTCCCTGCATAGATATTTATATAACGTTGATAAAGCAGCAAATTTCGTCAAAATACACGGGCCGGTATTGAAGAAACACATGATTGAAAAATCGGCCATTAGACATACAGGCTCGGGGAAATTCGAAATGTTAACTTCAAGATATTTAATTAAATCGGCAACCAAATAAGATTAATTTTCATTTATAAGATACAATAGTTATAATCTCCGTATTAAGCCATAGTATACGCGATTCCAACCATCAACGACGGCGAAATACTAGGTTAAATATTAAGTCGAAGCGATTCGCTTCGACCTAAAACTTTACAGCGTAAAAAACGGGATTATGTCGGAGAAACCTCGACCTAATGCCGTTTGTATACATACATACATACATACATACATACATACATACATACATACATACATACATACATACATACATACATACATACATACATACATACATACATACATACATACATACATACATACATGCATGCATCCATGCATGCATGCATGCATGCATGCATGCATGCATGCATCCATGCATGCATCCATACATACATACATACATACATACATACATACATACATACATACATACATACATACATACAGACATACATACATACATACATACATACATACACATACATACATACATACATACATACATACATACATACATACATACATACATACATACATACATACATACATACATACATACATACAAACATACATACATACATACATATACAATGGAAAACGCAGATAGCGCATGCGCGCATTGTTAACCCATTTCACGGTACGTTATCCAGGTAATGCTCGTTGATAATTTGTTGTGTAAATTAGTTGACAAGCCACCATCTTTAACTAATCAGCATTGATGATAGCGACTGAAAGCGAGAGGACAGCGCGCGATGCATTCATCTGGGTAGGCCAAGGACTACGCATATAAAATGGGCGACAGAGGACAGCGCAAGCTGCATTTAACAGGGTAGACTGAGAACTACGCATATTAAATGGGCGACCGAGGACAGCACACGCTGCATTCATCTGGGTAGGCCGAGGACTACGCATATAAAATGGGCGACAGAGGACAGCGAACGCTGCATTCAACCGGGTAGGCGAGGACTACGCATATAAAATGGTCGGCGGACTACGCATGCTGCCGATAAAATGGTCGTCCTCTGACCCATGTCATGCGTGACGTCACCAGTTCACCGTGGTCGAGCGCGCCGCTCACGATCGGCGCTTTCAGCATATGCAGGCGTGACCAGTCGAACGCGCCTAGTATAATAAGGGCCACAGAAACGACGGCTGAGGAATATGGGTAGAATAGAAACGATGAGAGGGACCAGGCAGAGGATAATAGGCGACCACCTCAGAAAAGCAAGTAAAAGAAAAAGACATGACTGTTATCTTAGTAGTAGTAACAAACCACCAAATGCATTAGGTGAACATAAAATAACTGAATTATAGAATATCATATATTAAGCCAAACCAACAACATGGACATGGGTGAACTTGGCGAACAGTGTTAGAAAATTTTTAAAATTGCAATATTGACCCAAAATTGACCAAGTCACTCTAGATTTATGATAAACAATGATTCCGAGGCTGAAACAAGGAAAAGCATATCTTATTAAATAGTACCGCGGCCTGCCGTACTTGCCGCGCCACGCGCCCGGCGCCCCTCGAGCCGAGAGCGGATTCCTTTGTTCAGCGCGAGAGGCAGGCTGTTGTAAACAAGCCAGCGCCGAGCCATCAGAAATGACACCCACTGTACTTCAAACTTACTTTATGAGAGAACTGTCATATATTTTGAGCAGAAAATTTTACACCTATATTCAGAATTGAATGGGCTTCCCTCGAGCGCAGACAAATTCACGATACGACCATTCACGTCGGACGAACGACGCTATAACTTCAGATTTGTTTACCGTTTTTGCTTTGATTCGTTCGAAACCGGAAGTGACGCAACCGATATCAATAAATTTTGCGGATTAGATTCGCGCTATTCATGTCAACATCTGATTTAATTTTTATCACCATTGAACTGATATTTACGATTTTATTAGCAATCGAAAATTTGACGAAAATTGACTGAGTGAAATTTGCTTTTTCAACTCAACGCGCTTTGAAAACGACAAATATATTGATTGCATATGTCAATTATGAAAGTTAGGTAATTCCATCACCTTTCAGAAAATGTAAATTTTGTTACGATCGGACCATAATTAATGAATCTATTGCGAAATAAAAAAGTTGAGAGATTTTGGTTACCAGAAATTTTCGACCTGCTACAATTTTTTTTAACAATGCATTATTTACAACTAAGTATATTTAGAAAAAGTTTACAATTACATTACACTTTCAGAATATGTTGACTGTATTGATATTTAATTGTAAAGCATGGACGTATTGAGCATTGAACTTGTGTCATTTTTTGAACACTTTGATGCTATTGTAACCGGAAGTGACGTCATCGACAAAAAAACCCACTTATCTTCCGATAGCCAGTGCTTCTGTGAACATTCGACCCAATTTTTATGACCATCCATCGAATATTGTTGAAGTTATAAGCGATGGAAAAATGTGGTAAAATACTACCACAAATTTTCGAGTGGGGGCTACGGGGCGAAATATGCATATTTTGTCATGATATGTGATATGGAAAGTTGGCGAATAAATCAGGCTACAAGGAACTGTAAACTTTTTTAAAATAGCACCCTAGGTTAAGATGATATTAAGGATTGAAAAATTCACAACGTGACCTTTACCTTAATATGAGGTCAAGGTCAAAACAAAACATCTCGGTTCTGCGCATCATTGACGCCTAACGATTGGTGAAAAAAAAATTGGAAAATATAAAAAATTGCGACCTGTATCGCGAAACAAAAAATTGTTTACAAACATACATAGGGACAAACCGGACTGACCAATACAAGATGCCCATGAAACCATGGGTGAACTTGGCCTTTTAAAAATAATAATTACAACAAAAAACATAATATATATACACCTATGAATTAAGAAAACCATTATGATTGCAAAGTGATTCATGGGAAATGAAAAATCATAAGGCACAAATCACCATTACGTTATCATCGTTATGATGTCAGTGGGAACAATCGATAGCCAAGAGTGATAAAGAAGTATTGACTGGTATGGTTTCGTTTGCTGTGTGTTGCATCGATATGCTAAATTTTTGAGGGGACATACATTTTGACCGTCAATTGGATTGGTTCGTGTTGCAGCTTGCCGGCTTCACGCAAAGTGAGCTGGCAGCAGCGGCGACCTTTGTGAGACTATCAACCTTAAACATTCATTCAGAAGCCAAACAACATTAAGCAATAAAAAATCCGTATCAATCAATAATAAACAAAATTACTATGGATTTATCAATCATGTTGAGTGTTTAGCTCTTGTTGGCACCTGTAATACTTATAAAATATAAAATAACTGTCAAGTCGCGTGGCGTATCGGCATAGTGGCTGAACTTCCATGCCAGAGGCTGGTGTTCAAATCCAGTACACGGTCATAATTTTTTTTCCCAATTTTCGTGCCACAACAATTATTTCATCTAAATTCAATAGAACACGATTCGTGCTGTCGATGACAACAGCTGAGCAGACTTTTATCATTATAGAACTGATATTTACGATTTTATTAGCAATCGAAAATTTGACGAAAATTGACTGAGTGAAATTTGCTTTTTCAACTCAACGCGCTTTGAAAACGACAAATATATTGATTGCATATGTCAATTATGAAAGTTAGGTAATTCCATCACCTTTCAGAAAATGTAAATTTTGTTACGATCGGACCATAATTAATGAATCTATTGCGAAATAAAAAAGTTGAGAGATTTTGGTTACCAGAAATTTTCGACCTGCTACAATTTTTTTAACAATGCATTATTTACAACTAAGTATATTTAGAAAAAGTTTACAATTACATTACACTTTCAGAATATGTTGACTGTATTGATATTTAATTGTAAAGCATGGACGTATTGAGCATTGAACTTGTGTCATTTTTTGAACACTTTGATGCTATTGTAACCGGAAGTGACGTCATCGACAAAAAAAACCACTTATCTTCCGATAGCCAGTGCTTCTGTGAACATTCGACCCAATTTTTATGACCATCCATCGAATATTGTTGAAGTTATAAGCGATGGAAAAAAATGTGGTAAAATACTACCACAAATTTTCGAGTGGGGGCTACGGGGCGAAATATGCATATTTTGTCATGATATGTGATGATATGGAAAGTTGGCGAATAAATCAGGCTACAAGGAACTGTAAACTTTTTTAAAATAGCACCCTAGGTTAAGATGATATTAAGGATTGAAAAATTCACAACGTGACCTTTACCTTAATATGAGGTCAAGGTCAAAACAAAACATCTCGGTTCTGCGCATCATTGACGCCTAACGATTGTGAAAAAAAAATTGGAAAATATAAAAAAAAAAATGCGACCTGTATCGCGAAACAAAAAATTGTTTACAAACATACATAGGGACAAACCGGACTGACCAATACAAGATGCCCATGAAACCATGGGTGAACTTGGCCTTTTAAAAATAATAATTACAACAAAAAACATAATATATATACACCTATGAATTAAGAAAACCATTATGATTGCAAAGTGATTCATGGGAAATGAAAAATCATAAGGCACAAATCACCATTACGTTATCATCGTTATGATGTCAGTGGGAACAATCGATAGCCAAGAGTGATAAAGAAGTATTGACTGGTATGGTTGCGTTTTGCTGTGTGTTGCATCGATATGCTAAATTTTTTTGAGGGGACATACATTTTGACCGTCAATTGGATTGGTTCGTGTTGCAGCTTGCCGGCTTCACGCAAAGTGAGCTGGCAGCAGCGGCGACCTTTGTGAGACTATCAACCTTAAACATTCATTCAGAAGCCAAACAACATTAAGCAATAAAAAATCCGTATCAATCAATAATAAACAAAATTACTATGGATTTATCAATCATGTTGAGTGTTTAGCTCTTGTTGGCACCTGTAATACTTATAAAATATAAAATAACTGTCAAGTCGCGTGGCGTATCGGCATAGTTCTGAACTTCCATGCCAGAGGCTGGTGTTCAAATCCAGTACACGGTCATAATTTTTTTTCCAATTTTCGTGCCACAACAATTATTTCATCTAAATTCAATAGAACACGATTCGTGCTGTCGATGACAACAGCTGAGCAGACTTTTATCATTATAGAACTGATATTTACGATTTTATTAGCAATCGAAAATTTGACGAAAATTGACTGAGTGAAATTTGCTTTTTCAACTCAACGCGCTTTGAAAACGACAAATATATTGATTGCATATGTCAATTATGAAAGTTAGGTAATTCCATCAGCTTTTCAGAAAATGTAAATTTTGTTACGATCGGACCATAATTAATGAATCTATTGCGAAATAAAAAAAATTAGAGATTTTTGGTTACCAGAAATTTTCGACCTGCTACAATTTTTTTTTAACAATGCATTATTTACAACTAAGTATATTTAGAAAAAGTTTACAATTACATTACACTTTCAGAATATCTAAACTGTTTTTAAATGGAATTCGAAAGCATGGACGTATTGAGCATTGAACTTGTGTCATTTTTTGAAAACTTTGATGCTTTCGTGACCGGAAGTGACGTCATCGACATTCATGATTTTTTAGGACACGTCTTGGTATGTTGCGGAGAACATGTGAACCAAATTTTATTACCATCGGACATGTATTGACGGTTTTATAGGCGCTCAAAATATTCAGGAAACTTATATTGCCAATTGGACCGATACCACGGGGCGACCTTAGGCGCTTGGGAAAACCGTCGGTGCGATAGCCCATATGGCATTAGAAAAGCATTAGAATGAGCTACACGATGGTGTAAATTTTGTAACGATCTGACCATTATTAACGGAGTTATTCGAGATACTAGTTTTTCACATATTCGATGACCTTGACCTTAGTTTTGGGTCAAGGCCAAAACAAAACCTCTCGGTTCTGCGCATCATTGGTCCCTACCATTTAAAAAAAAAAAAACTGAAAAATGTTAAAAATTGCGATCTGTATCGCGAAACAAAAAAATGTTAACAAACATCCATACATACATACATACTTACAATACAAGATGCCGATCGCCATAACTTGGCTTCGAGCCAAGTTAAAAATAATAATTACAACAAAAAAGAGCCAAGTTATGGCGATCGGTCCGGTTTGTATGTTTGGATGTATGATTTGTTAGTTAACATTTTTTTGTTCGCGATGCAGGTCGCAATTTTTGAAATTTTCCATTTTTTTCTTCTTCAATCGTTAGGCGTGATTGATGCGCAGAATAAAGAGGTTTTGTTTTGTATGGTTGACCTGAAACTAAGGTCAAGGTCATCGAATAAGTGAAAAACTAGTATCTCAAATAACTCCGTTAATAATGGTCGGATCGTTACAGCTTTTACATCATCGTGCAGCTCATTCCAATTGCAAACTTTTTTTTATGACATACACGGCCATCCAACCAACGGTTTTCCCAAGCGCCCCAGGTCGAAAAATCGTGGTATCGGTCAGAACGACAACATAAGTTTCATGAATATTTTGAGCGCCTATAAAACTTGTCAATACATGTCCGATAATGATAAAAATTGGGTCACATGTCGCGTCCATGACAGCTTAAGTCGGATCAATGCCAGATTTTCAAATGAATGTCGATGTTTTCACTTCCGGTCACGAAAGCATCAAAGTTTATAAAAACTGACACAAGTTCAGTGCTCAATATGTCCATGCTTTACAATTAAATATCAATACAGTCAACATATTCTGAAAGTGTAATGTAATTGTAAACTTTTTCTAAATATACTTAGTTGTAAATAATGCATCGTAAAAAAAACGCGTAGCAAAACGAAAATTTCTGGTAGCCAAAATCTCTAAACTTAGGTAATTTCGCACCTAGATTCATTAATTATGGTCCGATCGTAACAAAATTTACATTTTCTGAAAGCTGATGGAATTACCAGAACTTTATAATTGACATATGCAATCAATATATTTGTTATTTTCAAAGCGCGTTGATATGAAAAAAAAAATTTCAATCAGTAAACTTTCGTCCAATTTTCGATTGCTAATAAAATCGTAAATATCAGTTCAATGGTGATAAAAATTAAATCAGATGTTGACATGAACAGAAGCGAATCTAATCCGCAAAATTTATTGATATCGGTTGCGTCACTTCCGGTTTCGAACGAATCAAAGCAAAAAAACGGTACTCAAATCTGAAGTTATAGCGTCGTCGTTCGTCCGACGTGAATGGTCGTATCGTAAATTTGTCGGCGCTCGAGGGAAGCCCATTCAATTCTGAACACAGGTGTAAAAACCGTCTGCTCAAAATATATGACAGTTCTCTCATAAAGTAAGTTTGAGCTACACGATGGGTGTCATTTCTGATGGCTCGGCCATTGGAGTTATTTACTACTAGTTTGCCTCATCGCGCTGAACAAAGGAATTGCTTTTGTTTTGGGTGCGCGGCCAAAACAAAACCTCTCGTTCTGCGCAGGCCGCCCTACTATTTAAAAATGAAAAAACTGCTTTTCCTTGTGTCAGCCTCAGAATCATAGTTTATCGATAAATCTAAAAAAACTTGGTCAATTTTGGGTCATATTGAAATTTTACAAACCCGACACTGTTAGCCAAGTTCACTTCGTCCAAGTGGGCAACTCGTTAACTTGGCGTCAGAACGCCAAGTTACGTGGGATCGGTCGCGTTTGTATGTTTTGATGTATGTTTGTAAACATTTTTTTGTTTCGCGATACAGGTCGCAATTTTTGATATTTTCAATTGATTTTTCTTCAATCGCTAGGCATGAATTGATGCGCAGAACCGAGAGGTTTTGTTTTGACCTTGACCTGAAACTAAGGTCAAGGTCATCGAATAAGTGAAAAACTAGTATCTCTAATAACTCCGTTAATAATGGTCGGATTTTTACATAATTTACACCATCGTGTAGCTCATTCTAATTGCAAACTTTTTTTTTATGACATATTTGGCAATCGCACCAACGGTTTTCCCAAGCGCCCCAGGTCGAAAAATCGTGGTATCGGTCAGAACGACAACATAAGTTTCATGAATATTTTGAGCGCCTATAAAACCGTCAATACATGTCCGATAATGATAAAAATTGGGTCACATGTGCTCCATGACAGCTTAAGTCGGATCAATAGATTTTATGAATGTCGATGTCGTCACTTCCGGTCACGAAAGCATCAAAGTTTATAAAAACTGACACAAGTTCAGTGCTCAATATGTCCATGCTTTACAATTAAATATCAATACAGTCAACATATTCTGAAAGTGTAATGTAATTGTAAACTTTTTCTAAATATACTTAGTTGTAAATAATGCATCGTAAAAAAATCGTAGCAGGTCGAAAATTTCTGGTAGCCAAAATCTCTAAACTTTTTAATTTCGCAATAGATTCATTAATTATGGTCCGATCGTAACAAAATTTTACATTTTCTGAAAGCTGATGGAATTACCTAACTTTCATAATTGACATATGCAATCAATATATTTGTCCTTTTCAAAGCGCGTTGAGTTGAAAAAAACAAATTTCACTCAGTAAATTTTCGTCCAAATTTCGATTGCTAATAAAATCGTAAATATCAGTTCAATGGTGATAAAAATTAAATCAGATGTTGACATGAACAGCGCGAATCTAATCCGCAAAATTTATTGATATCGGTTGCGTCACTTCCGGTTTCGAACGAATCAAAGCAAAAAAACGGTACTCAAATCTGAAGTTATAGCGTCGTTCGTCCGACGTGAATGGTCGTATCGTAAATTGTCGGCGCTCGAGGGAAGCCCATTCAATTCTGAACACAGGTGTAAAATTTTCTGCTCAAAATATATGACAGTTCTCTCATAAAGTAAGTTTGAAGTACAGTGGGTGTCATTTCTGATGGCTCGGCACTGGCTTGTTTACTACAGCCTGCCTCTCGCGCTGAACAAAGGAATTTGCTTTTGGCGCGGGGGTGCGCGGGGCGCGTGGCGCGGCAAGTATGGCAGGCCGCGGTACTATTAAATATGAAAATATGCTTTTCCTTGTGTCAGCCTCAGAATCATAGTTTATCGATAAATCTAAAGTAACTTGGTCAATTTTGGGTCAATATTGAAATTTTCAAAAGTTTCCGACACTGTTAGCCAAGTTCACCCATGTCCTCATGGGCATCTCGTTAACTTGGCGTAATCATAACGCCAAGTTACGTTGGTCAGTCGCGTTTGTAAGTTTGGATGTTTGTAAACATTTTTTTGTTTCGCGATACAGGTCGCAATTTTTGATATTTTCAATTGATTTTTTCTTCAATCGCTAGGCATGAATAATGCGCAGAACCGAGAGGTTTTGTTGCGACCTTGACCCAAAACTAAGGTCAAGGTCATCGAATAAGTGAAAAACTAGTATCTCTAATAACTCCCTTAATAATAAACGGATTGTTACAAAATTTACACCATCGTGTAGCTCATTCTAATTGCAAACTTTTTTTTGGCACATTTGGCAATCGCACCGACCGTTTTCCCAAGCGCCTAAGGTCGAAAAATCGTGGTATCGGTCAGAATGACAACATAAGTTTCATGAATATTTTGAGCGCCTATAAAACCGTCAATACATGTCCGATAATGATAAAAATTGGGTCACATGTGCTTCATGACAGCTTAAGTCGGATCCATAGATTTCATGAATGTCGATGACGTCACTTCCGGTCACGAAAGCATCAAAGTTTTCAAAAAATGACACAAGTTCAATGCTCAATATGTCCATGCTTTACAATTAAATATCAATACAGTCAACATATTCTGAAAGTGTAATGTAATTGTAAACTTTTTCTAAATATACTTAGTTGTAAATAATGCATCGTGAAAAAAATCGTAGCAGGTCGAAAATTTCTGGTAGCCAAAATCTCTAAACTTTTTAATTTCGCAATTGATTCATTAATTATCGTCCGATCGTAATTTTTTTGCATTATCTGAAAGCTGATGGAATTTCTAAACGTTCATAATGGACATATGCAATCAATATATTTGTCGTTTTCAAAGCGCGTTGAGTTGAAAAAGCAAATTTCAATTAGTCAATTTTCGTCAAATTTTCGATTGCTCATTAAATCGTTAATATCAGTTCTCTAGTCATAAAAATTAACTCAGATATTGACATACACTGGGTGATCTATTAATGGAAGCATAAAAGAGATGTATTAATCGAAGCATGATTGAGCTGAGAGACTGATTAAAGAAAGAAGCTTATTCAGCTTAGAAGTTGATTGAATTGACAGACAGACAGAGAGAGAGAGAGAGAGAGCTTGAGCACACAAAGTGAATAGCATAAAAACGAATGTATATAGTATGCGCTCAGAGTTGTGTTATTTCCTTAATCAAGAGACCGTGACGAGCAGGACTTGAATAGAGACTTTCTACTGACATCCACGACTGACGTAACATGATGAATGAGGGCGGGGCTCCGAAATAATCACGATCTCTTGTAGCTTTTTTTTTGTTTGGCATGATGTATTCTTAGGCAAGAGTGAAAAATATCGAGCGTTTAGGAAAGTAACATGTTTTTCTTGTTGCGTAAGTTATTCAGCTATTCACTATAGCCGCTGCTGCACATTCGCTCAGGTGTTTAATATTATCGTTTAGTGACGGGTCTCGTTTCAAACCTCTGCTGCCTGTACTCTCGCATAGGTGTTCCATGAAATGTTTTCCAAATGCGCGATAAACCGACGTTGACGAAATCGTCAACACGAGCTATTCCCCGCTTGCTCCGACAGCCATATCACCATTGCGATGTGGTCGACTGATTTGTTGGAAGCTTAAGTTCAGATAGCGGAATGACTAGGCAAGCAACGTCCTGTTTCAAAGTGCATAGCATTGATTAACTGACTACCGCCCTGTTGCTAAGTTAATCACAATGACTTACTTGACCCTCACCCTACCTAACTACACACTTAATTACTCATTAACTCATTCATCGCGCTCACTCTCTCACTCACACACTCACACTTAGGTAACCACTCACCACTCACCAACTTACTCCCTCATCCATACTTAACTATCACTTAACACTCACCCACTCACTAACTCCCACTCATCAAGTCGCTCGCTCACTTACTCATTTACACGTAACTACTCACCCACTCACACTTAACTACCCACTCACCTGTCACTCACTCACTCACTCACTTACCTACTTACTCACTCACTCACTCGTTCACTCACCCACTCACTCACTCACTCACTCACTCACTCACACTCACTCAACTACCCAATCATCTCACTCACTCACTCACTCAGTCACTCACTCAATAACTTGCACTTAGTCACCCGCTTACTCCCTAATTCAATGGTATCTTTTAACCAATCTTGACACCGTGTGCTGTTTCCCATTTCTTCAGGTAATCTGCTTCCCGACTTGGACGCTAAAATTATGCGCTTGATTAATTCGATTGAAGTTTAACTTTCAGGAACACACTCAGAGATCAAACAGAAGCTGTAGATAATGATGAGTATGAATGCAGATGCACATCAATGTAAGTGTCACCTCGTGCGTGTGGCATTATCAGACATACAGAAGTGAAAGTGGCAGCATAGGTGCCCGAGGGAAAGTGGCTAACCAGGCAAACGTGATTGAAACAGACCATGTGTAACTTCTGAGATGGCCTATTACTGCTAACGACCACGACACGTTGATATTCTCTTAATCGTGATCTTGTAACCTCTTGGGGAACTGCAGGAATTGGCGTGGGATTTTTAAGCAACATTTTTTCAATGACGAATCCAGACGCAATGCACGCCAGTAAACTTGCCAAAACTTACATATCTTTTGTTAAACCGACGAACGCACCAGACAGTAACGAATAGACCTGTAAAACTGTAAAGCAAGAGGCCTATAGGTATATGGTGGAACTCGGCGAACTTTGGCGACATTGTATTGATCATAATCATTATAATCATCAAGATTATCTTCAGAATTATCTTCATCACAAAAATCGTCATTGGCATCCTTATTACCGTCACAACCCTTATCGTTAGAGAAATCTTACACTTATAATATATATATATATATATATATATATATATATATATATATATATATATATATATATATATATATATATATATATCTATATATATATATATATATATATATATATATATATATATATATATATATATATATATATATATATATATATATATATATATATATATATATATATATATATATATATATATATATATATATAGATATATATATCTATAGGCTTATAAAGGGATGAGACTGATTGAGCCGAGAGGATAATTGATATTTGGTCCTGGTTGAGTTGCAATGTTTCAATTGAACCAGAGATATACAAGTTGAAATGAATCAGAAACACAGCTTATCTCAGAGAGAGAGAGAGAGAGAGAGAGAGAGAGAGAGAGAGAGAGAGAGAGAGAGAGAGAGAGAGAGAGAGAGAGAGAGAGAGAGAGAGAGAGAGAGAGAGAGAGAGGACACATAGTGAATAACACCAAAAGAATATATATATTATGCGCTCAGAGTGGTGTTGTTTCCTTCGTCAAGAGACCATGACGAACAGGACTTGAATAGTAGAAGGCGAGGCTCTCTACTGACATCCACGACTTATGTACCATGATGAACGAGGACCGGGCACCGAAACTATCACGATCTCTGTCAGCTCTTCTTTTGTTTGGCATGATGTATTCTTAGGCAAGAGTGCAAAATATCGTGCGTTTAGTCCTATCCCTGTGGTAAGAAGTGGTTTTTGTTGGTAAGTTATTCATCTATTCAGTGTTTAATATTATCGTTAGGTGAAGGGCTTGTTTCGAAACTCTGCTGCCTGTACTCTGGTATACGTGCTCCATGAAATGTTTTCCAATTGCACAATGAACCGACGTTGACGAACTCGTCAACACGAGCTGTTCCCCGCTTGCTCTGATAGCCTGTTAGTATGAACAGATCAACCATTGCGATGTGGTCGACTGATTTGTTGGAAGCTAATGTTCAGAGAGCGGAATGACAAAGCGAGCAACGTCCTGTTTCAAAGTTCATCGCAATGATTAACTGACTATCACACTGTTGTTAAAGTTAATCACAAAGACTTACTTGACCTCACTCATACCTAACTACCCACTTAACTACTCATCAACTCACACATTAACTGGCTCACTCCCTCCCTCACTCACACTGAAGTAGCCACTCACAACTCACCAACTCACTTGCTCATCCACACTTAACTATCCACTTTACAACTCACTAATCAAGTCGCTCGCTAACTCACTCACTCACACGTAACTACTCATCCACTCACACTTAACAACCCACTCACCAGACACTCATTCACTCACTAACTAGATCACTCATACGTAACTTCTTACTCACTCACTCACCCACCCCCTCACTCACTCAATCACTCACGCACTTACTAACTCACACACTCGCACGTTACTACTCATCCACTCAGACTTAACTACCCACTCACCAATCACTTGCTCACTAATACGTAACTTCTTACTCACTCGCTCACTCACTCACTCACTCACTCACTCACTCACTCACTCACTCACTCACTCACTCACTCACTCACTCACTCACTCACTCACTCACTCAATCAATCACTCGAAGCTTGACTTACAACAATACACTCGGAGATCAAACAGAAGCTGTAGATATTGAGGTGTATGAATGTAGGCTGTCAATCTATCACGGACCTGGAAAACATGATTCCTTTAATAAATTTGATCGCTTATAAAATCATCAATATACATGTGATGGTCATGAAAATTAGTTGAATTGTAGTTGCCAAAAATTTTAAATCCTATAACATCTTGGTCAATGAGAGACCTCGAGTTTTAATCCGCTACTCGGCGCCACGGAGCAATGCGGTCCCTCGCCCGCTTCCGGTATTCTAATACACACAGTTTACCATAGCAGGTTGCGCAACATCGTTATTTTTGATTGAAACCTTTCGAGTTATATCGTCGGTAACATTGGAGCAAATATTTACTGATGGATAAGTACGGCCGTCTGACCTTACAGCAATTGAAAATAGAGCTGAAGAAGCGAAATGCGATTCTTAGCGGGAAAAGAATTGAACTCCCAGTTTGGCAGGATATGCAAAGCAACTATCAAAACAGACTTGGTCCGTAAACCAGATTCGGACCAAAGCAATGGACCACGGTATCCGGTATCCGTAATGAGCCTGTGGCTCTGAGGAATATGTAGAGTTGACTGGGACCGAAGTCAAGCCATGTGGGATTGTAGTGTCCCAAACACACCCCTACCTCGCATGCTCACCAGATGGGGTTGTGTCTGATGACATGAATGTTAAGGTCAAGTGTCCCTACAGTACCAGGGACAAACCTGTCAATCCTGTCTCAGTACCATACCTGGTCAATGAGAACAACCAGCTCACCCTTAAAGCCAACATGACTACTATTACCAAATTCTGGACCAGTTATTTTGCACGAACAGTCAACTTTGTCATCTTGTGGTGCTTACATAGGTGTAAAATTTTCTGCTCTAAATATATGACAGTTCTTTCATAAAGTAAGTTTGAAGCACAGTGGGTGTCATTTCTGATGGCTCGGCGCTGGCTTGTTTACAACAGCCTGCCTCTCGCGCTGAACAAAGGAATCCGCTCTCGGCTCGAGGGGCGCCGGGCGCGTGGCGCGGCAAGTACGGCAGGCCGCGGTACTATTAAATAAGATATGCTTTTCCTTGTTTCAGCCTCGGAATCATTGTTAACTTGGCTCGCCAAGTTATGTTGGTCAGTCGCGTTTGTCATTATGTATGTATGTAAACATTTTTATTTTGATCCGCGATACAGATCGCAATTTTTGATATTTTCAATTGATTTTTTCTTCAATTGCTAGGCATAATAAATGCGCAGAACCGAGAGGTTTTGTTTTGACCTTGACTTGAAACTAAGCTCAAGGTCATCGAATAAGTGAAAAACTAGTATGTCTAATAGCACCGTTAATAATGGTCGGATTGTTACATAATTTACATCATCGTGTAGCTTATTCAAATTGCAAACTTTTTTAATGACATATGTGGCAATCGCACCGACGGTTTTCCCAAGCGCCTAAGGTCGAAAAATCGTGGTATCGCTCCAAATGGCAACTTACGTTTCATGAATATTTTGAGCGCCTATAAAACCGTCAATGCATGTCCAATGATAGCCAAAATTGGGTCACATGTACTCCATGACAGCTTAAGTCGGATCCATAGATTTTATGAATGTCGATGACGTCACTTCCGGTCACGAAAGCATCAAAGTTTTCAAAAAATGACACAAGTTCAATGCTCAATACGTTCATGCTTTAGAATAAAATTTCAATACAGTTAACATATTCTGAATGTGTAATATAATTACAAACTTTTTCTAAATATACTTAGTTGTAAATAATGCATCGTGAAAAAAATCGTAGCAGGTCGAAAATTTCTGGTAGCAAAAATCTCTAAACTTATTAATTTCGCAATAGATTCATCAATTATGGTCCGATCGTAACAAAATTTACATTTTCTGAAAGCTGATGGATTACCAAACTTTCATTATCGACATATGCAATCAATATATTTGTCGTTTTCAAAGCGCGTTGAGTTTAAAAAACAAATTTCACTCAGTCAATTTTCGTCAAATTTTCGATTGCTAATAAAATCGTAAATATCAGTTCAATAGTCATAAAAATTAGCTCAGATGTTGATGTGCACAGCGCAAATCTAATCCGCAAATTTTATTGATATCGGTTGCGTCACTTCCGGTTTCGAACGAATCAAAGTTAAAAAGGGACTGAAATCAGAAGTTATAGCGTCGTTCGTCCGTCGTGAATGGTCGTATCGTGAATTTGTCTACACTCGAAGGAAGTTCATTCAATTCTGAACGTAGATGTAAAATTTTCTGCTCTAAATATCAGACAGTTCTCTCACAAAGTAAACTTGAAGTACATCGGGCATCACTTCTGTTGGCTCTCCACTGGATTGTTAACAACAGCAAGCCTCACGCACAGCACAAAGGCAGCCGCTTATCCGCGGTCGGCTTGCAGGGCATGGCAAGTAGGTCATGCGGCCTTTTCGCGCTGAACAAAGAATGCGCTATTTCCACACTCGGCTCGCTGGGCGGGTCACGTATGGCAGGCCGTGGTACTTTTATCATTATCCAGGGGGGTCTCTTTTAATTGTTCAATATTGGAGTATGGTCAAAAGACTTCATAAGGTTCGCCAAGTTCCCCCATGTTCCCATGGGCATCTCGGCGTTATGATTACGCCAAGTTAAAAACATCCCGAGATGCCCATGAGGACATGGGTGAACTTGGCTAACAGTGTCGGAAACTTTTCAAAATTTCAATATTGACCCAAAATTGACCAAGTTACTCTAGATTTATCGATAAACTATGATTCAGCGGCTGACACAAGGAAAAGCATATTTTCTTTTTTAATAGTACCGCGGCCTGCCGTACTTGCCGCGCCACGCGCCCCGCTCGCCCCGCGCCGAGAGCAGATTCCTTTGTTCAGCGCGAGAGGCAGGCTGTTGTAAACAAGCCAGCGTCGAGCCATCAGAAATGACACCCTCTGTACTTCAAACTTACTTTATGAGAGAACTGTCATATATTTTGAGCAGAAAATTTTACACCTGTGTTCAGAATTGAATGGGCTTCCCTCGAGCGCAGACAAATTCACGATACGACCATTCACGTCGGACGAACGACGCTATAACTTCAGATTTGAGTACCATTTTTGCTTTGATTCGTTCGAAACCGGAAGTGACGCAACCGATATCAATAAATTTTGCGGATTAGATTCGCGCTGTTGATGTCAACATCTGATTTAATTTTTATCACCATTGAACTTATATTTACGATTTTATTAGCAATCGAAAATTTGACGAAAATTGACTGAGTGAAATTTGCTTTTTTAACTCAACGCGCTTTAAAAAGGACAAATATATTGATAGCATATGTCCATTATTAAGGTTTGTTATTCCATCAGCTTTCAGAAAATGTAAATTTTGTTACGATCGGACCATAATTAATGAATCTATTGCGAAATTAAAAAGTTTAGAGATTTTGGCTACCAGAAATTTTCGACATGCTACGATTTTTTTACGATGCATTATTTACAACTAAGTATATTTAGAAAAAGTTTACAATTACATTACACTTTCAGAATATGTTGACTGTATTGATATTTAATTGTAAAGCATGGACATATTGGGCATTGACCTTGTGTCATTTTTTATAAACTTTGATGCTTTCGTGACCGGAAGTGACGTCATCGACATTCATGAAATCTATGGATCCGACTTAAGCTGTCATGGAGCACATGTGACCCAATTTTTATCATTATCGGACATATATTGACGGTTTTATAGGCGCTCAAAATATTCATGTAACTTATGTTGTCATTCTGACCGATACCACGATTTTTGCATTCAGTCTGTGTTGACGGCATATTCCAATTAGAAAGCGCCATATAATTACAAAAACGAAAAGGCTCAATAATTTAGTTAGGAATGCGAACAATAGAGAAAATAAGTTGTGACAAAAGTTTAGCAGAACAGGATAACATGGAGATATGAAATTATTCAGCAAGGCATTAGTAAAACAGAAATAAGAAATGGCAAACATTGAGGACAATATAGTAAATAATAAAGAAACAAATCCTAATGCATGTGTCGGCTATGTACTGTCAAAACTGGCAACAAAAGAAACCACTGCTCCTCTTATGGACAAGGGTGATAATGTATTATAAGAAGACATTGAACGACCAGATTTGCTCATTGGTTAGTTTGCATTAGTACTCGCTGACGATTCCCGAAAAAAGTTCTGGTATATCAGTAGTATTCCATGGCGGTGAACAAATAGACAAAACTTATGAAACCCGAAAAAGGCACCTGGTCCAGATAAACTCAATTCGACGCTTCTGAAGGAACTCGTACCAGACATATCGCTACCACGTTTTATCCTATTTAACCAGTCCATCAATGAAGGGAATGTTCCAGACCATGGGAAAATCATACCCTAATATTTAAAAAAATGACAATCCTCTTGGAACTTGAACTTCTGTCAGGGAGTTTTTATCAAACTTTTTAAGGCACCTGTTGGGCCCCATGTAGAATATGCAATTCGGGAGCGGTCTCCCTCCATTCAATGATGTGATATAGTCAAATTATGGGGAACGGCGTCTATTACATATTTCTAGTTACTATATTGGGAAAGGGGGGTGGGGGTGAAAACGTCGCACACAGATCCCTCGCCACGGGAACCATTGACGCTGAGACAAGAATTCAATTTATCGATTGATGAACTTGGTGACGAGCTACCTTTGGTTAAAACTAAATTACGATACAATCATTAGACAGAAAAAAAATGCTTTACATCGCATTTTCTTAATTATAAAAAATTAAATTTACGCTGTCCATGACAACAATTAACCCATTTTGTTATGAATATTGGACCAATATTTACGATTTTATAGTCAGTTAAGTTTGGTTACGATCGGACGATAGGGTTCTTCACAAGATTTTGGCTGACCTTTAAATAAATTTGCTTGAAAAATTGCAACCTGTTTCGCCAGCCAAAAAAAAGGTTTACTAACAAACATACACAAACGGCACTGATCGGGCATACGCCAAGTTATCAAACTAAACTCGCCAACACAGCCGGATGAGACAATGTCTGCGCCGAGTTCATGCAAAAATTAGCTTCACAGTAATCTATGTCGAAGGTGAACCACAAGAGTACATCACACAGAGTACTGAAAATTGACATCCTCAGGCTCTCCTACTCAATCCTAGCAGAGGGAGCAGCCTATGAGGCTGCCAAACGCAACATACCCAACGCCAAGGCTTATAGACAAATCGACGCGCTTAATGAGGGTATATAAAACGACCTGCCTCTGCTTCTGAGCTAAAAACCAGCACAGAAGAGATAAAAAATTTGGATGTTGAAATGAGAGATGTGTGAGTTATCTGAACTATGCCCCTTTTGAGGGCGTGAATTATCTGAAGGAGCTTGTTGACCCGGGGTTTCGTACACGACAGGTGTAATTTTATGCATAACAACTTTTGGCCGGTAAGGGGTGGGGGCCAAAGATGGTTGAAACAGGGCCACCATTTATCTCATTGGGACTGGAAGACGTCGTCAAAAGGCGAGTGCTATAAGGGGCTGTGGATGTCTAAGCAGCGGCACTACTGAGAAGAAATCCCTACTTTTGTCATATTGCAACATTGCTTTAAACATAACCTGATAAATATCACTATACTCATACCTTCATGTACCCAACTGGTGTGTAAGTAGTTATTGGAAATTTCGAAAGAGAGCTAAACCTTTCCAGGTAACCACATGTACACATGCAGGTTGGACATATAAGATGTTGCACTCACTTGGAAGCGTCCAAGTCCTTCAGCACACAGCTGTTCTGGATCTGTTCCGTATTGGTTTGTGTCCAAAAAGAATCGTATCTCCTCGGCACCAGCATCCTCGGCGTTCTGGATGAGCTCCTGCAATTAACAGAAGACATATGTTAATCAACTGATACCATTAGATACAGTGTATCTACTGCTAGATACAGTGTATCACGTGTTGAAAACCACTGATCACTTTTCAAACAGCGAATTACGAGTTGACCACCACTGATTTCAAAACAAATAGTGCTTACAGAGTTGACAACGATTGCTCCTATTACAAACACTGTATTACGAGTTGATAAACAGTGATCCATTCACAAACTGTGCATTACAAGTTATTCAGAATAACTATTCACATAGCGTTATTTGTCACAAAACATAAGGCCTCGTTTAGCAAACTACCAGCCACCATTTTTTAGCGATGTTAACATCTATAAAGAAACATAAGTACCTTGAGTATCTGGCCGTTATCTGGGTACTGTTCCAGGATCCGCTTGAGATGTGTGATGAGGTCAGGTAGGATAATACCTTTGTTGAAGCTATCCTCTGCAGCTGAAACATGTCTTTATTGTACATTCAGTGACATATAGCATATAATACAACATGTGCTAAACATTAGTAGGCATGTATGAGAGTGAGTCAATGTCATTAACCAATAGTAAGACCCTGTGGGACATAAGACTCAGTCTTAGACCTAGAGAAACCAATAGTAAGACCTTGTAAGATATAAGACACGGTCTTAGACGTAGAGAAACCAATAGTAAGACCCCGTGAGACATAAGACTCGGTCTTAGACGTAGAGAAACCAATAGTAAGACCCCGTGAGACATAAGACTCGGTCTTAAACGTAGCGAAACCAATAGTAAGACCCCGTGAGACATAAGACTCAGTCTTAGACGTAGAGAAACCAATAGTAAGACCCCGTGAGACATAAGACTCGGTCTTAGACGTAGAGAAACCAATAGTAAGACCCCGTGAGACATATAAAAATATTCTTAGACGTAGAGAAACCAATAGTAAGACCCCGTGAGATATAAATATTCTGATATGTAGAGGCACGATGCGCACTGCTATGTGCGTTAGACATCGTCATTCTGCGCATGCATGTGGTCTTGAACTTGGTACAAACATGTGACACTTTTTACCGTGACCGAAACCAACTGCTAACGTTTCGGTTTCGTCTCTCAAAAGGTCATCCGAAACTGAGGGCACACTTTTTGATACAAATGCAAATCGGGAGAAACCCAGTTTCTGTTTTGGATGTTACATGTAAACGTCGGCGTTACAGTATCATTCCTATATGCAATAAAGCAATAGATTATATGTCATTTTCTTGTTTGAGTTTATTAGTTGACTTTAGGAAAGCCAGCAACACATCGCCATATATGCAACCAAATGTCATCTGTCTCGGCTTTGTGAGACATAATCTTTGGTACCGTGTGTAAGACCAAAAGAAACATGAGACTTAGGATGAAGCAGAGAGGGATGCAAAGCAAGACCCTGAGAAACATGAGACGCGGCCTGAAACACAAAGGTACGCTATGTTAGGAACAAAGAGACCTGATACATAGACTGAGACGTAGTGAGACGACGTGTAAGACCCTGTGAAGCCTGAGACATAGTGTGATATGCAGTGAGATGACCCTAGCAGACCAGACACATATTCTGAGACGCAGTGAGACGAAGTGGAAGGCACAGTGAGACCTGGGCCATAGTCTGAGATGTGGAGAGACGGTATGTAAGAACCTACAAGAACTGAAACATAGTCTGAGACGTATAGGAACCCTGTGAGACATAGAGCACGTAAAACCATGTGAGAAGTATTAGAATAGCTGGGCTTGATGAATCATTATGTGACAGGCGGTGACAAAGTGCAAGTCGTTGTGAAACAAATCTGAGAAGTAATGACGAATAGTATGATGCTGTGAATCATAATTAAAGAAACAGTGACAACGTTCAAGACTCTTCAAATCATGTGAGAAGTAGTGATGAGACTTGATGAAACAATCTGACAGTAGCGACAAAATGTAAGACTTTGTTAATCGCACTGCGAGAAGCTGTGACAGAGTATGATACCATGATAGTCAGAATAACAGACGCTGTGTGGGGCATGACATGGTAAGGCAGCTTACCCATTGCTGTGGAGGCGCACTCCGCCGTGCCCAGTCACCGTTATGGTTCCTGAAACATAGCATAAACATTAGATTCATTGGGCATACGTGTCTTGGTATCCACAGCACAACAGACCTCGGAGCACCCTAATAAGTGGTGTACATGTGCAGACGGGCGGAGGAGGGCGTTTGTTTAAACCAGGTGTGCCTCTCATTAATCATTGCGACTGGGTTGTTGACGACCCAGATGTTGTTCAAGATGTGCTGGGACTATTCACTGAACAAGCACACACTCTAGCAGACTCTGTCATCATAGTAGCCTCCCAAGCAAAATCCCCACGTCCCTGGCTGTGGGACACATACATGTTTCGGATATTCAGTTTTAGAGTCTGGGGCGCAAACATACCCTGATCTGATATGAATCGAACTACAACTGAAAAGAAGCAAAACTTGTATTTCCCCTGTTCCAAGCTAAAATCCTTATAAACAAAAAATGCACGGGTTTGATTGAGTTTTTTCCCAATTATCATCATCATAATGGCTATTATAATTATTGTCATCAGCAATGTTTATATTAATGAGGATACTGCATGAGTTACAGTTATTTAGCACTGATAATAATCATTATAAAAACACCTATTTATGAGGCTTAAACTGTTCAGTCCTTGGAATGCATGGGGTTCATCAGATTAAAAGTTAAATTTTGCTTCGGTTTTTCATATTTCAGCCGAAAACAATCATGTCCATGAGAATTAACAAAATCATAGCTTCAACCTTTGTTGTCACTCCAGTCCATGAATGGGATACCCTCGATTGGAAATTTGATTTAGGGTATGGCAATAAACGTCAGAATACACTTCCACTGTAAGTGTCGTCATCGAAATCTACAAAAATTTAACAGTACGATTGACACTGTCCATGACAACAATTAACCCAATCTTTACGACGATCAAACACACATTTTCATTAAATAAGCGAATAAAAACTCATCGCGGTTGGAAAACCACGCATATTTTTTTCAGAACAGTCTATCAGTAATTATAGGTTGCTCTCTGTTTTAGGTTTCAGGAAAGTTTTTTACGATCGGACGATTGCTAGCCGATTACAAATTTTAAATTATTCTACAGATTTTGGCTAGACCTTTACTATATATTCTCGACGGGGTGGATTTTTTTAAAATGAGGCATGATATATAATGACATACACAAATGTTTAGAATGAGATAGACCTAGATCCACCAGAATATGTCAACTTTTTTAAAGAATCGGAGTGTAATAGGCGGGGCTACAAAAAATGACAATATTAATAATCTGCAGACTGACAGAGATATTCGTAATTCTAGATTTTCACAAATGCCACTGATCAAGATAATTTGGCTAACGAAATAGTAAAGTTACAAATGCTATTTTACCTGCACGGCTCGTTCCGGATGGACTAAAGCGTAGGTCGCTCCCCACATCATGCCTCCTCGGCTTGCCGGCTGTCGAGGAAATGACCCGCTCGGTAAAGCTGTTTGATGACGTGGTGGGGAGCAATAGCAGTTGCGTAATGAGGGGTCACTGTTAACTGACAGAAGACATTTTGTTGTGTACATGATGATGTATTGCTGGCTTTCCTAAAGTCAACTAATAAACTAAAACAAGCAAATGACATATAATTTAATGCTTTATTGCATTTAGGAATCACGTGCTTAGGACAACAGGCATTATTAGATGATAGAGCAGCCCCGCCGTTCATATGTAACATCCAAAACAGAAACTGGGTTTCTCCCGTTTTGCATTTGAATTCAAAAGTGTGCCCTCAGTTTCGGGTGACCCATAGAGAGACGAAACCGAAACGTTAGCAGTTGGTTTCGGTCACTGAGTGTCAATGTACACGTGTAGTATGTCTTTGTCATGGTGTCGTCTACTGCCAAATATGGATTGGCAATGCAAGACTTGGCCATACGTTATATGACAATACATCATCTGGAAATATATCACTTGGCAATACATGACTAGATAATATATGACTTGACAATACACAGTCTGGCAATACATGGTCGGGGAGAACAATACATGATTTGACCATATACATATCCAGGCATTGCTTTTATCTATGGTTCAGGTAGATTGTTTTTTAGCCAACTTGGTTGCCACAAATGAATACACTATAAAAATATGCACAGGAGCGCTCGAGGGAGAACGCCAGAACGCATATCTTCGTCGGAACTGTTTGGACAGATATATAGCTCCGATCAGTTTAAATATTGACTTTGCCAAAAAAAAAGTTAACGTCTGGCAATTACTCGATTACAGAAGAGTCAATCATTACGAGCCAAGTCATGTATACAAACGGCATTAGGTCGAGGTTTCATCGAGATTATCCCGTTTTTTGACATTGTAAAGTTTTAGGTCGAAGCGAATCGCTTCGGCCAAGGAGTTATATAACTTTAGAAGGAGTCGCAACGCCCTTTGAAGTCGCCGCCGAGGCGCTCGCATGCGTGCCTCGGCAGCGAGTGTTTTCACAAGCTCGCGCTTGGGGCCTACAATTATTGACTCATGTTTTGGTTATTAGTTAAGACAGCATTTGTGCCGCTATCTGGTCAAACAATACAACATAGTTTTTGAGATTTCGACGAATTGTTCGATTTCAAGTTCATATTATCGCTCCGGTATTCAGCTCAATACAATAAAAAAATAATATTTATCCACATTTTAACAACTTAATAATCGTGACCATTTCGATTTGTCTGATTTGTTCAGGTCAACGAATACCCCAAGAATATTTTTAAGGGAAGGTATTTTACAATTATTGATAATCATTAGTTAGGCATTTGTGCCGCTATCTGGTCAAACAATACAACATAGTTTTTGAGATTCGACGAATTGTTCGAATTCAAGGTATTATCGCTCACGTATTCAGCTCAATACAATAAAAAAAAGTACACATTTAACAACTTAATAATCGTGACCATTCGATTTGTCTTTGTTCAGTCAACGAATACCAAGAATATTTTTAAGGGAATATTTCACAAATTTCAAGAGATAGAAAAATATATGTCGAAGTTCCAAGCCGAAAATATAGCGTCTCGATGCGGAATAAACCTAGTATTTCACCGTCGTTGATTATTGGAATCGTATACTATGGCTTAATATGGAGATTAAAACTATCGTAACTTATAAATGAAAATTAAACTTATTTGGTTACTGATCGAATAAAATATCTTGAAGTTAACATTTCGAATTTCCCCGAGGGTGTACGTCAAATGGCCGATTTTTCAATCATTGTTTCTTCGAAACCGGCGCGTGTATTTTGAAGAAATTTGCTGATTTTTCAACGTTATATAAATATCTATGCAAGAGACATATGTGCAGGGTTCATTTAACATGAATTGCAAATACGAAGATACACAATTTGTTGAAAACAATATTCTGACATGCTCTCGTCATTTCACAGCAAGTACTATCCCGTCCTCGCTTGCCCGGCTTCCGTGTGGTTAATCCACCTTGCGCTAAGCTGTCCCACATATGGAAGATAAAATAAAACGTTATGATTGATCCAACTTCCGCCCGTATATATATAAATATTTATATATATATATATATATATATATATATATATATATATATATATATATATATATATATATATATATATATATATATATATATATATATGTATATCAGTTGCGCACAAAAATAGTTATATATATGTATATACATAACTCAATATATATATATTAAACATATACATATATTTGTGCATATATATTTATATATATACTTATATATATAAATATGTACATGTTCATACTTATATATATATATATGTATGTATATATTCCGGTTTGTTGTTAATGACTTCTTATCTTGTTATAAAACTGTACAGAAGGTTGTGAGAATTGTCTTTTCCTTATCTACCCAATATTCTCAGCTGGGTTCTTGCTGATGCTGTTAGTATACCAATTTTGCTTGATCATGTTTATATACACCATACCATGCTAAAGATAATAATTAATTTGAGATAACCCCAAAAAAATTTTCCCAACAAAATTACAATCACCATTATCCACATCATTACATTACTATATATATGAATATATTCACATCTGCCTTCCTACCAACAATGCATGTACCAGATATTTTATTTAAAAATCAACAAGAAGCGAAATAAATGCATTGTTTTTATTTCAACAATAAGACACCACAAAAAAAATTATATATTTGGTCAGCAAAATGAAATGCCATGACGTTGCAGTACTTTGGTCATGTAGTCGTTCCTGCAAACAAAATACATAAAATGCTGTTAAATATATCAATTTCTCATTTTTCGTAGCATTAAAATATTCTTTGTGTAATATTCAAGTCATAGAGAAAATGAAAAAAAAATGGAACTAATATCACAAAGAAAACCATTAGATATTATACCACTGTAAATTAAAACACCCTGAAGTGTATAATTCCACACTTAAGCACACATGTGTTATTGCCACAGTTCCAATAAGGACTACTGAAAAAATGAACATAACTTTATCAGAGAATCAAACATGCAGGTGAACTTACAATGGGTATGATCCATTATTCAGTGGTGCAGGGACATTGTAGCTCTTCTCAACACGGGCAATAGTAGTATACAGCCTGTAAAAATACATCAGTGCATGGTGTAAAAGACCATTGGCCATAAATCCCTAAATCATTTGGATGCTCAAAGGAAATATTCTAATTGAAATCAATAACAAATAATTAAGTGACCATCTGCAATCGACCCGCATACCCTAAATACAACGCGCAACAATATCAGACACAAATATTAGTGCCATCTTGAAGAGCTAGGTCGATAAAACAGTTCATTGAAGGTCATTCACCCATCATGGAGAGCTATAGAGGACCCCGTAAAAGCCCATTAAAGATGTATAGCCCATTATGAGGAGGGATAGGAGTCAGATAAATGATTTGTTCAAGGTGGATAGCCAACCATGAGGAGGCAAAGGAGTCAGAAAAATGGCTTATCAAAAGTGGATAGCCCACTATAAGATGGTACATGAGCCAGATACATAGCTCAACAAAGGTGGATAGCAAAAATATTTATCAAAGGTTTGACAGCCCACTATGAGGAGATATTGGAGTCAGAAAAATACATAGTCCAAGGTGGACAGCTCACTATGAGGAGGTATTAGAGTCCAAAAAAATACTTTGTCCAAGGGGGATAGCCCAGTATGAGGAGGCATAGGGATCAGAAAAATAACTTATCAATGGTGGATAGCCCAGTACGAGGAGATATCTGAGTCAGATAACCCACTATGAGGAGGTATTCAAGTCCCAAAAATACTTTGTCCAAGGTGGATAGCCCAGTATAAGGAGATATTTGAGTCAGAAAAATACTTTGTCCAAGGTGGATAGCCCACTATGAAATGGTTCAGGAGTCAGAAAAATAACTTATCAAAGGTGGATAGCCCACTATGAGGAGGAATAGGGATCAGAAAAATAACTTATCCAAGGTGCATAGCCCACTATGAGATGGTACAGGAGTCAGAAAAATACTTTGTTCAATGTGGATAGCCCAGTATGAGAAGGCATTGGAGTCTGAAAAATACTTTGTTCAAGGTGGATAGCCCAGTATGAGGAGGTACTGGAGCCAGACAAATACTTTGTCCAAGGTGGATAGCCCACTATGAAGAGGTATTAAAGTCGGATAATTACTTTGTGTAAGGTGGATTGCCCACTATGAGGAGGTATATGAGTCAAATGCTGATTATCGGTTGAGATTACTCACTACTTGTGCAATTATATAGACTGTGGCAGGTGAAGCAACGTTTCCTGATATTTTATTGAGTTTGTAAGCTTAACTATCCTCCCGCTTGTATGATGTCAAAGCTTCATGCAAACAGCAATCAATGCAATCCTCACCTACACAAATGAATATCTCTTAACATTCACACTTGCACATATTTGTATCAGTATATTAATAAATAAATACACATAAATGTATAAATATATACACATATTTATATACATTATATATATATATATATATATATATATATATATATATATATATATATATATATATATATATATATATATATATATATATATATATATATATATATATATATACATATGTATATATGTTATATGTGTATGTGTGTGTGTGTTCCCCATCTTCTGGGATTATATTACCATGAGGCAGAGTTAGTCCAATTAACAGAACTTTCAAAAGCAAGGTACCATATCGCTCATTTCCAATATTGGGTCAAATATTCCATATGGAATTTTCTTCCTCCGCATGAACATGATGTGACCGCCATAATCGGGCCTGGCTAAAGTGTCACTGTAAAACACAGGCACCAAAGCAAACAAATATATTTTTTATCAGGTGTTAACAGCAATTGACATACAGACTTCAAAAGGACTAACCAATTTTTAGTGGCTCTGTAGGAATATATTATCAAATTAAAATCACTCAGACAATGCAATGTCAAATTCTTGTACATTTGCAATAAGTGGAACTTACTGCAAAATCTAAGAAAGATTGTGAGACGACCGTGCCTCCTATGAGCAAGCTCTTGTCAAGGCACATTTCCAGTGCCAGATTTCGGTACTTGTCATATTGTTCCTTTGTAATGTCAATAACTGAAATTTTTTTTTTTAATCAAGTCTTCAAGAATAAAAGCTTTCTATGAAAGGAACATGCTTTGTTTTGCTGCACTTGTTAAGATATGAGCATTAATATGAGGCAACTTACATTGAAAGGGGAGTTTTCTGCTTTTCCATGTTCTCTAGGAACATTAGAGTGTTTTGTAGTCAGATGATAGGTGAGCAAGAAATAGTGATTTTTATTGTAAATATGTTGCTTTTTCCATTCATGAAAACAAAATCTCAGTTTTCTGCTTCTTTTATTCAATCGGTTTAATGTAATGATACAATAAACCGGGTGCTACTATGGTAAATTTTAAAAAATGTTGTCATATGAACTTATTTAGTGATGATGTCCGTGAAATTTGAAAGAAGAAGAAGAGAACGCCTGCCCTGCTCCCAGACTTGCCTGAATTCCCTCAGTAATAAACAATTGAATATAAACGTATTGATGCATATCAGTTTTATCATCTTTGATGCTTACATGTAGCAATGCTGACTATATTACATGTTCAGTAGTTCCACAGATGGCGGGCCGCTCTCGGGCCACTAGAGTTGTGCTGTCTGGGCTGCTATTTCCTGTTTTTCGTCGGATGTGAGGCGCCTAATAAGATGACATAATTATAACTAATTGCCATTGGGACTATAGTTAAATAACAAATAGGGTATTGCATATCTCCACAGTAGTTATGCTAGCATAACTCAATTTAATGCATGGGGTGTTTTGTACCGATTGACGTTACCTGCGTGCTGTGAAAGGGGGAACAACACCTGAGGAGTCGCTGTCAGAATCATTGGTTATTCGTGATCTGGTGGTGGTCTGTGACACAAGTTATTCAATCGAAGGTCATCAAAAGGTCTCTCCTACCATCAAGTTGGTAATCTCTGGCCTCAAATAAATTGGAATTGGATGGGCTATGCAAGTGATACGCTGCCATGAAGTTACTTCATAAACAAGCAATTATGTATTTTTGTAAGACAAGTGATTCCAGTTTGTGCTTAAAGAGTAAGCTGAAGGTGCTGTTCCTTTCTTTGACAAATCCATTACTTTATGGGCTCCTTACTGACCAGTTAATTTAAATATTTATATGTTCATCATTGATAAAGCACAAGCACCATTACCTCACAGCATGGTCCTAAGAATTCCTCTGGTACCTCATCACCTGCTGGCCAATGCACTCGGTATGATACCACTCTGGGCAATTATCACAATTATGCCAATACTGCCTCAAAGGTAAGCAAACAATCACCTGGTGTAATTTGAACAAAAACAGCAGCATCAATATAGCAAGAATTGGCAAAAACACACCTAGGCCTTCATGATATAGCCTGTGATATAGCTTACAGTTAACTGTTGCTGGGTCCACATGTACTTACCGACTGTCATTAGGCTTCTGCCACACGCAGTAAATTCTGGATTTTTTCTTCAAAGTGGGATAGACGCAAAAAGGCGACTGTATCTGAATTAGGTAACATACACACCCAGCGTATTTTTCAGATTATTTTATATTTCAATCTATAGATTAGTTTAACCACAACATATCTGAAGGTTTGGTTAAGTATATCAAAATTGTATGGCCTATTAGGTTTATCATATACTTGAAATTAAAACTGATCCCCTTTATAATAGCTGCTGGGTAAGTTGTTTGGTTCATAGACACCTAAAGAATGCAGATATACATTTATGTCCATGGAGTATAATTGCAACAAGCAGTGTTTCAGGATTGAAATATTTAAGTGAATAAGCTTTGAAAACTAAGTAAAACCTTAGGTTTCTTTTTCTACATTCAGGTTGAGCTGCAGGGGTACCATTCAAGCTTGGTTGATTGGCTGTTGTTTTGAGCCTCGATCCAAGACTGTAGATGCAGCAAACAATAAACTTCAATCTCCAGTTAACACTGTGAGATAACTTCTATTCACAGCACATGTATTAGTAAGTTCTACTTATTATTACATACTTCCCCTAGCTGTGGTTGCATGGGTAAAAGGGCTTCCTCAGTTGTAGTAATTGATAAGCTATCCCAAATCAAGCAACAACATTTAGGCACTGGTATGTATGCATGTAAAACTACAGGTTTATGATTACCTTCCACATGAATAACCATGTGACAAGACCAAGCACATTCATTGTCTTATCCTATTCATTTCATGCTGAAACAAATGGAGATAAACACTGTCCAGTCTGGGGGGATTTCACATTGCTCATCGTGAGATATAATGATATCTGATCAGTATGCTTACCACAGTGAAGTCATAGACACAACCGGTCACCACATAAAGACCGTACATAGCCACAAATATCTACAGTCTGCCCCAAACGTTTGCTTTGGAATATTCTGAGCCACACAATTACTTGTCTCAGCATTATGCTTGGAAAAGCATTGTATGGCAGTGCACGTTTCAACTATGTATGCATGGATACATTACCGAGAAATCTCTGGTAACTTAAAGTGACCACGACCTACTTGTGTCAATGCTGCTTGCCAAGTCGGTGTGAAACGACATCAGACATCGAAAATAAAACTGTTCCACTTTACTCTAATTATAGAGGTTATAGCAAAAGTTATTGCCATATAGTTATAATATATCACACCAACTAAAGTATGCATGATCTTCTCCTAGTAGTATGTAAGCAAATAAATTACAAAAATTTGGGCTAACACAAAATACAGTTTCACTCCAATAGGGAACTTCACCCAGTGAAGTGCGTAGCAGTTTCCTGAGAAGGACCAGTAGATATGGTGGTCAGTTGGCAACATCAACCTGATTGAGCAGAAATAAAGACAAACAATCACGGTATAATATACTACAATTTATTTGAAACAGTAGAGATGATAAGACTTAAATCTAGCAGTTGTACACAATATTACACACTCGATTGGTTAACAATCAAATACATTCCTCCAGGGGAACGTACACCAGTGTAGTGGACAGCTCGAGACAAGTAAGAGTATGGTGTAGTGGCAACATAACCGATCAATCAGATAATACGACAACTTTAGTAAGCATAATTTGGTAACAAAAGTCTAATAAACTCAGATCCAGCCAACTAAGTACAACGGCCATGGAAGGTTCATTCCATTCAAAGAAGGCGATAGACAACCTGACAGTACAATATAATATGACACAAACCATCATAGTAATAATACGAAATTTAGGATAGAATATTGGAAAGGTAATTGAATAAACTCAGCACAGATCACCACTCAATTAAAAGCATAGACAAAAGGAATATTAACCCACGCAGTACAGTTTAGAGAATATGATGCAGCAGTGTATTACACATCGAGCTGGGAACTTCATATAAATATCTCCGCATGGCACCGCTCTCAGCCATGATCTGAAAGCTTCTTTTTCAATATCAACCTAAACGCTTAAAGCAGTCATTGGCTAACCGCTAATGTGTCGAGCGTCACGGGTAACCTGATGATCCCTCGCAGACAATCCCTCAGAGCAAATTTTTCTAATACCGCCAACTTTCAATCTTAAAGAGGTTCATTTGCCCTTACACGTAATGTGGTTCAGCGCTCACGGAAGTCATGTATATCCCATCTCCCAGAATCATGCTAAGGCGCGAATAATTGAAAACTGCCGAACTGTGTCACATGTCCGGCT
>CM067349.1:53183121-53330864 GCA_034190875.2 Urechis unicinctus | reverse complement strand
GGTCGGATTGTTACTTAATTTACATCATTGTGTAACTCATCCTAATTGCAAACTTATTCATATACATATGAGGACATCTGACCAACAGTTTTTCCAAGCGCCTAAGGTCGAAAAATCGTGGTATCATTCCAAATGTCAACAAAAGTTTCACGAATATTTCGAACGCTTATAAAACGGTCAATACATGTCCAATGGTAATAAAAATTGGATCACATGTTCTTCGCGACAGCTTAAGTCGGATTCTTAAATATGATGGATGTCGATGACGTCACTTCCGGACACGAAAGTATCAAAGTTCCATGCTCAATACATCCATGCTTTATAATTAAGTTTTGACACAGTTTACATATTCTGAGTGTGTAATGTAATTATAACTTTTTCTAAATATACTTAGTTGTAAATAGCGCATCGTAAAAAAAAGTCGAAAATTTCGGGTAGCCAAAATTTCTCACCTTTTTAGTTTCGCATTTGATTCATTAATTATGGTCCGATCGTAAACAAATTTACATTTGCTGAAAGCTGATCTAACCAAACGTTCATAATTGACATATGCTATCAATATATTCGTCGTTTTCAAAGCGCGTTAAGTTGAAGAAACAAATTTCACTTAGTAAATTTTCGATTGCTAATAAAATCGTGTTTATCAGTTCAATAGTTCAATAAATTTAGTTCAGATGTTGACATGCACAGCGCAAATCTAATCCACGAATTATATTGATATCGGTTGCGTCATTCCGGTTTCAAACGAATCAAAGTTACATAGGAACTGAATTCTGAAGTTGTGGCGTCGTTCGTCCGTCATGAATGGTCGTATCGTGAATTTCTACACTCGAAGGAAGCCCATTCAATTCTGAACATAGGCGTAAAATTTTCCGCTCTAAATATATTACAGTTCTCTCACAAAGTAAACTTGAAGTACATCGGGTTCTGTTGGCTCTCCACCGGTTTGTTAACAGCCGGCCCCGCCCCGGGAAGGGGAGGGGGTTCTCACTATGTGGAGGTTAGTGGGGATGTGCCGCCAATTTGGGTCGATTTTTTGGCATTTTGGTATGCAAATGGGTCGTTATTTATTGAAAACAGGTATAGCAATGGGTCGGTTTTTTGGCAGCGACTATAGCAATGAATATTTATTTTGTAATGGGTTTCCAATATGATGCTCAATATTGGGTGTTTGCTCAAGTCCCCTGGGTCAACGGTGGCCAGCCCTATCAGTTAGTGTGGTTGCGTTGTTTCAAAAACAAGTTTTATGACATGATAAGCAAACAGAAAAGTCAGGTCCGTACATTCTCTTTTCATTGTTTCCTGCAATATCGTCTACCTCATGGGCAGGACGTCCTGGGGCGCTCGTTGATAGCCTGCGGGCCCGAGTCACACATCTGTTTATTCAGTGGCCGCTATTTAATTAACTAACTTGCCGTTACGAACCTGAGCATCGTTGGGACTGACCACATCATCAGCAAAGTTGTGAAGCTTAATAAACGTACTTTTTCATTTGAATCGTTAGTTTGGTATATGGATGGGTTCCTTGTAGCTCCTCCTTATCTCTATTACTTTTCTCGCAAACTTAGCTTAAAGTTCACAAACGTCCCCCAAAATGCATTAACACCCCGATATGTTAAATAAAACTGGGTCAATTTTGACAATATTTACATAAATTTGTAGGTACTTTTTCTAGTAACATTTTGTACGCAGCATATCAGCACGAATTATGCGTAGTGTTCTCACGAATCGCAGCTAAAATTGGCAAGAAATTTTCGATCGCTTATTAAATCTACAATATGTGTTGGAGAGTCATAAAAAGTGGGTTAAACGTTACTATGGAGAGCGTCAACCGAAATATAATACCTTTAGGGAAGTCGTTTATAACTTTCGATGTTTCTTATCCGCGCTGTCTAAGGTGGCATTGGATCATCAAAGCACCAGGGGCGAGTGCCGTGCCTGGTTACATACATGATCAATCTTTCACTGGCGATATTTCAAGAGTTATGTATGTCTTTATTTCTATATGAATAAGAGGCTTGTTAATGTTAAATGAGACAAATTGGTTCTAAGCCCACGGTCAATGATTAACTGCTTAAACAAAAAACCTTATGGCTTATTTTTGCTCTCTGCCAACTGGGTCCGTGTTACTCCGCTAAGTGAGTTACATTGTGAATACAACCCCGGCATTTATAACTAGTCATGATATCACCATCATCATTGTCGTCATCATCATCGTCATCATTACCGTCGACATTTGAAAATTTCGAATTGTTTATTCAAATGTTAGGCGCCAATAATGCGCATAACCGTGAGGTTTGGTTTCTTAAACGTTGGTTAGATTCTAAATAAATATTTAAGTTTGTTTGTCTCGTGAAACTAATCGCAATTTACAATATATTTTCGCAATTATTTTTTCAAATGGTAGGTGTAATTGATGCGCAAAACCCAGAGGTTTTGTTTTGATCTTGAATGCAAACTAAGGTCAAGGTTATTGGGGGGGGGAATTGAATCATCAATATCTTCCTTGAAAATGACGATTCGAAGGTAAAAATAACTATTATTGTAACCCAATTGAATCGCAACTTTGTATAACTTTGGACAATTTCAAAATGTATCTTTGTTCACATTTGTTTTGTCTCGCGGTCCATGTTGCCATTTTAAGTAAATTTTCGATTTCTTTTTTAAATGGAAGGAGTTATTGATGCGCAAAACACAGTGTTTTAGTATTGATCGTGAACGCATAACTTTAGCTGAATTTAATTGTAAGTGCTTTCTATATATATAAATAATTGCAAGATTTCCATGACATTCATAATTATAATGGGGATGCTGATGACTACGATAAAATCAATGTCGTCAAAGATCGACAAGTTTCAACCCGAAAGTGATTGGAATAAATGCCTCGACAATTTTGATCACCGTCCCCGACACCGTTTATATTGTCCATTGATAGAGGAAGATAAATGGAGCAACGGCGTCAGCAGTGAGGCAGTTTTAGCATTCTTGCCCTGATTGAGTCTGAACACTTGTGGTACAATCACTCCGGGTCCAGTACCTTCCGAGCATCCACCTAAAAGGCTTATACTTGCCTAATGTAAACCGTATTATTTCTCACAACCAGAATGGCTTCTTGCCAAATATGATCATAGTAATCTACTTGATGTTGATGATAATACGTGTAAGACGAGGTCCCATATGTCAATGCAGGGTCCTGCTCTTCTCGTTTACAACGACGCAGTCTTCAGTGATGATGACTGGCGAGGTATACGAATGCTTCTTGACAGTGTCAAGAGAGATGACCCCATGAAAGTAGGCCGCTTTGGGCTCGGCTTCAAGTCAGTCTTCCATCTAACAGGTATACTTTTTATTTTAAGTATATAGCCATACTTATTTATGCAGACAACTCCACATAGGTGTATATATATATATATATATATATATATATATATATATAGATATATATATATATATATATATATATATATATATATATATATATATATATATATATATATATATATATACATACATATATACATACATACATACATACATATATATACATACATACATATACATACATACATATATATATACATATATATACATACATACATACATACATACATACATACATATATACATATACTACAATACATACATACATACATATACATATATACATATATACATACATATGTACATCATACATACAATATATATATATATATATATACATATATATATATATATATACACATAATATATATATATATATATATATATATATATATATATATATATATATATATATATATATATATATATATATATATATATATATATATATATATATATATATCCCCACCCCAAATAAAATGTACAATTATACATTATTTCAACTTGCTTGATTGTTTGTGTCTCAGACATGCCCAGTATCCTTAGTGGTGAATGGTTGGGCTTCCTAGATCCCCACCAAATTCATTTTGAGCGCGATGTAGAAGGGAGCAAAGTGGGACGCAAAGAAACTACATCTGCTTATCGCATCCATCTCAGTGAAAGAGAGATCCTGGAGACAAAACGACAGCAGCTTGAGCCATTTTGCCATAATCTATTTCATTCTGACTTATCGGAAATTATGCAAAACGGTTATTTCCGAGGAACAGTTTTGAGGTTTCCATTGCGAAATTCTGAAGCTCTGTCTGATCTGTGTGACACCATTTACACAGTAGAAAAGGTGATCTCGCTGTTTGATGCCTTGAAGATAGAATGCCATCTTAATTTGATATTTTTGAAAAATCTTGCCAGCATTCAGTTGTACACCAATTTTGAACAGAATGGAGCGCAAACATTATTTGAAGTGTTCTTGGCGGCAGAATGCAAGCAAAAGATAGAAGACGAACGGCAACAATTTATTCATAAGGTCACCAGGACAATCGATCAAAAACAAGGGGAAATGACTAGTAATTCTGCAAGACAAGCACACGAAAGTGTGAGTACTGTTTATCCTATGTCCATTACCACCGTGGATCATGACAAAGACATTACATCTGAGGACAGTTTCCTTGTAAGCCAGTACTTAAGCTGTTCCAGTACATCCAAGATACCAAACAAAAGTTGTCTGCCATGGGCTGGCGTCGCTATTTCAACTGGTGGAGATTTTCCAATTACACATGGTCGAATTTTTTGTTTCCTTCCTTTACCCACTGAGCAACGGGAACCAACTGGTCTTCAATTTCATGTAAATGGATTTTTCGCTGTTGACCAAAATCGGCATCACTTGAAAATGCCTTCCTCTGACCAAAGCAAGAGGGACGATGATGTACAATGGAATATGTTCCTCGCATCGGAACTTATTCCTAAAGCCGTGACTAATCTGGCACTTTACATCAAAGAGATACCAAATGGAATTCCGTCGTCATGGATGCTGATCCAAAATCTCATCCCAGATTATGACCATGTATCAGAATACTGGCAAGCTGTCCTTCCACAACTTTGTACACAATTCTTGGAAAAAAACATTTTTTTCTCAGAAGTAAACGGAGGACAATGGACTAGCTGGTCGAAGGCGCTGTTCTTTGACCCACAAGTGAGGGTAAATGACACTTTAAAGAGAATGCTTTTGTTATCAAACCACTTACTGGTGTTACCAACTAGTTCCCACTTGATCAAGTCTATGATAACATCTGGCTGCCCCAAACCATCATATATAAAGCCGGCGCTGGTTGCCAAATCATTCTTGAAAGTTCAGGATTCCATCAACATTTCCTCAGCAGAGAGGAAGGAGATTCTTGCCTATATAATACACAATGACCTCAAGGGACTTGCTCTTCTTCCCTTGAAGGACAGCACTTACACTACATTCAACAGGGGCGAAACCGTATATGTTGCAGAACCCGATACGATTGCAAATATATTTCCTGACATTCCAAACAAATTTGTTGACTTCACAGACATGACTGAGGATTGTGAAAAGACAATCCGCCAGCTAGCACAGAATGGTAAGTTCCATGTACTATATTTTGGTTATCTTGCTCTATCAATTTATTGCCATTATCTTCTACATTTTTGTTCTACTTCATTTTTTATCTCGTTTTGTGTCCTATGTTGATTATGCAGGCAAGTACCAGTTACGTCTGTATTCGCCAAAATATTTCCACAGTCTTCTGAAACTTATGATGGAACCATATGCAACTTCACAAAGAACAGTTGAAATCTGTTCGGAAAAATTGGGTCCCAAATGGCTGGAAAATATTTGGGTATACGTGCAAAAACATCATGTACACTTGACTTGCCTACTTGGACTACCGTTACTTCCATTCTCAAACCACTTGATGACGAGGATTCAATTTGATGAACCTGTTGTAATTGGTTCCTCGAATGAGGTTGGAACGGTACCTCCCGATGTTATAGTCATTCTTAAACACCTTGGAATGATTGTCGTGGATTGTTTGCCATGGTTTATTGAGAACCATAAACCATGTTTTTCTGAAGATTTCCTTTTTAAACCCAATGCAGGTGCTATCATAAAGGCTGTTGGAAAGGTTTGGAAGAATCGTCAATCATCCATCGTGAAAGCGTTTAGTACACTGTCCCATTTCCAGGTCTCGGCTTGGACTCAATACATGGCTAACCACTGTTCTGAGTTGAGAGACAAAATGTCTGTCGAGATTCTGAGGTCTTTGCCAATGTTTCCTCTTCTAGGGAAAACCAATTTGATGCCTGCAGCTTGTGCCCAGTTTTGTACAGATAGGTCCAATGTGTCGTTTCCTTTAAAGGATGACGTGTTTGACGCATCCGATGCAACATCAAAGAAACTGTTGGTTCTCGTGAATGTCAAATTCCTTACAAAACTAGATGTCTTACAGTTGGTTGTCGTCCCAACACTGAAACAAGACCCGTCTTTTTATTCGCACAATGATGCGGCTACAATTGAGAAGGCAATTTTGACATCGTTGAGCAAAGAAGTTTATGTTGATCGCTCGTTTCTGACCCAGTTGAATACCCTGGAGTTTATGAGCTCACGAACCGGTTCCAGGTGTTCCCCAAATGCTCTATTCAATCCTCATGGCGAGGAACTCTTGGAACAGTTGCTTCCACAAGACCAGTTACCAAGTCTATCGGCATGTCATGCTGACTACCGACGAGCACTGCAGTCCCTTGCAATGAAAACACGTAGTTCTGTGACTGGTAGTGATTACCTTACAATTGCTTCATCCCTCTCTTTGGAACAAGACAATAGGCGAGAAAAAGCAAAGCTGTTTGCAAAACTCATGGAGCAAAATCACCATCACTTTTTGAAGAAAGACTTTATGGAAAATATGTGTCAACTGCCGTGGGTGCCTGTACAGAACGACAGGGGTGAAATCAGCTATCACGAAGATCTACCACTTCTAGGAGAAGAAATTCCAGACAGTGTTGCCTGCCCTAATGAAATCAAGTCTGATGAGTATGCACATGTAGTGGGTGCTGTTCAATGTCTGGTTTCCAGAAAGCAATTCCCAAGACTGACTGCCTGCTTTTCATGGAATAGTCCGCCCTCAACTAAGAATGTGTTGGAACAATTACAGATCATATCTACCAATGCTAGTGATCTGAACATGCACTACTCATCTATAAATGCTATTTATAGTATTCTGATGAGGAGGTCACCTGGGGAAATCAGGACCGCCCTGACACAACTTGATTTCCAAGCCTGGGTTTACCATAGAGGAGGCTTTTGTACTATTGACCAGCTGGCAACAAAACCAACATCCTTGAACCTAGAACCCTACGCATTTGGACTGCCGAAAGAAATGCAGAAATTTAGCAAGTTGTTCTTATCACAGGGGTCCAAAGAACACCCTGATTTCTTCTCTGTTCTTGGAATGATCACAGAATGCCACGTTGATCAATCACCGGAGAGGTCTGAACAAGATCTCACAATGGTTATAAGTATTCTTAAGCACATGGCAGATTCTGGTACAGAACCAAGGGATGACATGCCTATTCCCGTTCACCACAGCGGTGATTTCTTGAAATTCAAAGAAAAGCAGGCATGCACATACCAGGACACCGGAGACGCCAGTATGCTGTTAGATACTGTTGATGATGATACAGAATTGTATTTTGTCCATGAGGCTCTTCCACCAAAAATTATAGTTTGGCTTGAGGTACGCAGCCTGGTAAGTCGTGTTGTACAAGCAGATGATATGATCATGTCTTATGGGCAGGGCGAACCCATTACAAGAAGACTGAAATCACTTCTAGGGGATTATTCTGATGGACTTTCGGTTATCAAGGAGCTAGTACAGAACGCCGATGATGCGGGTGCTTCAGAAGTACGCTTCCTTTTTGACGAAAGGGTTTCATCGTCATCACTCGACAGGCTGTTTGACCAAGGAATGAGAGAGGTTCAGGGACCAGCCTTGTGGGCTTATAACAACGCTCTGTTTACAGCTGACGATTTTAACAACATCGTGAAGTTGAGTGGGGCTACTAAAGAAAGGCAAAGAGATAAAATAGGCCAGTTCGGTCTCGGGTTCAATACAGTGTATAATCTTACAGATGTACCAAGTTTTCTAAGTGGAGACAGCATCGTGTTTCTAGATCCCCATCTCAAACATTTGGGCAAGGTTGTCCCAGATAAATCTAAGCCCGGCATAAAACTAAGCATCTCCAAGAACAGGAAAACTACACTATTTTAGTGATCAGTTTGAGCCCTTTAATGGGGGATATATGAGTGTGATATGTCCACAACACAGGGACAGAGCTACAATGGGACCTTGTTCCGTTTCCCATTACGAACGCCAAATCAAGCTGCGCAGAGTGAAATATGTAAAACTGCATATCAGAGAAGAGACGTAATTGAGCTGTTCCGAATCCTGACGCAGTCAAGTGAAACAATTCTACTTTTCACTCAGAATGTGACGAGGGTTGTAGTAGATCATTTGCCTAACGATACGGTAGATCCCTCAAAACCAGAAAGATGGTTTTCTATTGAGAAAGAAAATGCTATCGAAGAAATCCGACCAAATGCGTTCGGGCATAACATTATGCATTCAAGTGCTAAAATGGTTGTGTCCCACTCTCTTGGTGAGCTCAGTCAATCGGAAGTGCTATGTATGAAAATATATTGTACAGACTTGGGCATGCAGCATTTCTGTGGCTTTGCGAGTAGTAGTACCTTCTGGTATGTTGGAACTGCATTCGGAAAGGGAAAATCTCTGTCATTTGCAAGACAAGACAATCGAGTTCTTCCAATAGCTGGTATCGCAGCACCATGTACAAAAGTGGATGGCAGATTTGTGCCACGCCCGGTAGCGGGAGATGGTCAGGTGTTTTGTTTCCTTCCCTTACCACAGACAACAAAACTCCCAGTGCACATAAATGGGTACTTTTCCGTGTCGTCCAGCAGGAGGAGTATCCAGGTTCCAGATAAGCATGACAAGGTGGACGACAGAACGACATGGAATAGACTCTTGGTAGAAGATGCTCTCACTGATGCATATGTCAATTTCTTGGTTGACATGCGACGGTTGTCTGACATATCTGATTTCCAGTCAGTATTTGATTTGTGGCCACAGACAAGCCCGAATGCCAACCATTTGATATCATGGTTAATGTCATCATTTCTTAACCGAATCTGTTCTATTGATGGCCCTCTGGTGTTCCCTACACACCCACAGTGGGTGAACTTGTGTAGACTTGTTACACTTGACCGACAGGCATGTCAAGGTGTTGCACCTTACACATTTGAAACCATGCTTAGGGTGTTTGGCAGCATAAACAGTTTGTTGTGTGACAATACAGTGGTTGATATACCATTGCGAATACAGACATTATTACAACAACACCCGAACTCAAGATTCATTGACAATTTCTTAAACAAGGACTCATTTTACAAGGAAGTTTTCATACCTCATATAGCAAAAGTGGAACAAAAGGACAGGGACCACTTAATTGCAGCATGTCTGTCCTGTCCTGGCGATTCAAGCATCCATGCATTGCTTGCGGTCTCTAAATGTATCCCTGTACTTCCATGTGGCGAGCATCTAGTGCAACCCAAATCACTGATACACCCGGAAAGTGAAGTGCACATTCTATTTGACGTATGCGATGGTTTGTTTCCCGGTTTTATATGCGATGATGTTGGTATGATGTCTTCATGCATGTCTAGGCTGGAGCAAATGGGTATGTCAACGGACACCCTGTCTTGGGAACAGATTGCCAGTCGCTGTGCCACTTTGAACAGTAGAAATGTAGACAACAAAATGGTTTGCTCTCGATTACTTGTCCGTCTAATGGACAAAAACTTGCGAAGTGGAAAACGACCATCAGATGCAGTGGCAAAACAGATAATGAATGCCCCATTCCTGTCCGTTATGCCGCAAGACAAAGACAATGCAGGCCTGCCGTGGAAGGGCAATGCATGTAACGACCTCCTTCCACCCGCTGAAATGTATCACAGCAAAATGCAGTATCTAGTGAGCTGCATCAAGCCCGTTCTTCATCCTGATATATGTCTTGAGGGACCATGGGGACAAAAAGAAGCCAGTACATTTTTAGGAATATCTGGTCGTGAAGTGACCCCGCTAGAGGCTTTGCAACAGCTTAAGAGCATTATTGCACTTCCTTTATCTCCCAAGTCACGTGACGAGTTTGCCAAGATTTGTCATGCTGTGTATCGGTGGTTTGACAAATATATTAAAAAGAACAAGAGGCTCCCTGCTGATGTGGTCAAAGAGTTGCGCAGTATTCCCTGTATATTGCATACAACACAATTTGTATCTCCAGAAAAATGTGCCTTCAATTGCACATCTGATTGCTGTCCTCTTTTATATCCTATTACAGTTGAGTTTGAGAAATATGGGAAGTTTCTAAAATCCATTGGTGTCAAAAAAACTTTTTCAGCAGAAGACTACATCAAAGTTCTCCAAACTCTAGCCACTGAGCTACAGCAAGCTGGAACTAAACTGAATGAAAACATGCTGATTAAAGCAACTAATATTGTGAAGAAACTAGGGGAGATAGTTTGCTCGCAAGAACTGTCCATCGAGACATTACTTAGGCAGCATGGCATTTTGTATTTGCCAACGCAAGACTACGATATGACCGATTCAACTAAGCTGTGTTACAACAATTGTCCTTGGGTACAAGTCGAGGACACTATCATTTGCCACTCCAGCATAGCACACTCTCACGCCAGCCGCTTAGGAGTCAAAACCATAAGACAGGAAGTCATTCAAAATAATTCTCATGGGATCCCCTTCGGCCAAAAAGAAAAGCTTGTCAACAGAATCAACAGGATTTTGTCTTGCTACCCTTTGGATGAATCAATCATGAAAGAGTTACTTCAAAATGCTGACGATGCTAGCGCCACTGAGGTGCACTTCATCCTAGATAGAAGAACCCACACAAGCGAAAGATTATTTGACGACAGTTGGAAAGCTCTGCAAGGACCAGCACTTTGTGTTTACAACAACAAATGCTTTACAGAATCGGATATTAATGGAATACAGAATCTTGGGGAAGGTTCAAAGAGCCATGATCCTTGCAAAACAGGCCAGTATGGTGTAGGCTTCAATTGCGTTTACCACCTTACTGACACTCCCACATTTTTGACATCTGTCACTGGGCAAGGTAAACGTCTGTGTGCATTTGATCCTAATTGCAAATATTTACCCGGCTCAACAAGTGCTGAGCCTGGTCAGATGTATAAGCTTACACCAGACTTTGAGAAACAGTTTGCAGGAGTTGTGGAGCCATTTATGCAAGACGAGTATGATATTGAGAATGGAACTATGTTCCGGTTACCTCTACGAAGCGAAAAAATGGTCCGAGACACGGAATTGAAATGTGTCTCAGTGACACCAGGGAGAATACGTCAACTTTTTCAAAGCTTTAAAGAGGATATGTCAACTATGCTCCTTTTTGTGAACAACATTAGGAAAATTGTTCTTAATGAGATTGACAAAACAGGCCGTGTGCGACCAATCCATACAGTTCAGGCCGACATTAGTAGGCAGGACGAGATAAAAATGAGATCATTTGTGAATGAGATCAGAATCGCTGCTAGAGCTCTACAGACTAGAAGACTACAATTGTCAGATGTACAAGCACGTCAGATTTCCTACACAATGAATGTTTCCTCCAAAGCCATAGACAATCAATGGCTCATCATACAGCAGTTTGGCTATGACAATCCTAGAGACCTCTCAAAAGAGCTGAAATCCGGGTATGTACGTGATGATTTAGCTTTACTACCACGTGCAGGTGTTGCACTACACATTGGAAATAAAACAGAAGATTACCACAGGCTGTTTTCGTTTCTACCAATGCCAGTGAGTGTTACACTACCTGTTCATATCAATGGACATTTTGCTCTTGAGCACGAGAACCGGCGTGGTTTGTGGGATAACGGCAATGACACTCGAACAATGTGGAACAAACATATGATGAGTTCAATTGTAGCACCGGCGTATGCATCCATGATCATGGAGACCAGGGAAAATGTCGATGGAACCCAACTAGAAACTGTCGAACAATATTTGAAACTGTTCCCTAATGTGCAAGAGAGTGATGACAAACTATTTGGACTTGGCATGCATGTTTACAAATATATTGCTCGACATCAACTTGAGATTATGCCAGTGATTAAGACCAAAGTGAACCAAAGGGTACATTGGGTGGCAGTATCGCATGAGGATAATTCACGGTGTGGATACTTTGATACTATATCAACAGAAATTGGAACAGAAGACGTAGAACATAGTAAATCTAAGAAGTCTACCAAGAAGTTGGAAATGTGTGCTATGATCAGGCACGTTGTCACAAATATGGGACTAAATCTTATATTTGATTGCAGTGTTGTCATGTCTAATTTCCAGAAAGCAGAGGTTCAAATCTCAGAGGTCTCTCCGGAGGTCTGTCTGGAATATTGCAGAAGCAATGTTGACAGGGTCGGATCTTTTCCAATTTGTCTTCGGGGTTCTTTTCTTATTGACATAACCACAGCTCATGCTTTCTTGAGTTACTGCTCCAAATCAACGGATTTCGTCTCTCGTCTGCATGGAACTCCATTGCTCATTACTGCTGATCATATGGTTCGAGTCTTCTCGACTAATTACCCCGTGTATGTCACTTCCTATTCAGATCTACTACCACACTCGAGTGAGTTCTTCTTGCACAATATGCTTATAAGCTTAGTGCCAGAAATGGATGTTGTCCAGGCAAAACTTGCAAGAAAGTTTTCATTGAGTGAGTTTTCTCAGCATCTCTCAAAAGAACTTGACATAAGATTGTTCTTTGGAAAAGACAAGATTGTTCACCATCGCCAAAAAGCCTCCCCAAAAGCCGTCTGGCTCAAGCGAGTCTGGGTTTTCATTGCTAGCTGTGTGTGGGATCATCACTTCAAAAGAAAAGCGACCATGCATAGTATATTTGATAGTATGAGAGCTCTTCATGAATGGTGTCTTCTTCCTGCGTTCACAGGGCAACAAAGGTGGTTGCTACCTGTTGGACGGGCAAACGCCACTTTTGATCCAAATGCGGGAGATCGGTTGTCAAGGGGTTTGCGTGAAGCATTTCAGAATTGTGGTATGTATGCAGCAAACTTTGAATTGTTAGACATCGGCCCCATTACACAAATTCTTGGACATATTGAAAGACCAGATAGCATGGTCATTGGTCTCCATTACATTATGCAAAATGGCATTCAAAAGTATGATCAGCTTAGTAAATCAGAGCGAAGAGTGCTTCTTGGTTACTTCTCTCAGCACGTTAAAAGTATTGTACATATTCCTGAAGCTATTGAGGTTCTTCCTTCACTACCAATCTATGAAACTGTGAGTGGAAAGAATGTGTCTGTTGGGCAAGCTGGTGTGTATGTCATCCCAGAAGATATTCCAACTGTGGATGTGGATATTTGGACAAGTCCTAATAACTCTGGTACAGTGTTTCTCAAAAAGAAAAAGGAACTCGAACAGCTGCGTTCACTGCTAAACTGTAAATTCCTTTCTGCAGAGGAGATATATTGTGGCTTCCTGTTTCTCCAGTTTGATCTCATGACAGACTGTGGTAGACAGCAACATTTGAAATATGTCAAAGATGTCTTCCTTCCAAAGGCGTTGAAATCAAATCCGACAGTATTAATTGAAGGATTGAAGCAACTGCATTTTCTGGCTGACCCACAAGGGCAGCTCAGACCAGCTTGTGAGTTTTATAACCCTTTAGAAGACGTATTTGTCGCAATGGGTGAACAGGTGCCATCAGGTCCATACAGTTGTCCTGCCTGGCATGAGTTTCTTGGTCACTGCGGAATGCACATGACCGTAACACCAGAGCGTATTATAGCTTATGCCAAGCAAATTGAACAGGATGCCCTTAACGATAAATCCGATCATCAAACCCACACAAACCAATCACGTGTCCTGATACGCCACATTACCAATAGGCGTGATCTTTTGAAGGTGAATATTTTGGATCACATCAAGTCTATCAAATTCATTCCGCTACATATTATAAATCCTGAATGGCATGACATCTGCCCTCAGTATGGTAAAGTGTCCTCTGCTAAAGGATTCATCAAACTTGAAGGCGCATGTCTCGAATCAGAGGCCAAGTTTATGTGGAGCGTTTCCTCTGTATTGCCACAATGGTCCTCGAATTTTCATTCGCCAGATTTGCCTGAACGTAATCAAGCTGTGCGAGTGCGACTTGGTATCAACTGCAGTCCAAACAGCACTGACGTTGCACAGCATCTGGTTAACATTTGTGCCTCGCAAACGGGCTCGTTTACACAGTCGTCGGCATTATTGGACATAATTGTCAGCATTTTTAACAGGCTCAAAGACCTGCACAAAAACGACGGGCAATGTGGCTTAAACCCTATACTGGCTCAAACCAACTGTGTTCCGGTGGAGTTGGACGACCAAACTTATTTGCTCATCAAACCCAGCCAGATAGTGCGAAAACTCGAACGTGAGATCAAACCATACCTATGTAAGTTCCCCAAGGAACTCTGGCGCTGTAAGCAATTGCTTTTTGCGATAGGTGCCCATCAAACGTGCCAAACGTCCCAATATGCTGATGTGTTGAAAGTTATATATAAGGACACCAAGAAATCTGAGATCAAGCCCAATATGACGCGCATCGTACAACAATGTCTACAAGGGTTGTTTGCAACGTATAGTGAAGATTCGAAGCTTGAAAGTCTGTATTTACCTGCACGGGAACCAAATTCTGAAGCTTTCAAAATGTTCAGTGGTAACAGGATCATCTACAAAGATAGTGATAAGTGGGATTCAAGAATTAAAAAATTACACAAGCCCTTTTTCGTAGATTCAACATTGGATAATGAACTACCTACAAGTGAAATAAAAAAGATCTTCAAGATGATGGGGCCAGCAATAGCCCCTAAGCTACTCACTGACATTATCTGTGAAGCTTTGGTTGAAGAAACTGATGATTTCAACCAAGATGTAATCTTTGCTTTTAAACTAAAGAGTGACAGTTTCATTCATGCTATGACAAGTGTTATCCAGTATATCAAGCGCCAAACAATGAGCAGTACCCAGATAGCAAATGTGCTGTCATCAATCACCGTAGGACGTCGGCAGTCGCTGACGACATTCTTGAGTGTCGATGGTGTTAGGATAGAGCAGAGTGAAGAGGAGGTTCCTTTTTATACAATCCACAGGCCAAATGAACATATTGTGCTGCTAAAGATATCCAGCGAGACCAAGAATATCGCCCGTGGTTTGTGCGATACATTGATTGCGCTTTTTGAGCTGGAAGAAGTTTCTATGCACGCGGGAAGAGCAATTGAAGATCTCATTACCTGTGAGCCGTCTGAGGAGCGCATGGTTCTTAAAGAAAATAGGATCTCAGTCACATGTTCCGACGCACTCTCCTTCATGCCTCAGACTGGCAGTTTCGTACCAATACGACTACATGGGGGTTTAATGCAAGCGTTTAGTCAATTTGCACCAGACGAAATAGTAGCAGTGAAGATAGGGAATGAAGAGTTGGACGAGGAGCCCGTGTATATTTTTGGCCGCATTTTTGTTTCCGACGATCATCCCGCAAAACTTGGAATGCACAAAGTCTTCACCTCTGCATCGTCCATTGAGAACATCGCCAGTTACCGCCTGTATCGGTTCAAAGAGGATCTCTTTAGTCGTGATGCATCAACAGCAGAAACTAATGCGCGGTTAGGGGGTCAAACGGACGACGAAAGCTGGGAGGAGGTGAAGCGGATAATTGAGGAGTCAAGTAATTTATCGCCATCCGACAAGTTGAAGGTATATAAACGCCTGTATTTACACTGGCATCCTGATACACATAGTGACAGTGATATCAGTTGGAGAATATCCAATTACCTTGAACAAGAAATCCACTCCATGGAAACTGACGATATCAGACGCAATGTTTATGTTGAGTGTTTCCTCAATATTGCCATAATGGTCCTCGATATCCTATTCGCAAGATTTGTGCAAACGTAATCAAGCTGTGCGAGTGCGACTGGGTATCAACTGCAGTCCAAGCATCACTGACGTTGCACAGCATCTGGTTAACATATGTGACCCACAAACGGGCTCGTTTACACAGTCGTCGGCATTATTGGACATTATTGTCAGCATCTTTGACAGGCTCAAAGACCTGCACAAAAACGACGGGCAATGTGGCTTGAACCCTATACTGGCTCAAACTAACTGTGTGCCTGTGGAGTTGGACGACCAAACTTACTTGCTCATCAAACCCAGCCAGATAGTGCGAAAACTCGAACGTGAGATCAAACCATACCTGTGTGAGTTCCCCAAGGAACTCTGGCGCTGTGAGCAATTGCTTCTTGCGATAGGTGCCCATCAAACGTGTCAAACGTCCCAATATGCTGATGTGTTGAAAGTTATATATAAGGAGACCAAGAAATCTGAGATCCAGCCCAATATGAAACTCATCGTACAACAATGTCTACAAGAATTTTTTGCCACGTATACCGAAGATACGAAGCTTGAAAGTCTGTATTTACCTGCACGGGAACCAAATTCTGAAGCTTTCAAAATGTTCAATGGTAACAGGATCATCTACAAAGATAGTGATAGGTGGGATTCAAGAATTGAAAAATTACACAAGCCCTTTTTCGTAGATTCAACATTGGCAAATGAACTACCTACAAGTGAAATAAAAAAGATCTTCAAGATGATGGGGCCTGCAATACTCACTGACATTATCAGTGAAGCTTTGGTTGAAGAAACTGATGATTTCGACCAAGATGTATTCTTTGCTTCAAAACTAAAAAGTGACAATTTCATTCATGCTATGGCAAGTGTTATCAAGCATGTTCACAAGTAATGCTTACTTAGTGATACAGCCTATATAATTGTTAAATACCTTCTAATAAAAAAAAAACATTAGTGTTTTTTTTGTTACTTGTTGACATGATATTGATTTAATACGAACTATTATAAATACATATCCCAATGTATGCTTGATATATTTCATGTGTATGTTTTGTCTGAATGTATCATGTCGATGAAGACAACTTGTACAGGTTCTGAGGTTTAATGTTAGTATCTTTTATGGATAATGTTGGTTTCTGTTAATGTGAAATATTGCCAGATGATATAAACTAAGAGAAATATGTATGTTTAGTACAGCCCATGGTTTGGGAGATTAATGTCTTGCCATAAACCTTATAACAGCAGTACATGCAATTGAGAATGCATTTGTTGCCTACATGGTGTTGATGTACCATGAAGCAGTTATAACTAGATATGATATGTTTGCCATATTACTGTTTGTTAAATATGCTTATGTTAAAGCTATTCAGTCAAAGTTGACACCATTTGTAGAATAAGAAAATTGACTGTCAAGCCAATAACAAGTAGATTATTCATGATACCATTAAGTTGTTGATATGATATTGATTTGATACGAACTATTATAAATACATAACCCAGTGTATGCTTGATATATTTCATGTGTATATTTTGTCTGAATGTATCATGCCGATGAAGACAACTTGTGCAGGTTCTAAGATATAATATTATTATCTTTTATGGATAATGTTGGTTTCTGTTAATGTGAAAGTTTGCCAGATGATATAAACTAAGAGAAATATGTATGTTTAGCATTGACAATGGTATGGGAGGTTAATGTCTGGCCATAAAGCTTATAAAAGGTGTACATGTTGTTAAGACTGCATGTGTTGCCTACATGGTGTTGATGTACCATGAAGCAGTTATGAAGCAGCTATTCAGTCAAAGTTGACACAATTATCTGGATGTGTTGATGATGATGTTAACATTATGTGAATCAATTGCTTGGATCTATTACGCTTATTAAATCCCTTTAAACAAAACTGATGTTGTAATGATTCTTGTTGCTGAGATCTTATACCTTTGGGGTAGTGTTAGAGTACTTGCTGTAATGAAACTCGGTACAAAAAGATACAATGCATCAATATTCCATATGCAAGAAAAAAATTGTTAAGCAATGTTTCGATATTACATTTTGATGTTAAAAAATCAATAAATGACATCATCCGGTAACATAAATAAATGACATCATCCAATAACATCAATAAATGGCATCATTCAGTAACATTAATAAATGACATCATCCTTCAACAGCAATAAATGGCATCATCCAGTAACATCAATAAATGGCATCATCCAGCAACATCAATTAATGGCATCATCCAGAAATATCAATCAATGACATCATCCAGCAACATCAATATATGACATCATCCGGCAACAAAAACAAATGACATCATCCAGCAGCATCAATAAATGACATCATCCAGCAACATCAATTAATGACATCATTCAGCAACATCAATAAATGACATCATCCAGCAGCATCAATTAATGATATCATCCACAACATCAATAAATTACATCATCCAGCAACTTCAATTAATGACATCATCCAGCAACATCAATAAATGACATCTTCCGGCAACATAAACAAATGACATCATCCAGCAACATCAATAAATGACATCATCCAGCAACTTCAATTAATGGCATCATCCAGCAACATCAATAAATGACATCATTTAGCAACATAAACAAATGACATCATCCAGCAACGTCAATAAATGCACCGCAAGTATGTGTCATGTCAAAGGAGTCATCCGCCGAGGACCGCCTCCAGTTTAGGGTCTTTCGATAATCCCTCGTTGGTTGTTTCAAACCAGTTTGTTTACTGAGACGGTTTTCAAAAACATTACGATACTAGCCCACTTACAATCACCGAGCCGATTCCTCAGAGTGACCTGCGCACTAGCTTTGGTAGCATGAAACATGATCAAGACAGGGCAGCATGCCTTCTTCATATGGTGTGTTTGGAATGCTCTCATAAACTGAAAAGTGTTGATATATGTTGCATTATTTGTTAAATTATCGCATCGGATTGTTGAATAAGATAAGTTATATGCTTTTTGAAGAAATGGTGTCCTTGACGTGGTGTAAGTTCACGGTGGCCTTGACATTTTGAACTCGGAGGAACCCATACAGTATTGGCCAGTGAGAGCGCTGTTGTGTGATCCTGATAAAACAGATTATCATGTGACTCATATTCTAATTTATTAAGGGGTTGGAGTGGCCAGATCACAGCTTCTCAAACAACTGATGACTGATGAAGACAAACGGAGAGCAGCAAAGGAGAATGGACAACAACGCTAGAGTATATAGGACGAGTACAGAAAGGGGAAAATGTCCGCGGTCCTGACAGGGGTCCCAGGACTAAAGTCGTAAGGCATGTCTGGGGACGGCGAGGCTGACTTTGGCTGTTGAGAATAGTCGTTGTTGGCTGAAAAACTAGGGTTTGGGGATGCTTAGGGTAGTCAAAACGCTGTGGACTTAGACTTATACATATATTTTTGTCGAATTATCTTTCTGCGTGTGGTTCGATGTTCGAAGTCAGTCTTTTCTGTGTGTGTGTGTGGTACAGATGTATTCACAATGTATAACGGGGGTGACTCAAGGTGGCGCGTTATGATTTGCCGTCGGGAGTTTCGGGTCACTCGGGCTAAAGCTACAATTATCAAGAGAGTGTGATGATGTCTAACGTGCTGATGTAGGTTATTTGTGGGAATTGATCGGTTAGTCTACTTCAAATGACTCTTCTAGTTACGAATAAAGGGTGGAATTTCATTTGCCTCGATTGGTTTAATTAGCATGTCCCGCGTAGCCGAATCAGTGACTATATTGACCACACCTGCCGAGAGGGAGAGAGAAGTGAGGGAGGGGTGGGCAATGGGGGGTGGAGGAGGTGCCGATCTGATGTATTTTTAAACAAAGGTACATACAGCAACACATACAGCACCACATACAGCACCACATACAGCACCACATGCAGCACCAGATACAGCACCACATACCGCGCCACATGCATGACGATATCATAATAGGCGAAGTGGTGTGCATCGAAACGAAAGGTTCACAAAAACAAGCGGGTGTTAAACTAGGGATGTAAATCAGATAACTTGTGGCAATAAGAAAGACTAAAAGCGATATCCTTTGACTGATAAATAAAGGCTTCTAGGTACGGAATTTGTTCCGCTGCATCACCTCTTACCCCGTGCACCACGAGACTGGGTCTATCTGGTTTGTAGAGAGCAAGACTACAATAAACTCATCAAGGACGCGATTCCATTTCGCTTGTAAGCAGCAATCGTTTACATTATGCTACCGACCTACCAATAAGCAAGATACATCTAATGTAGGAAGGACAGGTGAGGAGGATCGATTGGGTTATCTAATCACCGACCAAAGGTGTGCCCTTTTCCTGGCTGCATGACATGACGTCACCTGAAACGAAAACAGCTATAACACTACACCCTGATGGAACAAATATACTTTGATTATATGATTGCCGTTGTGTATCTACCATAGAGTGCAGTATATAATACCGATCTCCGATTTCACTTAACGTGTGCTGTTTCACTCAATACACGGCACATTCTCGCTATCTTTCTCTCATTGTAACATGTGTAACTCAGCACACGGCACATTCTCGCTATCTCTCACTCATTGTAACATGTGTCACACAATACACGGCACATTCTCGCCATCCTTCTCATTGAAACATGTGTCACTCAACACAAACCACATTCTCGCTATCTCTCTCTCATTGTAACATGTGTCACTCAACACAAACCACATTCTCGCTATCTCTCACTCATTGTAACATGTGTCACTCAACACACGCCACATTCTCGCAATCTCTCTCTCATTGTAACATGTGTCACTCAATACACGGCACATTCTCGCTATCTCTCTCATTGTTACATGTGTCACCCAACACACGGCACATTCACGATATCCCTCTCTCATTGTAACATGTGTCACTCAACACACGGCACAATCTCGCAATCTCTCTCTCATTGTAACATGTGTCACTCAACACATGGCACATTCTCGATATCTCTCTCTAATTATAACATGTGTCACTCAACACACGCCACATTCTCGCAATCTCTCTCTCATTGTAACATGTGTCACTCAATACACGGCACATTCTCGCTATCTCTCTCATTGTTACATGTGTCACCCAACACAGGGCACATTCTCGATATGCCTCTCTCATTGTAACATGTGTCACTCAACACACGGCACAATTCGCAATCTCACTCTCATTGTAACATGTGTCACTCAACACATGGCACATTCTCGATATCTCTCTCTAATTGTAACATGTGTCACTCAACACAAACCACATTCTCGCTATCTCTCTCTCATTGTAACATGTGTCACTCAACACACGGCACATTCTCGCTATCTCTCTCTCATTGTAACATGTGTCACTCAACACAAGGCACATACTCGCTATCTCTCTCTCATTGTAACATGTGTCACTCAACACACGGCATATTCTCGCTATTTCTCTCTCATTGTAGCATGTGTCACTCAACACACAGCACATTCTCTCTATCTCTCTCTCATTGTAACACGTGTCACTCAACACACGGCACATTCTCCCTGTCCCTCTATTATTGTAACATGTGTCACTCAACACACGGCACATTCTCGCTATCTCTCTCTCTCTCGTTGTAACATGAGTCACTCAACACACGGTACATACCCTATCTCTCTCTCATTGTAGCATGTGTCACTCAATACACGGCACATTCTCGCTTTCTCTCTCTCATTGTAACATGTGTCACTCAATACACGGCACATTCTCGCTATCTCTCTCTTTCAGTGTAACATGTGTCACTCAACACACGGCACATTCTCCCTATCTCTCTCTCATTGTAACATGTGTCACTCAATACACGGCACATTCTCGCTATCTCTCACTCATTGTAACATATGTCACTCAACACACGGCACATACCCTATCTCTCTCTCATTGTAGCATGTGTCACTCAACACACGGCACATTCTCGCTATCCCTCTCTTTCATTGTAACATGTGTCACTCAATACACGGCACATTCTCGCTATCGCTCTCTCTCTCTCTCATTGTAACATGTGTTTGCTAGATAATCAATGACGACATTGTTGTCGTCTATCTGTGTGTAGCAAAGGTGATTTCACTCAGAATTACACCGCTGTATCCAGCTATTGACACAGGTTAATGATGACGTGTGTTGCAACCAAACCAACAACAGCAACGACATTATACAGACCCGCAATTGTGACACGGATCGTATGAATCATTTATCAGCGCATCTCAAGCGTTCTGGGTTGGACTGGTTATTTGAAAGAGAGAAGATTTGCATATAAAACTGTATTTCCAAAATAAAGTTTGACATCACGTGTGCCTGTAAGAGCATGGTGTTGGGCATCACATAAGTAGATTATGAGGAGAGCTTAAATGACAGACCTGGCCAGAGCCACCTTCACAACTGGCCTGACATCTTTCTGGAAACCTGAGTGGTGTATTCGTCCACAATGAGTCCAATGTTTTATAGCACTTTGGTGTGGAAATTAATGACAGCGTTTGCCAACATAGAGCATTCGTACAACGGTGAGTCTTTATTGATTCAAAATTATGTAAACCCTGCATAACTAAGCGACTTTCTATATCGTAGTGTTAACGTCGTACTCACTGTTCTATCTAGGGTATAATTTATGCTGTATTCAGGTTCTGATCATTGGACACTCGCGTTGACGAACAAACCGAAAGCACACCAACATCGCAACTAACCGTGTATATGACATTCTCATTGGCACGCATCGATCATTTGGTAAGAATACGATCTCAACTGCAATTGTTCCTACACACAATCATTGCATGTCTTAGTGACCCGTATGCTAACTATTACTCGGAATGAAGGATGAAAGTTCTGACGTCATTAGGATGGCTTCATTTGGCAAGTGTTGCACATATATATATATATATATATATATACAAATATATGTATATATATATATATATATATATATATATATATATATATATATATATATATATATATATATATATATATATATATATATCTATATATATATATATATATATATATATATATATATATATATATATATATATATATATATATATATATATATTGTTTTACGTTCCCGGGCTTGTTTGACTTCTTCTTGTTGCTGTTTATATATATATACGTATGTATGTATGTATGTATGTGTGTATGTATATGTATGTATGTATGTATGTATGTATGTATGTATGTATGTATGTATGTATGTATGTCTGTATGTATGTATGTATGTATGTATGTATGTATGTATGTATGTATGTATGTATGTATGTATGTCTGTATGTATGTATGTATGTATGTCTGTGTGTGTGTGTGTGTGTGTGTGTGTGTGTGTGTGTATGTATGTATGTCTGTCTGTCTGTATGTCTGTCTGTATGTATGTATGTATGTATGTATGTATGTCTGTATGTATGTATGTATGTATGTATGTACGTACGTACGTACGTGTAGATGTGTAGTAGCGCCTACCACTTACAATCCACGTACCATCAAACATAAGGACTTTACAGAGGCAATACAAATATCCTAGGTGTTAAACAAACGGCATCGAAGTAGTCTATTATAATGTGATGGTCTCACAAAATCCGCCTTTGCTTCCGGGAATCTATGAGCGTTTGGGCCCCAATGATATTATAAACTTCGCAATTTCGACCAAAAACAAGAGAGAAACCATGTAATCAGAGTCAGTAAAGTATACAAAAGCCATTATTTAAGTCCAGTCGTCCGTTGTGAAACCAATCTTGTGAACGTTAAGCGCGAACCCTGGACAAATCACCACCCGAGCTATGATGATGAAATATATCATACTCACCCGATACGAAATCTCCGAATCCGATTGTGGTAAGTGACACAACACAGAAGTAACAAGCATCCAAAAAATTCCACCCCTCTATCACCTTGAACACTAAAGCTGGGAAAGAAATGCAGATGCCCATGGGGGCAATAATGGCCGTCGTGTGGAGACCAGAGGACTGGAGCAGACCAGTAAAACCCTTGCCTTGTGCAATATGTCCGGTGCATTCTATGGAATAGGCCGCTAATCTTGTGACCTATGGCTCCAATGAGAACTAGAAACATTGGAATACCGCACACGGCGTAACACGTGCACCACCGACGGGACCAATATGTGCTTGATTCTTGCTACCAGCGCCGCCAACTCCTCGTCACTCACGCAGCTTACATTCCCTTCATTAACAGAGCCAACAGTTTCGCAGCCCTACACGACGTCTGAGTAGACGTCTTACTTTCTCTAAAGCCGACGCAATGTAAACAAATTGAGATCGATTCAGACAACTTCCAAACACCAAACATACCCAAGTGATGGAGTTTTAGAATGCAATGATGTTCACGGATAATTTTATCCTTTTTGGGCGAGGGATTTCATCCATGGTAATTAGTTATAGCTCGATCAATTTGGGAAGCGGTAAAAAGTCCGAAACACAGCAACATGTTTGTTTTCAAGTGCACGACCACGTGCATTGCGCATGCTCAGAATGACGTGACCCATCGACGACTAATGCTAAGCCCGGGGGGGGGGGCACTTAAGTGTATAGAGGTAGTATACGTGTGCCGCGCGAAGGGTATGCTCTTTCGGGCTCTCGACTTGTATGACGGGTTATACATTCGCATAATACGTTGTACGACGGGGTATACTTTTTGCCATTCCCAACGAGTTCAACGGGTACGGGATTTCGAGGTCCCGCGGCACACCCCTATCCGAGTTAGGGCCAAGTGCCCCCCCCCCCCCCCTGGGATGCTAAGGCAATGCGGATGGGGCGGCGGGAAATCATGCGACCCAATATGTTCCAAATTGGTGGTCATCGTGTCGCGATTTTTCAGAAATGATATATCGATGGCATTTCTTGAAGAATAGCGTCGAGTGGGGTAAGTTTTTTGGCGCGTGTTGTACAGGCTCTAGATATATGTCATTTTCTACAGGCGTAGGGCAGCACTTTAGCCAAACGCGTTTTCTTGGACGCGCGGACAATGCTGAAGCAGAACGGTATATATTCATAATACAGTTTGACCGGAGCTAACAGTTTCGATGTTTATGATGTGATATCACAGAAAGGTTCAAAAAAACATTTAATTTCTTTTACCGAAATCGATTTCATTGAACCGCTTCCTTGATTTAGTGACAGAGAATCGGAATCGGAATAAAATGAAAATATTCTGTATGACCTTTGAACAAAAAACACCGCATATGGTAGTTGCTTGTGTACAATATAAGTAAAAGTTCGGTGTGCACGCGTACTCATTTATGGCTTTTTTCTCGCTCACATGTCTAGATGGTCGTATGCATTATTTGTTAAACACGTTAAGGGGCTGTTTTCAAGGCGACCACGAAGATAAATCGACGTTGTCTGGTATTTATCATTGAGAGACGCTATTCAACTCAAGCTACCCCATCTTGCTGTTTATTGATGAAATCAAAAAATTGTTGGCAAACATCTAACATACATTGCATCAAACCTGGTTGATCAAGATAACATGGCAAATGCAGTTTCGCGAAGTTAACAAGAGGCTCATGATATGGTCAAGTTATGTTAATTGGTATTATATTGATCTTAATCATCATGATCATTGTCTGCATTATCATTACTTTCATTCCTATCTTTTAACTGTGGCGGAAACAAAATAACAAAATCATAGCGCTTACTCAGTTAACTGCTTTGCATACTGCCATTTATCGTTTTGATGGAAAATTCGATGTGCCGCGGTTGGTAATGGTACTACCATTAACGATGGTTGTCCCGCGTGTTAATTTTCCATTTTAATTTCATTAATTCAATTTTACTGTAAGGCAAGTAAACTGACGTAGTTTTTATGTTATTATTATCAATCTAGTGAGTTTTTGTGTTACGTAGTAATGAGTAATTGACTCTATATCTTTAACAGACACCGAGCCGAGGCGTTGAATCAAAAGTCCGATGTGCTTTTGTTGATTTCATGGTATCGTTGCCAGATGACAGGGGTGGATTTCGTGTTATTTCATAATCACCACTCAGTGAGCGTAGCTGTAAACTCTTTGCTCGAGACCGTCATATGTCAAGCAAACAAATGGTAATGTCTACCCCAGGCCAGGTCCGTCACTCCAGACAGTTATTGACAATCTAAAACCACTACGAAGCTGATTTTGATTGAGTCAACGTGTGTGTTTTTATGCATGTGTGTGTGGGTATATCCATCCATTTATAATTCTTTGTATCATTACTGTTATTGTGTCTTTGGATGCACTTCTCAGGTATAAGAGGTTGATTTCTGCAGATTATATCGGAGTGATTTATGCATGAAGGTATTTTGTGATAATCTGATTGCAGCCAGATTCGACTTTCTTCTGAGATTGTGTTGTTTCGGAGGATGGTTTAGTTGGTTGACAATCATGTGCAGAAGAGTCGCAAACTAAACATGTATTGGTCATAGAGGTGCTATAAGAACATATATATGCGTATATTCAGCCGAAAGAAGGAGAATTATATCAATTGCATGTGCTTCAATTCATTGTGATTGCGTGAGCAGCGAAAGTAGCATAAGTATCCTGCAGGGAAAGTGTATGATGAGATTTCACGGCAAAAGCAAGTACATTGTACTATGTTGAACACGCTGCGTTTGATATTGGAAGTTCAAGTTAATGGCTTTCTCTGTCGGTCAATCTAACCCTCATGACTATCGAGTGCAGCTCCAACCCAAAGAAATTGAGTGTTTGAGTACATTGTGAGATTGCTTTGAATGGGTGTAGCGCGTTTCAATGTGGTATATAGACATTCAGTAACATTCTTATTTGCATTGTGACTTGAGGCAGGTGGAAGAAGCATTCCCAGCCAGAATTACCCAGAATACCATCGTCTCTTTCCCTAAAGTGTTGATAATGGCGGTTAGTATACCCCTACCCCTTCATTAGTCACCTCACAGGATAGAAAGACAGAAAATAGTTGAGTTGGCACCATTTGTGACACAAGCGTGAATGTCAATAGTTAGAAGAAAACAATTTGATTAAAAACTGATAAGATATATTTATTTCTACCACAATATTGCACTGAATGCTATAACATTACGAGTGTATATACAAACCGACAACTAAATAACAAAACATTATGCGGTGAAATGCTAAGATATCAACCAACACACGGCAGTTTATGCAACAACTTATTCACAATGAATTTGGTAATCATAATTTATTCCATGAAAATAACATTTACCTAAGGATCGAATGTCACTGAATCAGAGCTGCAACCATTTGCTTCGTAGATTAGTCAATCCACGTTGGCTGCTGCTAGAATATTTCGAAATGTCAATTTATCGAGCACCCAACCAACTGGATTTAAATATAATTAGTGAACTGTTAGAATACCTGCAAATGTCACCCCACGGAAAATTGAAATGAATCAACCAAGCACAGGTTGGACTGTGGTACATACAAAGCATCCTGCTAGGCTAGAATCAACCATGTGAATACCCACAGCTGCCACCACCCCCCCCCCCCATTCTGAGTGAGTCAACCATACGAATACCCATAGCTACCACTTCCCTCCTGAATATTGAGATGAGTCAGCTATATGCATACCCATTAATGTCACCCCATTAAATATTGCGATGAGTCAACCATTTGAGTACTCACAGCTGTCATTCCACTGATTGTCAACCCATTTAGTACCAACATTGAATATGATTTAACATAATTCAACCCATCATATTAACTGGTATTGTCAACCGACTGTATTTTTGTAATCTATAGCAAATGAGGTAAAATTAAGGGACAATGAATGAAGTGGTCAATACGTAAACAATCAAACTAAACATCATAAATAAAAAATGACCACATTAAAAAAGTGTTTCATAGAATTGTTAAGCCAGAGAGCGCAAATATTTGTGATGATGAAAAGAAATGATAAATTGAAGGAGATGATGGGGTGAGGTAGGAGACAAATGATTTGGAGTTTCTAAATGATCAAATGAACAGTGTGTTCTTCATGTACAAGTTAGAGGAACAAATAACTTGAATGGAATGTTAACACAAAATGGCGATAAATAGGGAAGTAAATATTTATAAAAGAAACAAAGAATAGAGATATAAAAAAACGACGCTAGCGGGAGACGCACTGAGTTGTTGGTGATGGTGAAAAAAGATGATGAAGTGAAGGAGATGGTGACAAACGATCCTCGGGGGCTCTACTTACCATTATAGTATGTTAAGGTGGAATCCATCTGGAAGAGAGGACGGGAGGTGCTGATAAAATGCCCCACTCTCACGCGCATATGTAAAATACAGACTACCATATCCAGATACTAGTTGTATGACGCCCAGCTCGCCTTCCAACACGACCTCTGCGTACTCTTCCCTCTTCTTGTCTTCCACCGCCAACCAGACCCGTGTCAGACGACGCGTCAACTTGCTAAGGACGTCACGAACATCATCTACAGAGAGCTGCAACACGTCCAGCCCAATGACGCAAAGGGAGGACGTGTTGATGGCGTTGATCACTGCAATGTAATCTGATGTGCGCCACTCATTGCGGACGCCACTCAGCCAGAGCTGAGTCAGACCGGGTGATGCATGGATGAGCGACGCCACGTCAGATGAGGAAGGTGGAAGAGGATAATCACGATGAGTTGAGATGAATAGAGAGGTGATGGCGGACATAGAGGATGACAGGAGATGCATGAAATCTGAGGTGAAAGGATGGCATCTACACAGGGTGAGTGATGTGATAGACTGGTGACGTGTGAGGACGTCACTCAGCCCGGATGAGTTAACCTGATTATATGAAGATGAAGATGATGACAAGTCACATTCACTTAGCCACAAATGCTTCAGACACCCCGTACATCTCTCGCTCAGCGCCTGCACTAACTCACCACCACCGTGCAGCACATACAGCTCCACGAGACGTTGGCAGCAAGTGAGTATAGCATTGATAGTTGATGATGATACAGTAAAATTATCAAAAGCGTTAAAATATTCAAGCGTCTCTCCATTGCTCGTCACCATCTCCACCAACTCGTCTCCTTCCAGTCCGCACCACGCCACACTGAGACCTGTCAGTTCCCGGCTCCTACGTCTGCTCCCTGGACGCCACGGTTATCACTAATGTCCAAATGACGCAGGCGAGGACAAGATGACGTGACTGCAACGACATCACCAGATGTCAGATCACAGTCAGCCAAACGCAGGTAATGGAGAGATGGGATTGATGACAAGCAGCCAAGAACTGATGACTCATTTGATGAAGAGGACCCCACATCGTTACCTCCAAAGTCCACCGCCTCCACATTGTTAAGTTGGCTGAGTGCCTCGGTAACGCCCCCTATGGTCTCTTGTGTGAAGCCCGCCCAGAAGCTGACGCTTGAGATATTGTCGAGATGTTCAGCATTTTCGTTGATGTCGGCAGCCGTCACCTTACCATCATGATGCCCCAGAGCTGTTGCACGCCGACAATACTTCATGTTGTGAATGCCGTTGACCCGCACTCTGAGGAGCGTATTGTTTGTGTCATCGCCTGGGTCACGTCGGACGAGTTGGTCGGCTGCCATTAACAGCTCACTGCTGTCAGACGTGAACCACCTCGTCTTCATCACACGCTGTAACAAACATCCTATGGAATTAAGACTCAACACACAGCGTTCATATATATATATATATATATATATATATATATATATATATATATATATATATATATATATATATATGCATATATATATATATATATATATATATATATATATATATATATATATATATATATTTTATATTTATATATATATATAGAGAGAGAGAGAGATTTATTATGAATAAACTAATAATAATCAATAACATTATCCTTACCACCCTTGCTTCTGTAAATTCAAGTCGCATAGCATGACATTAATAGTTAAAGTAGCCATACCTAGTGTATAGATGAGACTAATCCATCCAATTAAGGTATTAATTGAGGGGTGCTGGTGAGCAGATTTTTTTGGCTTAACAGTAAATCCTTTATGTTGATATCACTATATATAGTATATAAATACACTTTCACACAGAAACTTGCCAACAGGTCTGCGCTCTTCAGTGACATTCAACAAAATGGAGAATTGTGCCAAAACGAACGCCGAGCTTCAGACAACTTTTTGACGTTGAGTTGTAAAGATTTTGTGGTCAAGTTAGGTAAAGCTCAATATTCACCTTTAATCAAAGTTTAGATCTTACAATGAATGACGGACTGATCTGTGGATATTGTAGTTTCGTTGTCTAGTTTTTGTGGGAAATCGTATGGTTTTTCCACTTCAGAATGAGCAATATAATTTATTTGTATTCAATAGAATATAATACCTTAAATATTTAATCTTACCTTCAGATCACTGATGAAGCTCCACTGCTGGCTCTCATGGACAATCCGCATGCAGAATTCCTCGCCGCCAGGTAACGCCATCCTCTTGCTCCCGAGTACTTCACTGACAACATCCTGGGTTAATTTCGTGAAGTCCTTCTTCTTGTCCTCTTTGCTGATAATGTAACTAAGCATCTTTCTGTTCCTTTCCTCTGCCATGATTCCCACGACATACATGATGATCAGGTCGTATCTAAAGAGTTAACATAAAATGGGCAAACCATCAATATGAACTTAAACATTGACAACCAACCAGTTCTTACATATACAATGCTAATGAAATGTAATAGTACAGGGTCATATACTTAAGTCAACAACCATCAACGATATTTGGCGTAAACCATACAGGTGACAGCAGCTTGTTACACCAACAAACTATGTGTTCGCTGCATACAGTTTGCAAAGAAATAGCGTATCTAATGTCATGGAAGTCCATGGTTAATACACAACTACTAGCCCACATCAATTTTGCTTTGTTTAATGTGTTTCTATGCGTGATTTTAAGAGTAAATTCAATCTGCGTAATACTCTTACTGCCTTTAATGTATTGTTCACAGGGAAGAAAATTATTGACGAGGTGGATCATTGTGATATCTAGAACAAGTTTTTGAGGCCGTTTCAGTCAACTGGTTATTATAATTTTCTTATGGCATAGTCTTTTACCTGCCGTCGTTTTCCGCCACTAGCTTCTTGATCTGGGGTTCCGCCATTCCGATGGCCGCCAAGGATTCCAGTAGAGATTGGTGAGGTGCCCCAAAGATACTGTTGGCGACATCGTCTTCCACTATATCTCTCTTAACAAACAGTCCAGTTTCTACACATTCTTTATCAGTCACTTCTGCCTCTTCTAGATCTTCTTCTGTCATCTCTGTTTTTATGGCACCTTCATTAATGAGTAACTCTGCAATAAGTTTGCACAATTTCCACACGATGCTGCCTTGTTTATTCAAGTCCTTTAGTCGCATTACTTTGTGTGTCTTGCGGAGTTGCATCTTCACCAGAGAGTCGATAAGTGATAGGGACAGTTCTGTGCGACTCCTGATCAACAAGTCGCCGGGATTTTGAATGCTTTCTGCGAGTAGCACGAATGAGGCTGCGTATAGGGGAGTGAGAAGAAGGGCACGAATATTGATTTGCTTGTCTAGAAACTGCAGTACCTCATTCCGATGCTGCGGCGGTAATTGGGTGTTAAGGAAACGTTTGAGGCTATTCTCATCAAACCCTACCACGTCGACTTTTCTATGAAAGAGCTCCCAACCCTCTTCTAAGCCAAAAGGCTTGGATGAGACAAAGACGTGGGCTCCGGCCAGTAACTTCCCTGATATGAGGTTGTTGAGGATATCTTTGGGATGGGCTATCATATCGGCTCCAGCCACGCGACCCGGGTTACTCTCGAAAAAACCTTTCGGGACCTCGTCTGCCCCGTCGAGGATAACTGTTGTTTCTGTTTCTTTCCCCGACAGGGCGCGCCATACATTAGCCTGTTCTTTTTCTACCAAATCGGGTCCGTTACGTAGCAGCAAACGCTTGAGAGATGTCTCTGTTGTCCAATCTACAGAGCAAAGTTGTATCACAAATGGAGGTCGTAGGATATGAGGCGTCCTCTTCTTGGTAGCTTCTCTGGCGAACTGCGTGACTGCTGTAGTCTTGCCGACCCCTGGAGCGCCTACAAGAAGCACTGTTCGTGTTGGTTTGTTGTTCTCTTGGTCACTGAACAGTTCTGTCAATTCGATTCCTCTTCCCAAAGAGTGGTCAGCATGGGCTTCATTGAGACCTCTTCTGTCAACGGCTTTTGAATCTCTATTTATTGTCAGGGTAACAAAATCTCGAACTTTGATGCCAAGTCTGCCTTCCAGTTCGTTCTCTTTCAATGCAATAGCTCCCAGCAGATTATAATAGACATTGCGCAGGAGATCGTCCATGCGTCCCAGTGCTGTCTTTGTGTTCTGTTCAGTGATTTCTGCCATTAAATCTTTCTGCATTGAAATGTCCAAGAACAGGACGAGTACAAAAAAACTGTATAGCATTGATTTCTTCACATGATCGATAAGTATGTTTGTGTTCTCTTTGTCGCCTGTCTGTTCTTTAATTGCTCTGGCTATCTCTGAAGTCAAACACCCTTCGTCCTTCATCAGGTCCACAAGTCTCTCTACATTCTTCATCCTTTGTAGTGTTTCACGGTGCTGCTCAAGGCGGTCCAACAAGTGTGGGGGGACTTGGAGCTTTCTTGGGTCACCTTTTCCGTGTTGATACAAAACGCGGTATTGTAGCGTAGTAAGCTCGTCAGTAACAGGCTGTATTCGTACCTTGTCTACCATGAGCTGGTAGAGTTCATCCTGACCAGAGACGCGCAGGCACTGAGTGAATTTATCATAGGCGCCCTTCATCTGTATGATACCAAGTAGCTTGCCCTTCTTCTCACGAGGTATTTGTTTGCATGATATTTCTTCAGCTTGGTACTTTGACAGAGTGTCTGTTAGCTCTAATTGCTCCACAAAATATTCCACATGTTGAAGCTTTTCGACAAGAACCTCGCGAACCTGGGTCATCCTTTCTGACATCGTGCAGTCGCCCTTTCTCTTGACGCTCTGTAACAAATGAACATCGTGTATTTTTCGCGTTACTGATTGATACCCAACAAAACCCAATGAAACCCTTAGATTTCAAATCATCACCAAGACACATAATAAATAAATAGTTAATAATGATAGCTGCTCTAATAAAGTGAACATATTTCCTTTATAAAGTAAATATTATTTACCGCCATAAAGCGTATGTCCACTGGGCCGAGTCAGGTATATACGCTGATTATAATGACAAGATCGCTTCCAAGCAAAACAGTTCATTTACAGTTGTTTGTCAACTTGGAGTCATATGCTGCAGGCAAGGCTAGTACGACTAGTCTGGTGGTTCACTTTAAAAGCCTGCTGGTGTGTCCCTGGCATCACGGCTGTCTATCATATATTGGAACCGCCCACTTTACACTGTAACCAATACAGTCCACCAAATATCTAGTGAGGCGGAGACGTGTTATTTTAAACTTTTAATGATGACGTCATGGGATAGGATATTGCGCAATGAGCGTTGGATTCTGAAGCGAACACCTTCGAACGACGGCATGCTATTAGAGACATGCGAGAACGCCTGCAAAATGACGGCATGCTATCAGAGACATGCGAGAACACCTGCGAATGACGGCATGCTATCAGAGACATGCGAGAACACCTACGAGTGACGGTTCGCTATCAGACATGTGTTAGAATACATACGAATGACGGTATGCTATCATAGACGATCGCGGCAAGCAAGACCATCACGTGAAGTGAATAGACAATCGAGAGACATCACAATAGGGACATCTAGTCCACACCAGTACCGTCATCTTCTTCACTTCACTGCACGAACACATCCTTGCCGTGAATAACTTCACTAAAAGAACACGCCCATCTGGCGAACAACTTCACTACACGAACACGTTCACCTGGTGAACGACTTCACTACACGAACGCGTCCACCTGTTAAACAACTTCACAACACAAACACATCCTCCTCTTGAACAACGCTACTACACGAACACATCCTAATCGTGAACACCTTCATGACACAAACACAGCCACCTCGTGAACAACATCACTACACAAGCACATCCACCGCATGAACAACTTCACTACACCAACGCATCCTCATCGTGAACAACTTCACTTCACCAACGCATCCACCTCATGAACAACTTCACAACACAAACACATCCACCTCGTGAGCAGCTTCACTACACAAACATAGCCACGTAGTGAACAACTTTACAACACTAATATATCCACCTCGTAAACAACACATATGCACCTCCAACCCATGAACATAGTCACATAATGTACACAAAACACTCATACCCTCTACCTGTTGATCGCCTAAACTGCATATGCACCTGTATCTCGTCCGTGCCTCCACCTTATGTGTTCCTTAAAAGCATTTACACCTCCAACGCATCGTTGTGTACATCCTATTCATTTGAAGCTCCGCCTTGAATACTCCTGAATCTTATGAATAAATACACTGCATAGATCCACCAATCTAAACCTCTCCCTTCTGTAAACCTCCACCACATGCACACCTCGATCACTTGCATACCTTATGAGAATACAGTCCTCCGCCACAATACATTAATGCTCGCATTCAGTGTGCGTGCACCACATCACCATGCGCGCGTCACACTCATTTTCACCTCCGCCTCACCAATCGTAATGTGTATCCAGCCTATACTGGACCCAACACCTGCACTGGATATAACACACGCACTGGACTCGGCACCTCTACTAGATCAAGAATTGACATGTTCAAAAACCCAAGTACACCCAGGTCAATAACATCAGCGCGATGTTTTGGGTTTTGCAACGCACAAGATCATATAAAGACTTACCCCTTTAGCATCACTATTCAGACAACTTGTAAGCGTCTGATACTTGGAAATGTAGATCAACTTGATTTACAACACTGTATGTGGGGATTTAACCAAAATCTGATGTCATGCTATTGCACACTAAATAAGCATATATGCGCAGTAACTCTATTTGAAATGGCTGACGTAGCCTCATACCATTAAACCGAGATCGTAAACCAGCCAATCACAGCTCAGGAACTAAATCAGCCAATGAAAGTACAGGAACTAGTTGCGCGCAACTAAATCAACCAATCACAACACATTTATTTTCGCATAATTAAATCAGCCAAGCAGAGGTCTGTAATTATTCTGTAACTAATTCCTGTGCCGTGATAGGCAGAGATTTAGTTGCGCGCAAATAATTCCTGACCTCTGATTGGTTGAATTATTTGAGCCGCAGGTTACGCATCTTATTGAACAGCCTGAGCCACTTGTTAAACATCTAATGCCTCTTATCAAACAGCATGTGTATCTTCTTGAACAGCCTGGCCGCTTGCTAAACATCTGGTGCCTCTTATCAAACAGTATGTGTATCTTCTTGAACAGCCTAAGCCGCTTGCTAAACATCTGGTGCCTCATATCAAACAGCACGTGTATCTTCATGAACAGCCTGGCCGCTTGTTAAACATCTGGTGCCTCTTATCAAACAGTATGTGTATCTTCTTGAACAGCCTGACCGCTTGTTAAACATCTGGTGCCTCTTATCAAACAGCATGTGTATCTTCATGAACAGCCTGACAGCTTGTTAAACATCTGATGCCTCTTATCAAACAGTGTTTGTATCTTATGGTGCAAGCAGTATTTGTTGTGTCAGGTGTTTTATGTTGTGTGTTATGTTGGGCGCGTAGTAGCGTGCGCTATGTGGGGCGTGTTGTTTTTGCGTTGTGTGGGGCGTGTTGTTTTTGTGTTGTGTGGGGTGTGTTGCTGAGTGTGTTATGTGGAGCGCATTTACTTACTGCTCTAGTGGGCTGATAGAAGAGTTCGTGTGTATAGTATATGATAGTGAGTGAGTCAATGAGTTTAGGTAACTGTTGTTTGGTGACAGTGTATAGTTGTTTATTACAGGATTACATATACATGCGGAATTCTTGTTACATAGTGACAAAACCTCGCTCCCTCTACCCGAACTACAATGGCCATGTAATGCATGTATTTAGTAATCTCCTATATCTATATTTATACGCGGTCATTAGGAAGTGTTACATTGGAAATAGAGTAATTGTGGCTTGTGTGAGACGAGCCACCATGAAGAAACCAAATAATGAATTCATCCACACCCCCATCTTAAACCACTTCTAGGACTGAGTTTAGTATGAACATGGGACATGAAAAAGTCTCAATTACTGCAATCAATCACGACATTATGGTGGGTTAGGGTCAAGCATAGGCCCATAACACAGAGGAGATAACGTTGTTCGTGACAACACACACAATGGTACATAGAAACTGCGGACGCTTATATTGACCGTCTACCAATCACAAGAACGCGTTCCCTATGCGTGTCCACATAATAGTTGACGGCCGAGCAAACAAGGTGATTTATTGTAAAGCGTATCCACTCGATAAAAGAGCTTCGGCACACAAATAACTCCTTGCCACTAACTACCACCACTTGGTATGTTTTTTTGTCAGCATACATTTGCTAAAGTTCTATTCTTGTAACGTCCCCCACGTTGTCATTATGCAGAAGAATCCAGCATTTTATTGTGGACGGAGCTCTGGTAAACAACCTTTATTGCTGTTAAGACGAGATAACAGCATGATGAAGTCTCATTAAATTGTTATAGCTTGATACTAAACTCGACGACTGCTCGTTATTACAGACACAAGTGATACAGTGCGAGATTCGGAATAAGTCACAAATTGTAGCATGTACAGATTGAAGAGAGCCTATGTGTTTATATACGGTTTATATACGGTTTATATGTATATATATATTATAATAGAAATAGAGACCACCGAATCATAGAGAAGCGCACGCCTCAGGGCGACAGACACTCCCTACTTTCCAGTGACAGTTTAAATCCGGGGCTTTCCCTTTAACTGATTGTGATATGTGAAATAGAATCCCTGTTTCTGACTAGCGTATGTGATTTTGACTGGCGCTCGTCTCTCGAAGTGCAAATAGCTGATACGTAAAAATTTCCTTTCCCTGCGTTTATCGACCTCGTCCAATAAAGACGGGTTTCATTCATTTAAATAAACCATTAAGTCGATGGTTCTTCGAGAGTTTCGTCGGAAGCAATGAAACACTTACTCCATAATAAATGGTATAGTCATTGCAGTTGTTATAAAACTTCTTTTGTTAGAATTGCTCATAGATAACTATGTAAAATAATTCCACTATGCAAAATAATTCAATGGACGAAATGTACATTCCATGGGGTTACTAAGTGCTTCTTCTATTTACCTAACTCAAACGCTATTCAATCCACGCTGGGTAAGCATTACACTGAAATTTAAAAGAGACACTTCCTTTTCCAAGAAACACTCAATAGACCATAACGAGGGACTCTACCCTACCACTTATGCGAGCTGACATTAGCCAAACATTTTGAGTTGTTGGTCGAATATAATTGGATGGTAACGATTTGTCGAGGCCCTAGCTAGTACACCACGTGAGAGTCACTCAGAACAAACGTGACAGGGAGGTGGTATGGAGATGTGACATCCTAGCCCAGTTAATATCACGTCAGTAGTCAACCAATGGTTCTAACGATGAGTGTTTGATTTCAAAATGTGTCTGGAAAGTTAAATTAAAATATGATTGCATAAAGATGCCACAATGTAACTGCCACGTGCTTCGTGTTTTCATTTCCATTAAATCAATGAAACGGGTACAAACGCATTCGAAAAGGGGTAATCAAGTGATAATTAACCTGATGACAGTCTGAATCAAATCCATATAAAATGATTACCCTTTTGATCAAATTCTTAACACGCACACATTCTTTCACTCACTCACTGACTCACTGACTGAATGACTCACTCACTCACTCACTCACTTACGCACTCGCTCACTCAATTATTCACTCAATGACTCCCCCACTAACAAGCACAAACTCACTCACTCACCAACAAGTACAACCTCAATCACGCACTAAAACGCACAATCCCACTCATTCACTCATTAACACACACACACTCACTCATTCACTAACACCCACAAACTCACTCACTCGCAAACACTCACCAACTCATTCATTCACTCTCTCACTAACACACACAAATCCACTTGCTCACTCACAAACACGCACTAGCTAACTAACACACCTGAAAAATGGCAAAAATTACGACCTCTATCGCGGATCAAAAACTGTTAACAAACATACATACATATAAACGAGAAGTCCATTTTCCAATGGAGAAACTTGGCGAAGTATACCATCATCATTGTCATCGTCATCATAATACTGATAATAATACTGGTAATGCTAAACGCAGTACAGATGAGTAATACTGAACATTGTCATACTGAAGAGCTCGCAGATATGATGAAAGAAGGGCTTTATTCTTTGTGGGCACCATGTGTACTTCTTGCGGCATACAACAAAAGTAACTGGAAATATCTTAAACGACACGGGGTAGCGGTTGCGCGTTTGCCTGACATGCAATAGGCGGCTGATCAAATCCGTCCCATATCTTTTTGTTAAAAAAATTCAATTTTCGTGTCACTACTTTTAATTCAGCTTAGTTTATGAGAAAATTATCTGGAATGAACAATAACACGTGAAAGTTATTTAGTCAGAATATAGGAATAAAATGAGCTACGATACGACCAATAACGACGGAGAACGGGCGTATAAACCTCCAATTTCAGTTTTGCTTTAACTTTAATGCTTTCCGTACCGGAAAAATCCATAAGATATAACAGCTGGCCTATATTTCGGACTATTGACCCGATATTGACCACTTGATAAGCTCTCGATTATTTGATGAGTTTGTAACCGGAAGTGAAGTCAACAACATCCATTCAATTTTACGATTCGGCTAACGCTGTCCCTGTCTGATATTAGATCCAATTTGTATTGCAATCGGACGTGTATTAACGTGGTCGAAATCTTCGTCATAATTTGGCTAACATTTGAACTGATACCAAGATTTTGCGAACTAGGACGTGTTGGAAAACTATTAATTTTGTGTGTAGAAATCGGACGATAATCCACGGAGATATTCGGGGTTCTTTGACCTTAGCTTCCGATCAAAGTCAAAACAAAACATCGCGGTTCTGCACATCATTGTTGCCGACCACTTACTTTTGTTCCCAAAATGTCACCCTGTATCGCGAAAAAACAAACATTCCACAAACAGCCCACAAGCGCGACTGAACAAGAAAACTTGGCTTCCGCCAAGTTACCAATACTAATAATTACTAAATAGGTACACTCACCTATACACCCGTTGAAGCAATAAATGGGTAGCGCTGTTTTTTCCGGGACGATTTCCAACAAGATGCTCAGATTGGTGGTGAATGCCTTGTCAATTGAAGTGTGCATTTCCTCGAATCGCGCATGCGCCAAAGAATGGTTTTCCACCTAACGAAATCGTGGGGTGTACTCTGTTTCGATTTGCATTCATCATCCTCATGAAAGAAAATCCAGTTTTATTCCTTATAAATGTTATCATCTCAGCATATCACAATATGATTTGCTTGTCGGCAGCCTCTATTGCGTTCTCATGTATGCGCTTAGAAACTCAACACGCTAATCAGTTAAAGCAGGTTGTTAATTTTCAGCCGATTGGCAAGATTCAATAAGCGAGGAATGTAAATGTTTTAGGGATCCAAAAAAGGTAGATGTCTATTGGCTCTTTCATGCATATGTCACTAAATAAAGTAGATCAAAAGAGTGACTAACATGTTTTCATGTGACCATGTGAAGAAACTCCCCCCTCCCGCTCGACCCACTTCCTATGGTGGGGTGCATGCAAAGCCGAACGCGCTTACTTAGATGACGGAAAACCACACCACCCAATCGTTCCGCTGAGGGCACAAGCACCCAAGTCAGTTCAACTCGCCGAATGACAGCGACATGCATAATAATAGTTAATATATAATGAGTCAGGCGAAACTGAACGAGAACGAGATCGTTTGATAACTTGACCTGTGGCTGAGGGTACCTGTGGCTGAAGGTACCGGTGGCTAACCCTCTGTGTATACCCAACCTTTCCAACTGCCGTACTGCGCCCAGCCCTCCCCGGTTTGAATATGATCTGATTCACGCAGCAATACCTCGGCAAATAAATTCATCACTGTTAAAGAGATATCGTTTAATTAATTTGTTGGACGCTAGATACTCAGTTGTTGGGTAGTCGCTGTGATTACAATAACAGCCAGACGACCATAGGTATTTGGGGGAATTTGGCGACCTGTATGAAGAAGGCCCATAATTGACCACGTAATTATGGATATAAAATTGTTGGTGACCCCACGACTTTCCCACTTTAACAATTACATGTATTTCAAAAAGTTTACAATTGAATTAGGCTTCTAATATGCAACACTTATTACGAGCTAACAATTTTCCAGGGAGACATTGATGATTGAAACATTCATTTTATGACCTTGACATTGATTTTAGGTCAAGTGGCAAAAAATGGCTCTTGGTTCTGCGCATTACCAACACCTTCGAATAAAAAGATATATTCGAAAATATTTTGACATTGCGATCGCAAGACAACAAGAAATAAACATTTTGCGCATGAATAACACTTTCTATACAAAAATTGGTTTTGTAAGCTATGTATAATACATACATACATACATACATACATACATACATACATACATACATACATACGTACATACGTACATACGTACATACGTACGTACGTACGTACGTACATACATACATACATACATACATACATACATACATACATACATACATACATACATACATACATACATACATACATACATACATACATACATACATACATACATACATACATACATACATACATACATACATACATACATACATACATACATACATACATACATACATACATACATACATACATACATACATACAATGCAAATTCGCAAAGTTAACAAACATACAAACCAGTCTGAACGCCATAACATGGCGAGTTCGAGTTAATTATAGGCCCATGGGCACATTGGGGAACTTGGCGGACTGTATCAGGAAAATTTCAAAACGTTTTCTACAGGAGATGCATGGCTAATAGCACTTTTTTCAAAATAAATAAAAATGAAGAAATTTTAATGGCACTTCTTAAGAAGTCAGCAAATCTTCTTACTCAATCAATGTATGCTAAAATCCACTCAATGTCGGATAAGCAGTAAACTGAATATTTGTACTCTCAAGTGGCCCTTTATTCAAGGAGCTTTATCAGAGAGTTTATAGTTTTGCTAAAAAGAAATCACTCAAAGTGGCTCTGCGATTAATGCTTTACCAATAATAACACACAGCCATTGTTAGATGACGCTAACTTGTAATAAACAAAATTGTATGTATATACTGGGTTGGCGTCATTGTGAGAGCATGAACAATTTCGTTTCGAAGATCCTTTCCACTGCTAATACACATCACACAATAGGCATACAAATAGCGAAAATAACAAGTACAATATGACTGGTACAGCCTTTGTGCTCGGACATCTGCTATACACGGCACAGTTATCTTATCGTGTACAGTTGTTACCCTTGGTAGAGATATTACATTGGATTTTGTTGTTGTGCAGTTGCTGCCCTCAGCAAACTCGTTACATTTAATAAAGTTGGTACATCGGGTACAGTTACTACCCAAAGTAGTAGCTACCCTCCGTACAGTTTCTACATTTGGTAGGGTTGTGACTATGGTGAAGTATGATATATTTCTATAGTTACTACACTGGGTGTATTTTGGCTTGGGCGAGCTAATACTCTGGATATAGTTATTACCATGATTAAAGTTTTTACCCTTGCAATTGTTACCATTGGTACGATTGTGACCCTGGGAACAGTTGTCGCCTTGGTTACAGTTGTTACCCTGGGTACAGTTTTCATCCTTAGTAATACATCACGCCAATAATCCCACCTCCTGCCCTGTGTAGGATAAGTGGTGACTCAATATTTTAGTATTGTTCCCAAATTGGTTTATCATCTGAGCATTTAATGATAGGTTGTTAGACTAATTCTGGGTGTAGATGATATGTTATTTGGGCTACAGTGAATATAGATGACAGGTGTGTGTTGTATAGATAACACGCTACATAACAGTACTGCATATTGCATTTTACCTGCGATAGAACTGATGTTGTTTCCATCCATTGAATGTACCGTCGCTGAATAATAACTACTTGGGGGGAATGAATGACTGTTTTAGCTGCCACTTGCATCTATTATATGGTCAGAGTATGGTAGGCTGCACAACTGCACAAACAATTGATGTTTTCGCTGTAATGTTGATACCAACCTTCAACTGCTCTAACGTACCGACATACATAACTTACTCAAGAACACATACATAAAATGTATAAAACTGTCGGTTATTTACAGCATACAATATTTAGTAATATGTTCAGAATTGAATGGGCTTCCTTCGAGAGTAAACCCATTCACAATACGACCATTCACGATATACATAATGACTAACGCGACTGACCAAGATAACTTAAATACGGCTAAAATGATTGGAATACATTTAGCAAATCAATAATTTGATAACATTGTTTTTCTGTAAATACATCTAAGCCATTTTTTTTATACAATGCAACAACAGTCTGCATACCCATGGATACTCTGATGACAAAACAGCTTGTAATCAACATGGAAACTGTCATCAACTATCAACAACTTGCTGAGTTTCATAATCACAAACCATGCACCATTATTATAATAAAGACAATGAAGTACTAACAATGCAGTGATGAAGGATGATTGTAATGTTTATGATGATGCTTCCGCGCTAAAGCTCTCTTCACTGCAGAGATTAAGTACATTGCTGCAAAAGCTTTAATTCCAATATGACGAAAAGTAAACATTCTGATCAACAGTTTCCATAGAGATACATTGTTTAGAATTAAACAGTTTCCATGGGGGGAAAATATCATGGATCAACAGTTTCCTTTCGGCCACAATGATAAGGATCAGCATTTTTCATTGGGGCACAATATTCAGGATCAACGTTAAATATCATCAGTTTCGCTTAGGGTAAAATGGTAAATATCAATAGGAACACATCTCTTTCCTGAAGGCTGCAAATAAGGATCAACATTTTCCTTGAGGGCAAACTATTAAAAATCAACGGTTTTCCTAAAGGCAAACTCTTATGTATCGACAGCTTCCTTAAGAGCACAATGTTCAGGGTCATCAAGATCCTTAAATGCACTTTGTTCCAGATCACTCGGTTCCTTGAGGACTCCGCGTTCAGGATCATCAGCTGTGTACAATATGTGAGCCTGTTTTCTACAGCTTCCATTTGTCATGCTGGTGTCGACTTCCGTTATAACGACGGCACTTGAGGTTGACCAGCCTTTGGAGTACACGTAAACCTTCAAGAGGTAGAGGAGGAACCAGACGAGATGAACACAGGGTAAGACAACTACCACCAGTAGAGTCAAGAAGATGGCTGTCCTTACAGGAGCGTCCTCGAACTCAGCATATCCTACATACACGCTGTCTTCCCCGAACACTCTCCATGCTACGACAAGCCCCAGGGAGTAGAGCAAGCCGAATGCCTGTGGCTGGTAACAGTGCAGCAGTCGTATAGGTATGCCTATGAGGACGAAGTCAACGAGGATGATAATGAAGTTGATGAGGTGGGTGTTGAGGGAGTAGGCGAGGGCGTGACCGTGTATCTCGTGGTTGGGGTAGATGACAGCCCAGTAAACCACGGTCACTATGAGTCCCAGAGTCTGACAAACGTTCTGTATCGTCCAGACAAGCGCCGAATAGAACGGCGTGTGTTGCTGTTGACACAATCTCTCACCTGCAAACACGAATTTTCATTTGACACAAATTCTCGCCAGCTGGAACCATTTCTTATTTGACACAATTTCTCACCAGCTAGCCCAATTTCTTATCTGACACAATCATATAGCACATACTCTCATCTGACATAATCTATCATCTGGTACAATTTCTCTTTCAACACAATCTCTCATCTGACCCAACCTCTCCACTGCCAACATCTACCGACCCAATCTACCAGTTGATGAAATCTCGATTCATACAGAATCCTGCCACTTTTATAAAACCTCTTAACTAGCTAAATCTCTAGGTTTACTTATTTCTCAACGTTTACACACACACGTTACGTGCTACAACAGCTGACTTACCACTTATACAACAACTGCTGACAAAACGTTCTATCTAACTTACCACTTATGCAACAAATGCTGAAAATAAGTTCCATCTAACTCACCACTCATACAACAACTGGTAACAAAACGTTCCATCTAACTCACCACTTTTACAACAACAGCTGACAAAACGTTCCATCTAACTCACCACTTTTACAACAACAGCTGACAAAACGTTCCATCCAACTCACCGCTTATACAACAACTGCTGTCAAAACATACCATCCAACTCACCGCTTATACAACAACTGCTGTCAAAACATACCATCCAACTCACCGCTTATACAACAACTGCTGTCAAAACATACCATCCAACTCACCGCTTATACAAGAACTGTTGACATAACGTCCAATCTAACTCACCATTTGTACAACATCTGCTGGCAATACATTCCAACAAACTCAATCTTTCACCTGACAATCTCTCACCAGACACAATCTCCAATGTGAAACAATATCTTGCTATAAGTACATTTGACAATAACCCATGTTGCATTAACTTTAATGCGATGATTTACTGACGAAACTTGGATCGATCCATAAGTAATTATCATGGATCTTGTATCATCACAACAGTTGTGCCTGTTGAGTTAACATATTACACCTATAAAAGTTGTCGTCACCTGTGTTGCTGCATGTTAAGTGGACGATGAGATCGGCAATGGCTTTAACGACAAAGGTGATCGTTTGCACGACAATGGACCAAGTTGTCAGGAACAGGAAGGCGTTCCGCTTGTGTTTGTACGTCATAGACCATGAGGCAAGTGCAAGAAAGTAAGCAGCTGAGAAGAATCGCCACACCAGAACAGGGATGCTGGGCCGGCCCCACTGTCAGTTTCAAGAGAACACAGAAGGTCAGAGCACAGTTCATGTAAAGGATGGACGGGTGGTTCCCGACCCATAAACGATGCTATAACGGGCCTATCACTGGCCATCGTCAATCAATGATGGTGTGTCATGATGGTGTGAAGACCCCCTATCAATAACGGTCAGTGAAGGCCCCCTGTCATTGACGGACAGTAAAAGCCACTATAATTGACGATCAATGAAGGCCCCCAATCAATGGCAGTCAGTGACAGAAATTGCTCAATGACAGTCTGTTAAGGCCCAAGGTCAATGTCGTTCATTGAAGGCCCTCGGTTAATGACAGGCAGTGAAGGTTGATCATGTAATGTAAATCTGTTATTCTGAGTATAATTGCCTTGCTATGGATGGCGTTAATTAACACAGGTGGATATAAATTTACCTGAGGCAGGTGAAGGACCCGATAATCATCACACCCGAACAGGACGTTCCTCAGCCTAAATTCTCTCTTCCATCGGTTGGAGCACATGACGAATTCTACACCGGGCTTCAGGGTTGGCTGGGAGAATCAAATAGACTCGAGAGTTGGCATACCCTTGTCTCTGATACTATGCCGACAAACATCACCAGAAGAAGCAGACCTGGAAACTTTCACACGTGACAAAATTGATACAACATGATACCAGAAGAATCACCGTTACGGCAAAAACACGTATACCATAGTGTTAATTCGCGTCATTTGTGTAAGGAGATTGTTAATGACATTGATAAACTGATACGGTTACATTTTTGACGGTGAAATATTCACAATTGTAATCAAATAAATGGACAAATCCACAAGAGTAAATATAGAAAGTAGTTACATACCGTCCACAACAGTAAATATTGAAACAACGTCCACAACAGTAAATACTGAAACAACGTCTACAACAGTAAATATTGACACAACGTCCACAACAGTGAACATCGAAACAACGTTAACAGCAGTAAATATTAAAACAACGTCTACAACAGTAAATATTGAAACAATGTCCAAAACAGAAAATAAAGAAACAACGTCCACATCAGTAAAGTTTGAAACAACGTCCACAACAGTAAATATTGAAACAACGTCCACAACAGTAAATATTGGAACAACGTCCACAACAGTAAATATTGAAACGACGTCCACAACAGTAAATATTGAAACAACGTCAACAACAGTAAATATAGAAACAACGTCCGCAACAGTAAAATTTGAAACAACGTCCACAACAGTAAAATTTGAAACAACGTCAACAACAGTAAATATTGAAACAACGTCCACAACAGTAAATATTGAAACAACGTCCACAACAGTAAATATTGAAACAACGTCCACAACAGTAAATATAGAAACAACGTCCACAACAGTAAATATTGAAACAACGTCCACAACAGGTAATATTGAAACAACGTCCACAACAGTAAATAATGAAACAACGTCCACAACAGTAAATATTGAAACAACGTCCACAACAGTAAATATAGAAACAACGTCCACAACAGTTAATATTGAAACAACGTCCACAACAGTAAATAATGAAACAACGTCCACAACAGTAAATATTGGAACAACGTCCACAACAGTAAATATTGAAACAACGTCCACAACAGTAAATATAGAAACAACGTCCACAACAGTAAATATTGAAACAACGTCCACAACAGTTAATGCTGAAACAACGTCCACAACAGTAAATATTGAAACTATGTCCACAACAGTAAATATTGAAACAACGTCCACAACAGTAAATATTGAAACAACGTCCACAACAGTGAATATCGAAACAACGTCCACAGCAGTAAATATTAAAGTAACGTCTACAACAGTGAATATTGAAACAACGTCCACAACAGTTAATATTGAAACAACGTCCACAGCAGTAAATAATGAAACAACGTCCACAACAGTAAATATTGAAACAACGTCCACAACAGCAAATATAGAAACAACGTCCTCAACAGTTAATATTGAAACAACGTCGACAACAGTTAATACTGAAACAACGTCTACAGCAGTAAATATTGAAACAACGTCTACAGCAGTAAATATTGAAACAAGTCCACAACAGTTATTACAAAGCGATATAAAAACATCAACATCGATAAAAAAATATCAACAACAGACAAGATCACATACAAAACAACAACTACATGCAATATCCAATCCACAACCGTAACTACAGCCAATATCCAATCTACAGACAATATCCCATCAACAACAGCTAATACAGCCAATATCCCATCTACAGACAATATCCCATCCACAACAGATAATACAGCCAATGTCCATCAACAGACATTATCCTATCCACAACAGTTAATACGGCCAATATCCCATCAACAGACAATATCCCATCCACAACAGTAATTACAGCCAATATCCCATCCACAACAAAACAGCAACTAGAAACGCATCCATAAAAGTATCTAAACGCGAAGTCATGTCCACAACAATAACCAAATACGAGGTCATATCAACAACGGTAACTAATTACAATATCCAACTACAGCAGTAACTACAGACAATATCCTTTTCACTACAAATAATTTGCCATCTTCAACTGCAGACGAAATCACACACACAACTGTAACTAAACACGAAGTCCCGTCTACTGCAGTAACTAAACACGAGACCACATGTAACAGTAACTAAACACGAGGTCACCTCCTCAACAGTAACTAAACACGAGGTCACCTCCTCAGCAGTACCTTAACACGAAGTCACCTCCTCAACAGTAACTAAACACGAGGTCACCTCCTCAACTGTAACTAAACCCGAGGTCATATCCACAACAGTAACTAAACACGAAGTCACCTCCTCAACAGTAACTAAACACTAGGTCACACCCACACCAACTGAAGAGTAAGGGCCATCCGTTTGGACCACGTTCTTGTACCTGCTTAAACCGGTGGGGGGCACTTGACCTTATTCTGGATAGGGGTCTGCCGCGGGACCTCGAAAACCCGTACCCGTCGTACAAGGTCAAAATGGCCAAAAGGATACCCCGTCGTACAATGTATGCGAATGTATAACCCGTCGTATAGATTGAAGCTGAAAATCATACCCCGTCGTACAAGTAAGAGGCCCAAAAACCCGTCGTACAAGTCGAGAGGACGATAAAACATACCCCGTCGCGCGGCACTTATACACTACCTCTATACACTTAAGGGGTACCCCCCTCCCCCCCCCCCCTCCCCCCACCCCCCCACCCCCCGGGCTGCTTACCCTCTGTGCTGGTCGCCGTGCTGAAGATCACACTATGATGAGGCCTAGTACATGTTAAGTTTCGGTTTAAGACGCGCGTTCAAGACCACTGAATCTAATGGAAGACAGAGGTAAAGAGGGTGAGATATGTTCACCTTTAGACTATGTTTGAACTATTGAGCATACCGCACTTTTAAACGCATACTGCTATGGAATACTCAGCGATGCGTGCTACGAATCCGTCAAAGTTGATATCTCAAATAATGACAATAGTGACACGTGTTAAAGGCGCTCTCGCCATGCGCGTATTTCTCACCGGTATTCCTATCGCGTCAGATATGCTTAGAGGGGTAACCCAGGGGAAACCCCTTTTTCATACGGTCGCATAATGACAGACCGCGTGTTTTGTAGATTTGTGTAGCTATCGTGTATGATTAGAACTCATGCATCGATCACCGCGCGTTGGTTGCGATCACCGCACGACGTCAACAAGACGACCTAGTCTCCTGGTATCATTTGCATTATACCTGGCTCGCTATTCAGATGATTCTCAAATGAAAGATGATGTTTTCAAGGTCACTTGCCCAAACTATACCTATTTGAATCAGAGAGCCCTTCTGGATCCATATTCCATGAGATTGTTTGGCATACAGTAATCACCAACCAGACAGCATAGAACACGGTGTGACCTGTGTCATGACGCGTGTATCCACCTAATTATAAGAATTCCGGAGGTGGTAAATGGACTTGTAGCTCATTACAGAGGTCTGACCCAAACAATGATCTGTAACCCCTCGGGGGGTGGTGGATGTGAATCCATCCTCTGCAACCCTCTATGCAGGGCCAACTGTAATCATATTTGAACGCACCGCGGAGAAGCCACTAGACTTGTGTTTGCTCTCGTACAGAGCTCTGTATCCTTGGAAGAAGATTCCCTGTCCGGGCAGTTGAGGTAGTTTTACTGTGAATTATTCGAAGATTGTAAAGAGATCAACACACCCAAATCCTTGAATGGAACATTTGTAAATTCTGAATTAGATCTGGACTGATCCTATTGTGAGCGTCACATATTAAGTTGGGTGGTTGGGCCCCTACTAAGGTAACAAGTGAATCAAGAGATTCAGGGGGTGTTCAAGCTATGCTCATCTGGACTTCAGCATATAACCTGTAATTCTAATTTTTTTTTCATAAATGATTCTAGGAAATGTTGTATAGATTTAGGAGATTCAGTCACCATAATTAGCTACCCCCAATCAACAAGGTCTTGTGTGCGGTGGTGGTATTCTGTGAGTGCTGTAGGGGTATGGCTTGTGGTCGTGTTCTGCTTGAGGTCGACCAGGACCATGACCTCGTCGTGTTCTGCTTGAGGTCGACCAGGACCATGACCTCGTCGTGTTCTGCTTGAGGTCGACCAGGACCATGACCTCGTCGTGTTTTTTGGCTTTTTTGTTGGCAGCTTTCTCTGATGATATGGGGTCTGTCAGACGTAGTACCTTGTAACCTTGCATGTCAAAGTGTCCAGTCATCGAATCACCAGATTTGACCACTCCTTGTCAATCATGGGCCGACACAAAAGTTCAGCGTCACCAGGGAGATTCATGGTGTATTGTCCAGTAGTCCGCCACCTCACATCTAACACGTGTAAATACTCGTTTTAAGACAGGATCGGGGATGTTCGTAGCTATTATATCACCGAACGTCCACAACTTAAAGAAGCGAGGTCCATCTAACACAAAGTGTATTCAAAGTGCTTGAGTTGATGGGCCGATTGTTAATGTAATTCCAAGAATAAATCCACAGCTTACCGAGGCTGTCATCAAGACTTAACATAGTCAACACTCCCATCAGGTGATAAGCACATCTGCAGCATGGTCATCCTAACCAAGACCTAGAGCCGTAATCGCCTGCTGACGCGGACTGAAGCGTCCTTTCTTCTGTCTCTGATTGCCGCGCAATGGACTCATTCGTACCAAAGTTGTACAAGCCCACAGGTGATTGACCATCGTTAATATAGGGCTTGACCAATCGTTCATAACAATGACAGCTTTAGGTCCTGTGTCTGGGCGCTGCTAGGGGCACATACGCAGATCACCAGCCGACTCTTGGGTACAAGCACTGTGCTCTCCACCGGGAAGGGAATTGCAGTGAGGATGGATACATTCGTGATGCCCTGATACCAGAACAGCATGGTAATGTGCCTTGTCCTCAATGAGCAAGTGGTCAGTAGTCTCCCTGGTGTGATTGATCTTGGAAGACTTGCCACTTATCCCGCAGGCGTGCGACCTGGAGGTGCCTTTCCGCTACAGCCTCGTCTGCCAGCTCCATCAATTTAGCTCCCTACTCGCGATATGCATGTCTATTTTGTCTAGCTGCGCAAAATGTTGACGAGCTGGGTTCATGGCCTCGTGAAGCCCATACGGAAGGTAGGTGAGTCACGTATGTACCTGTTCCGGCCTAAACGGTCCTATCCAGGGCATCTGAGGTCTCGGTTACGATCTGGACGAAGTCTTGTAGTTGTACAGGAAGGCCTTCCCAAGATATTTACGTGTTATCTGGGGAATACAATTTCACCACGAACCGGTCCCAGCACACAACCAGCTGGGCAGGGTCTTTTGCATATCGTATTGGTGGCGGCTGAGCCTGGTCGCCGCAGCGGATGACCTGGTCGCCGCAGCGGATGACCTGGTCGCCGCAGCGGATGACCTGCTCTCCGCGGTTTCCAGCCAGTTCAGGAACGTTGTCAGAATTGTCCTGTCAATAGTGCAGACCTCATCCCACATGATGACACACGAAATGTACATCTGTCCCACGCGCTCAAGGCTCCAGTTGATCTGGCCTCTCAGGGCTTTTACCATACCGCATACGATTTCATGCCGGATTTGAGGCCTGCTGGTTTCGATGTTATTCAGTTTCTGGCCCTGTGGGAGACTTTGCAGCTCATAAAAACAAATTCCGATAAGCCCCACCCAACCCCTGCTGATACCCTCCAGCCAACTGCCAAATTACAGTACATTTCAAACTTCAGAAGTATACATGTTTCTGACTTTTCTTCTTCGTGGTTGTTGAAGGTGGGACTGCCGTTAGCTATGTTAAAATAGTGTGTACACATTTCGTATGGACTTATCACATTCAGTCCAAAGGCATAATGTTGTGACAGCCTTGGGCAAAATCTGAATAGTGTCATGTCATTGTGCTTCGATCAAGAGGGAGTACATTTCAATTTTGGTCCATCAAAATCTAACTAAAGATAGGTATGACCTTAGGTATGACTTTGTTCTGACCCTACCTTTACAACAGGTAATGGGAAATATGAAAATGGTAAAATCCGGCAATTATTGTTCGTTTAAGGAAATTCCATTGAAAACGTGAATTTCTCTTATGTATAAGTTTCTCAAGCGCCACAAGTGAAATAATTATCATTGCAACGTTTTCGATAACGATCTCTTTTACGTCTATTTGCCATAACAAATGACGAAAGTTAATGTTGTTGACTTCAGTTATGACCAAATCTTAGTAAAATTGATCATCATCATCAAGATTACCATTTCAACGATGATAATCTTGACCTATGAAATTTAATGGTCTGCCAAGTTCATCCACCTACCGATGGGCCTCTTGTTTATTGCAAGTTCATATTTGATAAACCGGCATGCTCCATAAAAAATCCCTTTTCCAGAGCTGGTTATTAAATATTTCAATATGTATCTCTTTTTGGACGCACACCAATGATAAAGACCGAAAGTAACTGACCTTTAATATCAACCCGAACCGCTGTTAGAGTGCTATTCCCCAGACTGTAGTTCACCAAGAGTGGGACATGTGTTGACTTTCTCACGACTTTTACCTTTCTTGTGATTGTACACATTAAGTAGCGCACAATCTGGTCGCTCTCTGGCAATGATTCGTACACCACGACCATTTATCTTTTACTTGGATCGACTTGTGATGTGGAGAAATAAACAGTACACCAATTCGGGAACACGTGCTCATGCAATCAAGCTGCATTCATATTGTAACAAAATGTGCGTCCTGGTATGGATACTGCTGAGTGCGTTTGCTATGAGGGAAATGATTGCCTAGCAGCACGAACATACAGTATTTGAATAGCTTGAAATTGTTTGCCAGTCTGGTGAGTTTAAATAATCATTCCATCGGATACTGAGGAGTGTTTTCACACTGTGCTCAATCGTGGTAATTATCTGGCTGTAGCGTTCGAGGAGAATTTGCTCGGCTAAGTTGCTTCCTAGTCTCGTTATCTCGTATTATTTAGGTCGATTGTTTTATAAATGTGATTGTGTTTGGGTGGTGTCGACCAGGTGTTGAAGGTAAAGACGAAGACTATCACAGTAACAGTGAGTGGTTCAGAGTTGGGAGTCACGTCGTGGGGTTAACGAGGGTGATATGGAAAAAATGGCAACATATCCGGATAATAGAAAGTGCTGAAGATGCTAACGTGTGAGACAGAAACCCATCTGTCTGTTCATCCGTGTCTGAATGTGTAGGAGGTCAAGAGGGAAATAAAGAAAGAATGAACGAAAGCAAGAATTAAAACTAAGCAAAAACGTCTAAGCGCCATAGCAAGTGAAACAGGTAACTTAAGAAAGAATGAATGTGATACAAAAATAATATTAAAACTAAACATTGACCATATTGTTAAGTCTGTAGGACTGTCTCTGGGTTGAAGGTAGCCTCTTGTAGATAACAGTTTACCAACACTTATTCTCGAGTTCAGCAGGGAAATTATACTCCCTGCCTCAACCGCTGAGTGAAGAGAAGATATTCAAACAGATAGTTGTCGAATGTTTATTATATTAATTTCAAAACACAAACAGAACCAAGCTCCTGAATTACTATACCTCCACAGCTACCCAGCTGGTTCACTGTTGCTTAATTCTCTTCCTCCAATCTTCAATTATTGTGGCCTATTCATACCATTTCTCTTGGCGTGACCAAATGGCCACACGCCTCATTAACACACAATTAATTCCAAACGCTACATGCTAATCATGTTACATGAAACACCTCTATCTCAAATGACCTTACATTTGGCCAAGACCATGTTCATATATGCATAACATTAAGCACACGGATGACGTTTAGGTGCATTTCATCAAAAAATCACTCGATTTTTAATCGAAAAAAAAAGTTGCTAAATGCAAGAGTATCTTAAATGGTGCTTATATCCGGAATCCAAAGTTGGAATGGCCGTATATATTTCTTGTTGTTCTTAAATAAACTTTCAGTTCCTTATTTTTCACGTCCCGTCAAAAATAGCCCATATTTGGAAGCTCGTGTATTATTAATTCCGGAAGCGCAGAAACGTCATCACTCTGTGCCGTTCGCCGCCGGCGGATGTTTAGTTTGCGCTATTTTCATTGCGATAATGGACGACCAAAGCAAGAAAGAAGAAAAGGTGGAGAGAGAAAGAAGCTATTAACAGATTCAACAACTAAGAGAAGGAAGCGGGAGCTAGACTAGCTGCGGTCTAACACGAGGCTCTCTTTAAGATAGGCATTTAGGGAAGTGAGGAGTTTTAACAACGAAGAAGCTGCAAAGTTTTTGCTGTACATGTAAATAATCTCGTTGTATTATGAATACCCTGCTATCGAATCGGCCTGTATTGAATCGACTTGTGTAAATATCACCGATTAAATAAACTCTAAGGGCCTATGGTTAGTCCATTACACTATTTGCATTTGTTAATTGTTATTTCAAACATACCTTACTTTGTAAATTTCAGGTAGGGTAATTATTGCATCCTCTTGACCCTAATTCAATGGCTGGTGCTCGTCATACCTTGCCCGCAATCAAGTCTGAACATTGCTCCTGTGCCAAGGCCATCTACCAAAAAAACAGTTGAGTTGCAGATGTCTCGTTTTGATTAAAAATATGATTTGGAAATTTGTTTTTTTTTGTTGAAATGTACAAATCTTTTATTAGTCACATCCAAACTGTAATAGAAGAACTCATGGAATTGGCAAATAAATAATACATGAACTCATTTTAATGTCACTTCTTTTTTCATCAGGGCTAGAATTATGAACATAAAAGTCAAATCTGAAGATAACGTGCCATGACTAATTGACAAAATAATGTGTGCATAATTCTTTTCTTCTGTGTTTGAGAGACGGAAAATTGACTTATATATGAATGCTCATTCCATAAAACGAATGGACAATAAATTATGAGATTGTTGAAACAAAAATGTTCAGAACAAATAATACCACATGTTTTGTGAGACTAGGCAATTTCAATACTGGGACTTATCAATATAATCCGCACAAAAATACCAATCAGAACAATGAGATATTTCCTGATTAAAATTACCAATTAAAACATTTAAGCTTAGTATATTACCAAATCCTACTTTGTATTAAGCCTGTATACTGTCAATACTTGTCAAGGAAGAGGTCTCTGATCTTCCACACACAACAGGAGGGAGTTACCCTCGTGTTGCACTCCCCCAAAAAGCCATGAATTCACAGAACCAGTTGCTGATAGGCGCCGTGTCTAAGCATCTTTTTTTTGGTCCTCGACAACCGCATCTAACACCCATAGCAAGTCCACCCAGTACCTGTTAATAACCTCAATGACCATCGGGTCAAGCACAACTCCTTCCATCTGAGGTAGTGCATATGTGCAAAAGTCTGGGCTGTTGGTGCAACATTGCACAGGGGTAGGCTTTCCCTACATTGGTGACCAGTCTGGGTGTTAGTTGATGGAGGGTGGAATCCTTCTTTCGGCGGTGTGGGGTGTCGGGTGATTGTAAGCGCAAACTGTGGCTGTCTGTCTAACCATCAACCAGCAACTGCCGCACACCATCCAAATCCAGCCACCGCACAAAAATCTGAAAAAACTATGAGTAATCAAAAGTCTTCATTTTGATGGATTGAATATCTCCAATGTAAATCGCTCTCTCTGACCAAAATTGCATGAAGGTTTTTGGAGCAGCTGAAGAGTGCTAACTGCTGAGTTGTACATCACCTTCAATTTCTCTTTCCGTGACAGCTCTAGCAAGAGCCAGCCACTCTACTCTGCTGTAGGGCCTGGTTAGTTATTGGTGTGTTGCCAAAGGTAGCCTCTGCGAACAAGATTGACTCGCTTTCGGCCTGTCGAGGTCTACAAACAAATGAGAACCAGTGGAAATATATGGTCGCCAAGTCCAACATGGGACCCCCTATTTACTGACAAAGTGATTCAATTAGGTAAGGCAAGCCCAATAGTACCTTGTTTGAAGAAGGTGGGGCTCCTCTGCCACCTCTTCGGGCTGGTCTGCAACCTCCACCGACTTGGACACCTGTGTCATGGTGAACAATTTCAAACCATTAAACACATCCTTCCCAGTCATAATGGATGTATTGAGTTCAATAAAATACCCTTAATAAGAATCCAATTCAAATAATATAGGAACCAGCCTCAGTTCCACACAGGTTGTCAGAATCTGTACCATGGCTGGCCGCTATCTTCTCTGTAGGGTTTATGTATGCATAGAAGATAGCAGCCGGCCAATTCCATTCCCTGTTTCAGTTCACTATAACCAGATAACGTAGACGTCCTGAGGGAGACCCCAGCCCCTTGATTTATAATAAAATTTATGAGTTCATTCAGGAATATTCTAATAGTTTGCGATGAAAAGGCACCAATAATTGCATATGAAATAATCCAACTTCGAACTGGTGTCATGGCTTTATACTATCTAAATATCGTTTTTATTACGCTTGAACATGCGCTGCCTCAGGGTTACCACCGGTCGAACGGTTATATAAATATATAGGACTTCTTGTAGGGCTACCTCAGGATTAGCCGCGCACGACGGTAATATAAATATATACCGTCGTGCCTGAAAGTATGTGGGTCGTGTGGCAATTTTTTTTATTTCGCGTGCCCGGGGCTTCCCACCAAGTTGTGTACTTACGTAAATACATATGTCGACAAATGAGATGAATATCCGCTGAACCTGACTATTTTGGTTATCCACTGTCTCGTGATTATTTAGCAATTGTCAAATGAACTTTTAGAATCACAACTTTCGATCACGGCAGCCCCAGTTTTGGAGATATGACGTCACATTACGCAGTTTCATTTTCACTCGTCATGTGGCTGCAGGTCCCGGGGGAGGGGGCACTTAAGTATATAGAGGTAGTATACATGTGTCTGGGTAGGTTTTTTCGGCCTCCCGACGGGTTTTGTTGACCTCATAATTGTAGGATGGGGTATGCATTTGCCATTTTAACCTTGTATGAAGGGTATAGGTTTTTGAGATCCCGGGGCACACCCCTACTCAGGACAAGGCCAAGTGTCCCCTCCAGACTGCGGGAATCAATAAGTGTTATCTTTTTTTAAATGTCAATGTGATATCGTTGAATACATATCGCCCTTCAAAGTAGATATTTTCAAAAGATAATCATTGACAAAATGACACATATACTTAAATAATAAAATTCAGAAAGAAAAAGTTCGCTTGCGAAGAACCTTGTCTGCGCATGCGCGCAGAAACCGATCTTGTCGTTCAAAATAAACATGAACTTTTCAGAATTTGTGTGGCCGGATTAAATCGCCTTTGACGAAATCTCACACGTAAACTAACTCAACTTGTTAATAAACATTCATTTATGTGAAAAATTATTCTTCATATGTACATTTGTGAAATTATCGTGTATAATTGGAACTCATGTATCGTTCACGCGCATTCGGTTACGATCGTTGCACGACGTTAATAAACGTCGTGCACGGCTACCTCAGGATTTGTTCGCAGGTGTAACGCTACTTATTGCTAAATTTACGGTAATCTATTGTACTGATAGTGTTCACTATATTGGGGCGGGTTCTTTTTTTTATATAACATTCGAAAACTCCAATCGAAGAAGAGTCATACAAGAAATGTAGGGAATCAAAACACTCACCATTTCGGCTGCTTGCGTTTCCACCTTCTGTCGAATCTGCGCTGTGCGTGACGTCACAACTATGTGTTGTAAACAAATGGCCCTTCAATACGCATGCGTCATTTTCCCATCGACATGTGCTCATGTTTGTAAACATGGGTGTGACCGACAGATTTCGATACGGTGTAATCGACGATATAGTGTTGAACCAGTCCGCAAAATGGTTTATATGGGTTCCAAAAGAGTTGTTCTATTGAATGGAGCCAAAAAACAGCATGCCATTTTTTGAAAAAAATGCATCTTTAAACCTAAATGACCAAGATCATTTACATAACATAAAATTAAGTTAACGGAGGAGATGATATAGTAGATTAATGCGGTTTACACGTTCTTTAGAATTCATTACCTGTGACATTAGACAAATCAGTGATAATCGTTAGAAGGGATAGGCAACCTCAAATTACTGCACTGACGCTAGATATGGTGGTATATCGTATGACCACTATCATCCACAGGCACTCAAGTCAATTCATTCAACGAGCGCGCTCAGTAGTGTTCGGTTTCGCCTGACTTACATATATAGAAAGGTCGGTAACCCCCATGACCTCGCCTCTCGGGAGCAGCCGTATCTCTGATACGCCGCTGCGCCTGTGATTGGCTGCAGCTAACAGGTACAATTTGAAAGCAGTTATGGCTCCAACTTGATCGCGTTACGTCTTATTTTGTCAGTTTCAATAATGCTATTGATCTGTCATGGATAAGTTTGTCTTTTGGTTAACGCAAAATGGTTTAGATATTCATATTTACGGCACAATCATTGAAGATAACATTAGTTTCGTTTGAAAAAAGCAAATATTCTACTTGTGTATATTCGGCGAGGGCACTCTGTAATTTAGATACATGACAGGTAAATTACACCAAGTCTGACAGACTGATCGGATCATGCTCCATTTTGATTATAATAATATTAATATAAGGTGGTTTCAGTTTTCTCCCTCGAATATTATTTGATAAGCCACAATAGACTGCCGCTATTTTCTATTAATATATTACGCGGTGTTCGAGCGATAATAGAGAATTATATATGGAATGAGTGTTCTTGGATTTATTATTTCCCCAATTTGCGTAGACATCAATAGTTAAAACTTTCATTGAATCGATTGATCTTGCATATCAGCGGGTTCACCCGCGAGTTTTATGATTGGTTTGCAGGCTGTTAATGAATTATCCTTTAGGCAAAGGGAGAGTCACGTTGTGCACTAATCGAGCTCAATACGACGCACGGAGATCCATGTTACTAGACCAAAACAAACAGATCATAGAGCGAGTGAGGTCAGCTGACTTGAGAGATCAATTCATTCTCCAGACATCATTAGACTTAATAATGTATAAAAACGCTCCGTGCAGCCGATGAGAATGCGCGATGTTCTGTGCCTTCCCCCAGTATAGGAGTTCGCATCGCAGACATTGGGTTGCGACTGGTTGGTTACAGTGTAAATATTCGCTCCAAATAACTTTGATATAAGCACCCAAAACATATTGATATGATCCATCGCATGTATCAATGAACCGAAAATGTGTCCAAAACGTCGGTATGGTTGGATTATCTGACCCATAACGCCAAGGCCATCCAGTCATCTGACAACCAAACCTTAACCAACCCAGCCACCAGTAATCCCAATTTACAGTCACAAACACTCTCATGTTCTCTTCTGATTGACTGGCCAGCGATTAACGTTTAATGAGTTTGTTTTGACCCGGCGACACATGAAATTTAGCCTTTCCCCTCCTCATGAATATGCATGAGTATAATGGCGCCGCCGGCATCTTTGTACTCTGTTCACGTTTATATAAATCAAAATACCAACTAGCCAAGTATTCAGGTTCATTCAAAATGTCGAATTGACACAATAACGACCGAATTACCCTCTCATCTCGTTCATTATTCTATGGCGGCATGCACAGATGGCGGCATGCACAGATGGCGCCATGCACAGATGGCGGCATATATATCCTAAATTTTGTTATAATTGGTCGACATCAGTGTGGCGGATAACATCTAACAACTACCACTCACAAAATGGCGTCTGCTATTTTAGTAGTGTTTTGGATAGTAGCTTCCATTGCGATTGTGCTCGCCACGCTTTTGTATGTCATCGCCCCTAATCTACCACAGTTTATCCAAGACCTTCTTCTCTATGGGAAAGCACGTGGTAAAAGAACGACATGGACTTTGGTACAATTGTTAGAAGTTCCAAAAAAGGTAAGTGGTTACTCATATTGATTATCGCTCCCAGAGGCCAAACTAAGCAAAGCAACCGAGAATAGTCAATCAACTTAATGCATTATGTGGTCAACCCACTGAAAACCATGATTAGTCAACCCTATTAAACTTTGAATTGCATACTATAAGTGGTTAACCCTCAGAGTACCTAGCAATATTATATAATATTACTGATTTGTCAACACAATTACTATGTTGTCAACCACGGAACCAGCTGCCCGTGCCGGCCTAGGCCTACAATTGGCCTCTTTGTCTGCAGTAGACAGAAAGTGAATGATGCTTAGGTCTGGTCCCCAGGCTAGTGCTAGCCTAGCCAGGTTAACAGACCTAACTACTACCCGTTAGGTCTGGCGATTGGCCTAGTCAAAATGTGGTTGACAACCAAAGATTAATCTCACTGCCTTTCATAGTTATACAAATACAAAGATGAACCATATCTGGTTATTCTTAAACATCCTACGGGGCTCACTGAAAAATCCAGATCAATCTTCAATATATGCACAAATGAATAAAAAAAACATCGCAAACATTAACGCTGTTCCTTGAATGGCTAATTAAAGATGTTGTGAATTAATTAACGGCCGCGAGTCAGCACCTGCCTTCACCATCTAGCTCTATGCATCTCCACTGACCTAAACTCTGCATTGACCATTTCAGGGAACTCAAGTTAACCCATAGCAGTATGTCTGTTAAATTTCAATAACCAAGCAGCTTGTCTCATTCAAGAGTTTATCTTGCTTTTATGAGCTGTTTGCAAATCAATGTACATTGACAAAGGAAATCATGTTCTTCTTCAAGGCCTTGGTTCTTAAGTTCTTGGCCAAGATCTTATGCTAAGCTGATGACTACAGCTGAACACACATTAAGTCTCTCGAGTGAAATTTATTAATGGGCTAATGGTTTATTTACAGACTTTTAATACATATCACTTGTTCAATTCTATGTTGTAACAGTTGGTTTCTACATTTCTACATAGTCGGAACATTGATAAATGGTGTGATGACTATCTTGATTGTGGCAGTGGTTATAGCGGGATACCAGTCACCTAGCTGGCTTATTACTATGGTCGAATGGATAAACCATGGAAGTGAACACAGTGTCAACACAGGTGAGTAGGGCTCAACTCCATAAAGAGCTGTCACAGTCTTTTTGTTGTTAATCACCCCCAAAAATCTTAATAGTTATGTATTTTCAGATGGATAATCTTGGGTAATATTAACTGACCTTGTAATTTGATTACGTTCTGTTTTCAGATGCGTTTTCGAGTGTGCTTTTGATTGGCATGATGTTGACACAGACTGCGAGACGATGCCTCGAGTCCGCGTGTGTCAGCGTCTACTCCCCATCCACTATGAACCTAGCGCATTACTCGATTGGCATCATCATATATTTCACCTTCCCACTCGCTGTGCTCTGTGAGGCACCTCTGCTTACCAGTGATCAGGGTAATACAACACCTGTATACAAATAGACGATGGTACTCTTATTGAAATACACAAGCACCAATTGACCTTACAAAAATTAGTTTCTATCGACTCTCTGTACATTAAATTGTAACCAAATCCCCTCTCTCCTTCATTTGTCACATTAGCAAGTGCTGACTATTCCATTTAGACTGTTGCTTCTATCACCATGCCTTGCTTAATTTTTACCTCTCCTATTTCTTATACAATCCCTTTGGTGGCACAGTCTGTTTCAAAACAAGTCCAAAATAATACACCAACCTCCATTATGTGAATATTTCCTTGCAAACTAAAAAATCTGCCCTACCTGACGTTTTACTAAGTTGTAGATTTAAAATTTGGATTAGGGAAGTTATCAGCAACCTTGACCTTAGGGATGTGTGAATCCAATAGGAGGCATATTTTGTCAGTATTGCATGTAGAATGTTATAAATGTACTTGCAAACATCTTTCAGCATACTATATATTTGGTTGATAGGGAAGCCAGTATGACATAATTAGAGGGGTCTGTGCCCCTTAAACTCTGCTTTTGATCACAATATTTAACATTAAATTCTATCATTAAGTCTTGTCATAACGTTTGAGTGTACATGAGAACACCATGTGATTGTTAGGTAATGTAAACCAGCCCATTAAGCCATGAGTTTGCAGCATGCTATTGTTACATTCCCAGTGAAACCCATCGTGCTGTAAACTTACCATTGTATATCATAGTAAATCATTGCAAATAACAGCAGAACTCGAAGGTCTGAAGGCCTTATGTTGTGAACATGTATGATGTCTGTTTTCTCTGGTTTTTCAGCACGAGTGACCTCATTATATGAAGTGATTAAGTTACATCACATCGTAGGCATTCTATTGTTCACCTGGGCAAGCTGGCATCACAACAGGATTCATATCCAGTTGGCTAACCTTCGTAAAGACCCTACGGGTGTGTACTTGTGCTAGCATCCTTCCTTCAAACCAATCATCTTGCTTCTTGACATGCTTGTCTAAGATGATTACGATGATGATGATCGTGATGATCATGATGATCATGACGACGACAACAATGATGATGATGTGGAGCAGTTAAGAAACAGTTGTGGTTTCTGTCAAATCTAATATATTATCTGATGCTTTGCAGGTAAAGTAAAGTCCCAGGGGCATGTGCTGCCTTCAGGTGGATGGTTTGAGCTTGTATCATGTCCTCACTACACCATGGAGATGCTTATATACACAGCTTTTTTACTGACTGCCGGGCTGACGCACAGAACGTTGTGGAGCGTTGCCATATTTGTTTTCTCTAATCAGACGTTGGCTGGATTCCTCACTCACAGGTGGTATCAGGAGAAGTTCAAGACTGAATTACCTGCCTCAAGAAGGGCTGTTATACCCTATGTGTTCTGAGTGGCTTCTTTACTCCATGTTATTATGAATTATCAATTAAACATATTAGGCTTAAATAATAAACAATTCAAGGAATTTGGAGATATATGTTAACTGTGACTGAATCAGGCCAATGAGGTCTGGGAAATATATGTCTGATAATACGACGAGATTACATATCTTTTTCAGCTATGTTGTCATATTTTTCCTTTAGTTTTTTATTTGATTATTTGATATCAAACGCATATGACTGGATGAGGATCAACAACGAGTTTTAAATACAATATAATAGAGTGACGAGTTCATTTCGGCATTTAACTAGCACATCGTACGCGCATACATGTTGCAATTAGAAGACTATCAAGTAAGCTGCTATGCGCGCTTCAAACTATCAAAGAGATATGACAGTCAGCACAGGGGCTTACATATCCTGCAAGCTTTAGTCTTCAAAGCTTGTCAGTGCACACATTGCACGTTGAGAATGTGTCGGAACACTTTAATGTGGTTACCAGCGTTTAGATATATGTTTGGAACATCATTTCTCAGAAACATATTCACAAGGTTAATGGCAGGATAATGTGTTTGCCAAAGTGAAAATGTCCAACTCATTGTGTTGTATGTCAACGTTGAAGCACCCAAGTTGGTAAATCGTGATGAAAAGAAATCACAATTACGCACAATTTAATAGTCAAAAATGCAAATAATATTTTCCTCGAATATTTTGGGTCTGGCTGGGTATTTGGGGTTTAATCTGGCCCCGTGGGGTTTAAAATTGCCTAGCCTATAATATACCCGCGGTATAAAACAGCCCAGGCCAATTTAACACCGGGTATAATCTATGTGGGGGATATATCTTGGCATATTACACCTGTCGATTTAATATTGTACAATATCTAACATAGGGTACATTGGTACAGTAGTATAGAGACTGGGGGTACGAGCACAGCAATCTAATACAGCAACCCAGAAAACACACATATACAGGGTGACTCACATGAGCCAGCGAACCGCTCGCACCTCCCCCCTATACTATACCATATGAGCTCAGCCCTTCCAGACCCTATGGTATAGGCCCACTAAAGAGGGCGACAGCAATGTCAACAATCTACAACAGGACCCTGAGGAATAAGCTCTTCTAAACGACTCACGCACTCCAAAAGTTCCTCATACTTCGATTCCAATTCCCTCACCTTCTCCTCTACACCAGGACCCTGAGGAATAAGCTCTTCTAAACGACTCACGCGCTCCAAAAGGTCCTCATACTTTGATTCCAAATCCCTCACCTCAATCTCAAGGTCCACCTTCTCCTCCCATATATGTTCCACGTCTGCCTGCAGCTTGGCCTACCCCATATGTTTATCGGTGCTCATTCTATACCTCAGCCCTCATATGTTCAACATATCGACGCGTGCCCATAGGCCAGAGTGTCTACACCACCTGGAGCTATCTACCGCTTTGAGTCAAAGGGGGAGAGAGACACCTTGTTAACGTGGAGCCCATATATTTTATGGCAGTCACTCCTGAGCATGTTCATTCCGTGGCAAAACTGTTTTTTGGCGAACAGTGACTCAACGTACTGAGCGTGTCGTAGATGCTTCTTCACCACCACCTTCTTCACACCTTTTGCTTTTTTGATCTCATCCTGACTCGACATCAAGATCGAGTACATCTTAGGGCGCAGACCAACATACTCCTTGATGTGCACGCCAGCACACTCATCCTTCATCTTCCCCAGAACCTTCTTATTCACACTGCTGTAGAGACTACGGGAGGGATGAAAGTTGCTGGTGTCAAAGAGATGGACATCTTCCTTCATGTCAGCATACACGTCAGGCGTGCGTATCTCCATTAGCAGCGAATCCGTATCTGTGTACAACAAGCCAAGGTTCTTGCCGTATCTGGGCTTCATGGTATTATAATAGAAGTCGTACATCAGGTGTTTTGAGAGGTCGAGTATACACATGCCCACATACACCGGACGGTTCAGTACCAGGTGAGTCTTGTGCATGTGCAGAGCAGCCAGGTCATTATCAAACACCTGATGACGCGCATAGACGGGACTTGCAATAAGCCTACGCATTCTTTCTTCTTCTGTAGATCGCACAATCTTGACATTGACCCGCCTGCGGAGGTTCTCCATAGTCTTACCGAACACAGAGTTGTTCATAAGCTTATACAGGTCCTTTTCAAAGTCGCTGGTGGCCACCTTACGCAGATCTGTATTCATCTGAATGTAAGGCTCCATCCAGGGGCTCTGGGTGAAGACAAGTGCTCGATGGATCTTGGTAAGTCTCATCCCCAAAGACAGATACAGCTTGAGGTTCCTGTAGTGCACCACATACTTCTCCTTATTCCGCAGGTTTGGCATCAGCTTTTCAACCTCTCCCAGGGTGCCACCCAACTCGCCCAGGAGGTTCTTCTGATAGATTGACAACCAGTCGTTCTCTACAAGAAGCCGCTCCGGAGCCAGCGGGTAGTCGTTGTGCTCGTCATGAAGTGCAGTAGGATACTCCAAGTCAACCTCAAGTATGTATCCAGTCTCGGCATCATCTTGGTGGTCCTGTATCTGTAGATCCTCCGGCCGAGCCACCCACTCAATACCCGCAGTTGGCAAAGGCTGACTCATAGCCCACCCATACAAATTTTTAGCATCAAGGTACTGGATGTAGCTCGTTGGTTTATCCTGGTCAAAGTCATCCACGAGCGGGTTATTGGCCTTAGCGTGGCGGCGCGACACCATGCTTATACCGCCGCGTAGACCTTTCTCAATGAACAGGTGCTTGTCATAGTCGGTGAGTAGCTCGAGTTCCATGCCTGTGCTCTTAAGCAAAGCATCCCATGAAAAACCGGGGCTGGTATAGTAATGGGCCAGATCCAACCCATACTGCTTAAGACAGGTCTTGCGGAACACCTCAAATACATCTGCCAGGAGCAGTACATCTGTCCGCAGGTACAGGTCATGGTAGTCACCCATGTTCTTACACCCAAACACGCTCCAGACCTTTTGTGCATGGGCATAGTCTACAGTAGATATACCCTCCTCAGAGAGCTTGCTGTAGAACTCCTGGATTGGCGGCAGAGGAAAATCAAACTTATCCCAGCTGTCCATGAACTCATAGGGGAAGACTCCCTTACGCAACAGCAACCGCCGCTTCATCTGGTCTGGCTCATATTCCGCCGTCACAGCAAAGGCATCTGGGTTGTTAGCAGACACCAGCTTATCAAGCGAGGCCAGGAGAAACTGTGCACTGTCAATGAAGCGCAACTGTCCAAGCGACAGGGAGATATATTTCTCCATGTTGTTGGGGATACAGTTGATGTTCCCCTCCACTTTGCTTATACCCTGCATCAAGAGATGGGAGTCGTAGCCCCGCAGGTTATGGAACACCACAGGGATGGGTGTTGTCTTGGGACTCAGCCGAAGTTTCAGGTTACACACGTTATGGGCTGGCCTTCTGTACAAGCCTGTTATATGGCAGTGATCGCGAACAGAGTCACAGCCCAGTTTTTTCTTGCACACATGACAGTGAGTTGCAGCCTTATGTGCCCTTCTATCCTCCCGAGTCATCCGCATAGGGACAGGCTTGGACACTAAGTGTCGCTTCTGTTGCAAGCTTCTTGATAGCTGTTATGCCTTTCCAGTAGCCCTTAGGACTATAGTAGATCTTTTGTATGCGACGATCCATATACAGTAAACGCTTGAGGCTCCAAATAACCTACTTAGCAAGCCTGTATGCAACCAGCCCAGTCGCAGCCATACCCAGTATAATGAACGCCACCTCACGCCCCCTCTGTTCATCTGAGGGCTCGTAGAAGTCTGAAAGCTGCGGCTCAGAGCCCAACAGGTCGACGGTTTTATTCGTAATCAGGGAGTACTCACGCATAGCCTCGTCCGCATCCCTAAAAGTATGCTCGGCATGTCCCTGGCTAAACGCTCAGTTCTCTTCTTGGCCCATGCTGCTTGAGCAGATTGAAGCTGCTCGATTGCCATATCATGACGTTTACGTTCCGCGTCCACTTGGCTGTCTCGTAATTTAGAGAATAAAGAGTTGCTCCCAGAGAATGCAAGGGCGTTAACAAGAGCAGCCCCAACAAGTAGCGCGAGTGTGGCCATTACTTCAGTATATCAACTGGTAAGATTCCTTGTTTAATTAGCATATCCTTTGTGGCCATAGCTAGTGATACAACGGCAACAACCATAGCCAGGTCCCGTGGGGTGAAATCAAGACGTGGCACCCCACCACCCAGAGCCATCTTAGCAAGCTTGGCATAACCTATTGAAATACCGGAAAACTACTACACTGTGGTACAGAGCGTTGATGAACATTTTTCCATCAGTAATTGGTGTTGTCATCTTATTCCATATAAAACGGATCCTTTAAATGAGCGTCTGAGGCTTTTGTACCACAACCTGTTTAGGGTGTGAGGCTACCATCTGGTGCCTGTAGCAATACAATGCTAGTCCAAAAACGCCAACACCGCCGACAACCAAAGGTGCAGCCCATGTTGGCCATGCCAACCTTTCCGGAGGTTTGCTCGTTGATATTGGCTCAACAGCTTCGTCTCTACCATCTGTAAGCGCTGCCTTAGCCTCTCGGAGCTCTCTCAGAAGCTTATTTTGATTGGCTTTTCGAGCTGCAGCACCCTATCGTCCTGCCGCAACCCTTTTAGCATTTTTTGTCACTGACGTTATCTCCACCGGTGTTGTCTCCTCTTGATTCGTGTTTGTTTCTTCCATGTTTACTTACTAAATTTATTTGTCCAATTGACAGCTCTTAGTAAGAACCTGTTATAGCGTAGCTAAGCACATGCTATAGCGGAGTTAAGCACATGCTATAAAGGAGTTAAACACATACTATAGCAAGGAAGTGGTGTCTTCCTCTCCACCGGCCGCAGTTAAGGGAGCTAAAAACATACCATAGCGATGATATAGCTCACAAGTGGCAGTGGTTAGCGCGTGTCCAACAAACGGGTCCGTCTCGAGGTCTGTAATTAGCCTTGGCTGGTGTTCTGATGGTATTGGTAGAAACATACAAGCAATACCTGAGTATAGCTGTAGCAATGATTGACCTAGAGTGCGCGTCATGCTAGCGCCTAGCCGAGCCTCGTATCTCACATACAGCTTTATGATCTCTTCATCAGACATTGATTCAACTTGGTCAATTGTAATGCGCTCCAAACCAAGTTACTGACGGGCCTGACCGCTGGCTATGACGGCAGCAAGCCTATCTCTCTTAGAAGACATATCTACACCAGGGGTGCAACTAGGTTCCGCTCCCCCAGACCTTGTCTCCACTAAGCTAGTCGAGTCATGTTCAAGGAGTTTATCAATAATGGTATCAGGATCCATGAATATACGTATACACCTTCGAGCTTCAAAATACTGCACTGCTACCCAGATGAAGAAACCTAAATTGATTACTGAGGTAGCGGCTGCTATCAAGGCCAATATCACTTCAATCGACGGCATATGCAGTAGGCTGATCAGTCTTCAGCAGCAGTTTTGCGTGCTTGGTCTTTGCTAGTAGTTGGCGTACTGTGGCACGTTCCTCCTTTGTTGGAATTACATCATTTTCACGTAAGGCGTCTTCAAACGAGTCACGGTCCTTGGTGTGAAAGAGCACCATCCAGCGAGTCTGCTTACGTAAGTCCTTCAGCACAGAGTTGTACTTTTGGCTGAGGACCCAGACACTTTGCTGCGCATGGCGGCCGCTAAAGGCCAGTTCGGATAACATGTCTTTCTTCTTGGTTAGGGCCTTTGTTGCCGAACAGTCATCAATAATGTACAGGGTTGGCTCGCCCTTAAACCAATGGTAGAAAGCCCTCAGGTGGTCATGGAGCCGCTCCCCTGGATCAACCACGTACACCTCTGAATCATCCCACACCCATGACCGCGTCTGATAGGCCTCGTTGAAACGTATGGTAGGGCAGAGGATTACAATATGCTCGAAGGCACCGAAGAAGGGCCCTTAAAGTAGGTCGAGGATGAATGCGGTTTTCCCACATCCTGTCTGCCCACAAACAATTGCCGAACAGGGACCATCTGGAAATGTAAACTTAGTAGACTGCGCTGACGAACCTGCCATCTTTAATGTTAAGCTGTGCATCCATTACAATATACATATAAACGTTCAATGCGCCCGCCTCTGCCTTTTTTGTGATCTGTATGGTGATGCCCTCAGACGCATTCTCCACAGCCCTGCCACTACCGTGCAGCTGGTCGTCATCATTCGTCCTTAAGTCGAGCCACAGAGCATACTTACTGGTTAGGTACTCTCCTAGGGACACGTCTGACAATGCCAAGTCGTTTGCAGCTATTACTACACTGGGGTCTCGTTTACTCGTTGCTGCAAAGGCCTTCTTCACCTCATCCAACTGCTGGTAGCCACGCATGCCCTGGGCATAGAGTTGGTTGGGGATGCCCTCAATGGTCACCTCAACTTTTGTAATCTTTGGGTTGTAGAACGACTTTTCCTAGCGAATGAGGCGTTGGTCGGGTCTTCAAAGAGCAGTAGGATGCCCTTCATGCTGCGAGCCGGCACGTTCAGGTTGATGTTCCACAGTGTATCTCTTTTATTGTATACAAGCTTCCTGTTACGAAGCACACGGTCATATAGAATCGAGAGTCGACCTGTGTACTGGGTGCGTATCATGCGGGCCAACTCTGTTTGGGTAACCATGTCATACTCCAGCGATATGCCATCAATTTTGTAGCTTGCAGCGGTGTCGCCTGTTGCGTGAATCACGCGGTTGTAGTCGTTGAATGTGAGCTCGTATTCCAGTCTGTCACTAAGCGCACTCTGGTAGAATGGCATGTGGCTCTCGAGGAGTTCAAAATCAAGCGGAACGTAGAACCTGTTACTATAAACATCGGCTACCACCTTGTCCTCTTCCTCGGTCTCAACCTTGTCTCCTGCCCCCACTCGTATCTTAGTTGCGTTTCTGTCATCTGATGTGTCAATGCCCTGATACAGGAGGCCCTGTCTCTCCTGTGCAGTCCGCCACAAGTCGTGATAACAGTGGTACACATCGCTGTCATCAATAGACATGACCTCATTGCCGGAAATTTGATTGTCATTTTCTTAACTACGACGAGGCCCAGGTTTTGCACAACGCTGCGGTTAACTTCAGTCGAGGTCAGCGTGATTGTAAAGGCCAGCCGTGCTGTCCCTGGGACAATGACGTCGTCTGCGCCTAGATTGGGGAAGCGAACCAGCAGTTGTTGGTTCTGGTCAATAGTGCTTGGATTGTTTGTAACGACTACAGACTGTCGCACGCCCTTTACCCCGAGCGGTTCGCGTATCCGGCGGTGTGGGTTTAGTTTGCGTCCGTAAGTACTCGTCATGTTGAATGCTTAATTACACTTATATCTTTAACACACAGACATGGAGTTTGATAACCCATGATTTGACGATGCAGATGAGGAGGGGGCTATGGGATGGGAGAGTAATGAGACTAACTTTGATGATGAGGAGACTAACCTGATTGTTGAAACTTTAGATACGTCGAGTACGATTATTCCACCTTGGGCTATTACTGAAATGCCTGCGGGGTTAACAGAAGATCAGGTGGCTTCCAAAGAAGAAACTGAAGTCTTAGTTACGAGGTGTCTAAGCATGGGCTGCAGGCCACTCTGGAGTTTAGATCGTCTCAACAAGGTGACCTTTGGGTTAAGTGGGGCCGAGAATGGAAGCTTCTGACATGGAAGAACAATCCCAACAAATTCCTCTCTCCTAGGAGTATCCTAGAATACAGTGGTACACAGCTTGCTCGGGCTTTTGGAGTGACCCCTGAACTATCCACAATGGCAGCAAAAGCCCTACAAGGCGTTGACCAAGCTGCTGCTAAAGCGGAAGCTGCACTTCCAAAGTTAGAAATGAGCAGCCCCGAAGCCATGACAGAGCAAGGTGGTGTGGAAGAAACAAGCTTCATAGAGGGCGTTCATAACGCCATAGAAAACCTAGGTACACAAGCAGACAACGAACTACCACTCAGAGAGCTTATGGGGCTTGATAAGGCTATGCAGACCCAGAGGGGTGAGCTGGTCAACAACCTAGCTAAGATAACTGAGATAGAAAGGAATATAAAACATCGGGAAGCTAAAATGGCAAGCCTGGAGGAGGAAAGGAGGGATGATAGTCGAGCATGGAGATTGCAAGCAAATGAGCTTGCAGAGCTGCAGGACCTGCGGCGTGTCCGTGTTGAGGCTGCCTCTGTAAACCGTGAACGTCTGCGAACCCAAATTAACCGCATCAGGGAAACGATCAACAGACTTCTTAACGAGGACACAACGCTAGCTGAGCGTGTACGCACTCTGTTCCGAGAGCAGGGTATAACAATAGCCTCCATACTAACTGCGATTGGATTGGCAATCTCGACCCTGGTAGTTGCTTTGACGGGCGGAGGGAGTACTAGTCCAACCCCGGCACCAACGCCGACACCAGCTGATAAGCCTGGTATAAAGGAATGGATTAAAAAACAGCTGAACTCCTTGGCAAACGTCCTGAATAACCTAGCCGGTAAGGCAGCAGCTGCCCTTCCAGGAATCATTGGCTCCATCGTATCATGGCTGCTTACGTCAGCTGCAAAGGTGGCTGGTTGGATGGCAGAACATGTATGGGCCGCAGCTGTGGGGGTGGGGGGAGTTATCCTCCTGATACTCCGTGACTTACTACGTAGCAAACCAAAGCACAGATAAGCCTATAGCGATTCCGCCTATAATAAGAGCGGTTTTCTCATCCTCGTGCGCCCCACGCAGACCGGTCTCGTCCATAGGGGCCGGCCCTGGAGAGTGGAGTTCCATATCAATATCTGTATCTGGCGGAGGGTCAAAGCTTCCTCTATCCGGAACCACCGGAACCGAGTTGACATCAGCATTGCTGCCTATCTGCTGCTCCTCAGTTGCAATGGTAATCAGATTGTTGTACCCAGCAACGTCTCCAATGGCGAGGCTCATATCAGACGGAGCCATGTACAGGCCCGTTCCAAACACATAATCAACCTTTGAAGAGGCATTCTGGAGGACGTTCTGATACCGTCGGATAGATGACGGAATATCCACTGGGGAGTTGATGGCATCCTCAACGTTGGCCTGAAATTGCTTTTGAGCATCAAAGGACGTTCCAACACCTAGTATCTCTGAGCGGGTCTGCGCCTGAGCCTCAAGAATGGCCCATAAATAGGTCCTGATGCTGTTGTTAATTCGCTCAATGCTGGTTTGTGTAAAACCCTCAGACGTGTCCAGTATGAAGGTACTCCAGGCCTTGTCTGCTTCAGGTCCCTGTGCTAGATGTAGAACAACACCCATTTTCTCCTGAAAGGATTGTAGGTTTTTCGCGTGAGCAAAACCTGGCTTTGTATCCTTTTCCGCCTCAAAGGCCATCCGTGTAGGGTCATAACGAACGTTTCGACCAGCAACCTTGACGACACTCCCGTAACCATACGCATCATGTGCATATAAGATACCAAGACCACTATTAGCTACGGTTGCCTTCTGGCGCCAGTCTGTGTTTGGTTGAACACCAAAGTTAGTGCAGAGTCTCTCATATGCCCTCTTGTCATATGTATTGTTATAGGGGTCATAGGCGCTTGTAGTTCTGCTAATAGGCGACGCACTGTGTAATAAAGGTGAAAGGTGTATAGAGCTTTCACGAGTGGAATCCCAGCCTCGAGGTGGTCGTGGGATGACACACCGCAGCCGGATGTGTTTACCTGGTTCTGCCAAAACTGTATTGGATTTGTCAACCAGTCTTTTACTACTTTGTTCGCTGTTACCGGTGGCACCTTATAGTTACTGAATAGATCAGGAAACTTTGCTGTGAATGTACCACCATTGTGAACAACTTGAATTGTTTGTCGGGTTAGTTTATCTCCCACACCATATGAGGCTGGATACACCCCGCCCGCTTTATATGTAGCTTTTCTATTGAAACTAAAGGCTTGTTTATTCATAGTGCTATGTATCACACTCTGTCAAATGTTCAAAGCGGCGACGCTGTGTCCCTGCAAAATCCTATTGACAACACTGCGGGCGGTCTATGTGTTGGCCTAAGGTCAATCACGTATACTGTGGGCTGGTACAATCTCGAATCAAACGAGACCATTCAATGGCAGTCAAGAACTTCAGAAGAGGGAGGATCTGTCCAATTAAAACCTGGTCTCTGGAGTTTCAGCCTTCTTCAGCAGCAGATTACATCAATAGGTCTTGGTTTAGAGGTTAATGCTGCAAATGGGGTTATAACCCTCACAATTCCTGATAATGGGGCTGCACGCATATCAGACGGTATCAGACGGTGTGTTAAAAATGTTGGGTCTTGATGACGGTCAGGGTAGGCAATTAATTCCTTCAGGTACTTACATAGGTGACCGGCCCATCAACTTTAGCATCTTTAACACAATTTATGTTCACCTCAATCAAGTCAGCACCACGCACAACATGCTAGATGGTGCGCCCACTACGCTTCTTGAAGTTGTTGGCTTAGAGGGTGGCTCTTTCGGTGATATCATAACCACGAACATCGCTAATCCTGTCTGTAAGCGTGTCACTAGCGGAACAGTGCATGAGTTAAAGGTTCAGTTATGCGATAATAAAGGAAGGCTATTGGATAACCACGACTTAGCGTTGTTCTTGAATTTACAAGATGTCAATAAAAACGAGTATTTATGGACCTAGGCAAAAACCGGCAAGCACTGTGCATGGTGCTGACCTCTCGGAATATGTCACAAAGACCTATGTATCTATTGGTGACTCACAAAAAATAAGTGCCGTAGGGGACACAATAGAAGGGGATCTTAATATGGATGGCAACATGATCACGGGACTTCCTACGATAGGCCTTCCATCCTCTGAAGGACAAGCAATGTCATACCAAAACACAATAGATCTGGTAACTACCGCAGCCAATTCACGCGTTAGTAAACAAGGTGATGATATGTACGGAGACCTTGAAATGGGAGATAATAAAATCGTTCTGTTGGGAGACCCAATATCGCCTAAAGATGCTGCTAATAAAAAGTATGTTGATGCACAACACACAGACAGCATCGCAGGGACCTGAGAGAACACATAAAACTCCCAAACGAAACATCTCATTACTATTTGGGCAGAAGCAAGTGGTGCTCTTCGCAGAGAGGATATGAGTGGTCGTTTGGCCATGGGGCTAGGGGTCGAGACTCACAAGACTCAAGCTGTGGATATACCATGTTATGTAATGGCAAGATCATTCGTATGGGGTTGTCTTCGGGTGTTGGTGCTGATACTGGTCCTATAGCAGTCGTTCCTGTTATTAATGGAACGAATCAAGTGGTAGGAATAAGTAAGCCTGCTAACCAACGGGCTGTTGTAATAACTTTAGACCAGCCTTTACAGCTAGAACAAGGGTAACGTTATCAAACTTTTATACAACCACACACACAAGAGGGGCGACTTGGTCTGTAGCTTCACTCCAAAATGAACTTGATATATAGACTTATGTAGCTAAAGAGAGTATAGAAACAACAACCAACGACTGCACCGTTAAATCCGGAGCCTCCTCCATGTGGTCTGGGCACTCCTATCGGCTAAATGAGAAAAGCAATACCTTGAGAAAGAAATTGAAATATATGGTGCTATGTACAAAAAAAATAGGTGTGCAGTAAACTCAGTGGACGCTGTAGACACTGCTTTAGTTGCTGTGGGCATGTGTCTTGGCGCAAGTGGTGCAGGTGTAATGTCTACAGTAGTTGCCATTCCTATTGCCACAGTGTTGGGTGCTACAGGAGCCGCTTGTGGGCTACTTGTAATTGCTGGAAAATTCATCAGTCGGCGGCTGACCATTAAGTTGAAAAAGCATGACCAGATCCGCATTCTCGCTCAGAGCAAATTGAATACCATTGCTGACATTGTATCGGCGGCGCTTGAAGATGGGTATTTCTCAGATGATGAGTTTAAGCTCGTTTCGGTCGAGATCACGAAATATAGTCAAATGAAAAGTGACATTAAAGCAAAATGTTTGAAAGCGGCAGAATCGCCCCCTAGACCTGCTAAGGTATGACCCTGACAGTCCATTTGAAGAGTGGGAGTTGCTAGATATAATGGAGGAGGCGATAAAATCTTTCTGCAACGATCATACTGGAGTCAAACAAAATACGGACCAGTGGGAGACCACGAGGAAGGGCTGCGTTGGAGGAAGTGACTACTCCTCTATCATAGGCCAAAACTACTTCAGCAGCTATAGCAAGAAGCTGACAGAAAAAACTAGCAACGAGGGTGTTCGCTTTAGCGCACCCTGCCTCTGGGGTACGACTTTTGAGGAGGTTGCAATTGCTGTATTGGAGAAGGTAATAATATCTATATTGAGGGCGGCGCGACGGCCTACTCTCCGGATGGCTTTTGTGTGCTCCCAATCCGGCAGGCTGGAGTGGATGCTGTCTGTCTGGGGCATCCTGAGGAGGTTGTGCTGCTCGAGATAAAGTGCCCCTACACACGGAGTCCTGGGAGGGTGATTCCGAATATGTATAAGCCTCAGGTTCTGTTGGGGTTGCACCAGAGTCCGGTGGCGACCATCGGGGTGTTTGTCGACTGCGTTTTCAGGTTGCGCTCCTTTGAGGACCTGGGGAGAGCTGAGGCGTATAACCAGGTGTATCACAAGGATCAGAAGAAGTATAAGGAGACGGTGGCTTGGGGGTGGGTGTCCATTGAGGGGCTTGAAGACGGCGACTATAGCGCGAACGGGAGGTTTAATAGTTGCCTGGGCTTGGAGCAGGAGCATCACGGTCCTTGGTTGGAAAGACCGTGTGGGACCACAGAGAGGCCGACGGGGGCTTTCTACTGTTGGAAGCTCTTTACGATGAGATTGATAACCGCTCGTCCCGATCCCGACTTTATCGAGAAGAACGACGCTAAGGTTGCCCAGTTTATACAGGACCTCAACCGCGTGAAAAATGGAACTTACAGCGACGGTCGCAGATATTTATCACTCAATGACCTCTATGGTGACTAACTACTGGTGTGAGCCTATGCCATAGGGGCTGGAAGGGCTGGGCTCATATGGTATAGTATAGGGGGGGGGGGGGGGGGTGCGAGCGGTTCGGTGACTCATGTGAGTCACCCTGTATATGTGTGTTTTCTGGGTTGCTGTATTAGATTGTTGTGCTCGTACCCCCAGTCGCTATACTACTGGTACATATATATATATATATATATATATATATATATATATATATATATATATATATATAGATATATATATAGATAGATATAGATATATATATATATATATATATATATATATATATATATATATATATATATATATATATATATATATATATATATATATATATATATATATATATATATATATATATATATATATATATATATATATATATATATATATATATATAATGAGCCGATAGAGGCTTACCATCTTTACGCTATTAGTGTGTCGAGGATTCCGCTACAATAGTGGTTCTTAACTAGTAGATCAACCCCCCCGGGGGGAGGGTGGGGTGGGGAGGTGCACTTAAGTGCATAGAGGTAGTATATATGTGCCGCGCAACGAGGTATGTTTTTTCGGCCTCTCTCGGCCTAGCGAAGAACAATGTATCGTTGTAACCTAAGAGCCTGTAGCTTCACTAAGAGGGTTTACTCCCGTCAAAATACGTGAAACCGCCATTGACCACTACTCTGACCATTACTTCAACATAAACAACAGTCTGGTGAATTGTCGCTGATGTGCTGTTAGAGTGGGCGTGCTAGAAACTCCATGTCCGCCATGGAGAGTGATCTTGGCCAAAAGTGAGTTCAGCGAAGAGATGAGGCGACCCAACTAACACGACCTTGCTCACTGGGTCAGACCCAACGAACATGCAGGGGATCATAAATTTTTTCAGCTTTGTTATCATAACGTTAATTATAAATCTTGGTCATTTCGCGCCATTAGTCAATCATAACGTTTGCTCCAAATCGCGCCTACAGTTCTAAGTGAGCTTGCGCTCCCTCACCAAGGAAGTACCCGATCGACTGTTGGTCAGTTGGGCTACTGCAGTATGCTATTAGCATTTAGTTGCAAACTCATAGCTCAATCAGAGAAATCAGTTCGTGGATAGTTATAAAGCTAAATCAGAGAAAAGGTGAATGTCGTTTAAATATTTTACAATTTCTCAAACATTATCATATATATGATACCTTTCTTATATTCGTTACCAACATGTTTGGTATATAGATAAAAATAATTATTTGTTCGATTGAATTATAGTTGTCGCGAATGGGCGTTGTAATGTTGCATACGATTTCACCGGTATTCTTTTTGAATATAGTATATGGCTTCAGACAAAATGAAAGCATCTGTAGTAGAAATATTGACCAATGATAGCATAGTATTAGCCAGAACATTAAATTATGATGTGTTAACTTGTAACCTAATGTAGATGTAGCCTTGAGTATTCTAACTAACCAGTATACGACAAAACATCGACCATCATACATTCAATAATGAGGCAAGGAGGAGACCCAACCACCACACATAGACAACTGAGGCAAGGAGGAGACCCAATCACCACACATAGACAACTGAAGCAATGAGGATACCTAACCACCACACATTCAATAATGAGGCAAGGAGGAGACCCAACCAGCACACATAGACAACCGAGGCATTGAGGAGACTCAACCACCACACATAGACAACTGAGGCATTGAGGAGACCCAACCACCACACATAGACAACTGAGGCAAGGAGGAGACCCAACCACCACACATAGACAACTGAGGCAAGGAGGAGACCCAACCACTTCACATAGACAACTGAGGCAAGGAGGAGACCCAACCACCACACATAGACAACTGAGGTAAGGAGGAGACCCAACCACCACACATAGACAAATGAGGCAAGGAGGAGACCTAGCCACCATACATAGACAACTGAGGCAAGGAGGAGACCCAACCACCACACATAGAATAATGAGGCAGGGAGGAGACCCAACCACCACACATAGAATACTGAGGCAAGGAGGAGACCCAACCACCACACATAGACAGCTGAGGCATTGAGGTGACCCAACCACTTCACATTCAATAATGAGGCAGGGAGGAGACTCCACCATCACAGGGAAATGGCAGGGTCATACATTAAGGATATCACCTACACTGACCATCGCTTCCTGTTTTTCACTTCTTCCTATGTTGCTGTCGATTTGGTGAATTTATATGGGTTCTCGTTTCTGTAGAAATAGTTGTAACTCACAGGTTCATACAAATACTTATTAGGTTAAATTTGAAGGTCATGCGTATTTACGAGAAACGCCAACAGAATTATGAATCGCAAAGTTTATTGATATTATTTCACGTCTATCATTATCCAGTAACAAAATAAATGGAGTGGAGGAGGCTTGTGTCACAGTAGATCAATTCCAATATTAGTATAGTTTTATCGAGCAGACGATTTGTTTTTTAATATGTGGTTCATCTTTCTGTATTGCTATTTTACTTTTATTAAGAAATCAAACATGTATGAAGTACAAGGCATCTAGACTACGATGATATAAATTATATAAAACCTCTTTTTTACAGTAAACATCATGCGGTATATAGATGGAATATATATCTGTCGAAATATAATAGAGAACGAAGCATTCGGCCCGCAGCATATTCTGCAAGATGATAATTGATTAAGAGCATATCCTTAATTTTATTATAACTAGTCGACATCAGTGTGGCGGATAACATCTAACAACTACCACTCACAAAATGGCGTCTGCTATTTTAGTAGTGTTTTGGATAGTAGCTTCCATTGCGATTGTGCTCGCCACGCTTTTGTATGTCATCGCCCCTAATCTACCACAGTTTATCCAAGACCTTCTTCTCTATGGGAAAGCACGTGGTAAAAGAACGACATGGACTTTGGTACAATTGTTAGAAGTACCAAAAAGGTTAGTGGTTACTCATATTGATTATCGCTCCCAGAGGCCAAACTAAGCAAAGAAACCGAGAATAGTCAATCAACTTAATGCGTTATGTGGTCAACCCTCTGAAAACCATGATTAGTCAACCTATTCAACTTTGAATTGCATACTATCAGTGGTTAACCCTCAGAGTACATTGCAATATGATATAATATTACTGATTTGTCAACACAATGACTATGTAGGCAAGGCAACTCCCCCCTGGTGTTTTGATGATCTGATGCCACCTAAGGGGCGAGGGTCCGTATGGCACAATCTTGAGCGTTATAAGCAAATTTGCTCCTCGCAATGCAGACAAGGGACAGTTTAAAAAACATATCCATAAATGTCTTAACATCAATCTTGCCTAGAGTGCAGCAACAGTCATACTCCTTAATCAACAGAATCAACGAAATCCAACAACAATTGTAAAATTGTTGTCCAACATGGCTACCGCGCGAATTGAAAACATGAGCGATATCACCGCGTATTAACGAGAATTAACTCAGTTATGTTGCATTGTGGGAGTCAGCCATGTTGAGTTTTTGAACAAAGTTTCATGATGTGCTGTATTTTAGTGCTCAAACAGAACAATTAGACAAAACTGTAGTAATAGAAACAGTCCTCGTGTCATTTGTCATATAATCTTTCATTTTGTCACAAATTTTCTGGCATGGAGGGCTTTTGTAAGTTTTTGGCGAGTTCATCTGTCATTTTGACTTCGGAAGCTCCGAAATTTCGCAGGCGGCTCTTCGCCTCTACAGTTGTTAACAGTGCGCGCGCTGTCAGGGGCGGAGTTTCTTTGCCTAAATGACTATGTTGTCAACCACAGAACCAGCTGCTCGTGCCAGCCTAGGCCTACAATAGGCCTCTTTGTCTGCAGTAGACAGAAAGTGAATGATACTTGATGGATAGGTCCTGGTCACCAGACCTAACTACTACCTGTTAGGTCTGGCGATTGGCCTAGTCAAAATGTGGTTGACAACCAAAGATTAATCTCACTGCCTTTCATAGTTATACAAATACAAAGATGAACCATATCTGGTTATTCTTAAACATCTTACGGTGCTCACTGAAAAATCCAGATCAATCTTCAATATATGCACAAATGAATCAAAAACATCGCAAACATTAACGATGTTCCTTTTATCAATATTTTTGTTTCGGATAACAAAGTACGTTATGACTTAATTGCTTCATTTTCACATAGACTTGAGCAGACACATTTGTAGAAGATATTCCGCTTCGAATTTGTTTTCCACAGATATTTACAAGTGCTATGTATTACAGCTTTCCTACAACTTCAGCGAACAAGGAAATCAACAATTGAGTCGAACAAAATGATATCCGTATGGCTATTTCAAATAGATAAAGAGTAGGTTGAAGAAATATTTTCATGATTGACCAGTCCACCACATTTGGCTTGGCATGAGGTAGGCCTTTTCCTGCAGACATACTAGACCTACTGTAGGTCTAGTGCTAGCCCTGTGCGGACGTTTCATTTGATTATAACGTCCTGGGTTGTCATTGGCCTCAATAATATTTGCACATTATTGAGTCAATAATGGGCAAATTTCGCCATATCAGGTTTTAATGAACCGCTTGATTTAGCATCTAGAAAGCAACATATATCAAGTCTCAGAGCCTGTGAAAATATATCTTGAACTGCGCAAAATGTTAACCCCTTGATCGCTGCGGTTCTATAAGAAATTCCATTAATATATTGATTCGAAAAATCTTGTTGCGATAACCACCATTTTGATAAATATAAGGTCACATGGTATTTGTTTGCTCTACGTTCACAAGGCGCTCATAGAGTGGGTTCTATTCGTGTATTTTTAGCTCTGAAACACGATTAACCACAAACGCATCAATGAAGCTTAATCAATATTGGGCACAAGAGGTACTTGGTGATTCAAGGCATACAGCAATGGAATTGTCTATGCAATGGAATCCTACATTCATTACTTCTATGCTTGGTGTGATAATTGGAATGAATGTTAAGGCGATCTAATGATGGAGAAGCAAGTAAACCATCAGATTGCTAATATTCACAACGTGTGAAGGTTTTTGTTTTCACCGATTTTCAGTCGCTACCGGGTAACATTAGTACGTTAGCTTCTCCCATATGCTCCATGGGTAGTCATTAGTTGGTTGAGCAATGGCAATGGATTCAGTGCAAATGTGATGTCAATTAAAGACAGAGATGCAAATTAGCCTAGTCACTCATCACAAGTTTCAATTTTTACAACCCATTGGCATCAATCAGTTAAATTTGTTGTTTCAATGCCATAATTCATGAATATTCCTTGTATGACTTGAATGTTTTTTTAGTTTGTTTATCAATAAGCCCACTTGGTAATTTGAACAAACGTATCTGAGACGTGGGTTTGTAGATAAACTATGTACGTTGATGATTTAGTCAAGCAGCTGTATGATTCTTGTGACCGTACCTTATTCAGTATTCAGTCCTGGCTGTGCCTTGAATGGCTAATTACAGATGTTGTGAATTAATTAACAGCTGTGAGTCAGCAACTGCCTTAACCATCTAGCCCTATGCATCTCCACTGACCTCCAAATTAAAGCCACCAGCCTAAACTCTGCATTGACCATTTCAGGGAACTCAAGTTAACCCATAGCAGTATGTCTCTTGAAATTTCAATAACCAAGCAGCTTGTCTCATTCAAGAGTTTATCTAGCTTTTTTAAGCTGTTTGCAAATCAATGTACAATGGCAAAGGAAAACATGATCTGCTTCAAGGCCTTGGTACTTAAGTTCTTGGCCAATATCTTATGCTAAGCTGAGGACTACAGCTGAACACACATTGAGTCTCTCGAGTGAAATTTGGCTAATGGGCTAGTGGTTTATTTACACAGAGTTCAGGAAAGACTGTCGGACCACAGACATTTCCGGTATTTTTCTCTTTGGTCTGGTAAATAAAGCCATTTCCATTGGTCACGGAGTCCGACAGTTTATTTCATCAATTATATTGCAAAAATAGAGAAATATCGACAGTATAGCCATCTTCCAAAACCAGCTTCACTGTTTCCTTTTCGCCGAACATATCCGAAGAATAATAATTACGCGAAATCTATAGTAAGGACCCACTTTTACGAATCAGTGAGCACTGGTGAGCGGATTAGGGAGAGTGAAGGTTGTGTTTTCGTTTTCTAAATTTAGGCTATTATTAGTAGCGAGGCTTTCGCGGGTTTGTGCTTTGCTGGAGAACTGGGATTTTCGCGGTCTGTGACATGTTTGTGCCAAGAAAGAGATAGCAGCTCAAGCAGTGGTTTATGTAAGAGAAGAAACAGAGGTCACTGCTGATGAAGAGGAGGTTGCAGAAGATATTGCTGGGTCGGTCGAGCAGATGAGCCCTAATATATATCACTTGTTCAATTCTATGTTGTAACAGTTGGTTTCTACATTTCTACATAGTCGGAACATTGATAAATGGTGTGATGACTATCTTGATTGGAGCAGTGGTTATAGCAGGATACCAGTCACCTAGCTGGCTTATTACCATGGTCGAATGGATCAACTATGGAAGTCAACACAGTGTCAACACAGGTCAGTTGGGGTCAACTCCATAAAGAGCTGTCACAGTCTTTTTGTTGTAAATCACCTGAACAAATCTTAAACAGTTTATGTATTTTCAGATGGATGATCTTGGGTAATTTTAACTGACTTTGTAATTTGATGATGTTCTGTTTTTAGATGCGCTTTCGAGTGTTCTTTTGATTGGCATGATGTTAACACAGAATGCGAGACGATGCCTCGAATCTGCGTGTGTCAGCGTCTACTCCCCATCCACTATGAACCTAGCTCATTACTTGCTTGGCATCATCTTATATTCCACCTTCCCACTCGCTGTGCTCTGTGAGGCACCTCTGCTTACCAGTGATCAGGGTAATACATCACCTGTATACAAATAGACGATGGTACTCTTATTGAAATACACAAGCACCAATTGACCTTACAAAAATTAGTTTCTATCGACTCTCTGTACATTAAATTGTAACCAAATCCCCTCTCTCCTTCATTTGTCACATTAGCAAGTGCTGACTATTCCATTTAGACTGTTGCTTCTATCACCATGCCTTGCTTAATTTTTACCTCTCCTATTTCTTATACAATCCCTTTGGTGGCACAGTCTGTTTCAAAACAAGTCCAAAATAATACACCAACCTCCATTATGTGAATATTTCCTTGCAAACTAAAAAATCTGCCCTACCTGACGTTTTACTAAGTTGTAGATTTAAAATTTGGATTAGGGAAGTTATCAGCAACCTTGACCTTAGGGATGTGTGAATCCAATAGGAGGCATATTTTGTCAGTATTGCATGTAGAATGTTATAAATGTACTTGCAAACATCTTTCAGCATACTATATATTTGGTTGATAGGGAAGCCAGTATGACATAATTAGAGGGGTCTGTGCCCCTTAAACTCTGCTTTTGATCACAATATTTAACATTAAATTCTATCATTAAGTCTTGTCATAACGTTTGAGTGTACATGAGAACACCATGTGATTGTTAGGTAATGTAAACCAGCCCATTAAGCCATGAGTTTGCAGCATGCTATTGTTACATTCCCAGTGAAACCCATCGTGCTGTAAACTTACCATTGTATATCATAGTAAATCATTGCAAATAACAGCAGAACTCGAAGGTCTGAAGGCCTTATGTTGTGAACATGTATGATGTCTGTTTTCTCTGGTTTTTCAGCACGAGTGACCTCATTATATGAAGTGATTAAGTTACATCACATTGTAGGCATTCTATTGTTCACCTGGGCAAGCTGGCATCACAACAGGATTCATATCCAGTTGGCTAACCTTCGTAAAGACCCTAAGGGTGAGTACTTGTGCTAGCGTCCTTCCTTCAAACCAATCATCTTGATTATGATGATGATGATGACAACAACAATGATGATGATGTGGAGCAGTTAAGAAGCAGTTGTGGTTTCTGTCAGAGCTTATATATTATCTGATGCTTTGCAGGTAAAGTAAAGTCCCATGGGCATGTGCTGCCTTCAGGTGGATGGTTTGAGCTTATATCATGCCCTCACTACACCATGGAGATGCTTATATACACAGCTTTTGCACTGACTGCCGGGCTGACACACAGAACGGTGTGGAGCGTTGCCATATTTGTTTTCTCTAATCAGATGGTGGCTGGATTCCTTACTCACAGGTGGTATCAGGAGAAGTTCAAGACTGAATTACCTGCCTCAAGAAGGGCTGTTATACCCTATGTGTTCTGAGTGGCTTCTGTTATCCATTTTATTATGAACCATACAGACTCTCTACTGACTATACAGACTCTACTGACTATACAGACTCTACTGACTGACTCTACTGACCATACTGACTCTACTGACTATTCAGACTCTCCGCTTACTATTCAGACTACTGACTATTCAGACTCTCTACTGACTATACAGACTCTACTGACTATTCAGACTCTCTGCTTACTATTCAGACTACTGACTATTCAGACTCTCTACTGACTATACAGACTCTACTGACTATTCAGACTGTAGTGATTATAAATTGACTTTATACTGACTCTATATGGACTCTTTGCCAACTTTATGCGAAGTCTAAAGTCTAAACTGACTTTGTTCCATACCGACTCTATGGTGATTGAATGCTGACCATACTGAAACTATGCTGACTTTATTCCATCTCTATACTGATTGAATACTGACAATAAACTAATTCTATACTGACTGTGTACTGACTATATCAATTTTACATAGGCTGTATACTTGGAAGGTACTGCCCATCCCCAATGCTCATATATATGCAGTTCCTTAACTTACAATTATTCAAGAAAACTTACGAGTATTTCAGTGTGATATATCCGTTATTGTATACCCTACTGTATATTCACATATAAGTTTTGCTTTTGGGGTTTTGTTGTAATGTATGGCACTCTGTGAAAATCCATTACCATTGTGCAGTAATTTGCTGTGGCTTTTTGTAATATTTTGTTAGTAAAATGATTTAGGAACTCATTCCATTTGAGTAGTCCTAATACAAACGTTATGATCACAACATATGCTATCAGCCGTGAGCCGTATGACTGGAGACAAACATCGCACAAGCGCTCGGTTCCCGAAACCAAGTGCCGAGCCATTACAGCTAGATCTCTCTATGTAGCACATGTGGCTCAGCATGCTTCTTCCCAACTTAGTTCCGCCGATGTATTCACATTCCATCAATGCACTGTGCAGTTACAATTAAAGTGAAACTTTAAAATACAACCATTCACACAGCCGTTGTACTGGTGTGTTTTAGAGCATAGTGATTTAATGGAATAAGTTGTTGGAGGGGGGGTGCAATACCCGAATCGCCCAATCAGATATGGTACAGTTCAAAGGCTCCACAGGCGCTCGGTTCTTGACGCCAACCTTCCGAGCGCCGAGCTTCATACAATTTATATATAGCTAGCAGCTCGTCGCACGGATGCGGCCCGTGAGATGCCCCGTCATGTTGGGGGCGCTTTACCCTCTCTGACTACGATCGGTTCACCCTGCCCCCTCCTGTACAAACACACAAGAAGAGTTATTAGAACGTGTTTGAGATCAGAAGCTTATTAGTTACGCTGTAAGTATTAACCAGGGCAGATGGAAATTCTTAGAACCTAGGGGGCGTTTCTTATCGGTGTTTATGATGAATCCTGAAGCCGAAGGCGCTCGATTCCCGATGCCAAGCTTCCGAGCGCCCAACCACTATCTATATATACTAAAAGTAAAGATAACGGTTCGGTTCTCGGTGGCTTGGCATCGGGAACCGAGCGCCTGTGCCTGAAGCCGTGCGTAGACTTTGAGCCGAGAATAAGTTGTAAGAGGCGCATACTGCCCGCCTACCGATGTAGGTCAGCCCTGCGCAGCTCTTAATAAACAAAACGACTCAGTCAGAGGGGCCGATGATAGGCAGGTGCTTCCAGAGGGGCGTATTTCTTGTCCCGTTACTCTCAGAGACGCAATATCATCTCAACCCGTACGAGACTTAGACCTAATGGATATATCTAGCTTTACCGCTCGAAAGGCGTCTAAAGCGAACTGTGATTATCGATGGAACGTCATGCTGGGCAGAATGGAGTTTACCGTATTTGTGTTATTGCCTCTAGTTTTCGTTGCGGTGATTTGTCCAGGTGTACGAGCATTAGAAGTTAATAACACATCATCAACCATCGACAGTAACTCCTCTTCATCACAAGCGACAGATGGTGGGGCATTAAGTTGGCCTTTCTCCGCCGCCAATTATGTCTCCACGACGCTAACTCCCAGCATACAGAGGAGGTGCAACCATTGTGTCAATGTCACTACGAAGTATAATTCGTCTGGGTCCCAAATACCACGTTCTGATATGTTCCAAGCTTGGTGTGGAGTTAAAGGACGTACAGGGGTTGCGCGGGGATGGGGCGTGCACGTGGTTGCTGAAGATGGTGGTAACCATGGCTGCACGCCTGTCGTCAACAACATAAGCATTGCTAAGCAACCATGGATAGCTTTTGTCAGGCGTGGTGATTGTAAATTTACAACGAAGATTTTCCATTCGGCCGTGATGCACAATGCCTCGGCGATCATTGTGTATAACAACCAGCCGAATGCCTCGATGGTGGTCATGTCTCATAACGGTGAGTGAGTCTGTTATAAATGTCACTATCCTGGTGAGTACCCGTTACTCACGGAGTCATAACCAAGGTATTAGGTATTTATTCTTGCATTAGAAGCCGGAGAGGAGGGGAATTTTATGACTCGAGTGCCTTTGGTTATTTGAGGTAACTAGATTGTTGATCATATTATATTTCACGCTCATTTACAACACGATTTAAACCGACAATTTTGGTCGAAGCTTTCGGCGTGCGTTTTGTTGTCGTCATTGAGACCGGCATGCGCGTCCTGTCTCTCTCCGACCAAGCTGCATTCACATCGTCAACAGGATCAATTCCGTCGGCGTAGGACGTTGGGCTACCATGCATCCTATAGCATATGTTGCCCAAATATGAAAAATAACCAAAAGAGTGTTTTCTTATGTAAGACGATGGAACTAATTGGTCAAGCGTTCCATTTTATCAGTAATTAAAATTGGTTCCAATGAAGTGTAAGATGTTGTTGTTTGCCTTTACTTAAGTGACGTCATCGCGCGCGTCGCCTCGTCGACTGAGCAATTCACAGAATCGCGTTTTTTTGGGTTTCATTGAGACAAGCTCTCAGTACACACTTCTGACGCCACAGTTGCGTCATCGTGTCAAGGCAATTTAAACGTATTACATTAGGCAAAGATCGCTTAACAAACTGCGGTAACCTGAGAGAACAGACCTGCTCAACTCTTACCATGAAAGAAATATGATCGCAGCAGCTGCCATTACTGCGTATTACAGGCCACTTTCCAAGCAACACACTCGGGATAATGCAAACTGGAAAGTTTTGATCAAATTTTTGTCGATAATTATTGTATTGTTAAAAACTGTTGATGAGAAGGACTAAATAGTATGAGTCGTCAGGCAGTACCGGGTGCGGTGTGGGGTTGCCAACCGGGTTACGAGTCCTAAAAGTTTTAAGGGGAAATGAATCGGATTTGGTCAAACAGGTTCTAAATATTACTTGTTTCTTTAATCACAATATGATATTATTCGAGCCATAATCGATTTAACATAATTACGATTCTACGAGTCGCCACCATTATATTTCATTAATGACGTCACTGGTTGTCACTATTGGTGTTAACGTCTCCAAGCAAACGATGCAGGCAGGGAACTGTCGCGTTAACAGCAAAATATGTTGGGAAAACACCAGATACTTCAAGAATACTCATTGAAACAATCACGTGTTTAAGGGGGAATGTATATATATATATATATATATATATATATATATATATATATATATATATATATATATATATATATATATATATATATATATATATATATATATATATATATATATATGTGTGTGTCTGTGTGTCTGTGTGTGTATTTATATGTATATAATATGAGTTGTCAACAATGAATTCATCCGATTTCTGATGATGACAAAAAATCATTCCCTGACTGATTGATATCCGTACAGTTGAGTCTAATCAAAGACTTTTTTACGGCTTTTATATCGTACCCCTACGATTGTAGGACGTGAAGAATAAACCATATATGGCACGTGGTGGACACAATTAGATATCCAAAGTGGTGAATGGGAAGAGTTTGAGGCACAATACCTTTATTCAACTCACCCCAACCCACCCCACCCACAACTCGTTTGCATATTCTTGTGAACAGCGTTGCCGAGGTGCCGATATCGATAAGGTATCCAAGATGTGATGGTCCCAAATACGAGAATGGGTTATAATCGAGCTATTTAAGGAAATTAACGAATGCAGAAACAAAAGAAAAATTGCATCCAGTCATTTGGTTGGGGGGGGGGGGGGGCATACTTAATGTGTAATGAGGGATGAAGTGACATGATTTATTATTAATTAATCACTTCTTCTGTATACTCGTAAAATTTTGGCATATCAGAATGACCGTAATGAAAGCTTTTGCCATTTCAAAAAATAGTGCAATAGATTCACAAATGTGTATGCATTTTTGAGCACATGTCCATGCGATTCGTCTGTAATGTTACGAATTCATAATTTCTCTTCTTGATTTTGACGGGGCGTTTAAGTCAACCATAGAAGCTCAGATGCTGTTCACCTCCTTGCCCCACCCTGCCCGCTACCCCTCCACTACCACAGCACCTGACGTTTGTTGTCTGTACAAGTTTTGACGTCATATTGATCTGCTTGCTGCTCTAGCAGCAGTGCATTCTGGGAAGCATATCGTTAAGCGCTTGCCGCCCTCGGCTGCATGCAGCACTGTGGTCCATCTCTCTACTAACAGACCAGTAGCGGCATTCATATTTGTCGAGATTTTCAACCGATCCATATTGTGTTCATCGACAAAATATCCCCCGATTGGTTGGTAGGATATTCATGATAATCCAGCGTTACGAAAACAACTGCTTAATGTGGCACAACCTGTGCCCAGAAAGGTGACTATATCTGGTATATTTCAGAAGTGGAATAGAAAAGAAAGATGGAGATTTCGGCTCTGTGCTCAGGTATCGGTGCGGTTCTCGTGAACTAGCCCATACAGGGTCGGAATAACCATAAGGCCCACCCACTTCATATCGTACACCCATCGTACAGGCGGAACTGAAAGACAGTGAACGGAAGATCTGCCATAATATGATCCTTTTCAATGTGGAAATTATTCAGTTTGTAACAATCGGTGACCATCTTTGATAAGAAGGCAACCGAGATTCTCATAATTCGCTGATTGACTAGATTTCGTTCTAAATGCACAATGATGTTAGTCATGACTGCTAACAAGGTCATTGTCAAAATAAGGTCGTGACAAGGTCATCTGTGCGGAAATATCATTTTTTGGGGTCCATAACAGAAGGGTTTATAGCCCGGAGTGACGTCATGGGTTGTTTTGTGAGTCGCTGCGGACACTCGGTGGACTACACACTCGATCAGTATTGGTACGATCGCGAAGAACATCTAGTTACCGTCCACGAGCCTTCCTCCGTCGTCGACTGTGAATGTGATGTTCAGTATATCCCCACACAACCTGAGGGACCAGTCAAACCATCAGCCATTAGTTTGTTGTGTCTCCATTTTGGTTCTTCTGAGAGCGCGACCAACGGGGGCAGGCTGGTACCGAAGGCAGAGGTGCAGGAATCGATAGAACACCGGCGAGACAGTGGAATTGATGTGGATAGCTGTGGGAGCGAGGACCATTCGCTAGCAGAACTCTCAGGTAACGAGGCTTACTTCTCTCTCTTTAGTAACCATCACTACTCACAGAAAATAACTCCCCTGCATGTATGAGTTACAGCATACGACATCATCATTGTTGAGTCAGTACAAAGTGCAAATAGACGCAGGATTGTTAAATCAAATTCCACGATGCATAGCGACTCAATTGTGACGTCAATCGTGATGAAATATAGGTTTCATGCAGCCAGATAGTTGTCAACACTTCGCCCCCGTTAAAACCTTGAGGATAAGTGATTGATTTGATTATTGTGGGCTGGGAACGGGTTGGGAGCTGCATTGATGAAGTGGGTTGGGGTGAGGGAGAGACGAGTCAGCGCTGGTGTAAGGCGTAGGCGGGCAGTACTGGCAGCTGAACAAATCAATACTGGCCTAGATGGTAAAGCAGTTGATTTGATTATGTCGTATTCCATGGCTGGCATTATTACTTCCTATAAGTTACACCAATCAACAGAGCAATTTACATTGCTAGAAACAAACATCCCTAACTAACAAAGAGCATAGATACCAAGCCATCTAAATATATTTCGATTTACGTTGAATCTAGACTTATGACACAAATAACCGTAAGCATACCGACAATTATAGGGAGCGCCAAGTCCAGCCCACCATATATCCGCTTTCAATCTCATTAACGTCTCCCTGGTCCAGCCAGCTGGCTCCGCGCTAATACTCCTACGTTTATTCGCACCCATGACGTCTGCGGCGTTTAGAAGGGTAACAACTTGCCGTTGCATGTAACGTCATCCACAGCGTATGCTGTCCTGTTGTCCACAGCGTCCCATCACCTGTTATACCACGTCATCCACAGTCTCATTAGATTCTATGTCACGTCATCCACAACGTAACTTTACATGATATATCACGTCATCCACAGCGTCCCTTTATACACTACGTCACGTCATCCACAGCGTCCCTTTAAACGCTATGTCACATCATCCACAGCGTCCCTTTTGAGCACTATGTCACGTCATCCGCAGCGTTCCTTTAAACACTACGTCACGTCATCCACAGCGTCCCTTCAAACGCTATGTAGCGTCATCCACAGCGTCCCTTTTGAGCACTATGTCACGTCATCCACAGCGTCCCTTTACACACTGCGTCACGTCTTCACAGCGTCCCTTTAAACGCTATGTCACGTCATCCACAGCGTTCCTTTACACACTATGTCATGTCATCCCCTGCGTCCCTTAATGCACTATGTCACGTCATCCACAGCGTCCCTTTACACACTATGTCATGTCATCCACAGCGTCCCTTAAGGCACTATGTCACGTCATCCACAGCGTCTCTTAAGGCACTATGTCACGTCATCCACAGCGTCTCTTAAGGCACTACGTCACGTCATCCACAGTGTCCCTTTACACACTATGTCACGACATCCACACCGTCTCTTAAGGCACTACGTCACGTCATCCGCAGCGTCTCTTAAGGCACTACGTCACGTCATCCACAGCGTCTCTTAAGGCACTATGTCACGTCATCCACAGCGTCTCTTTCCACACTGTGTCACGTCATCCACAGCGTCCCTTTACACACTTTGTCACATCATCTACAGCTTACCATTAAACGCTGTCACGTGATCCACAGCGTCCCTTTTGAACTCTATGTCACGTCATCCACAACGTCCCTTACACGCTGTGTCACGTCATTCACAGCGTCATCATCCACGCTCACAACGTCATCCACAGCATCTTATCACACACCATATCACTTCAATACTTGCTAATGGACTCCTTCAAAATGACAACGAGTGTGATTACCGGCCTTCCGAGTTGGTGCCCCCGTAGCAATCAATGCCATCCCACTCGGAACTGAATCAACAAAACATTGTTCGTAACTAAGTCGAACACAAGAGGTAGTATATAATTAAATCACTTCAAATCATATTGTTTTGTGTATTTCACCCAATGTGTTATGGGAAGATACGAGTTTTATTAAATTAACTGAACCCTTTTTTAATCAGTATTTTCAACAAAGGACATAATACGACAGATCTCATGTTGTCATCAAGTCGTCAACTTATCCTGTCTGCTGAAATGTATAAAGCCCCTCTGCTAGAATTTAAGCGATTTGAACAGTGTGCATTAGCCAGGGTGAAGGTCATTCCCTCTTGTTGCACTTGCTTTCATCTGGGGACCATTTTGACTGACTCGTCTGGGCAAGTTATATTCTTTTCCTAATTCTTAATCCTACTAATTGCTATAGAGAGCAAGTGATGTTATGTACCCACAGCCCCCTACTCAAGCAATTAAATTAGAAATGTGAATATTTCGGTTGTTACTATTTCAGCTGTTATGTAGGAGCAGTAGCATTTTATATGTAATATCGGAGCAGTAATATTTGAGCTGTTCTTTGGGGGTAGCAGTATTTGAGATGCTATATCAGAGTAAATATGTTCGTGCTTTAATTTTGGGACAATAGTATTTTATATGGAATTAGATCTGTCTTGTTGAGGCTGTAGTATTTGAGATGTTATATCGGAGCAGCAATATTTAAACTGTTTTCGTGGGGTAGTAGTATTTGTGATGAGATTTGTTGATGGTAGTAATTGAGCCGTAATCATTAGGGTGGAAATATAGGTTGATAATGTGACAGGTAGTGTTGTTGGTGTGTGTGTGTGTGTGTGTGTGGGGGGGGGGGGGGGGGGGGGGGGGTGGGGGGTGTATTAGGCATGTTCTACTGAGCCATTACTAATGGGTTTAGATAGAAAGTGAGGAGGTGCAGGTGTTGTTCACGTGACCAGTAACCCTGTGTTGCGCATGAGTCTATCAAGCCGAATAGTCGTGGATTTATTAGATCCCATGATGGGAAGCAATACATCAAACATTTCTAATTCTAAACAGAATACATATGAATCTACCCGCAAAATCTTATCAATCGGTCCTAGGCACGTAACACATTATTAAACGCGTTCACAGCAGTTGGACATATCTCTGGAACAGACTGACCAACGGACATACATACAGATATTCACATGAAAACCTAACATGCTGACAGCGATGTAACAAAGGATCCATTCATGTTGAGGGAACTGATTGAACAATACTGACGTTTGCGCTGCATGTGGCATCGTCTCCTTTTGTTTCTGTAACGAATGACTTGGTTTAGCTACATCAGCTCATTTATTGTTCTTTGCAGAATGTTCGGAGCGCACGAGCCTGACGGACATCAAAGTCAACGAGGACGCCGGCACGAAGAAAAGGTGATGGAGGTGAGTGACCGGTTAGTCATCTACAGTACAACCTCCTGCTAGTGTCTACAACCTGAATACATATAGCTAAGGTAGCTCTAGCCTAGCCTGTAAGAGCTCACGCGAATAGCTAGCAACCACGTATGATAATAACAGTAATAACTATAGTAATAAGTATGATAATCATATATATTTATATATATATATATATATATATATATATATATATATATATATATATATATATATATATATATATATATATATATATATCTATATATATATATATATATATATATATATATATATATATATATATATAATATATATATATATATATATATAAAATATATATTAGAAAAATGGCTTGGGGCTTAAACATACAACCGTAGTCATTTCCATTATCGTTATTGGACGTGATAAGGGGCTGTTTGTATTCAGCACATCTTAGCACCAGAGGCCATTACACCCCTCTCTCCTCTTTCTCATCTTATATAAAAAGACATATATTTTGAAGTCATGAAAGAGGTGCATTTTAAGACTGGGATGCCCTCAGATTCCTCAGAATATCGTTGTTTTGATTCCAGTTATTCACTGAAACGTACGTATTTGAGAGAGCCTTATCGCTCCCTGTTTGGATCATCTGCCCTCATAGCTTAAGAGGCAGCTTTCTATATCTGCTGTCTCTGTGCACGTGTCCACGTGTCCGACGTCTTCCCTTAGTCGTTTGATAGATTTTCGTAAGCTGTGTCCGAATTCTAGTCTCCAGCTTGCTGGCCTAGCGCACCACGTTCCTCGTAGGGTCTGTGTGATGTTATTGATTCTATGCTCAGTGCCGCAGTACATATCTCCAGCTAGTGACGTCACAATGATGCTATGCACAGGGACAGGAGGCCTGTGCTCCGCCATTTTGTAAGCTTTTACAGAAAAGAACGCGTTACTTGTGTTTTTATGTACAATGATCCAAGGCTGTTCCCTTTTTCAGATGACCAAACAGACCCCGCCGCTAAAGCCGCTACGCGTCGCCCTGTCAGAGATTATACACACAGCGTGCGTGACAGAGATGGCTTTGACCTGCTTGAAAAAAGACTACCGCAGATCCAACAATCTCGGCGTTTCTCTACACGTATTCTTCACCATCTTCTCGTTGTATTTTAATAGCATCGTAGTGAGAACTTAAGTGTGAGCAAAGTTACTGAAATACAAAGAAGCTAGAGTCCAAGTCCGCGTCACGCACGCGTCCACACCCGCAGGGACAAAAACTCTCCAGGAGACGCGTTGCTTCCCACTGTCATTAGATGAATCGTGTGCTTTCTCGTTTAGTAACATGAAAGCGGATTTCAATTGCAAATTGTATGAGTTATAATTGACTCTTTGTATTGCAGTGACTTGAGTAACCATGGTAGTTGGCGCCAATGATTGTACGTGTTGCACAGTAACACAATGTGGTTGCACTGTTGACTTTGATGGGGTGTTTAACTTAAGACAGCCGTGTAGTTCTAATTATATTTATTCCACACATTCCATCGCAAAAGGAAACGAATGTACGTGCACATTCGATATATATATATATATGTATTAATGTTCTGATTGTCGCAAAGTTAGTCGTCCTACGATGTGTATTTCTTATAGGATAATTGGACGGAAAGCATATTTTTTGAGTTGAAACCGCGGGCTAGTGTCATCCTTTGTTTAAAACTCGAATACGTGTAGTTTTGTATCACTGGACGCCCACTGGCAACACAATAAATTACCGAAACCTCGGAGGAATGTAATTATCATTATGTCATAACATGCTGTAGTGACCTGGTTATGAACTGGTGTTAACTTGCCGATTGCGAACAGACAGTACACAATTTTGTATGCTGGTTCTGAAATCAAGAAAACTAGTTGGTGATTATCTGCGCACTACGCAAATATTTTATCAGACAAATTTTTTCTTGCAAGTCATGAAATGATACGAACTACGTTGCGCAGCCATCCGATTGAACGTAAGGCACTATCGTTGACTGGGTGTGCTAATACAATGCCGTCCAGGAAATGATTACATGTGTTCGTAGAGCGTCGATTCAAACGGCTGTGTTAGTCGAGCGTCGGCTCAAACGGTGACGTTCCTATTGGTGGTTTGACCAAGTGAACTATCCTGCACACAACAGTGATGCGACGCTATGTGGAGCTATTATCGCCTGGTCATTGGAATATCAGTCGCACGTCCTTTCCTAATATTCGATTTGTTCTTGCGTTTCGTCAATGGTTCTCCAATTACAAAGCTTATGCCACGATTTAAATAATATGTTAGGCATGGACAGTGTAACAAATTGACTTGTACATATATCTGTTTGTTGATCAGGGAGACTTCTGCAATTCTCAGCTTCTTCGATGTGAATCAAATTCCGTCACCCTTAGCAGACAGACTAACGTTATATTTTCTAATATTAAATATCTACCTTGCAGGAACTTAATAAGCATATGACTTGTTGCATAAGTAATTTTTTGTTAAAACTGCGGAACTCTTTCCTTGAGTTGTAAATCTTCACGTTGTTGCAAACTTCCCCGTTAGTTTCTGTCTGTGAATATGTCGATTAGATAGGGCGTTGGATGCAATTTACACTGGCAATGATCCTTTCTATGTATGATAACAGCCTAAACTCGTCATTTAATGCTTGACAATGGTGTACTGTGTATCACAAGAAATGAATGGGTGTGAGTCAGGTATTGTGTAGCTTACTTTTCGTTCTCTCAGCCACATCTTACCACCAGTGTCATGACGTCACACTAACAGATTGTATCTTCTAAGTGACTGTATTATCCTGCAGATATGGAGCTTCGAGATATCATTGTTATTGTCGTATAGCCAGAGGTATAGTCTTGCTGTTGTAGACGGTACCTAATAAAGCCTTGCCAAATCTAACATGGAATTTCTCTTTCCTCTTTGGAATGACGGAAAAAGAGAACAATTGTTATTCACATCATTGCGTTGACAATGTTGCTTCGTTGTATTACCATTGACACCAACATTCACCCCTCCGTCAGTTCGGATAAGACACGTGATGTCTCCACGTGGTAGAGATGCCACACTGCAAGGTGTACAAGTTGTATCGATCAGGGGTGGGGGACGGGGGGAAATTAACTTGAATTTCCTGTTATCGCATGCTCTACAGGGAAACAAGTTCCGGTCCTTTCACCTATTGACAGAAAAGTGTAGTTTTCGCGCGCAAAAAATCAACGATTATGGCGCTTGTTTGTCGCGTATGAAGCCACAGTAATATTGGGGCGAAATAATCAGATTGGTTGTCACACAGGGTTCACTGGAATGATATTGTCCCCTAGATATTCTTTTGCATATATAGACTAATGTATCAAATTTCTTAAATTTACCATCGTCCACCTATTAGCAGAGCTTATCCTATGCTATTGCTCTGACCGCCCGTCCCTCTTTATATATGTATGCCCGTCCGTACGTTTGCTTGTCAACTGTAGATGCCACATTTTGTTTAAAAAGTTTCTTGATCATTCCCAATCATGTTGATATGGTCAATTACAAAGCATAGGTAAGCGGTTATCAATTGTTCTCAAGACCTAGTCACGATTTGGAGGGAATTGTGGCTCCTGGTATAAATTACAAATTCTCAACAATGTGACGTCCATTAAGACACACCACGCTAACATAACATTAATTAAATTAAATTTCAACTTTGTTCACAATTGATCCGAAGAAATTGACAGCAAAACAAAATCATAATTTCACCGTGGGGTTTTTGGTAAAAAAAATGTGTGCAGGTGGTCAGTGGGGCGGGGTTTGTTTGCTTCACTCTGAGATAGTGCTCTTAAAAAAATCTCAATTCACCACTCATCTTTGTTCCTTTACCATTTGTTTTTTAGTTATATAGGGTAATACTCGACTTACATAAACAACAAGATCATGATTTACAAATTTTAAGAATCACACTCTATGTTTTTCCTTTTTAATTGACTATTCTCACAAAACTCAAAAATATACTATGATATATAGACTGCAGACAAGAATTGACAATTTGTTTTCCTAAATTTATATTTATTAAACAATAATAAACGTTACGTGAGTGTTGCTACTGTTACAGTGAGTGACGAGATGGCTGTGTTTACTACGGCTGAAGCAGGCCAGAGTATTGTATCTCTCATCGATAACGGGACGGAAGTGTGGATTCAAGTGGAGGTGCCCGAGTCCTGTCTCAACCTGTACGAAGACATTCCCACTGCTAGATCCGTGAAGGATGACGGCCGTATGAACGTAGGACTGGTGTGTGGGGTCGTCTTGGCAGCTGTCGTCATCACTGTCGTCATCGCCGTCGTCGTCTTCAGAAAGAATATCTGTTGGAAAGTGACCAACAGAAATGCTGGGGTAAGCAATATGGAGTGACAGTATATTTCAAATCATAAATTCATCTCCCATTAAACATCAAAGTTCGGGGTTAGAGTTCTGTAATCTGTACGTTTAGTGGATTCAATGTCCTTGGTTTCTCTTCTGTTTCTAGATGTACAGGTTCCGCAATCTCGTATAAGAGGAAATTGTATAGCGATATCTGACAGGTGCTTCCCGAATGAGTTCAATTCAACAGCTCATTTGCCCTGTGTAATGCTTCGATCTGCTAAACTATGCAGCTGGTTCGTCTGTTGTCAAGGATGCTGTTCGAAATAGTGTTTTTTTTAATGTATTTTCGCTGGGCAATATGTCATATAGGAATCATAGTATATATTTTATTCGTCACAAAAAAACGAAGGAACTCGACCTCCATAATATTGAATCTTTTTTGCTGCACTTTGAAGTCTCATTCGCTCGGATTCCGAGGATCGATGGCGTATGCACCACTGTGACAATCTTGACGTCGAGTTCCGAGTCTTGGCAGTCTTCTTTGTTATTTATCATGCATTATTTGTTTCAGCCCGAGCGCTATGGTTATAGGTTGGAGTATTTTGATAATCAAATACAGTTTTATGCAAAAATTGTCAATTAAATTCTGTTTTGCTAATGCGACTGTCAAAAGTTGGAAAAAAACGATAGAGACCACGTGGTAAAAGAAATAACAGCGAACCGCATCTATTCCATTAGCCGTGCACGACGTCTTATTGACATATCTTATTATATATTTACATTACCGTCGTGCGCGGCTACTATTCCATTTTCTCCCACAAAGGGCCGCTTACTGTCCCTTACAGCATACCGAGAGAGAGAGAGAGAGAGCGCGACACATTTCGGGCGAAAACTATTCCAGCCTGATGCGCTGATCAGCATTCAGTTTTTGCTGCTCCTGACATGATGTTCAATATCGAGTTATGACAAGATCAAATCCCGATGTTTCACTGGATTTACAGTGGGCATGCGATTTCCAATAATAATTCTGTGGGTTAAAGGTAATACAGATATGATTTTTAGTTGCAAAAGCCGATTACCGTAAGAGATCCATGTTTAATTTGAAGGAGCTAGCTTGTTTAATAAGAAAACGCGCCATAAAAACTTTTACGGACAAAATGACTGACGAAGTGACGGGCAGACGAACCACGCGTGCGGAGTATCAGAGCTTTAAACTTAACTTCTAAAATGATTTCCCATTGGGTAAGCAGGTAGTTATTTATCATTCTCGATCTTCAATGTTGCCTTATGTGGCATTAAACCGTCAAAACCACCTGGGGCGAGGTACACAGGTATTTGCAGCCATATTCTATACATACAGACCAACGTTATGTTCCTGTACTTGTTCACAAGAGCTAACAGAAACCCTTTCTGTATGTATAGAAGATAGCTGCGACCGGGTCATGTCCATCCTAGGCAAAGAAACTCCGCCTCTGACAGCTATTTACGACATTCGATCTCTCACATCCGCTAAGGTGGCATTAGATCATAAAAACACCAGGGGCGAGTGCCTTGCCTATGTCACTCCCTGTGGCGAGGTACCTTGCCTGCCCATTGGGTTGATGTGGTACAAGGTTGTTTTTGAAGTTTCACTATATTAACTAGCGGTCAAACGTCATGCAAGGCCCTAAACAAGTAGCCGTAAACATAAGCCGGGTTTTTGGCTGCTAGATAATGTCGTTAGAAAACGTACCATCTCAATGTGTCCTTCATTAGGTTAACATATTAGAAGACCATTTATCTCAGGGGTCAGAGGTCATGCGATGCTGATTTTAGGTGTTGAGAGCCATCAACATAAGAGTAGTCCATGTGTAATTTAGGTATGGTAGTTTACTTATGAGAAAACATGCAAAAACAAGTCAATAAATAGAAGGACAGATGCCAGAGCAAAGGTATATTAGCTCCGTTTGAAGAGCTGAGTTCCAAAACAAATGTAACAGTTGTGCGGGCATGACAGACCCGTTATGATTTTATACCATTATGATGTATGATGAATCTTAGCCCATTCAGTCAGATCAGGGAAAGAGAAAACTTAAAGCCCCAGTAGCAAAGAAACTCTTGTAAATTCCAATATATTTATTCAATATCTTCTAAACATGATAAGAGGTCTAGAATAACCCAGTTTTGTTTCAGCATATCAAGCGGAGACTGGGCAAAGGGGGGGTACTGAGGGAGGCGGAGACCTCCACCCGCAACCCAACCAACACTCCTAGACCTGACCCTCACATAAGCCTCCTTTATACTCGCTCTACATTATTGCACATTCACATTATCGCTAAGTAGAGTAAGACAGATTTAAAGACAGAATACTGTTTCATAGTGGCAACAAGTAGGTCAACTCCATCATGAGAATGCCCGTGTGGCAGTTCTTTATGAAGATTAAGAGGTGCTCAAAAGCATAAGCCTGTACAACTGCACAGTGTTCGTAATATCATATCTTTTTGTGCGCATGATAAAAAGAGTGACTAGGAGACGACATCTACAGTGCTGGTTAAGGGGGGTGGGGGTCGGTAGGGAGGGTGGGAGTGGGGGAGGGGAAGGGTTTATTGCCAAGCACCCAGCCGAGTAGAAACTGGCATTGTGGCTTGAAAGAATAACTGCATCACTAACAAACACAAAATACAACTTTGGCACAAATATACAACGTATATCAAGTGGTGCGACTTACCTGTGTTTAAGTACATGGCGTCCTCCCTCTAGGAGAAGGAACACCTTCTCATTGGTCAATACAACAACATGCAACACCTAGTTTTACATGACATGGGATGAAATTGCCAAAATAGACACCTACACTTGAACACAAAATATGGACTGCTACTGGCCACAAAGCATACTCCCTCTGTTTAATATGATTTATGGATTGTTACATAAGTACAACACATTCCCACTGTTTAATATGATACATGGGCTGTTACTGGACTACAACATACTCCCACTGTTTGTCAATGACACACACAACCTACATTTGGCACAAGTGGAAGCCTGCTATGTTATTCATCAGTGTACATGCCTACAGCCCCAACACTGGGCTATTAGAAAAAGCCCATCCATGGCTTTCAGCTACACACGGACAACCTCTGCAGCTAACTAACTGCAGGAACTTGCTATTCTTGCGACTGACATATTGTCGAGTAAATGCTGAGCTTTCAAGGAAGATATCAACTTGCCTACAGTATTCGATTAGCATTGATTTGTAATATCCATAAAAAATATATATCAACCCCCATTTGGTTATATGCAATGTTGATATCACGGGCTATGAACGGAGCAAAACAGCCAGACGTGACATAACAAACAACACTCGTAGCCCGTTATCGACTACAAGCTTATTGCAGTTTCAACCAATCACACAAAACCATAAGTACTAAACTCACCACACACTATCATAAAACAAGAAAACACCAAAAGTTTGTTGCTTACAAAACGCGACACCATCTCTACTGTTAACATGTACCAGACCCCAATCTTTCCTTCTCCAACTAAGATTGGCCTCAGATATAGCTTCTCCATAGCTACACCAGTTGGTGAGGTGTCCTGTTACAGATTGGTGTATTGGTGTGTCTTGATACAGACTGGTGTATTGGTGTGTCCTGATACTGACTGGTGTATTTGTGTCCTGTTACACACTAGCATATTTGTGTCCTGTTACAGACTGGTGTATTTGTGTCCTGTTACAGACTGGTGTATTTGTGTCCTGATACAGACTGGTGTATTGGTGTCCTGTTACTGACTGGTGTATTTGTGTCCTGATACAGACTGGTGTATTGGTGTCCTGTTACTGACTGGTGTATTGGTGTCCTGTTACTGACTGGTGTATTGGTGTCCTGTTACAGACTGGTGTATTTGTGTCCTGATACAGACTGGTGTATTGGTGTCCTGTTACTGACTGGTGTATTTGTTTCTGATACAGACTGGTGTATTTGTGTCCTGTTACACACTAGCGTATTTGTGTCCTGTTACAGACTGGTGAATTTGTGTCCTGTTACAGACTGGTGTTTTTGTGTCCTGATACAGACTGGTGTATTGGTGTCCTGTTACAGACTGGTGTATTGGTGTCCTGTTACTGACTGGTGTATTTGTGTCCTGATACAGACTGGTGTATTTGTGTCCTGTTACACACTAGCATATTTGTGTCCTGTTACAGACTGGTGTATTTGTGTCCTGTTACAGACTGGTGTATTTGTGTCCTGATACAGACTGGTGTATTGGTGTCCTGTTACTGACTGGTGTATTTGTGTCCTGTTACACACTAGCATATTTGTGTCCTGTTACAGACTGGTGAATTTGCGTCCTGATACAGACTGGTGTATTTGTGTCCTGTTACAGACTGGTGTGTTTGTGTGTCCTGCCACAGGCTAGTGTATTGGTGAATCTGGAGTATTGGTGTGTCCTGCAACAGATTGGTTCATTGGTGTGTCCTGTGGATCATTAAAACACCAATGTGCAGTATATGCAGAAGAAAATGGAATCCTGGAGATTTTGGTGAGTACACAACAGAATGTCAGTGGATCCCAAGAGGAACCCGGCCAGTGAACAGATCCGCCGGTAGTCATTTTGTGAAAAGAGGCGTTACATGAGCTTAGTGACAGCAGGACGAGTCAGCCCAGCATGCACACGCCTCATGTCATAGGTAGGTAACACCACCAGTTCACCCACAGCTCAGCATTTGTACACGAGAACCCATGCAAGAGTGACTCGCTGGGTATCATATCAGATGTTGGATGAGGCAGGTCGATCAGGATGTGAATGTTTGACTGCCGACAGCTTATCTTTACCGGCAGTTGAACTCTGTCGATGAGATGCCATGAGTAGCGCCACCTCACGGTCCAACTCTGTGAGCGAGTTGTTGGCTAACTTGATCTTGCCTTCCTCCATGAACTGAGCTACCAACGGGTTAACGAGGGGGTTGTGGATGGGTGAGTTTGTGATGGTGCGATTGGGGTCGAGAGCTGGGATCTGAAGGTCGTGTGATTCAAGCACAGCACGTGGCACTTTCTCACGCAGCCTGGTGATGGCATTCAACATGGCTGCCCTCTCCAACTCCAGTGTTCGGATGTGAGACTTGAGCTTGATTTGTTCTGTATGCAGTTCGTCGACCTGGCCCTCCAAGCCGCGTGCGTGACTCCTGGTTGTCTGTAACTGCTCCAGTAGCTCCACCTTGTGTTGGAGGAGCGAGTGGTTTGTGACCTCGAGGGCGTGTATGTGTGCCTCCGTCGAGGAGTTTGGGGGGTCAGGAGGGCTGGAGATCATCTCTTCCTGCAGGACGTGGTACTCCACCTCGTAGGCCTGCAGCTGACGGGTGATGTCTAGCTGTAGTACCTGCACGCAGAAGGCATGTCACCTGTATAAGCAACCAAGTCACCCTAGTCTGTGGTTTATAAATGGAATAAAGTGCCCCCACAATCACAAATTAAATAACTGAAGTTATCAGGCCCCAAGTTTTGCTGTTACACAGCTAAATCACAAACCTTCACAGAGACGATGAATGCAATGAACAAGCTTGCAACAATATATAGAAGACTAACACCCTGAACCTGCCTGACCCTAGCATGACCTCTGACCTGATTAATGACCCTCTCCATCTGAATGATGCCCATGCCAGGTAAGGTCGTCTTCAGAAACTCCACCACCGTCTCGAACCCATCACATTGCTTTATCAACTCGCGGTGGTTGCCAAGAAGAACCAATGCGACCTTGAATATAACCTCCAAGCCTTGTAGGAAAATGAGATCTGGAACAGATAAACAATACACAGTTATTGTAAAATATGTCCATAAATCATCAATTGGAGAATGATAACTTATCATACACATGGCGTATTAACAAGTCGTTCAGGTTCTCACCGAACACTCTGGCAACAAAGCCGAGTGGGAACTGAGAAGCAAAGAGGGTGAGGAACCAGGGAGCGGCGTAGAGTGTGGGGGCTACCTCATGCTCCTCAAGGTGATCGTAGAGGTCGCGGTAGTGGTCGTGAAGCAAGCGAGACAACTGATACATTTGGATCTGCAGGGCGGTCATGTCAGGACGGTACTGCCTTCGTAAACCCAGGTTGAACATCATGTATTTCATGAGGATAAAGGCCCTGTCCTCCGCCATCTACAACCACAACAATACACAGACGTCACAAACACCTGTTTGGCTCGGCAGGTGGAGCTGTGCCTGTGGTGTTATAAGGGCGGGGACTCACATGCATAAGCAGGATGCCTGCAACAAAGCTGAGTCCCTGACAGTAGCCGACCTCACGGTCCAGTAGTGAGTAAGCCTTGAGCAGGTTAAACAGGGCCAGCTGGCCCGGCCCAAGCTGGGTGGAGAAGTAGGGATGCATGGGGAAGGTGCGACCTGAACGTCAATCACATCATTAATGACATTGTCTTATTCTTGACATGAATGCATCCACAGGTGATACATAAAATGAACACGATGATTCAATTGGATCTGTTTGAATCAATTTATCATATTGATCCCAGAACCCAGATATTCACTATTAGGTCTTATTAAACTAAGCAGGATTATTGTAAATGTGACCGTATTACTGAGAAAGACGGTATACCCAGGTCGATGAGGATGGCATGTTGGTGCATAGTCAGCTGCTTCAACAGGTCATTATATGACACATTGGCATCAGCGCCCTCTGGTGGCCATGAGCAGATGAGCTGGTCGTCTTGAAGAGCATGCTGCTCCATACAGTAGAGCCAGATCTCTCCCCGCTTGGACCGGGGCACACCTGCCCAACCACAGTAATCCAGATAAACCAGTTGTTAAGATAAAGAGCACTCATCACATGTACCGTGCAGGTGTTAGGGGTCAAATGGTGAAATGCCAAGCTTTTACATCACTGATACACCTTGATAGTTCCATACACATTCTGCTATTCAACTCTTAAGTCATAAGAACAGTAATTGATGGTTAAACATACCATCTTTGACTGTGTGTGTGAGCATGTTCCAGTTGACCTTGACATTGGGTCGCTGGGGGTCGAGCAGCAAGCTATCCCAGACCTGTGTGACCTTCTTAAGACATGGGGTGATTTCCTCATAGTCCAGCTTCTGTCTCTTCATCTCCACCTCATCCTGACGAGCTGCATATAGTAAGGTGAAGGTCATACAATCAAGTACAGATAGATAAGAGCAAGGTCATCGAGATAATGTTAGTAACCACACTCGACTTTGATGACGCATGGATACAACTGAATTACGCTATGACCTTAACAAAAGGTCATGGATGAAGATTGCCACCTAGTGATTACACCATCCTTAGTCACAGAACTCTATGACATTGCAAACATGAGGTGACCTTGAGTACAGATGTTATTCCCAAATTATACAGGTAATCATGTGTATCAAGGTTAACATCACAGAATAAATCGAAAGTACACAACAATTCTGTAAATATATAATATATATACAACAAAATTTAAAAACCTGCACACAAAGAGGAAGTCAAACACCCAGGCACATCAATAGAGGTAGATAGATACAATGACACGGAGGTAGAGGCAAGAAATAACACGAAAGGCAGGTCAGATACGATAAAAATCACAGAATCTCTCATTGTTCCCTAACCATATGACCAACACATACCAGCTAACCCTACAGCCTCCCACCACACCATAGACGCACAGTAAGCACAGTGAGAACAACACCTACACGAGCCACCTCAAGCTCCACATCAACGTCTCACCTTGGAATAATACAACCGACGAAGATCCATACAATACAAAGTATCCTGGTAAGCGGCAAATCACCATGCATTAGATTGGATTCAGCATCTGACTGCTTCATTTTATACTTTGTTTATCATGATGTATGTAGTTAAAGGGAAAGATATTGGAATCCTTAGTTTTGTCAAATATATTTGACCAATGATAACTGAATTAACAGAAATACTTTTTTTAATATGATTTTGAGCCTGGTTGCTGCCATGGTTGTTTTTGTGACATAACTTGTTGTCAGAAACGATGTCATCAGTGGGGTTGTTTTTGTGACATAACTTGTTGTCAGAAACGATGTCATCAGTGGGTTTGTTTTTGTGACATAACTTGTTGTCAGAAACGATGTCATCAGTGGGTACAGCTATTGATCAACATCACTCATTAGCTGAGCACAGAAAGACATCAGTTGAACAGCTATACACGCTGCTGTAATGTCATGACTTCTCAACTTTGTGTCAAAATGGTGAATAGTTGAAGACAAATCAAGTGTTGAGGTGCGAGCATTGTAGTGGTGAGTTATAAGTGGTGAGGGGTAAGTGTTGAGATGCATGTGATGAGTTATAAATGGTGAGGATTTAGTGGTGAGATATAAGTGGTGAGGAGTAAGTGGTGAGTAGTAAATGTTGAGATGTAAGTGGTGAGTTATAAGTGGTGAGGAGTAAGTGGTGAGATTTAAGTGGTGAGTTATAAGTGGAGTAAGTGTTTAGGTGTAAGTAGTGAAATGCTAGTGGTGAGGATTTAATGGAGTTGAAAGTGATGGGCTATAAATAGTGAGATTTAGGCAACAAGGTGTGGAATGTGAGGTCAAAATGTGTGTGGTGTGTCAGCAATGGTGTATAGGTGGCGAGGAAGCCGCGTGTCCTCTGTAAGGACTCACCTTGTAACGTCTTGTTCTCCTTCTCCATGCGTATGAGCAACAATGTCTCCAGAATGGCCTTCCTCCACAGCGCCCTCGCTTGGAATGAACAACCCTCTTTTGTATCATCTGAAATCAACAAGTCAATAGCATAAACAATTAATGAGTGGGGCAACTAAAATGTCACTGAAAATAGGTGACAATGAGAAGAATAAAGTGACAATTACATCAATAAGGCATTGGTGACAAACATACCTCACCGGTCATTATATCAATGAAGACAAAAAACATTATATTAATATGATAGAGAACTAATCTACTTATAAGAAAATGCAATAGAGTAGTTGTCTAATTAAGAGGTCTGCGGGCGGTCACCTGTACTGATACGTCTCCTGCGAGCAGGGGTAACCACGCGGTTCAGGATATCCAGCCTCCATGACCCAGGGCGTCTACGGGGGTCAGATGAGGGTGTGGAGGTCAGGGGAGATGTGACCTGAGGTTGTGGGGTGAGAGCCGGGGAAGCTGAGGGACTGATGAGCTCCTTGACAGCGGAGGTGTCCCCTCGACCAACCCGTACAAACCTGAGACAGAGAGTGGCAGTGAGGGTGTAATGTGGAGCAGGCAACACATGATGATTTCCCTCATGAGACAGAAATGACAGAACAAGACACACATCACGGTGTGTAATTGTGCAGATCTATAAAGTGAGAAGGCTGAAGGCAGCCCATGTTATCAGAGGTCACACCAGACAACTCAGTCACCACTCACATTGACCTCAATGGTGTCTCGTTATTATCCCTCGCTGGAGGAGGCGGTGCTTTCTGCCCGTGTACCTCCGCCTGCTCCGCTATCCTCTCCCGTAGCTGGTGTGTCTTGTGGAGGGAGATATCAGGTACGGTTGAGCTGCGAGGGCGACCACGCATCACCGGGGCTCTCGGGGAGAGAGGCGAGTCTGAGAACTGGAAGCTGGAGTTGCTGCTGCTGCTGGTACTGCTGGGAGACATGGGCGGGGTGCTGCAATACAGGGAGTCCTGTCGATACACACCACAGGCACGGTGAGGTGAATCACAAGCCATCGACAACTACTGAGGTGAACAACACTTCTGTCAAACTCGTGGCTACAAGACAGTGGGTTTAAATAGCGCTCATGTCTAAGCTGGACACAGCTGTTCTTTTATAAAAACAGGGGTCATTATAAGTGGTTAAAAACAGTGTTACATGAGATTTACTCTGCCAAAATGGCTGGCTTATAAAAACTGATACCGCCAATGACTACATGAATCAATACTAAAGCAAGCACGGTCTCACTGATGGTACACTCAGGTTATAACAGGTACTCAATGGCAGGCAGCAGCAGATAATGAAAAAGAAATCCAGATGGAGGAGAATAATCATTCGACAGAAATTATAGATTACAGGGCAGAAGAAGAGGCAGCTGCAGAATACAAACACGCCCACTGGTTAAATATGGCAGGTCTCAAGGTCAAGTCAGGTCACTGTACAGAGACAATGACCTTGCACGAGAAGAGATACTGGAGATTTAATCAAGCAGAAGGGAAAAGCATGCAACAACAATGCATCTGGTTCTATGGGACAATACCTTCATTATTACCCACCACAAGACATATGTTAATGACACACTAAGCCAGACACATGCGCTCAGTGAAAGGAGGCCATGCTGCACTCCTACACAACAAATGGACAAGAAGTACATACTTGTTGGGCTATGGCCCAGTTGAGTTTCTCCTGCAAGTGTAGAAATGAGGTGACATGAAATTATACAAATAGAAAGCCTTGTCTGAGGTATGGAACACACAACAGAACATAGGGTATGGGGGTGGTAGGATTGGCGGTGGGGGGTGGGGGATGGGCGGAGGGTAAGGTACAAGGATACAACAAAACAAAATACATAGAGCAATCTGGCTAAAATTTATTCATATTTGTTGTTTCATATTTGTAAAACATGGTAAAATTACTTTAAAGGCTAGGGGCCATTCAACACTAATGTAACGCAAGGGGGAGAGGGGTGGGGACGAGGGGGCACGTGGCCTATTGTTATGATACATTATAGGTCTGATTGGGCTGGTGTTATAGAGCAAAACAAGGTTGTGGGGGGGGGGGAACAAATCAGCCATAGATGAGTTATATAAATTTATAACAGCCCCTTATCAGGTGAACTTGATAGATAATTATGACCGATTAGCTTATCTTCACAAACCACTCCTCATAAAGAAATAATAAAATTAACATCTGTACAGGATGGATCACTAAAATCCTGATCTCAAGCTTCCTGTGATATGCTAGATACGATTACTGAATCCAGATTCTCCAGCTCTGAAGATCAGTTAACAGATATCTCGTTACTGGAGCTCTCTAGACAAAGCTGATCAAAGACACATACAACTGAACAACAGGGAGTTACACCAACTCACACGAACAAGGTTCTCAAATGAGTTAGTGAGCGACTTCTTGGCACGGTTCTTGAGGTTGTCAAGCTTGGAGGGAGGTGCAAGCTTCTGCCTGCTAGTCTCACATAAGATGATCTGAAAACCAGCCACCATGCAGAGATAAGCACTAAATGGCAAAACTAGACATGTGGTTGGAGATCAAAACTAGACATGGGCAAACTAGATGGCATTACTAGACACAGGAGGTCAGGGGTCAAAGCTCGACACGTGAAAACTAAAAAGGGTATCAGAGGAGAAGAACTCAACTTGAAAATAAGATATCTAGACATAAGGAACTAGACAATAGTGACAATATAACTTGGGGATGCAATCAGACAGGAATTCAGGTAGGTCATGTTATGGCTGTACATGTTAAGGTGGGTTGAGTACATTAGGATGGTGCTAATTTGGGTGTTGATGCAAGTCGTGTTAAGGCTAGTCGCATAAAGCTGGTCTGGTTAATGCCGGGTCTTGTTAATGCCGGTCTTGTTAATGCCGGGTCTTGTTAAAGTTGGTCGTGTTAAGGCAGGTCTTGTTAAGGGGAGTATTGTTAAAGCGGGTCTTGTTAAGGCGGGTATTGTTAAAGCGGGTATTGTTAAAGAGGGTCTTGTTTAGGCGGGTCTTGTTAAAGCGGATCTTGTTAAAGCAGGTCTTGTTAAGGTGGGTCATGTTAAGGCAGGTGTTGTTAAGGGGAGTATTGTTAAAGCGGGTCTTGTTAAGGTGCGTCATGTTAAGGCAGGTCTTGTTAAGGGGGGTATTGTTAAGGTGGGTCGTGTTAAGGCAGGTCTTGTTAAGGGGAGTATTGTTAAAGCGGGTCTTGTTAAGGTGGGTCGTGTTAAGGCAGGTCTTGTAAAAGGGGAGTATTGTTAAAGCGGGTCTTGTTAAGGTGGGTCGTGTTAAGGCAGGTCTTGTTAAGGGGGGTATTGTTAAAGCGGGTCTTGTTAAGGTGGGTCGTGTTAAGGCAGGTCTTGTTAAGGGGGTATTGTTAAAGCGGGTCTTGTTAAGGTGGGTCATGTTAAGGCAGGTCTTGTTAAGGGGGGTATTGTTAAAGCGGGTCTTGTTAAAGCGAGTCTTGTTAAGGTGGGTATTGTTAAAGCGGGTCTTGTTAAGGCGGGTATTGTTAAAGCGGGTCGTGTTTAGGCGGGTCTTGTTAAGGTACGTCTCGTTAGGTGGGTTATGTTAAGGTAGGTCTGCATAGGTGGGTCATGATGAGGCAGGTATGGTTAGGTGGGTCATGATATTGTAGGTCTGGTTAGGTGGATCATGATGAGGCAGGTCTGGTTAGGTGGGTCATGATATAGTACGTCTGGTTAGGTGGGTCATGATAAGGCAGGTCTTGTTAGGTGGATCATGATGAGGCAGGTCTGGTTAGGTGGGTCATGATAAGGCAGGTCTTGTTAGGTGGGTCATGATAAGGCAGGTCTTGTTAGGTGGGTCATGATAAGGCAGGTCTGGTTAGGTGGGTCATGATAAGGCAGGTCTTGTTAGGTGGGTCATGATAAGGCAGGTCTGGTTAGGTGGGTCATGATAAGGCAGGTCTGGTTAGGTGGGTCATGATAAGGCAGGTCTTGTTAGGTGGGTCATGATAAGGCAGGTCTGGTTAGGTGGGTCATGATATTGTAGGTCTGGTTAGGTGGGTCATGATATTGTAGGTCTGGTTAGGTGGGTCATGATATAGTAGGTCTGGTTAGGTGGGTCATGATAAGGCAGGTCTTGTTAGGTGGGTCATGATAAGGCAGGTCTCGTTAGGTGGGTTATGTTAAGGTAGGTCTTGTTAGGTGGGTTATGTTAAGGCAGGTCTCGTTAGGTGGGTCATGTAAAATTCACACACAGATGAGAGGAGGAAATAAACCACAAAGGTGAAAAAGAGTTATGTATGGCAATGTGATATATCGATGCCCTTCAGTGCAACAATTGTTCAGAAAAATGCTAACATGAACATCAGTTACAACACCCAGCTACAATCACACAGACTACAAATGAAATGTCACTAGACTAGATACAATCAAGTGGAACTCAAGCAGGTCGATGATACTGAGACACAGCCATCTAGATGTCCCCAATCACAGAATTTACAACTAGGGCATCAGAAATATTGACAGAAACACAAACAAGCTTTCTACCATTACAACATGAACACAACAGGATGAGAACCTTCAGCCGGAAACACATCCACGGCCACGATACGACACCAGGCCTCACAAGTGATTCACCTCATTCTTGGCGTTGGACTTGTTGCTGTCACTCAAGTGTACGTGGTCTTTCTGACGCGCCTCACACATGTGACGCAGGATGATCATAATGCACTCGTTAACCTCACCAATATTCTGTGGGTTCTCCATCTGAACACAAGTACATGGACGTCACACGTAGGTCAACAAAACAGATGCAGTGGCCACAGTATTGACACCACAACAGAAACATTCAGTGATAGGTCGTTCATAGTGACAATGCATCAAAAGTAACGGGTAATTCGCAGTGACAAGTCATTCAGAGTAAAGGGTCATATACAGTGACTAGTCATTCTCAGTAACATTTATCTTTCAGTGGCAGTTCATTCTCAGTAACATGTCATTCTTAGTTACAAATAATTTTCAGAGACAGGTAATTCACAGGGCAAATCATCAGTAACAGGTCCATCTTAGAAATAGGTCATTCTAAGTAACAGGTCATTCACTGTGCCCCATAAGTCACAGTGACAAGTGATTCCCAGTAACAGGTGAGTTTAGAATGACCATCCATGTGACAGTATCCACCTTGAGTTTAGAGAGGACCTCCCTATGATCGCCATCATTCAGCTGGTCCACGCGGTTCTGAAGGATCTCATGGACTTTGTCTGCACTCAGCTCTGCACACGCAACATAAAACTCTGTCCATTATGATGGTTCAAATGACGAACCTTACATCACGAGTACCTGTACACTAGGGGCCCCATCATGCATCAGCACCATTCAATCATCAGGACTTCAATTTCTTTCTTCACATTCTTGACAATCCATCTCACTGATATTTCATACGTGTGTATGTTTTCTTCACATTCTTTAATCATGTCTTTACTTTTAATCAAATTCACATGATCTTACTATCAATCTCCTGGCAGAGTTTGTGGAGCTGATGCATGGGGCAGAGTTCACAGACCACATGGTTCTTGGCAGTGATGGTCTGGAAGGCAGCTTGGAAGGCTGTCTTCAGATCCTGCATCACTTCCTCCACCTGGTAAACATCCATGGATACACCAACCAATGATGTGCACGTTATGATGAACGCAACAGACGTTATGATATCCACAACTATGCGTTACAATGTATGGTTAAGCCGAATAATTTCACAGATTTATCACTGTGTCTGGGTTGAGAGGACATGTTCGCTGAGATTAACTACCTCACCTCCTGTAGAATTTGGGTCAATAAGAAATCTGATAAGCAATATGTCAATGCCATAAATGACTGCGTTTGGGTGAATATTCCCACATTAGCTTGATTCAACCATGAATTATCAAGGTTGGTAACTTGGCAACAATCCAAACTATACAATTTAGAAGCAAGCAAAGGCCAGGGAGATGCAGCTGCCAGTTTCAGGACTCAGTATACATTAATAACGTTGGTCTCCATATACTTTAATGTTGTTGCTCTCAAAACACCTCCTTGACTCAATACGCCGAATTAATTCCAGACTAAACATACCTGTCTGAATAAGGATCCCATTCATCAGAAGATTAAAAACACCCAACTGATTCATTGCAGATAACTCAAAGTCAGGACACATACAAAGGAAAAAACTAACCGAGAAGGAAGGAAGGAAGGAAGGAAAAAACTAACCGAGAAGGAAGGAAGGAAGGAAGGAAGGAAGGAAGGAAGGAAGAAAGGAAGGAAGGAAGGAAGGAAGGAAGGAAGGAAAGGAAGGAAGGAAGGAAAGGAAGGAAGGAAAGGAAGGAAAGATATTGTGAGATAGAGGTAGAGAGAGGGACAGAGTAGGAGAGAGTGTGTGAGAGAGAGAGAGAAAGAGTGAGAGAGAGAGAGAGAGAAGAGTGAGAGAGAGAGAGAGAGAGAGAGAGAGATGACTTAAAGACAGGACACATACAGAGACAACTGACTTTTAATTCATAGAAGACCAGGTGGCATAAAGAGTTACAGAAAGAGAAAGAGGAAGAAAGAATGAAAGAAAGAATGGAAGAAAGAAAGAAAAGAAAAAAAGAAAGAAAAAGAAAGGAAGAAAGAATAAGGGGGCGAGAAGGTGGAGAGAAGGCAGGGGGGTGGGGTTGTCAAAGCCATGACGCATCCAGATAAAATCGTGCCATTAGTTTCACTCGATACTTGTTGCTTCAGAGGTTTAGGAAATATCCGAATACTGAGGTGTAAATATTCCATTCTACATAGCACTTGCGTTGATAAAAACTGACTACATATCCCGACCGCAGCACGCTTGGTGGTACCCGGTGCAACCGCAAGCCATCTCTTCACCGTCAGCCACACGGACGCACGGACAGCGACCTTTTACCGCTCGTTAGACGTTTGGTATATAAGTCTCCTCAGGTCCCGCGTACTCACCACATTCACCGTGTCGTTCGGTATATCCACTAAAGAGGTCAACAGCGAGTTCACATAACTCCCTGGGTTCTCGCCCGGCGTCGCCTCAATCTCCAGTTCTCGGTTAGGATTATTGGCCTCCATATTAGGACATGTTCTTAGAACGATCTGGTTAGAATGTTGACGTCGGTTTGCCGGATACAGTCTGGGCGTACGCATCCAACCAACCAACTTCTGATACATGTAAAACGCCCCATCGTTTTGGACGTTCCAGATTATGCAATCACTATCGTCCGTGTTTCCCGCCATCGTAGATTAGTAGCGGACGAGGGAGAGTGGATCCGGGGAGAGTGGATCCGGGGAGTATGGGAGGGCCGGATCGCGTCGAGCACCCGATGCCAGTCTCCCCGATACCTCGGGTACATCTTCAACGACTCGCCAGTGGCGTCACAGATAACAGTTTGAACTTGTAGGTAAATCAATAGACGAGAGAATACTAAACGCGCACGAGAATCAATGAGATATTCACAGTTGTGTGACCGCGCGTCATCAGGTGGGTTTCAAAACCCAGGCTGCACGAGTACGCCAGATGTACAGCACGATTCCGCTTCGCCGGCCGAGCGAACGCCAACAACACGTGTTACACGTCAGATGAACGTGCTACGGAGGGGTAGACTAGTGGCGGGGTATATGGATGGCGGGGTGGACTGGTGGCGGGGTACACGGCTTACGGATTACATGGTCGGTGGGGTTCACGGCCGGTGGGGTACACGGACGGCGGGACAAACGGGCGGCAGAGTATACGGCAGACGGATTACTCAGGCGACGGTGGGTACACGGGTGGCGGGAAACGGATGCAGGACGATGAACTCGGCGGTTGGTACACTGCCGTCGGGATGGACAGGCGAAGCAGGTATTATCGGCGTGTAGCCATTGCGAACAGCAGGATATCATGGAACATGGTCGGACGTGCGTGGATCTCAGCCGAGGTGGAGGGAGGTGTTTTCAGTTGGAGGTCATTCAAGTGCGAGGAACATCAACACTGGAGGTCAGGTTGAGGTCACACGGAGATGAGCAGCGGGCATCGTCTCCCTGTGTGTACCGGTGTTTGGGCAATAGAGAGGGCGGGGGCGGAATATCCGTGCGCCTAACAAGAAACGGAGTGTAACACGAAGCGGGAGTGTCACGAATCTGAGCTGAGATGAAGTCTCCTGGATGACGTCATCTGATGACTAACGCGCGTGCCTCTTAGGAAGCACTACATCGACCAGTATAACAAGAGGCCCATGGGAGCCATGTGGGAACTTGGCGAACTGCATCCAAATAATTACAGAATCGGGCCACAATTGGCCAAAATGGGCCAAATATTACTTAAGTTGAAAATCATAAGGTACAAATCAAATGATATCAAGGACTGAGGGAAAGCTATTGAGACCGGAAGTGACGTCATTAACACCCACACTGTTTAAAGATACGTCTAAGTATGTCTCGGAGAATATGCAAACCAATTTTTATTACCATGGGACATGTATTGACTGTTTAATAGGCGCTCAACATATTCATGAAACAATTGTTGCCATTTGGACCAATACCACTTTTTTCAACCTTAGGCGAACTGCATCCAAATAATTGCAACAATTTCAGAATGGGGCCACAATTGACCAAAATCGGCCAAAAATTACATAAGTTATCATGGATTATAATTTTTTGTGGCGAATGGAGAATCTTTAAATTTTTTTCAAGTTAACAATTGAGATAGGCTTCCATTATATTGATCTTAATTAAATATATACAATAAGATGAATTACCTTCCGATAGCCAGTGCTTCTGTGATTATTGACCCAATTTTTATGACCTTCCATTGAATATTGCTGAAGTTATAAGCGATTGATTATTGTGGTTAAACACTACCACAAATATTCGATTGGGGGCTACGGGGCGAAATTTGAGTATATTACCATGACATTTGGTATGAAAAGTTGGCCAATAAATCAAGCTACTAGGAACTATAAACTTTTCCAAATCGCACTGTAGGTTAAGATGATATCTGGAACTGAAAAATTCACAACGTGACCTTGACCTTGATATGAGGTTAAGGTCAATACAAAACCTCTCGGTTCTGCGCACTATTGGTTCCGATCATTCAAAAAAAAAAATTCTGAGAAACTTTCAAAATTGCTTTATAGGAGCTCAAAATATTCATGAAACTTTTGTTGCCATTTGGACCGATACCATTTTTTTTCGACCTTAGACGCTTGGGAAAACCATTGGTTGGATCGCCGTATATGTCATTAAAAAAAAGTTTGCAATTTGAATGAGCTACACGATGGTGTAAAGTTTGTAACGATCCGACCATTATTAACGGAGTTATTCGAGGTACTAGTTTTTCACTAATTCGATGACCTTGACCTTAGTTTTGGGTCAAGGTCCAAACAAAACCTCTCGGTTCTGGGCATCATTACCCCCTAACGATGGGTGAAGAAAAAATTGGAAAATTTCAAAAATTGCGACCTGTATCGCGGATCACAACAAGTGATATCTGATAGGCGCTCAACATATTCATGAAACTTTTGTTGCCATTTGGACCGATACCACTTTTTTTCGACCTTAGACGCTTGGGAAAACCATTGGTTGGATCGCCGTATATGGCATTAGAAAAAGTTTGCAATTTGAATGAGCTACACGATGGTGTAAAGTTTGTGACGATCCGACCATTATTAACGGAGTTATTCGAGGTACTAGTTTTTCACTAATTCGATGACCTTGACCTTAGTTTTGGGTCAAGGTCCAAACAAAACCTCTCGGTTCTGCGCATCATTAACGCCTAGCGATTGGCGAAGAAAAAATTTGAAAATTTCAACAATTGCGACCTGTATCGCGAAACAAATAATTGTTAACAAACAAACACACAAACACACACACTTACAAACCGGGCCGATCGCCATAACTTGGCGTTTCGATAACGCCAAGTTAACAACATAGGCACTGAGTCAAAACACAGCTCACAGCTTACTATCGCCAGCAAACAGCATCCTACGCATCATGGCACTCGCACACGATCGGGATGATGCCAACCAACCAAATATACGTTATGATGACCGCTACATCATAATGTAATCAGAACTTCGCTTTTCGGCCACCCTGTCTGCCCTGACGAATTGTGATATCAGACGAGGTTCCACTTACAACAGACTCGGAAGCACACTTGAAGACGTAACAGACGAAGTTGCCGGACGCTGGATCACGTGATATGAAGCCAAAATGCTGCGGATGCTGTATACCCTGACAACACAATACAAAGGACGTTACTTAGTAATGTACAGATACTGAATAACCAGACAACACAATACAAAGGACGTTACTTGTAATGTACAGATACTGAATAACCTGACAACACAATACAAAGGACGTTACTTAGTAATGTACAGATACTGAATTACCTCACACAATACAAAGGATGTTACTTAGAAATGTACAGATACTGAATAACCTGACAACACAATACAAAGGACGTTACTTAGTAATGTACAGATACTAAATAACCTGACAACACAATACAAAGGACGTTACTTAGTAATGTACAGATACTGAATAACCTGACAACACAATACAAAGGACGTTACTTAGAAATGTACAGATACTGAATAACCTGACAACACAATACAAAGGACGTTACTTGGTAATGTACGGATACTGAATAACCTGACACAATACAAAGGACGTTACTTAGTAATGTACAGATACTGAATAACCTGACAACACAATACAAAGGACGTTACTTAGTAATGTACAGATACTGAATTACCTGACACAATACAAAGGACGTTACTTACTTAACCTGACAACACAAATACAAAGGACGTTGTACAGATACTGAATAACCTGACAACGCAATAAAAACGACCTTACCCAGTAATGTACACTGAATAGTGTGACAATGCAATACAAAGGACTTACTTAGTATTGTACAGGTACTGTATAATTAAGGACATACATGACTCATAAAGGTACACTGATGGGCTGTAAGTTACACTTCCATGTGAGTTCCCTAGGTGACCTGTTTATATTCCAGCGGAGTTTGCCAGTATGCTGGTGAAACACGGGCTGTACAGTAAAATCATAACAAGGTCACAGTTCAATGGAGTTCACCAGTTCACTGGGACCCTGGGCGCCTAGACGGACGGGAATTAGCGTCAGCAAGAGAAACAGACTGTGGCGGGAATAAGATGAATTCAGCGTAGTTGTCGAGGGGCGTGCAACACGATCAACAGGACGTGACAAGCGTCCGTCACTCAAGCGACGACCAAGTGATCTGCACGCCAGCTATTCCGAGATGATTACATCCTCAACGGTCATTTGTACAACTTGTACAACGTGAGCAGCGCTATTTACTGACAGCATGGAAAACAACGGATAGGATGGGTAATGGTGATGATGAGGGCTGGATACGTTAGAGAGTGAGGGCACCATCAAAAGATAGCGATTAAATGGCTGAATCTTAAAGAAAGAGGGAGGTGGGGGTGTGGTAAAGACGTCAGTGGGCAGTGAGAGGGAGGGATAAAGGGAGAAAGGGACAGAGAATGAGGGAGAGCTAGAGAGAGAGAGGGAGAGAGAGAAGGGAGAGAGAGAAGGGAGAGAGAGAGCAAGAGAGAGAGAGCAAGAGAGAGAGAGCAAGAGAGATAGCAAGAGACAGTGAGAGAGAGATGGAGTGAGGAGAGAGAGAGAGAGAGGGGGAGAGAGAGAAAGCAAGAGAAAGAGCAAGAGAGAGAGTACATGAGAGTGAGAGAGAGGGAGGGAGAGGGAGAGCTAGAGAGAGGGAAGGAGAGATGAGAAATGGGGGAGAGCTAGAGAGAGCAAGAGAGAGCGAGAGAGAGTACAAGAGAGATAGTGAGAGAGAGATGGAGGGAGGGAGGGAGGGTGCACAAGAGAGAGAGGAGAGAGAGAGAGAGAGAGAGAGAGAGAGAGAGAGAGAGAGAGAGAGAGAGAGAGAGAGAGAGAGAGAGAGAGATAGAGAGAGGTTGGGGGTGGAAAGAGAGCATGAGAGAGGGCGAGTGAGACCGAGAGTTGGAGAGGTGGGAAGAGGGTGAAACAAAGGGAGAGGTGTGAAGTGTGACGGGGTGGGTGAGACAGGTGCGGTAAGCAAGTGACGAGGTGGGTGAGGCAGGTGCGGTAAGCAAGTGACGGGGTGGGTGAGGCAGGTGCGGTAAGCAAGTGACTGGGGTGGGTGAGGCAGGTGCGGTAGGCAAGTGACGAAGCTCATCTACAGCAGCGTAAACATATCCTGACCAAAAGCTGATATCAGCTGAAACAACTCACCTGAGAACAGAAGGAGATGTCTTTGAATTTACGCTCGAAGATGACACTTTTGCGGTTGGGGCTGACAAGACAAACATGGGATTGTCCCACTTGAAGAAGCATAGTGCGGTTCCGTTGGGCTGTACCCGTTGTGACGGCTTGCCTCTGTAAACTCTCCGTGTCTTTCCGCATCACGGGCCGTATCCCCCCGTCCGTCGCTTCCGTCGTCGGCGGGTCGTGAAGCAGGGCGTGGATGGCTTCATTCGAATGCGACTCGCTCACGGCCAGATTCTCCGACGAGTCCCCCGGTCGGGGACTGGAGCGCCCGTTACTCTCGGAGCTCGAGGAGGACGTCAGCGCGGACGACTGATGACTCAGCTCGTCCTCGTTGACGGTGACGGCCGCCTCGAGGTTGAGCGGGAGACTGCGTACGGACCCCCCGCTGGCACGGCGCTGTCTATCCGCTTCCTTCTTATCTTCATACTCGTGGAACTTCTTGACGGCCTCATCAATAAACGTCGGCGGTGCCTTTTTGGAAGAGACAAGCACCTTGCCTACGTAGAGGACCTCGAAGAGATGGTGGTGTTTGGGGTCGCAGAGCGAGCTGGTGGCGGGAGAAGTGGCCTGAGCCTCGTACGCTTTCATGGCGCTAATCGACGCCTGTTTGATGGCGCGGAATATCTGCTGCACCTGCACCGCACAACAACACAAACAGCAAGGTTCAACCGTCGCTTCCAACCAGGACAACAACAAAACATCACATGGTAAAAACCATATCACTCACCATCACGCTCGGGCTTTATCAATCAGATAAGAATATCTACAACGCTAGATATAACAATGAATACGGTTTCAGACAAAGAGGTGGGAATCTTGTCAACTGATCGGCCACGTCAGCGCCATGTATTTATAAGACTTGCTGGTGGTATCTACATACCTCCAGGAAATGACTTTGTTTACAGAAAAATATCGGAGAGCACGATTGAGAAACCGAGTAGTCTTGGTGCAGTCGGAAAATGCAAGTGAAACATGATACAAACCGCATCCTCATCACGAATTAACCTCCCCCAGAAACCGGGGTAAAGGTACCCGATAGCGTATTGATAAATACTCCAGACCGGGGGGGGGGGGATATCCGACTCTCTATAAACGTAAAAGTGCTCATATACATATACGTAGCGAATGATATCCAGGAGCCAATATACACTGTTTTACACCCGGACACAGGGTGTATTACCTGACGTGGATGGCTATATTCGTCTCAGACAGGATATGTCTAAACTGCTTATGACCTAACTGAAACACGAGCTGTGGCTCCGATGGCATATTGAATAGCGAATCCTCTTATCAGGAGCTTCTTTGAAAAGTCAAATGAAAATCGATGTGGCATTGATTTGGGACGGTTAGATGACATGAAATGGTCGATCCGTGGATGGACTGTGACTTGTGAGAGGTCAGAGTTGGGAGTAGATGACTGTGATAAACACACGCCCACTGTGGCAACGACGTAGGTGCGTGGACTGGGCGTGGTGGGGGGCAGGATAGATGCCAGGTGATAAAGAAAACGCACCGCCCGGACGACTCTATACTTAAAAGTAGGTATCAGGTATATTACTTGTATTTTAAAATTGATTTACTGCCTTTATGCGTGATCCATAACATATAACAGGCCGCGTGGTATCTGTCTGTAAAGTCAGACGTATAGTGGCCGCCTGTGATTGGTCAGCCAATTACCGGTAGACGGCTGGTGTGTGGCATCACAGGCACTCGAGTCATATAACGCCCCTTCTCAGTGGCTAGTGATGTATTGCATTCCTACATTAGAAGCGACAAAGGAGGGGAGTTTTATGCCGTGTGGCATGGAATGTCGAATGTAAATGGAAATAGCATGCTATGTGCCCGAAATTCGAATTTTCCAGTTGATATTCAAAAATAGGAAAGAGAAATTGAAACTTCCCTCCAGTAAACAATCCACAAGCAGACAATTCGGAAAACCGATCTTCGTTAATAAGCAATTCCCCAAAATTGAGGAGCAAACACATCCGTTGTCCCATTTCGCCAGATCATCGCAACCTTACTCCCTCCCCCGGGCTCCCTCCCCTCCATGAATAAAGGCTACTCACCAAGCGTCGTATTGGAAGGTAAGGTTAGTCTAGGGTTTAACGGCACACCAACACTAATGAGTTATATGTAGCCAAGAAAGGTGATTAGATAAGATTGCCTTGATTAAGCAGCCGCCTTCTTGTATAAATTGAAAGAGGGAAATAATCTACGGACCTAATCTACCCCCGGACCCACAGGGGGAGCGTGGTATTGGAAGAAGTGGCGGAATGCTAGATATCATAACTTGTCTTCATTATTAATCTGTATTGAAATAATTCGGTTATCTCGCAGACAAGACCCATTCTCTGCCTATAGGATACCGCAGCGACGGCTGGGCTTTATAGTGGGGGGCTGGGCCTTATAGCGGGGTCTCATAGGAGGAATTTTTTCTTACACTCCTCGGCGACCCCAGCCCCCGAACTATTTATTTTCTCGCGAAATAATTCCTTCTGCGAAATGCAAGTGACCCCTTTCTCGACTGGGTTTGTCGCTTTCATTTAAGCTCGCAGTTGAATGTTTGTTTTGTTTGTGATGACGCGTTTCTTTAACAGCTTCCGTCGTAGCGCCAGTAAGTCGGTCTCTTTCGCTGTGGCAACTTTCGAATCACATGGTATATATAACACAAGATTACAAGCGACCTGAATCCAACCAGGGGATAATAAAACCTATCTAACCCACTATCTACAATGTACGATATATTGTCTTGTAAACAGGTTAACTTAGTGCCTGTAGAGAAGTCTAGTTTATCAAATATACAAAAGGCTTGGATAAAGCAAAGCGATTTCCCTATGATGCATTCAAATGGTTTCAGCGTGATAATTACCCCCGTATGACTACTTGGCATTTTCTTTGACCAGAAATTTGCTGTGTGGCACTTGTATAAAATACGTTGAATTATCCCGCGGGAGAATTGTGTGGTTTGTTCATTTAACGGGATATTTCTTTTGTCTCGCGTGATTAATGAATATTTCTGCGACATAAATGATTTCTATTGCTGGATTATTGTGTTAGCCCGTTGGATGATTTCACCTTTTTTTTACCCGAACCCCCTTTCATGTCAAAATCATAGATTTATATCGCGGCATAATTCAATTATCCCGCGGGATAAATCAACTACCTCGAGTAATAATAGAATTCTCTCCGAGCGATTTTTAATTCCTCTCGCATGATAAATTAATTATCGCGCGGGATTATTTCACTTTTTCAGTGGAATAATCATGTGCTTGAGGACCATTCGCTGTTGTGGCTTTCAGTTCAAAGTGCACACGAGCGTTTGCTTTGCTTCTGCCAACGCGATTCCCCGACAGCGTTTTGGATTTCCGTCGTGCAACTTTCCAGTGACATGCTATAAACGGAACACAAGCTATCAAGCGACACGAATCCAGTCTGGGCGGCAACAAAACCACTAAGGCGTGTTGTGTACAACACGATGTATCATCTAATTAAAGTTATCGTAGGTCAGTTTATCCTGGAGGTAGAAAGGGCACGCAACAACATGAAAGGTTACATCAGAATGCCGACGCGGCGGTTCTGTGCCTCACATGTGGCGGTCACCTTCGGCATTTTAATCACGGCTGTCTGTGTTACCGGGCAATTAGTGCTGGATGGACGTTTACCATAGTTCAGGTTTAACAAATACCGAACAGCTTCTGAGACTAGTGAATGGTTCTTCCAATGGTGAGTGGGTATAGTTTGAGGTGAGTGATATTAGAGGGAGAATAATGAGACGAATGAAAGCAATTACAGGCGCTTGGTTCCCGCTACTAAGCTTCCGAGCATGGAGCCGCTTCCGAGCGGCTATCTAAAATTACTTGTTATATGTATAGAGATAGCGATTTGGCGCTCGATAGCTTGAAATCGGGATTCTAATGCCTGTGCTGTCAAAGTGCAAAATTAAGATTTTTCAAGCCGGCCGAATATTATAATTCGAAAAGGTCCGACTGTAAACTTAGCTGGCCCAATCTTATTTTTAAACAGGGCCAGGGGTCAGGGGTTTCCTTGAAATGATTCTTTCGGGGGGTGTTGGTTTGGCTAATATTCATGATCATTTACAATGCGGGAACTAGGTTTGAAGAATTAAATTGTTGCTATAAATTCTACAACCAACGATTTCACTGGCGGCGAGGCGATAGGACGCTTTCAAAAAGTGGGTCAAAGTGGGGGTTCGGGGTTGGACCGACGCATGAGGACTATAGTCGGCCCAATAACAAATCAATCGAGGAAAGCAAACTTGCACATGTCAATTTCGCATGTTTGATAAATTGCATTAGAAACCCGAAGATAAATGAGAAATCTACAGTCTAATCCTGCTCGAAATGTATCCTTTATCCCGTGAAATAATTGTATAATCCTGTGGGATGTTTCCATTATTGTTAACACGACCCCCTCTTCATTCTCGAAAGCCTGACACTGGCAACCGACCTCCTGAGGTTTTGATCATTTTCATGTGGGGTTGACCGTGGACCTTGGCAGCATAACCAACTATTCGTCTTTGTTACATGTAAAGAAATAGACAAGCCAGATGCCCATTTTAGCATCTCATCAGCTTCTGTAACTTTTCGAGGACGACCCGCACATATTGAACTGGTTGAGCAGCATGAGGAGCAAGACAGGAGCAATTGTCCATGGCGAGGAGAAGGATACTAGCAATGGTCCTCAACATTACATCATCACGACACATGGACCAGACAAGGCAGCATAATTACATCACAACAGGTGGAATACACCAGGCAGCATCATTACATCACAACAGGTGGAATAACCAGACAGCATCATTTCATCACAACAGGTGGAATAGATAAGGCAGGATAATTACATCACAACAGGTGGAATAGGCCAGACAGCATCATTACATCACAACAGCTGGACTAGATAAGGACAGCATCATTACTCCACAACAGGTGGAATAGATTAGGCAGCTTTATTACATCACAACAGGTGGACTAGATTAGGCAGCATCATTGCATCACAACAGGTGGAATAGATAAGGCAGCATTGTTATATCACAACAGGTGGAATAGATAAGGCAGCATCATTATATCGCAACAGGTGGATTAGATAAGACAGCATTGTTATATCACAGCAGGTGGAATAGACCAGACAGCATCATTATAACTTAACATCGTAAGTGGCAGACTAATTACGGTAACAACATTAAATCATGTCAGTTGTAACTACATTGTAGGAATGTAAGACGCAAAACAAGGCAAGGAATGTTAGAATGATCTCCCCCTCCCCCTGGCCTAACTCAAATGACCCTGCCCATCAAACATAGAGATAAAAGAATTTTCTTTTTAAATCAGCAACAAAATAACAACAACACAAAATGAAAAAGCCCCCTTACTTAACTGACCACATTTTATAGAAACTGGAATGATGATCCTGTTTTGTGCTGTCAGGCAAAAGAATAAGGATGTTAACAACCAGTTGGCTGTAATCTGCCTTTCTGCTTATCCATTGGGTAAGGATACAGAAGACAGAAGCCGGCATTTAATTTGAGATTACCTGTCTTGGTGAACAGTAATGGCTAAACATGACCATGTACCAGAAAAGTCTGTATTGCCTGTAAACTAGGATGAACCCAAAGAAGAAACCAATGGAGACAAAACTTAAGTTAAACCGACCTTATCTGACCCACCTGTAGTATAGCCCTACAGAACATCTACGTCTTACGGCAACCGAATCCAACGCAATGCAAAAATCTACAATTCAAATCAGATACCTTTAAACGTGTAATATCTGGCGAGTTATTTGGTTTCATCTCATGTTTTGATGGTAATGAACACTTTGCACCCGTAATTATGAGTGATGTATACAGATGACATAGACTGCCATTACGATTGCAGTTGCGGTGGCATCATCAATGAGCACATGTTGCCATGTTAATCTTAACAATCAGGCAGCAGCTACGCACAGACACAGTCCGGACAATTTCAAAGAGATGACAGTTTGAAAAGCATGGTGGGTATTCAACTTGTCGACTGGGGGCACAGGCTTTCTGCACTTATGCCTTTGTTACCATCACGATGGAGTAAAGACTCAGCATGTCTGCTGCAGTCCAAATGTATGAAAAGCATGCATACATTGAAATATTCACTTCAAAAGCTGTGTCACTGCTTTTTTAATTAATTAACTTTAAGCAGGACATTGTTGATAGCTTCCTTGATACAATTGTTTGTAAGTTTTATACAATGATACGGTCGTGCAAAAAAAGAAATTCTTCCCGCTAATCAAGTTATTCAACGCCAGAAACTGAAATATATGCCCTGCCACACAGCTCTTGTGTGATGGCACCAGGAGACACTGAGTTTGACCCAATCCATGAGCACCTGGCAAACGGAGAGCAAACAAATACCATGTGTCATTGTGACCTTATATTTACCAACATGGCGGTTATCCCATCACATTGTTTCTGAAATCGATATGCAGAGGACTTTTTTTTTTACAGCATTGATCTGGCGTAAGTTTCTGTAGTGGTATACAAAATTTCTTCACAAGCTCTTGATATATATTGTTTTCTAGATGCTAAATCCAGCGGTACATTCAAAAACTGATATGACAGTGATGACCCAGGATGTTAAAACAAAATGATAGGTCAGCACAGTGGTACGTGATGCGGTGCAATGTTGCACCATTTTTAGAATATTTCATGCATTTGATGATTACACACACACACACACACACACACACACACATACACACACATTTTCTTGACACACAAGATCTACTTACATCATTTTCTTGTTGAGCTTGGAAGCCATGACAACTGAATGGTAAGTCACTTTCTGTCCTTGTCAAGTAGACAAATGATTTGGGGTCTTGGTGCATTTTACCAAACCTAGATATTGTCTGGAGCTGATGCTCAAAGAGCACCACAGGGGGGTTGCCATCGATGGATGCCTGCAAAACATCCGATTTAACACGTAATATAATCTCATGTTTTGATTTATGGCGTCTTAATTCCGATACAACCCATGGCAGCATACTGGGGTGATATATCCGATCGAGCACGGATTCCCCCAAATAGAACACGGTAAATGTGGAAGCATTGGGTGCCATATCCCCGCTTCCTACGTCTCCTACAACACCGGAAGCAACGTCCACCGAACGGACATCCCCTGCTTCATCGGACATGTGACAGCTTCACCGGGAGCAGTATCAGTTGAAAGGGGATGCCTGTCAACTTTGACAAACACAAGGGAGTTTGGGAGGACAGGGCTGGTATCCGACTCACTACCAAAAGATCCCAAGCCGCTGTCCTGCAGCGCCTTCACTCCCTGAGATGATTTACGATCCATTCTGTAAGCGACAATCCATGAATGCGACCAAACGCATAAATAGCTACTGCATACAATCAACAACAATACCACAGGATGATTTCAGATTCGGAAACCATGTTGTTATGACGTCATTGAACCGATCCCCCCCAACCCCGAAGCTTCGACTCATCGCAGTGTAAGTTATAGTCATATTTGTGATCATAACGTTTGACCCGAAATGACTCAAATCACCATTGACATGAATATCATTAGAAATAGTTGGAAAATAACAATCTTAAGGGTGGGATAATTAGCAACTTACTTGTACATAACCTACTACATCATGTCTGTTAAAATATGCGAGGCATTAAAATGAGTGGCAGTTCGGTTATCTATCTTCAAAAGGATCCGCTGTAGAGCTGTGTTTCTTAAAATATTTTTTTTAACAAAAATGCAATCCTTGCTTACATTTTATGAAGTTTTTTCACCAACAAGAAAAATTAAGCATATAAACAAGCAACAGAACCAAAATATCAAGTTTAATTTTCTTTTGAAACAAATATAAATTTGTGAAGAAAAGTAATTATTTTCAATAAACGATAATGATTGATAAACGAACCAATGCCATCGATGATTTTAAGAAATAAACAGCAGAAAAGTAGTTTCAAATATTTTGGATGATAATAAATGGCCTCATAATGCATAAATCATTGAAGACTAAGATAAAGTGAATGACTTTGTGCATCATAATGATATGGTAACGAAACCCACACCAAGCCATCCCAAGAACTCTGATGCTGTTCTATTTTGCTATGCGACGATTACTTGACCCGGTAAAGTTGCCTTATCGCTGACTTGCGTGTTGTGAGTTTGTGGTTTTGTATTAAATTTCTTTGTCTTTTAAATATACCAACCCTGTGTACGATTCACGTAATAATCAATTTCTACCCGTTCTCCCGCGGCATGATAATGGTATTGTGTGACACATCTTCCGGAAGTGGTCATCTGAACCTCGGAGAACGTTCTTCTGCTTATAATATTAAATGCGACTTGTCATTTCCACGCTATTCCAGTGCCCACCACAGCTGCCGCTAGCTCACACGACAACCCGACAATCGCCGCAGTCTGCCCACCTGCCGGTCATCCAAAATGTCTGGAACTATTCGATGGCTTCCACTGGAATCAAACCCAGATGTAAGTTGCTTTTTTTAAACAAACATCATAAGACTTATCTCTATTAGTCTAACAAAAATAATAATTTCATACTCCTAGCCGGATAGTCTAGCTAAATGGATATCTGCAGATGAATTAAACCCTTTTGTGAAGTAACTCAACTATTAGTCAATATCAGCTTATTTAGATTTGATATTAGAATCAATACAAAAGGGGCCTCTTGTTGTGGATTATGCAGGTGTAGAATTATAGTGCTTAAGATGTTGACCATTTTATTTGACTGAGTAAGTTGCATAAAAACTAATATCCATGTTGTTTAATCATTGCAGGTGATGAATAAGGTGAGATTTTCTTTCTTAACAGCATTCATTTCCAATTTAAGATGCAAACAGTTAACTGCAAACACCAGCTGATTAAGAATGTGATGCTTGTTTCAATGCACCACCACATTGTCAGGTTGCATGATAAACAAGATTCTCGTGTTAAATTTTGTTCAGTCACTTCTCATGAAGACAAGTGCATAATGTTGATGCACTTCTGGAAAAAAAATGTACTGTGGATATATTTCTAATGGAGATGTAATTCACCTGACTATTAACACATCTCACTTGTTTATCCATTATAAGTATGCTCACAAGCTGGGAGTACCTGAAGAGTGGAGTTTCCAGGATGTGTATGAGTTGAGTGGGGAGGGGCTTGGGCTGGTGCCCCGCCCAGTTCTCTCAGTGCTCCTCCTCCTTCCACTCTCAGCATCCCAGGTAGTCGCTGTGCTGTCAATGTGAGAGCTGCTTACCTGTCCTGTATCAGTATATCTGTGACATCCTTCCTTGTCAGGGATTCACAATTCAGGTTTATTCAGTTAAATTGCCATATTCTGCTATATTCATTTTTTAAATATGTTTGCGAGTTATTGTTAGTGATGGGTAGTGCAGTTACTGAAGAATTCACTATAATGTGGATGTTTTTACTGTGTTTAGTTTGATAAAGGGCTCCACCTCCGCCATCCCCTGTCCACCCAGCCTGTGTCTGCCTTCTTCAAGTATTTCATTTGCCAGTTATGTTTAGGCTGCTGCATGTAAACGTTGTTTGTTTGTGTTGCTTGTGATCTTGTCAGTATGTGAGGTCATTAGGCGTTCCGACTGAGTGGGAGTTTGTTGACGTGTGGGGGTTGGAACCAGAGTTACTTCTTATGATTCCCAGACCAGTGCTAGCTGTTCTCTTGTTGTTTCCCTTATCCACAAAGGTAGGACACATTATATCTTAGATGTGTGCAAATGCTGTGGGTTTTAGGGGCTGTGTCAGCTTCAGTTTGCATCATGATCCTATGAAGTGTGAAGGTTTCTTTGGCAATATCTTCTACAAACCACATTTACAACAGCTTGCATTACTCTACAACAAATTTTAATCACAAATCTCTGAATCTTTCCAAACTATAATTTATTTTACAATGTGTAACTCACTGTAAGCCCCTCTCTGTTTGATTTGTCTTCAATCACTAGCAAGTCTGTAAATACATCAACGTAAAATATTTCAGAATGTGTACGACTTCTGTATATTTGATAACATTTTTGAATTCAAATAATGAAAAATTAAAATAGTAGATTATTTAAACACATAAGCAAGTGTTATCTGAAATACGTTGTTTATTAAAATGCTCATGTTTTCTTTGGCTCCTCAGTCTGAAGCTGAAACAATAGGAGTGGAGGGTGAGACATCCAATGTTTACTTCATTAAACAAACCATCGGGAATGCATGTGGAACTATTGGACTCATCCATGCTCTCTGCAACAATGCTGAGCATTTGGGGCTTGACGGTGAGTGCTTCTTGTGTAACGACTCCGTTCTCATCTGTTAATCCACTGGATCACTTGTTTCTAGCTGTCCTTGACTCACACGTCCTGCCTTTACCGTACCCATGCCGTTGTTCAATCTCATCCATGTGTCACCCATGTCTTACCTCTATCTCACCCGTGTCATGCCTCTATCTCACCTGTGTTACCTCTATCTCACCTGTGTCTTACCTCTATCTCACCCTTTGTTTCTTGCTTGTCTTACCTCTGTCTTACCCATGTCTCATCTATCTCCCCCATGTCTCCCCTTGCTCTCACACTTATCCCATCTATGTATCATCTATATCTCACCCATGTCTCATCTATCTCACCCATGTCTCCCCTCGATCTCACACTTTATCTCATCTATGTATCATCTATATCTCACCCATGTCTCATCTATCTCACTCATATTTCTTATTCTTCTCATATTTATCACCTGACTCAGTCACCATGGCTCAAATCATCATGAAAATATTGGACATACTGTGAGCTCTTTGGAGAACAATGCATGGGAGATGAAACAAGACATTGCACCACTTGTCTGATCGAGTCATTGGTATCAGATGTCTTTTTTTGGTATTTATATCACGAAATTTGATATGTATTGTATTCAGCAAGCAAGCATCTCCAGGAGTTCCTCAACACCACGGAGAAGCTGCCCCCTTCTGAGCGAGGCAAATTCCTCGAGTCAGACCATGTAAGCTTTTCTGCATCACCCTGAAGTATCAGACAGTGTTCAAGCATTTCAGCACAATTTCATTGTGGTGGTGCTGTTGAGTCATAGTTTATGAGGTCGCTAGTTCAAACAGTAAGGAGTTGTGTTTCAAGATTTATCGATAATATTTGTCCATTGTCGTCATACATGTCGATGTTCAGTCTTTCGTGTTAAAATGACTTCAATTAGTTTATGTCATGTCAAACTCAATGATCTTTGCATATCACGTTATGATGACTATCTAATATGTTTAGTGTACGTCATAACGTCATCTTACACGCACCTTCCGCTGTTTTTCAGGCGTTTGGTGAAGCCCACGAAGAGAGTGCCCAGGAGGGACAAACTCAGGTCAGTTGTCCGCTCTGTTGTCATTATTACCTTGTGTCATTGCTCCTGCTATCACAATATCCACATTGGGATTGATCAGGTGTGTTGGATCGTGGCAAAAATTGCTGTGGTTGCCATTTCAGGCTCCATCTCGGGAAGATAGCGTAGACCTGCATTTTGTGGCGTTTGTCCACAAAGATGGTGGCCTATATGAATTGGGTAAGATCTTTGCAAGATCAAGGTAAATATGATACCCTTGTGATGTGCTGTGTAATTTAATGTTTACAGGGGGTTTAAGAATTCTCCATGATCCTTTTTTTTATTTTGATTAATTGTCATTTGACCAATAGTTACAAGTCAGTAGGTCCACACATAAGTAATTAGATTATGTGGGTTTGTTCTCCACTAAAGTTTGTGAATTTGGTTCATTTAACACTAGAACGGTATTGTAATCCTAGTGCCTCCCTTTGATGGGCTGTGTTAGATATTGTCTTTGACTCTCAGATATGCATTACACTTCCCTGAATTGGCTTCTCTTATTGGATGATAAATAGGAGATCCTACCAATCCTGGCTAAGGTTACAGATTTGTGACAGACACTTCTTTTATACCTTGTGAATAGCATCCCAATGAATGGATTACCACAACCAAATCATATTACTTAAATACAGGGACAATGAAAATGTACAAGAAGATGATATCAGGGTGGTGTGTTTTGGGGCCCATGGGTCACTGTAACAAGTTTAGGGGTGTTTTGAGTTATTATGATGTGTATAGGGGTGTTTTGTGTCGCTGATGTGTTTAAGGGGTATTCTAAGTCATGTGATGTGCATTTTTTTGATCTATGTGACGAGTAGAGGGGTGTTTTGTGTCTATGTGACGAGAAGAGGGGTGTTTTGTGTCTATGTGACGAGAAGAGGGGTGTTTTGTGTCTATGTGACGAGAGGAGGGTTTTTTTTGGTCTATGTGACGAGTAGAGGGGTGTTTTGTGTCTATGTGACGAGTAGAGGGGTGTTTTGGGTCTATGTGACGAGTAGAGGGGGGTTTTGTGTCTATTTGACGAGTAGAGGGTGTTTTGTGTCTATGTGACGAGTAGAAGAGGGGTTTTTTTGGGTCTATGTGACGAGTAGAGGGGGTTTTGTGTCTATGTGACGAGTAGAGGGGTGTTTTGGGTCTATGTGACGAGTAGAGGGGGGTTTTGTGTCTATTTGACCAGTAGAGGGGTTTTTTGTGTCTATGTGACGAGTAGAGGGGTGTTTTGGGTCTATGTGAGTAGAGGGGGGTAGAGAGTAGAGGGGTTTTTTGGGTCTAGACATGTTTAGGGGTTTTTGGGCTTGTAGAGGGGTGTTTTGTGGTCTATGTGAGTAGAGTAGAGGGGGTTTTGTGATGTGACGTGCACGACAAATGTTTTTGTGTCTAGTGTGTCTGTGTCGATCCCTGCACGACAATGTGTGTGCGTGTGTGTGTGTGTGTGCAGATGCAGATGGCAGGAATATGCCCCTGTGCGTCACGGCGACACCACGGCTGATACTCTGCTTGAGGTAAAGCTTGCGCTAATCACCTATCATAGACAACTCTGTCTTACAACACAAATCGATTGTTTCTGACGCATTATTGATCTGTCTATTCTGATCGATGCAGTTCATGATGTTCGGTCTGACGAGTACAATCCATGTTTGTTGTAGAGAGTCAGTTCAGTGCATGTCTTTATACATCTGTTGGTCGTATTTGCATAAAACTTTCAATATTTTACACGTATTGACCCAGACGGAGAAACATTTCATGAATAAATACTTGACTTGCATATTGAATTTGCACACGCCGTCGATACTTCATAAACAACCATCAAAGTAACCCGCCCGAGATGTCGCTGGATATTATTATGCAGAATTCGGAAACCTTCATAGGGAATATGTGCATATCAGTAACTTTGCTTTGCGTCTTTTGAAACTGTTAACAGCTTCGCCCCGATTTCGCACTAAAAAGTGTTCCAATTATGAATGTGATCTGTGAGTGACGTCGCCTGCAGGACACAGCGTCAGTTATCCAGAAGTTCATGGCTCGCGATCCGGAGAACCTTAACTTCACAGTTGTGGCTCTGACCAAGTCCGGCTAATCTCGCGGCGGAGGACGAGCGGCGTGGTCTCGCGCGAGACTGCTAGAGAGTTCACCAAGAACCACGTCAATGTGGCCTGGAAGAAGCCGATTATCTTGATTATAGTCGATTTTGTTCAATTAAAGTGGTATTTGCTTAATTGTGATAATTGTGCAAGATGAAATGATGTGATTCGTCGAGATAAAAGAGATATCGATGTTTATGTAAGCGGTTGTGATCGAATTGCGCCTTGTTGTCGTGATGATGTATGGCCGAGCTATGTATTGTTGGTAAGTGATTAAACTACACTCGTATAGTGTCTTCATCTAACTTATAAGTCCCAGCTTTTCATATAACAATCTTTCGAGCTATTACCATGATATTTTGTGCCATCTTTATTCGAAATGCGTCTTCTCCAATTCCTTTTCTATCATGTTAACACACAGGCGTTGCTCTGCATTCAAAACGCCCGTTTTAAGATTCCGTGTTAAGATTGGCGTTACTTGGCGAGCAGTTTCTGCGTGTCGTCATCCTCCACTGACCTCTGCCAACATCCCACGTCGTCTAATGACGCCATTAATACAGGCGGCTACATGGATATTCGATATGGCATACATGTATTCACTTGGCTGTCTCTAGGAATAGAACTTGCGGTGTTATTTACATTGCCTAATTGGAAATTTATAACTTACCAATCTATTTATATCAGAGTCCATATTAAACCAGGGCGTCCAGTGGAACATAATTATGGTAATATATGCATGGGGTGTACCATTAATACGGCGTGAGCAATTCCATTTTCAAGTATATTTTGATGCAAATATGGTCTTATAATGCAGGTATGTGTCTTAAAAAGCTTTAAATTGCATATGTTGAACAAGCCGTACAATACGCGTGCTTCACTCGTGTATATGTTTTCACTTATCATTATGTGAACAAGTGCCGAGTTCGTGTCAGGACTCTTTATACGTTCATCTCTACCCTGGCCAGTCTGTATTGGCAAGCCGTCTTTTTGGTCCAGGTTATCGAGATCATATTTTGCTACTCCATTTCCACATCCGTCTGCTTATTGGCTATAAACGCACATATATCTCACCACAATGTGTTTGGTCTTGTCTCTATAACCGTGGTAATGGCTCATTACATTTCAACTCCGAAGAATTACCACAACGCTTACATAAGCTTTCACCCACTCATATGAAATATATATATATATATATATATATATATATATATATATATATATATATATTTTCCTGATTATTCTTGTTATGAAAATGTCTAATCGGGAATGATGCAGCACGAATCGATTAATATACGAATTTAATACTTCAATGGCACCTCACCTCATTTATCTTAATTGTTTATTTCGCAATCAAATTCTTCAAGATTCCAATGAGGGTAGCTGTAGTAGATGCTCACTAATGGCTACGTTAGAAATGCATTTGACTTTCACTCAACTGAATCGTCGTTGCTCGTTTCAATTTTCATCAAAATTCTTCACGCTGGACTGATAACCATATCAGCATATTGATAATGAATCACACTCTGTAAACTACAAACCTCACAGGGGCCACCTCAGAGGTTAACTGTAAAACAACCATAGTTCTAAGTCCATATGCCACGATCTCGGCAGTAATAATGATGACTGTCAGTTGGTTACCAACACCTGACATTCAACCAGCCCATTCCACTCACCTACACCTTATAAGCACCCAGGTCATTCTACTCACCGACACCGTATCATCACCCACATCGTATCATCAGGTCATCTCATCCACACCTACTCACCCACACCTACTATCATCACCAAACACTCTACTCACACACCTTATCATCATCACCTACTCACCCACACCTTATCATCACCCAACTCACTCTACTCATCACCAAACTCTACTCACCCACACCTACTCACACCAGGTCATACTCACCCACACATCAACCAGCTCACCATTATTCTGAATTTTGCATGTGTAGCTACATGCGTACTTTGATATATAGAAGTTTAATGGCTTCTTGCACCAAACTGAAATCGATAAATTGTCGACGATACCAAGAATTGAGGGCTGCACAAATGTCAATGGCCAACAAACCATGTTGGACAAGTTCATGAATAAAGTTTCGATAGATGCCGGCCGTTTGAAAGGTGCACGCGTTGGTGCACTATGTACCGGATTGTAGTAGCGATGTGACACGGACCAACCAAGTATCAATCTCACAACAGAAATTTAAACTGTGTTGAATTCAAGGAAATTTTTCTATTTGTTGCCATGCGTGTCATTAAAGCCTATGAGTAGGCTACATACACGCAGACCAGTTCGTTTGCACCACATATAACCAAACTCTATTACGAGTAGGTTGGATATATAGTGATAGTGGCGTGGCACAAATGACGTCAGGTTGAATGGTTTCCTTGAACTAGAACAGTAACGTGAACAAGGCAAGTGATTCCATCCATGTTATAGGTTCATCTACACCCTAACTTTGGTTTGCTTCTACCATATCAACATACTGAAAATGAATCACGCTTTGTAAACTACAAACCTCACAGAGGCCACCTCAGAGGTAAACTGTAAACCAGCCATAGGCCCAAGTCCATATGCTACCATCTCTAAAGATGATTGCCAGTTGGTTACCAAAACTGACATTCAACCAGCCCGCTCCACTCACTTACACCTTATCAGTACCCAGCTAACTCTACTAACCTACACCTTATCATCACCCAACTCATTCCACTCATGTACACATAATCATCACTCAGCTCATTCTACTCACATACACATTATCATCACCCAGCAAGCTCCGCTCACCCATACTTTATCATCACCAAACTCATTCTACTTACCTACACCTTATCATCACCCAGTTCACTCAACCCACCTACACCTTATCATCACCCAGCTCACACTACTCACCAACACCATCATCACCCAGCTCACAGTACTCACCAACACCTAATCATCACCCACCTCACACTACTCACCAACACCATATCATCACCCAGCTCACACTACTCACCTACACCTTATTATCACCCAGCTCACACTACTCACCAACACCTTATCATCACCCAGCTCACCCAGCTCACTCACAACACCTTATCATCACCCAGCTCACACTACTCACACCTTATCTATTGATCATCACCATATCCACCCAGCTCACACTCACTTGCTATTGATCATCACCAGCCACCGTCTACATTCACTCACACCTTATAATCATCCAGTTTGCTATTCTCACCCACATCTTATCATCCCCCCTTTTTTTTATTATTCATTCTTTCCCTGGAGCATTCCTCTCTGGTTATGATATGAGCTCATTTTCTTGACTACCCCTCATAGGGTATAATATTAGCGAGTTTCCCTGCAGTATGCCTTTGGGGTCTATGTGACGAGTAGAGGGGGGTTTTGTGTCTATGTGACAAGTAGATGGGTGTTGTGGGTCAATTTGACGAGTAGAGGGCTGTTTTGTGTCTATGTGACGAGTAGAGGGGTGTTTTATGTCTATGCGACGAGTAGAGGGATGTTTTGTGTCTATGTGACGAGTAGTGGGGTGTTTTGTGTCTATGTGACGAGTAGAGGGGTGTTTTGGGTCAATGTGACGAGTGGAGGGGTGTATTGTGTCTATGTGACGAGAAGAGGGGTGTTTTGGGTCTATGTGAGGAGTAGAGGGGTGTTTTGTGTCTATTTGACGAGTAGAGGGGTGTTTTGTGTCTATGTGATGAGTAGAGGGGTGTTTTGGGTCTATGTGACGAGTAGTGACGAGTAGGGGGTGTTTGGGTCTATGTAGAGGGGTAGTGGTGACTTTTTGGCTCTTTTTGACGAGTAGAGGGGGGTTTTGTGTCTATGTGACGAGTAGAGAGATTTTCAAGACATGTTTAGGGGTTTTCGGGTATGATTCGTGCACGACAAATATGTAGTGTGTCTGCGTGTATGTGTGCGTGTATGTGTGTGTGCAGATTGCAGGAAATATTCCCCGTCACGGCGACACCACGGCTGATACTCTGCTTGAGGTAAAGCTTGCGCTAATCACCTATCATAGACAACTCTGTCTTACAACACAAATCGATTGTTTCTGACGCATTATTGATCTGTCTATTCTGATCGATGCAGTTCATGATGTTCGGTCTGACGAGTACAATCCATGTTTGTTGTAGAGAGTCAGTTCAGTACATGTCTTTATACATCTGTTGGTCGTATTTGCATAAAACTTTCAATATTTTACACGTATTGACCCAGACGGAGAAACATTTCATGAATAAATACTTGACTTGCATATTGAATTTGCACACGCCGTCGATACTTCATAAACAACCATCAAAGTAACCCGGCCCGAGATGTCGCTGGATATTATTATGCAGAATTCGGAAACCTTCATAGGGAATATGTGCATATCAGTAACTTTGCTTTGCGTCTTTTGAAACTGTTAACAGCTTCGCCCCGATTTCGCACTAAAAAGTGTTCCAATTATGAATGTGATCTGTGAGTGATGAGTGCATCCATTTTGACGTCGCCTGCAGGACACAGCGTCGGTTATCCAGAAGTTCATGGCTCGCGATCCGGAGAACCTTAACTTCACAGTTGTGGCTCTGACCAAGTCCGGCTAATCTCGCGGCGGAGGACGAGCGGCGTGGTCTCGCGAGACTGCTAGAGATCACCAAGAACCAAGTCAATGTGGCCTGGAAGAAGCCGATTATCTTGATTATAGTCGATTTTGTTCAATTAAAGTGGTATTTGCTTAATTGTGATAATTGTGCAAGATGAAATGATGTGATTCGTCGAGATAAAAGAGATATCGATGTTTATGTAAGCGGTTGTGATCGAATTGCGCCTTGTTGTAGTGATGTATGGCCGAGCTATGTAGTGTTGGTAAGTGATTAAACTACACTCGTATAGTGTCTTCATCTAACTTATAAGTCCCAGCTTTTCATATAACAATCTTATGAACTATTACCATGATATTTTGTGCCATCTTTATTCGAAATGCGTCTTCTCCAATTCCTTTTCTATCATGTTAACACACAGGCGTTGCTCTGCATTCAAAACGCCCGTTTTAAGATTCCGTGTTAAGATTGGCGTTACTTGGCGAGCAGTTTCTGCGTGTCGTCATCCTCCACTGACCTCTGCCAACATCCCACGTCGTCTAATGACGCCATTAATACAGGCGGCTACATGGATATTCGATATGGCATACATGTATTCACTTGGCTGTCTCTAGGAATAGAACTTGCGGTGTATTTACATTGCCTAATTGGAAATTTATAACTTACCAATCTATTTATATCAGAGTCCATATTAAACCAGGGCGTCCAGTGGAACATAATTATGGTAATATATGCATGGGGTGTACCATTAATACGGCGTGAGCAATTCCATTTTCAAGTATATTTTGATGCAAATATGGTCTTATAATGCAGGTATGTGTCTTAAAAAGCTTTAAATTGCATATGTTGAACAAGCCGTACAATACGCGTGCTTCACTCGTGTATATGTTTTCACTTATCATTATGTGAACAAGTGCCGAGTTCGTGTCAGGACTCTTTATACGTTCATCTCTACCCTGGCCAGTCTGTATTGGCAAGCCGTCTTTTTGGTCCAGGTTATCGAGATCATATTTTTTGCTACTCCATTTCCACATCCGTCTGCTTATTGGTTATAAACGCACATATATCTCACCACAATGTGTTTGGTCTTGTCTCTATAACCGTGGTAATGGCTCATTACATTTCAACTCCGAAGAATTACCACATTACCACAACGCTTTCATAAGCTTTCACCGACTCATATGAATTTAATACTTCAATATATATATATATATATATATATATATATATATATATATATATATATATATATATTTCCTGATTATTCTTGTTATGAAAATGTCTAATCGGGAATGATGCAGCACGAATCGATTAATATACGAATTTAATACTTCAATGGCACCTCATTTATCTTAATTGTTTATTTCGCAATCAAATTCTTCAAGATTCCAATGAGGGTAGCTGTAGTAGATGCTCACTAATGGCTACGTTAGAAATGCATTTGACTTTCACTCAACTGAATCGTCGTTGCTCGTTTCAATTTTCATCAAAATTCTTCACGCTGGACTGATAACCATATCAGCATATTGATAATGAATCACACTCTGTAAACTACAAACCTCACAGGGGCCACCTCAGAGGTTAACTGTAAAACAACCATAGTTCTAAGTCCATATGCCACGATCCCGGCAGTAATAATGATGACTGTCAGTTGGTTACCCACACTTGACATTCAACCAGCCCACACCCACTCACTCTACACATCATCACCAGGTTCGCCTTATCATCACCCAGGTCAGGGGTCACTCACCTATCACACCCAGGTCATACACATCTCAAGGTCACTCTACTTATCACCCCAGGTCATCTACTCACCATCACACCCAGGTCATTCTACTCACCCACACCTTATCATCACCCAGGTCATTCTACTCACCCACACCTTATCATCACCCAGGTCATTCTACTCACCACACCTTATCATCACCCAGGTCACTCTACTCTCACCCACACCTTATCATCACCCAGGTCATTCTACTCACCCACACCTTATCATCACCCAGGTCATTACTCACCCACACCTTATCACACCCAGGTCATTCTACTCACACACCTTATCATCACCAGGTCATTCTACTCACCCACACCTCACCCACTCACCCACACTCTACTCACCCACATCACCAGGGTCACTCTACTCACCCACCTTATCATCACCCAGGTCATTCTCACCACCCACACCTTATCATCACCCAGGTCACTACTCACACCTTATCATCACCCAGGTCATTCTACTCACACCACACACACACCTTATCATCACCCAGGTCATTCTACTCACCCACACCTTATCATCACCCAGGTCATCTACTCTACACCACACCTCACCCACACCTTATCATCACCCATCATTCTACTCTCACCCCACACCTTATCATCACCCAGGTCACTCTACTCACCCACACCTTATCATCCCACCACAGGTCACACTACATCACCCACATTCTACTCACCCACCTTCATCACACCAGGTCTATTCTACACCTCACATCCCCAGGTCATTCTACTCCCACACCTTATCATCATCACCCAGGTCACTCTACTCACCACCCACACCTTATCATCACCCAGGTCATTCATCACTCCACACCTTACATCACCCACCCAGGTCATATTCTACTCACCCACCTTATCATCACCCAGGTCATCTTATCATCACCCAGGTCACCCCCACACCTTATCATCACCCAGGTCACTCTACTCATCACCCACACCTCACCACCCACACCTTATCATCACCCACTCATCACTCACTCACCCAGGTCACTCTACTCACCCACACCTTATCATCACCCAGGTCACTCTACTCATCCACACCTTATCTCCACATTCTACTCACCCACACTTTACCATCAACCAGCTCACCATTATTCTGAATTTTGCATGTGTAGCTACATGCGTACTTTGTGATATAGAAGTTTAATGGCTTCTTTGCACCAAACTGAAATCGATAAATTGTCGACGATACCAAGAATTGAGGGCTGCACAAATGTCAATGGCCAACAAACCATGTTGGACAAGTTCATGAATAAAGTTTCGATAGATGCCGGCCGTTTGAAAGGTGCACGCGTTGGTGCACTATGTACCGGATTGTAGTAGCGATGTGACACGGACCAACCAAGTATCAATCTCACAACAGAAATTTAAACTGTGTTGAATTCAAGGAAATTTTTCTATTTGTTGCCATGCGTGTCATTAAAGCCTATGAGTAGGCTACATACACGCAGACCAGTTCGTTTGCACCACATATAACCAAACTCTATTACGAGTAGGTTGGATATATAGTGATAGTGGCGTGGCACAAATGACGTCAGGTTGAATGGTTTCCTTGAACTAGAACAGTAACGTGAACAAGGCAAGTGATTCCATCCATGTTATAGGTTCATCTACACCCTAACTTTGGTTTGCTTCTACCATATCAACATACTGAAAATGAATCACGCTCTGTAAACTACAAACCTCACAGAGGGCCCTCAGAGGTAAACTGTAAACCAGCCATAGGCCCAAGTCCATATGCTACGATCATCTCTAAAGATGATTGCCAGTTGGTTACCAAAACTGACATTCAACCAGCCCGCTCCACTCACTCACCTTACACCCAGGTAACTCAGTACCCAGCTAACTCTACTAACCTACACCTTATCATCACCCAACTCATTCCACTCATGTACACATAATCATCACTCAGCTCATTCTACTCACATACACATTATCATCACCCAGCAAGCTCCGCTCACCCATACTTTATCATCACCAAACTCATTCTACTTACCTACACCTTATCATCACCCAGTTCACTCAACCCACCTACACCTTATCATCACCCAGCTCACCTACACCTTATCATCACCCAACTCACCCACTACACTACACCAACACCATCACCCAGCTCACACTCACCACACATCATCCCCAGCTCACACTACTCACCAACACCTTATCATCACCCAGCTCACACTACTCACCAACACCTTATCATCACCACACCTCACATTCTCACTCACCTACTCACCACACTTATCATCACCCACTTACTCACCAACACAGCTCACACTACTACTCACCAGCATTATCACCCAGCTCACACTACTCACCAGCACCTTATCGTCACCCAGCTCACACTACTCACCAACACCATATCATCACCCAGCTCACACTACTCACTTGCTATTGATCATCATCCAGCCACCGTCTACATTCACTCACACCTTATAATCATCCAGTTTGCTATTCTCACCCACATCTTATCATCTCCCCTTTTTTATTATTCATTCTTTCCCTGGAGCATTCCTCTCTGGTTATGATATGAGCTCATTTTCTTGACTACCCCTCATAGGGTATAATATTAGCGAGTTTCCCTGCAGTATGCCTTTGGGGTCTATGTGACGAGTAGAGGGGGTTTTGTGTCTATGTGACAAGTAGAGGGGGGTTTTGGTCTATTTGACGAGTAGAGGGGTGTTTTGTGTCTATGTGACGAGTAGAGGGGTGTTTTGTGTCTATGCGACGAGTAGAGGGGTGTTTGTGTCTATGTGACGAGTAGTGGGGTGTTTTGTGTCTATGTGACGAGTAGAGGGGTGTTTTGGGTCTATGTGACGAGTGGAGGGGTGTATTGTGTCTATGTGACGAGAAGAGGGGTTTTTTGGTCTATGTGAGAGTAGAGGGGGTTTTTGTGTCTATTTGACGAGTAGAGGGGGTTTGTGTCTATGTGATGTGATGAGTAGAGGGGTGTTTTGGGTCTATGTGACGAGTAGAGTGGTTTTTGGGTCTATGTGACGACGAGACATTTGTCTTTTTGACGAGTAGAGGGGGGGTTTTGTGTGTATGTGATTCGATAGATATTTTCAAGACAAGTTTAGGGGGTTTTTCGCGTATGTTCGTGCACGACAAATGTGTGTATGTGTGTGTGCGTGTATGTGTGTGTATGCAGATGGCAGGAAATATTCCCCTGCGTCAAGGCGACACCCACCGCTGATACTCTGCTTGAGGTAAAGCTTGCGCTAATCACCTATCATAGACAACTCTGTCTTACAACACAAATCGATTGTTTCTGACGCATTATTGATCTGTCTATTCTGATCGATGCAGTTCATGATGTTCGGTCTGACGAGTACAATCCATGTTTGTTGTAGAGAGTCAGTTCAGTGCATGTCTTTATACATCTGTTGGTCGTATTTGCATAAAACTTTCATTATTTTACACGTATTGACCCAGACGGAGAAACATTTCATGAATAAATACTTGACTTGCATATTGAATTTGCACACGCCGTCGATACTTCATAAACAACCATCAAAGTAACCCGGCCCGAGATGTCGCTGGATATTATTATGCAGAATTCGGAAACCTTCATAGGGAATATGTGCATATCAGTAACGTTGCTTTGCGTCTTTTGAAACTGTTAACAGCTTCGCCCCGATTTCGCACTAAAAAGTGTTCCAATTATAAATGTGATCTGTGAGTGACGTCGCCTGCAGGACACAGCGTCAGTTATCCAGAAGTTCATGGCTCGCGATCCGGAGAACCTTAACTTCACAGTTGTGGCTCTGACCAAGTCCGGCTAATCTCGCGGCGGAGGACGAGCGGCGTGGTCTCGCGAGACTGCTAGAGATCACCAAGAACCAAGTCAATGTGGCCTGGAAGAAGCCGATTATCTTGATTATAGTCGATTTTGTTCAATTAAAGTGGTATTTGCTTAATTGTGATAATTGTGCAAGATGAAATGATGTGATTCGTCGAGATAAAAGAGATATCGATGTTTATGTAAGCGGTTGTGATCGAATTGCGCCTTGTTGTAGTGATGTATGGCCGAGCTATGTAGTGTTGGTAAGTGATTAAACTACACTCGTATAGTGTCTTCATCTAACTTATAAGTTCCAGCTTTTCATATAACAATCTTCTGAACTATTACCATGATATTTTGTGCCATCTTTATTCGAAATGCGTCTTCTCCAATTCCTTTTCTATCATGTTAACACACAGGCGTTGCTCTGCATTCAAAACGCCCGTTTTAAGATTCCGTGTTAAGATTGGCGTTACTTGGCGAGCAGTTTCTGCGTGTCGTCATCCTCCACTGACCTCTGCCAACATCCCACGTCGTCTAATGACGCCATTAATACAGGCGGCTACATGGATATTCGATATGGCATACATGTATTCACTTGGCTGTCTCTAGGAATAGAACTTGCGGTGTTATTTACATTGCCTAATTGGAAATTTATAACTTACCAATCTATTTATATCAGAGTCCATATTAAACCAGGGCGTCCAGTGGAACATAATTATGGTAATATATGCATGGGGTGTACCATTAATACGGCGTGAGCAATTCCATTTTCAAGTATATTTTGATGCAAATATGGTCTTATAATGCAGGTATGTGTCTTAAAAAGCTTTAAATTGCATATGTTGAACAAGCCGTACAATACGCGTGCTTCACTCGTGTATATGTTTTCACTTATCATTATGTGAACAAGTGCCGAGTTCGTGTCAGGACTCTTTATACGTTCATCTCTACCCTGGCCAGTCTGTATTGGCAAGCCGTCTTTTTGGTCCAGGTTATCGAGATCATATTTTGCTACTCCATTTCCACATCCGTCTGCTTATTGGTATAAACGCACATATATCTCACCACAATGTGTTTGGTCTTGTCTCTATAACCGTGGTAATGGCTCATTACATTTCAACTCCGAAGAATTACCACAACGCTTACATAAGCTTTCACCGACTCATATGAAATATATATATATATATATATATATATATATATATATATATATATATATTTCCTGATTATTCTTGTTATGAAAATGTCTAATCGGGAATGATGCAGCACGAATCGATTAATATACGAATTTAATACTTCAATGGCACCTCATTTATCTTAATTGTTTATTTCGCAATCAAATTCTTCAAGATTCCAATGAGGGTAGCTGTAGTAGATGCTCACTAATGGCTACGTAAGAAATGCATTTGACTTTCACTCAACTGAATCGTCGTTGCTCGTTTCAATTTTCATCAAAATTCTTCACGCTGGACTGATAACCATATCAGCATATTGATAATGAATCACACTCTGTAAACCTCACAGGGGCCACCTCAGAGGTTAACTGTAAAACAACCATAGTTCTAAGTCCATATGCCACGATCTCGGCAGTAATAATAATGACTGTCAGTAGGTTACCAACACTTGACATTCAACCAGCCCACACCAATCACCTTCGCCTTATCATCACCCAGGTCCCTCTTCTCAACTACACCGTATAAGCACCAAGGTCACTCTACTCACCGACATCGTATTTTCACCAAGGTCATTCTACTCATCCACACCTAATCATCACCCAACTCACTCTACTCACCGCACACCTTATCATCACCCAGGTCATTCTACTCACCACACCACCTTCATCATCACCATCACCCAACTCACCCTACTCACCCACACCTTATCATCACCCAGGTCATTCTACTCACCCACACCTTATCATCACCCAGGTCATTCTACTCACCCACACCTTATCATCACCCAGGTCATTCTACTCACCCACACCTTATCATCACCCAACTCACTCTACTCACCCTACTCACACCTTATCATCATCACCAGGTCACTCACATTCTACTCACCCACACCTTATCATCACCAGGTCATTCTACTCACCCACACCTTATCATCACCCAGGTCATTCTACTCACCCACACCTTATCATCACCCAGGTCACTCATCACCCACACCTACTCACCCACACACTTTATCATCACCCAGGTCATTCTACTCACCCACACCTTATCATCACCCAGGTCATTCTACTCACCCACACCTTATCATCACCCAACTCACTCTACTTACCCACACCTTATCATCACCCAGGTCATTCTACTCACCCACACCTTCATCACCCAGGTCATTCTACTCACCCACACCTTATCATCACCCAACTCACTCTACTCACCCACACCTTATCATCACCCAGGTCACTCTACTCACCCACATCTATCATCACCCAGGTCATTCTACTCACCCACACCTTATCATCACCAGGTCATTCTACTCACCCACACCTTATCATCACCCAGGACCCAGGTCACCCACACCTTATCATCACCCAGGTCACCCACCTTATCATCACCACCAGGTCATTCTACTCACCACACCTTATCATCACCCAGGTCACCAGGTCCTACTCACCTTATCATCATCACTCACTTATCATCACCCAGGTCATTCTACTCACCCACACCTTATCATCATCCAGGTCATTCTACTCACCCACACCTTATCATCACCCAGGACACTCTACTCACCCACACCTTATCATCACCCAGGTCATTCTACTCACCCACACCTTATCATCACCCAGGTCATTCTACTCACCCACACCTTATCATCACCCAGGTCATTCTACTCACCCACACCTTATCATCACCCAACTCACTCTACTCACCCACACCTTATCATCACCCAGGTCATTCTACTCCACCCACTTATCATCACCCAGGTCATTCTACTCACCCACACAGGTCATTCTCACTCACACCTTATCATCACCCAGGTCATCTACTCACCCACACTTATCATCACCCAGGTCATTCTATCACCCACACCTTATCATCACCCAGGTCACTCTACTCACCCACACTTATCATCACCCAGGTCATTCTACTCACCCACACCTTATCATCACCAAGGTCATTCTACTCACCCACACCTTATCATCACCAAGGTCACTCTACTCACCCACACCTTATCATCACCCAGGTCACATTCTACTCACCCACACCTTATCATCACCCAGGTCATCTACTCACTCACCCACACCCCAGTCATCACCCAGGTCACACCTATCATCACTCACTCACTACTCACCCACACCTTATCATCACCCAGGTCATTACTCACTACCTTATCTCACCCACACCTTACACCATCACCCAGGTCACTCTACTCACCCACTACTCACCACCTCATCACCCAGGTCATTCTACTCACCCACACCTTATCATCACCCAGGTCATTCTACTCACCCACACCTTATCATCACCCAGGTCACTCTACTCACCCACACCTTATCATCACCCAGGTCATTCTACTCACCCACACCTTATCATCACCCAGGTCACTCTACTCACCCACACCTTATCATCACCCAGGTCACTCTACTCACCCACACCTTATCATCACCCAGGTCATTCTACTCACCCACACCTTATCATCACCCAGGTCATTCTACTCACCCACACCTTATCATCACCCAGGTCATTCTACTCACCCACACCTTATCATCACCCAGGTCATTCTACTCACCCACACCTATCATCATCACCCAAGGTCACACTCATCACCCACACACACCTTATCATCACCCAGGTCATTCTACTCACCCACACACTTATCATCACCCAGGTCACTCTACTCACCCACACCTTATCATCACCCAGGTCATTCTACTCACCCACACCTTATCATCACCCAGGTCACTCTACTCACTCACCCACACTTATCATCATCACCAGGTCACACTACTCACCCACACCTTATCATCACCCATCTCACTCACCCACACCTTCATCATCCCCAGGTCACCATCACCCAGGTCATCACTCACACACACCTATCATCACACTCACCTCACTTCTATCACCCACACCCCACATCATCACCCAGGTCACACTACTCACCACACCTTATCATCACCCACCCAGGTCATTCTACTCACCCCACACTATCATCACCCACATTCTACTCACCATCACCACCTTATCATCACCCAGGTCACTTCTACTACTCACCCACACCTTATCATCACACCTTAGGTCACCACTGAGGTCACACCTTCTACTCATCTCACACACTTTACCATCACCCAACTCCATTCTACTCATCCCACACCTTATCATCACCCAGGTCATTCTACTCACCAAACTGGTACCTTATCATCACCCAGTCACTCTACTGTCACTGGCCACACCTTATCATCACCCAGTCATTATACTCACCCATACCTTAAAGGTTTTCTATTTGAAAGGTGTCCTCTACTGTATCACACCTGACACCATCACCCACCAAGTCACATTTTTTCACACACACCATATGTGATCATCACCCAGGTCACTCTACTCACCCACACCTTATCATCACCCAGGTCAAGTACTCATACCAACACCCACATATATTACGAGTAGAGGTGGATCATATCATCCACGTGACCTCTGTTTTAGGGGTTCATCTCACCTACTTTGGTTTGCTACATCACATACTGAAAATTCACGCTTTGTATCAACCTCACAGAGGCCACCTCAGAGGTAAACTGTAACCCAGGCCCAAGTCCATATGCTACCATCTCTAAAGATGATTGCAGTCATCCAAAACTGACATTCAACCAGCCTACTCACTCACACCTGACGAGTCACCCAGGTCTACTCTACTCACCCACACCTTTTTCATCACTCATCACGAGTAGACAGCTCACTCATTATCATCACCCAGCACATGTTTTGTGTCTATCACTCAGTAGATACTCACCCCACACCCACCACACTATCATCACCAGGGTCAGTTTTTTGGGTCACCCACACCACCTCATCACCACTCATCACTTGTCACCCACACCTTAGTATCACCCATATCAGCACACTTACAGTCACCACACCTTCCTGCACCTTATCATCACCCAGGTCACACTTACTCACACCACATCACCCAAACATCATCACCCAGGTCATCACCCATGTCACAGTACTCAACACCTTATTTTGTGTCAATGTGACGAGTAGAGCTCACACTACTCACCTACACCTTATTATCACCCAGAGGGGTACTCACCAGCTATCGTGACCCAGCTCACACTACTCACCAACACCCCATATCACACTACTCACACCATATCATCACTCACTCACACTACTCACTTGCTATTGATCATCATCCAGCCACCGTCTACATTCACTCACACCTATATAATCATAGTGTTTGCTATTCTCACCCACATTATTATCATCTCCCCTTTTTTGTATTCATTTGTTTCCCTGGAGCATTTTGTCTCTATGTTATGATAGAGAGCTCATTTTCTTGACTACCCCTCATAGGGTATAATATTAGCGAGTTTCCCTGCAGTATGCCTTTGGGGTCTATGTGACGAGTAGAGGGGTGTTTTGTGTCTATGTGACAAGTAGATGGGTGTTTTGGGTCAATTTGACGAGTAGAGGGCTGTTTTGTGTCTATGTGACGAGTAGAGGGGTGTTTTGGGTCTATGTGACGAGTAGAGGGGTGTTTTGTGTCTATGTGACGAGTAGTGGGGTGTTTTGTGTCTATGTGACGAGTAGAGGGGTGTTTTGGGTCAATGTGACGAGTGGAGGGGTGTATTTGTGTCTATGTGACGAGTAGAGGGGTGTTTTGTGTCTATGTGACGAGAAGAGGGGTGGTTTTGTTTTGGGTCTATGTGAGGAGTAGAGGGGTGTTTTGTGTCTATTTGACGAGTAGAGGGGTGTTTTGTGTCTATGTGATGAGTAGAGGGGTGTTTTGGGTCTATGTGACGAGTAGAGTGGTGTTTTGGGTCTATGTGACGAGTAGTGGGGTCTTTTGGCTCTTTTTGACGAGTAGAGGGGCGTTTTGTGTCGATGTGACGAGTAGATAGATTTTCAAGACAAGTTTAGGGGTTTTCGCGTATGATTCGTGCACGACAAATATGTAGTGTGTCTGCGTGTATGTGTGTGTATGCAGATGGCAGGAAATATTCCCCTGTGCGTCAAGGCGACACCACCGCTGATACTCTGCTTGAGGTAAAGCTTGCGCTAATCACCTATCATAGACAACTCTGTCTTACAACACAAATCGATTGTTTCTGACGCATTATTGATCTGTCTATTCTGATCGATGCAGTTCATGATGTTCGGTCTGACGAGTACAATCCATGTTTGTTGTAGAGAGTCAGTTCAATGCATGTCTTTATACATCTGTTGGTCGTATTTGCATAAAACTTTCATTATTTTACACGTATTGACCTAGACGGAGAAACATTTCATGAATAAATACTTGACTTGCATATTGAATTTGCACACGCCGTCGATACTTCATAAACAACCATCAAAGTAACCCGGCCCGAGATGTCGCTGGATATTATTATGCAGAATTCGGAAACCTTCATAGGGAATATGTGCATATCAGTAACTTTGCTTTGCGTCTTTTGAAACTGTTAACAGCTTCGCCCCGATTTCGCACTAAAAAGTGTTCCAATTATAAATGTGATCTGTGAGTGATGAGTGCATCCATTTTGACGTCGCCTGCAGGACACAGCGTCGGTTATCCAGAAGTTCATGGCTCGCGATCCGGAGAACCTTAACTTCACAGTTGTGGCTCTGACCAAGTCCGGCTAATCTCGCGGCGGAGGACG